>CM029778.1:8870179-10070179 GCA_017562165.1 Ectropis grisescens | reverse complement strand
TAGAATTGGTTCTCAAAATAGGTAAATCTTATCTCTAAAATGAAATAATGTTTTATTTCCGACAAGATTTTTTAAGCTACAGCAATCATGTGCCCGTTGAAGGTGTTATGGCGTAGGTAGGTAGGAAGGTATTTACTCTGAACGCCAAGATCTGAAATTTATTGCCGCATGATATCGTTTACAATACAAAGATGTGCCGTGCTTAATCTTTATTGACCGGTTAATTGCGTGCTGCGGTTTCACCCGCCATACGATAGTACGTATATGTCAAATTTTTCGCTTTAAATACTAAGCTATTTGTTTCCTGTCAACTTTAATCCAAATGCAGTAGTAAGCAGTTAGTGAAGTTTTTAACATCCATCTATTTATTACAACCTTAGATATTAATAAGATTAGTAGGATACAAAAATGTAAAAAACGCTACAAGAATTTTTGAATTATATAAGAATATTGGAAAAAAATTTAATGTAATTTTGACACAGTCCAGAATAAAACTGTGTTTTTTAAAACGCAATGAGCTAACTGGTTACTACAAGATTGATGGAAAGTAACGATATATTTGTGATATTGTGTTTTAATTTTCAAAACAAATTGTCGTCAATGCCACATTACCGAATAAAGCTGCTGGAAATATTTCTTGGTCGAAAACTGTTACGAACATTTCTTGTATTTATATATCTATGCCAGAACGCAATCACTATCAAAGTCCCATCCACATAATAGAACTGCAAAAACTTGGTCGGTATACGTACCGGTGCTGGGCTTGGATACGTCCAAGCCCAATTATTTTGACAAAAACATCTGTAAAAACGCAGCGATATAAAAACGCTTAGTTACCAGTTTCAATTCTCGGTCCATAAATAAACGATTGAGTAGTATCTACTGTTGGTATTGGAAAACTATACAGAGTTACACAGAGAGTTATTTGCTGTAAAATGCAGAAATAGAAAAATATCAATTATAGATTTGTCTTTAAAAGGGATTTGAATCTTCCTTCCTTATTTATGCATGCAACGAGCGAAATAAACTGGCTTAATATTATTCTGAAAGATTGCCTCTTTCTAGCACCTTTCAAGGTGGAAGTAAATACGTATCTTCTAGGTTAGTTAGTACATACGTCACTTTCGAACACACCATTGCTTACCATCAGACAAGTTGGCGGTCAAACGTGTATGTTCGGTAAAACTTTTTTTCATTTCATAACGTCTCCGAATTTTGCAAACGAAAATTTATGATATCAAAAAAACCCTTTTTTTCTTTTTTTTTTCTTGATAAATGATCGAATAAGTAATTATGAGTAAAATTCGACCGTTGTAAAGAAACTCAATATTTGCTTTCCTTGACAACTTATCTCAAGGTAATAGTGACAAGGTAATGGTAATTTTAAAATGTATAATAATCAATCTTTGGTTTTTGCAGGTATTTATTTGTTTTTTTTTTTAACTCTTATAGGTTTACACTTGACCGCCATCTCGCCTGATGTTAAGCGACGATGCGGTCTACGATGGAGCGTGTTTACCTAGAAAAAACCGATTCACTCTCGATTTGAAGACACCAAGATTATAACTATCGGGGAAAACCCACTCAGGCAACTCATTCCACAGCCTAGATGTTCTTATCACAAACGTAGATTAAAATAAATTATAAACAAATTTTAATGTTAATTTTATTTTCTTGCTCACGTTATTTATGGGTAAAATAAAATACAAAACATCTAAAACAATGTACCTTTTATTTTGATAACGTTACATCACGTAAAATAAAAATCTGTTGTTCATAAATTGCAAAAAAGTAGAGTCGAGTAAGAAGTTTTTGATCAATGATAGTTTGGCGCTTGGCCGCAATCTCACAACAAATTTTTGCCTACACGAGTTCGACTTCACCTTGACCAGTCAGATGGCTATAAAAGACTGATATATAATTTTATTGTAAGTTCCGCTTCAAAGTAGTCTTATTAGGGGCAAATCGTCTTTGATCGGTTAAAACTTTGACAAGGTCAACCATTTGTCTTATGAGATGTTATTTGTTTATTTTCTAGGTGGGGGAAGCGGCGGCCGAACAATTAAATAATTTACTAGACAAGGGCATGTCTCTGGAGAAATTCCATATAATCGGGCATTCTCTCGGAAGCCACGTCGCGGGGTACACTGCGAGAGAGCTCAAGAACAAATGCAACAAAACAGTGAAAAGGTAATTTTAGTATTAAAATTAACGTGGTTGTTACACACATATTTAATTGGATAACGGGACACTCACGTATATACGGTCGGTCAATCCGACTCGAGTTTCGGCCGCGTCCGGCGGCCTTTTTCAAGGCGAGTGCACACGCGCGGTGGCTGCCCGTTTGGCACTGCGGGCTGCCGCACGTCGCGCACGCAAGCTCAACGGCTGTTGCGGGGGTGCAGGTGAGGTGTGAGAGGGTTGCGCAGGTATACACTCGAACTCTTCATCACTGGTAAGCTGCGAGTCGGGAACATTGCAGCACACTGAGCTCACTGTGTCTTCACTCATATCGCGAACACCATACCGAGCACTATGGAGGCACGGCTTCCAAGCGGGCGGCACATGCCATCCTCCATCTCTAACATGCTCTTATATACGTGAGTGTCCCGTTATCCAATTAAATAAGTGAAAAGGTAATCTTTGCAAATAATATTAACAAGCTTAAGCTTGTATTTTATATATAATAATAATAATAATAAGAGTCCGAGGTGCCGTACTATAAGTACGCACCTCTGCCAGTTCTCGAGAATGGTCGCGCGTTGCTCTACTGGGACCGCTCTATCATCACGGACAGGACTATTGTCGCCAATAAGCCTGATATCGTGCTGGTAGACCGGTCTCAACGTCGGGCTGTGATCGTCGATATCACCATACCACATGACGAGAACCTCGTGAAAGCTGAGAAGGACAAGCTTAGCAAGTACCTTGACTTGGCTCACGAGGTTACCGCCATGTGGAATGTTGATTCCACGATCATAGTCCCCATAGTCGTGTCGGCAAACGGCCTTATAGCGAAAAGTCTCGACCAACATCTCAAGAGACTTTCGCTAGATGGTTGGATCAAGGGTCAGATGCAGAAGGCGGTCGTCCTTGACACAGCGCGCATCATCAGGAGGTTCCTCACTCTGCAGCCCTAACCACCGGTAGCTTGGGCCCTGGCGGCAAACTAGGTTTAAGTTTTTATAATGTTTTTATGTTGTTTTATATATCAATATTGTAAAAACTTAGTCTTAAGAAAAGAAATAAATACGTGAATAATAATAATAATTTATTTATTTACATAAAGATTTACATAACAATCTACAAACAATAGTTTTAACAATTATGCACAATGTTCAGTCATATTTAGGTTAGCAGCATTGCATTGCACTGCAGTTTCCAGCGAGCCCCAAACTAGGCAGAGCCTGTGTCTTGGGCGCCCTGTCCGCAGTTTCCTGTTTGCTATTTCGCTTGTACCATTTGTTTTGAGTACACATACCTATGTATATTTTATACCTTTAAACGGTAACGTACATCATACACTTTTTTAATTTTGTCATTCTCTTATTTTAGAAATTACAGGGGGGGGGGGGACACTTTTGAGCACTTTGGAAGAGTCCTTCGCGCAAACTATTCAGTTTAGAAAAAAATATGCTAGAAACCTCAATATCATTTTTGATGACCTATCCATACACCACACGTATAGTATTGACCAAAACAAATTTTTTGAGTTTTAGTTCTATGTATGAAACAGCCCTAAAAATTTTTTTTTTCTATTTTTTTTATCAAAATCTTAATGAGGTTAACAGATTACATTTACTTACGAAGTTTCAATAGTATGTTTCGGAGTATAGTTTCGGAGAAAAGTGGCTGTGACATACGGACGGACAGACAGACAGACATGACGAATCTTTAAGGGTTCCGTATTTTGCCATTTAGCTATGGAACTCTAAAAATTAGGCTACCATAGTTGTTCAGTAAACATTTAATAATGTAATTTTCTGATCTTCTGAACCCATCCCAGAAATACACACTTCGGAACCTAGTAAATATTAAAGTAATCTGGAACCCGCTCATCGGCAATCTGGGCTGGACATCCACTCACTTTCTACGAAAAACGTAATTTCGAAATAAACTCGCGACTTTCCTACCCGGAGTAGGTCTTGGTATTCTACTTCAATCCATTTAAATGTTCTAAACCTACACTAATTAGACAAAATAGACAAAACTTGCGTTACATAGCGTTGTCTGCACGAAGCTACAAGTAAATGTATAAGCTTGCTAGCTTGCTAATACTAGCTCGCTATCCTAGCTTGAACAAGAACAAAATTAAAAATTTTGATTAACCCCCCGACTACCTTAGATTTGTTATCTGTACAACATTCTACTAGTCAAGCCCTTTCATTTGATACCCATATTAAGGGAATTGTGAAAAAGGAAATGTAATTCGCCATTTTGTGGTAGCGGCCATCTTGGATTTGAAATTTGTCATAGTGCAAAGTATTCTACTAATCAAGCCCTTTCATTTGATACCCATATTGAGGTAGTAGTGAAAAATATTATGTAATTCGCCATTTTGTGGTGGCGGCCATCTTGAATTTGAAATTTGTTATAGCGTTTAGTACTCTACTAGTCAAGCCCTTTCATTTGATACCCATATTGAGGTAGGTTGTGAAGAAATATTTTGCCCGCCATTTTGTGGAGGCGGCCATTTTGAATCGATATTAACCAAACATAGCTAAGAACACCCGCACGGATATTAACTTTCAAATAAAAAAAACCGCATCGAAATCGGCCCATCCGTTTGAGCTCTACGGTGCCACAGACAGACACACACACACACAGACAGACAGACAGACAGACAGACAGACAGACCGACAGACAGACAGACAGACAGACATCGACGTCAAACTTATAACACCCCTTTTTTTTGTCGGGGGTTAAAAACTAGTCTCGTGTAGCTCGGGCATAATCGTGTGATAGGTTCTGAGAGTGGATTTTGTTCACAGTTGACATCTGTACAAGCATAGACAAGTAGACCTTAAAGAATAGTTGTTTTAACCTCTTTTCAGCAACTGGAAAATCGGGGGTGCAAACATATTTCATCTTATGGCACTGTCCATCCCTCCGTCCTCCGTCCTCAGTCCTCCGTCTCTCCCGTTCCTTCTACTTTATATACATTTCCTCTATATAGTCCGTATTATCCTATCCTACTAATATTCTAGCCTAAATGTAAATGTTTGGATGTTTGTTGCTCAATCATGTCGTAACGTCTGCTAATGGATCTAGTTGAAATTTGGAAAACAGTTTTATTTTATTTTTATTTTATTATATAGATAGAGTAATATAATGGAATAGAGTTAGATTATAGTCTTGAAGAACACATTTGGCTACTTTTTAACCCGGGACAACAACGGGAACAGGAACTACATGGGTAAAACCATGGGACAGTGCTAGTATTTACATATACAGTAGTAGTTCATTAAATAATCTGAAGATGCTTTAACAATTTTACATTAATTTTTAGTGGTAGGACTCTTGGCAGAGTTCGCCTGGCGAAGAACCACACCTTTGCCAGTTATTCTACCGCCAAGCAGTAATGTGCAAACTTTACTGTGTTCCGGTGTTCCGGTTTGAAGGGAAATGTTTCCAGAAAAATTAGAGGGCCTTAGAGATATACCATCTTAGATCTCTGAGTGACGAGCGCAATGCAGTGCTAGGTAAAGATTTGGACTCTTCGTGTTCCAGTAGCTGCGTGTCACTGTGGCTGTTATGTAGCAGGCGTGTTGCTTACCATCAGGTACATGTCCTGCTCGTCTCGTCACTCTTTATTTAAAAAATATATATACATACTACACAAAGATAGGTAGTAGTTCTGAAAAATAAACTGAAGATGCTTTAACAACTTAGATTACATTAATTCTTGGAATTAAAACGATTTATTGCCTTTGTGCGTTTAATAAAACAAAGCCTTATTTACTATGTAATCAGTTTTTATCTCTTCTAAATAAAACCAATAATCATTTTAATAAATTACTTCGTATAATACTTATCTTGATCGTTTATCTTTATCAGAATGACTCAAATTGCCCTTTGAACTCGTGCTACGTACTTACTACTGTTTGTACATTTTACCTCTGTTAATGTTTATTTGTGCTATTATAAATGATGTAGGTATTATGTGCTACAATAGTTATACCTGGTCATGGGGATTCAAAAGATTAACTTATAATATATTGAAACACCATGATGTAGTAGTGGTAGGACTCTTGCCAGACTCCGCCTGGGGAAGTACCAACATCTCGACACTTTTTATTTAAAAAAAATGTATCGTTACACTTTTTAATAAAAAAAAAATATATATTCTTATTACAATGTGACGAGATGAGCAGGACGTGTGCCTGATGGTAAACAACATCCTGCCCATAACAGCACAGTCACACGCAGCTAATGGCACAGTCCAAATCATTACCTAGCACTGTTTTCATATCGTCACCTATATGTATAATTTGTATATATTGATTTCACTGGAGACATTGCCCTTCAAACCGGAACACAGTGATGTTTCACATTACTAGCTTTTGTATTGGAAGAGTTTCTGTAAGTGATTGTCTCGAATTTCAGGTTAACAGCCCTTGACCCTGCCTTCCCAGCGTTCTACCCAGACGGCGTGATGATGGACCACGTGACAGCTGCTGACGCAGAGTTTGTGGACGTCATACACACGGACGCGGGAGGGTACGGGGCTCCCGTTCGGACAGGCACGGCTGACTTCTGGCCCAACGGGGGAAAGAGCGTCCAGCCCGGCTGTCCACGGTTCGCGCCCATACCCCTCTCTGATGACAGTGAGTGTCTAAACAAACACATTAAACCTTCTCACTGACGCACTGAAACTTACAGACGATTTTGAGTCTTATCATCTTAGAAACAAACTTTAACATAGTATTTACGAGTAAAAATATATTTGCATAATACTATTGATACTATTTGTTTTATGAGTGTATTAACATCTTATATCTCTGGATGAGCGCACTACATTGGTAGGCAATATTCTGGACTCTTCATGTTCAAATAGTTGTGTGGCACTTGACAGTTATGGGCTGACTTGTTGCTTACCATCAGGCGCTCGTCTCGTCATCCTAAATTATCACAAACCGGGCAATTTGGGGTACACGTGCACGTACACCCTATCTTTATCCTTTATCCTTTGCGTTTGCAGAGCAAAATTTAGCAAATTTGTGCCTGAAACTATTTATTTTATAAAATCCATAAGTTTGTCATCAGTAGGTATATTTTACTTAAGGTTGCGCATTTATAGACTAATACGAACCTCTCTGGTAGTCAATAGTTGATGAAGTGCAAAAATAATTCAATACCAATTACAATACTTACATTGAAGCTCTTTAAGGTCTAAGCAGATTCTTTTAGATTTAATGGATCTTTATAAATTAATGGCTCACCTTAAAAGTCAAATCGCAGCCTAAATCAGTACAAAACGACATCCGACTCCCACTCAGTTCTTTGTTCAGCAAATCAATGATTTCCTGTGAATTTCCTTTTCTATAGATGTCAATGCTAAGCGACCCTGCTGTGGTAGTTTTTTAAAACGTCATGAGTATCTTCGGCCGCAAATACGATTAAGAAAAGGTGAGGATATGGCACATGAAAGTTTACGCACTGGGGAGTGTTTGCAATTCATTTCATTGTATCATAATTATAAGGAAAGTATCCTCAAAGTCAAATTTATAAGGAAAGTCTCATAGTATGTTACAGAGTCATCTGCCGAAAGAATGAGAGGTTTTCTTCGACATGGTTAACTTCCACGGCGCACTGATTCCTAATGTATAATATCCTAATGTACTGATAATTTCATGATTTATCATTTCATACGACCGTGCAACCATATCCGTAGTAGTCAAGCGTGGCAAAGAAAAAAGTAACAATCTAATTTATCACTATGCTTTTTTGCTACTCACTTTATTCTGTCGACTTTATTATCCGAGAAAATTTTAGTGTTTAGAAAATTGTAAAAAATTGAGAATTTATACGCAAACCGACTACAGAAATATTTACGTAACTGCGGGGTAAATTATAAAACCACTTAGCATCATAACCTAGTAAACAGCAACTAAACCATTAATTATTACATACAGGATAATATGGTGGAGCGAATCCCCATTATTTCGAAACAGTTCCATGCACCGCAGGTTAATATATAAGTAGTTATGTATAATACTAGTGTAATCACCATCGTATGTGCAGAATCTATGATTACCCATAAGGATTCTGAAAAATACTGCCTCTCACTCATTTCTATCAGTTATTATTTGTCTTTACAAAGTGGTAGATAGTACCTATACACCTATAGACCTATACATACTACATATTAAGTGTCGGTATAAGTAGTAGGGAAAATTTAATTGTGTTTTATTCATTATTGTTCACTGACTTTCCCATGAATACACGTATGAGACTATCATGATTTACCTGCCAATTGCTAGAAAAGTGGTGCCAATAAAAATCATTAGTGTATAAATCCTTATTTTTTATGGAGTCCATCTGTATTGTTATGGTAGCATGGTGCTCAGTATATACCTAAGGTGTAGGTATAGGTGGGGGTGTAGAGGTGTGCAATAACTAGATTTTCTAGGCCTTCTTTTCATTAAATGTTTTCATTTGTCGTCATCTGGGCCGTCTTCATTTAGTATGTAATGTAACAACATTACAAGGTTATTAACAATACTGAATGTTTGTTTTTAAATAATTATATTTGTTGGAACCATATGGCCACGCCGCTTGCTTTCGAAATCATTAGGATTAGTGTGAATAAGTATGAAGTGTCATAAAAAGTGTGTCATTTCTACGCACGCAAGGAGTTATACTAATTATTTAATGTTTATCCCGACGTAAATTAGGTGTGGTGTTACATACCCGTAGGTTTATAAAACATTAAATATTTCTCAACTGTGCAACTTCTAGAACTGGTCCGGCTCAGTAGTAGCTGGAGAGGATGATTCGGAAATGTATTTAATCGCCAGTATCAGAGTTGCACCGGTGGGGAAATGAACTACATGGGCACAAACATATAGCGGGTATGTAACACCAGACCTCATAGTCGCTGTTTTTGACCTACTACTGATCAAAGAAAACATGTAATTCTTGATTTTATGCTATGCCGGAGATTAATTATACTATTAATAGATTTATCATTTAATTTTGCAGAGTTGATCTCAATTTCTCAAACTTTTAGGTAGGAACGCTAAATTTCTAAATATTGTTGATTTGTGTCTAAAAATACTACTTTGTTTATTGTATAAATATTCATGTTTTAAAAATAGAACTGGGTTATTTCAGCACATTACATAATTTCCTTAAAGTAAAATCATATATTACACAAATAAAATTTATTGTAACGAAATTTCAGCTCTAAAATCGAAATATATATATATGGGTAAGTCATACCCACCTCGCAGTTGGTGTGAAAATTTGTCACCTCATTCACGCCGGGTTAAAAAGTATTACTAACGCTATTGCACGGTATCGCTCCTGCCCTATAAAATCATGCAGCTTACTTCAGATATGTACCTACTACGCGCATCCTCAAAAATACCCTATCATTATTTACCAAGCGCGCCAAAGGCAGTAGGTATAACTTCAAAACTACTATTTCAAGATAATATAATATGTAGTTATTTAAGTGTCAATCAAAAATACTCATTTATTTAAATGACATTTGAACTTCAGTATTTTCGAAAAAGTTGCCCGGTTCCTTATTGCGAAATATTTGCGCATATTTTGAAAAAAATAAAAAAGAGCGCAAAGCCTACGTAAGAGCATTTTAGTTAGCCGGTAGAAGCGGAATCAAGTTTAGTTATATTTTGCAACATGTGATAGGTGCATATTTATATAGGTAAATATCGTTATATAATTAAACTAGCAGCGCCCCGCGTTTTCACCCGCGCAGCTTCCGTTCCCGTTATTTTCCCGGGAGAAAAAGCCTATGTGCTATCCCAGACTATAATCTAACTGTATTCCAAATTTCAATCTAATCGGTTCCGATTTTGCGATGTGATTGAACAACAAACATCAAATTTTACTAAAATGACTTTAAATGTCTTAAAAAATTTGTCTTTATTTATTTATTAATTTATGGTTCTTATATATTAGTTAGAAAGTTAGTAGGCATTTAATTAATTGAATAAACACAGCACGCACTTAATATATTCTGTATGTTGTATTTTGTAGCCATAGAATTTACTATTTCAGCATATATATATATATTGTAAAGGTAATATTTGTGAAATAAAAGACTTGTTTTTAGAGTTGGGCATTTTTTGATGAGAATTTTGGCGTTTTCTAAGTGATCATTTATCTTTTGCGAAGAAACATGATAGGTAACATGCAGTGTATTTTAGCTAATAGACTTACACTTGCGCCGAACCGCTTTAAAACTGACCAAATTTAACAATTAAGTACCTACCTAACTGTTTTAACTGTAATAACATTAAAAAAAATATTTAACCATAATTAATACTAAAAGTCAATTAAAATATCACTGTACTAATTTTAACGCAACCCAAACAAAAACGACGTCAGCGCTGAAGAGCAATAATACTTTCGTATTTATTTATAAACGGCTTTGGCGATATTGTTTGACCGGAGTTTGTTCGTGAGTAAACTAATAAAACACGTCTGATGTTAATACACCTTCATGAACAAGACTGTTTAGATCTGTCGTTATATCTATACATACATTTACATAAAAAACTTACATTGAAATATCTGTTCGTAATTTCAAATTAACAGTTTTTCACTAAATATGTATGAAAGTATACTCGTATAAGGTGCTTTTATAAATTACGCCATTTTTTTGTTTGTTTATTTCTTCTAATCTCTGGAACAATCGGGCTGATTTTAACGGGGCTTTCACTGACATATTTATTAGGATTCAAAGAGTAATCATCATTTTAAAAAAATCAATAGCTTAGTTACACTACAGTTTACATCGCGGGACGCAATTAGTTAACAGTAAATATAACTATAATACTATAATTTCACCAAATTATCTATTAATACTGAAAAGCAATTTTATTTATAAAAATGACTGAACTAATGTTTTCATTCAAAACATTTCAGACCTCTGCAGTCACTGGAGATCGTGGCGTTTCTTCGCAGAGTCTGTACGGAACCCCGAAGCCTTCCCCTGCGTCGCCAGCAGAAAGCTACCAGAAATTCAAGGATAATCCCAACCCTGAAGCTAACATTGTTTACATGGGCCTAAACTGTGATACTAGGTAATACAAGTACAACATTTCTATTCAAGATCTGTATTTGACTGCGACTTAAGCTATAGGTAATACTGGTCTGATGTTATGCTCGGCTCATTCACTTTTAGTTGTCATTAAATTAAAGAACTGTGTGAGCTGTGATAGATAATAATTAGTTGTTGACTAAACTATTAACGGTACCTTTAAACGGTAACTTTTTATGTTGCATATTATCCGGTATCTACTCATACCCAATAAAAAATGAATCCCTAAATATTTGAGTCTATGTTTAAGGGTAAATACGTTGTTTTAACGAACAGATTTTTAGTACTATTAGAAACATATAACTCCTAACTGGACAAGATTCTGGATACTGGCCGTAGGCTGGTCTGATTATAGCTGAACACAAAATTTTGCGATCATTAAAAACCTTATTATCTTCTTTTTCAGGGCTAAAGGATCATATTATCTGACGACGAACGGACAAGAACCTTTCGGCAAAGGAATGGATGGCATTTATCACAAAAGTAAAAGGAATTCCATAAAGAAACCGTAGAGATAAATATAAAATTAACACAATTTATTCTGTGATAGTGATATATCATAATCACTTTGAATGACGAATCACTAAGGGCGCCACAGTAAAGTGCTCTTCAGACTCGTGCGTGAGTTTGTAAACCAGCTGCGAAGCGTAGGCACTAATTGGGCGACTGTAAAGTCAAAATGGATTAAAGAAATTTGACATTTTTAGCAATGTCCACAAAGGTGCAACTTCCTACTAACACTTAACGTTTTAAACGTGAAAGTTTGAAGGATGGATACGTTGACATGTTCATTCAAAAACCACTCAAAATATATGAAGGTAAAGATGAAATTTAAGACAGAAATTATATAATTATATAACCTAGAAATACAAAGCCTATTTTCATAATTGAGTGTGACAAAATTATGAAAACGAAAACTATCCGCGTAACACCATGTAGGGCTACTAGCATCAAATAAAAGATGTCCGAAAGGCTTAAAATCTAAATAACATACTCGTAGTTTAATTAAATTTATAGCGCCGCGTCTCTGGCCATGACGATGATTCCTAATATATGTGTAAATTTAATTAGTCCATTTTGATACAAGATTAACTTTCAAGAAATCTCTATTGTGTTTTGTGTTCCATACACACGAAGTAATACGAGAGCAAAACAGAACTTTACAGCTGATTTGCGGCTTCCGGTCTGAGCGTCCAATAAACCAACAACCAAAATGCAAACATGCAGGTACCTGTATAACTTGAGCTACGATGGCATAGGATTGCACCACGTTTTGGAATCAAGATAAATAGGTCAACAACCGCGTTTTGGTTATTGGGCAACGGGAATACAAACCCGTATATTACCCGTATTTAAATTCAATTTCATCGGACAATTGTTAAGTAATGTCGTGAACGTCGACTAGAAATTTCAATTAGATTTTCTTTTAAAGTTTACATCACCAACTGTGGTATCATTATTCATAGCCTTCCTTACTTGTTACTGCCTTTTTCTTATTTGGCCATCTGCTACGGTTCTATGTCCCGATTCAATCCGCAAAATAATTAGTTTGTAGAATTCTCACAAATTTAATAAAATTTATCAGAAATCCTTACAATAATAACCTTATAATTCTTATTAACCTAAAACATATATCGGATAGGGTTTTAATTTAGAATTAAGTAAACACAATTAAGTTAATTTAAAATTAACAAAAATGACAAAATTTATTTTAGCTCTAAAATATGAATCACAAGAAAATTACTTAGTACTTATCTAAAATATTATGTACAATTTTGGTAAGAATTAAAATGCTTATTAACTATGTAATTTATAAAAGTATTTAACGTTAAACGAAATGTTTGTTTTTGAAATATTTGTATTTGAAAATTAAATAATGAGAAAAATTTATCTATAGTATTTTAATGTAAATAAAATAGACCTATCATGTCAAATATAGTTCTTAATTCCACCAAGTGTGCCGCCAGTGTTGCATTTTGTGACATTTCTCTAACAGAATCAACAGAATGTAACATCGGCGCCATCTATGATGAAACTGAAAACTATCATTTTTGACAAGTCTATTTGCGTCTTGAAAACAGCTCATTGCAGATATGAGACGTATTCACAATGACAGATATTAATGAGTGACTGATGTTTTTCATTTGGGTGTAACAATATGTTAAATTATTATTAACACTAGTGTTCCGCCCCGGCTTCGCCCGTGGTACATATTAGCCTACAGTATGTACTCAAGAATAACGTATAATATCCAACGGTGAAAGTGTTTTTGAAATCGGTCCTGAGATTAGCGCGTTCAAACAAATACACTCTTCAGTTCTGTTAAGATAACTGATTGTTAAGATAACAATCTTAATCTTATTATAAATATAAATTATACGTCACGTTGCTTGCCCTCGATGGACTTCTAAACTATTTACTTGAACTTACTTGAACTTGAAAGATAGGATAGTTTTTATTTCGTTTAATAAACATTATATTATGAGAATATCCGAGCGAAGCTGGAACGGGCCGCTAGTACCTATAAGCATAGGTTGAAGTATGCCTTTCTATATTCTCTATCAACTATTTTAACAGTTTTGCATTCATCTGACAACTTAAAACGCCTCATTTTATAATTAATGCTTAGATGGAATCACGAAAAAAATGTCGATTACCACACAGGATTACTACAGAATGAAATTAATATTGTAGATGAATAACCCATTTAACTATTCCGCCACCAACCAATTCTACCGTTTGCCTACACCAGGCAAACGGTAGAATTGGTTGGTGGCGGCATCTACTATTTTGTCATTGTAATTTCAAAGGGATTCTCCGTGACATCTTTTTTTCGTACATAAGGGCCATTCATCGAATATTATATCATTAATTTTACACCCCCTCCTCTCACTTCATCTTAAGGTTAAATTTTAATAGAAAAGTATAATGGGCAGAGACCTTCAATTGTAATAAAAAAAAGTTTAATTAACACATTGTCATGGACAAAAACATGTGTATAATAGTTATAGAAATAGTTATAGCTACAAGTTTTTAGAAATTTTACCCAAATGACGCACAAATTCATAGTAAGACAATATTTATATTAAGGTCCTATTTTTAATTGGATATTTGGTGGGTGACATGTAGTCTTGTAAAACATTTGTAAATTAATTTAGTATTAATAGTGTAAACAAAAAGTTGGTTCTTTCTTGTAATCCATGTGTGATATCTTTCCCAATTTAGATAACTATATAAATACAACTAATAAGTCAAAATAGTTCAATATTACTAGCAAGTTTTGCCAGTACTTAAACTACCATTAGAATTCTATAATACTTGCCTTTATTTAATAAGTTAGCTTAAAAATTGTAACTAATTTTGAAATATTTGACATTTGCCAAAGAATTGTCGTCAGATATTAAAATTATTTTCAATAATCAATAATGTTCAAATTAAAATATCACAATTCGTTCAATGTAAAACACATAAGAAACATGGGCTACCTCCGTATTCCGAAACATACGCGTTTTTTTTCATTTATTACTTTTGACATTTCATCTTCGATAATATCTATAACAATATGACATTACTCAAAAAATGTACTGCTTTCCTGTTTGTGTAAGCATTGAGTAAATGTTTGGAACACTAGGGTTAGATTTAAGTTTTAAAGGAACCCTAAATCTGAATTGAATTATTTTTCGATTTATTAAATTAATTAAAATTAGTTTTTGAAATTTTACTATTTCAAGATTTTAAAAAAGCTTTAAATCCTGAAAAATACCGTCCTTTAAAATCGTTTCCATGGACAAATTTAAAAACTAAAATTGATCAGATTTAGCTTGACCTATAGAGCTGTACTAAATAGTTCGTTTCCAAAAGACCTAAATAAAATGGTACATGGTGTTTGGATTTTTTCTTTGCTATCCTGCCCCTTACATATGGCACAAAACAAATGCCTCATTTATATAGTTAATCGTATCATACACAAATTATATGGGATCGAAGTCGTAAGCTCAGATATCATCGGTCAAACTTTACAACACTTTACAGAGCTAGATTCAGACCGATATGTTCACGTGAGCAAATCTTGGTCATAATAGGAAGGTGCGTAAAATATGTGGACGTTCCCTTAAAAATGTTTCTACGTTCTAGTTCTTCGTCTATTCTTCTAACGCAGCTTCGTGGGCACAGCTCTGTTAGTTCTGCTGTAGATGTAACTCTAAATTATAAACTATTCTAAGCTGAACCTAATTTTATGTAGGTAGTTGTATGATTACAATGTTACGAACTAGTCAAATACGGTTTTGTTACTTCCCAGCCATTTGTGAATGTGAGGAGTCAGATATACGTCTCGTAAGGGTTTCGTTACTAAATATGACGCAAAACTCAACACCGCTATGAAAATCATCCTGAAAAATAAAACATGAGAAGATTAATGTTTATACACTTCGAGTATTAAATAAATTTCTAGCATACGTTATTGAAGGATAGGTAGATTAAAATAGGACATTTTACTGAATGAACAAATGAAACAAAGTAAGTAATTAAGCAACATCTTAGGCTCAGAACTCATGGAGCGATTTTCAGCCGTAGCATGCAAATAAGACGCATGACCACAGAACACTTATACTCTAGACCAGGGGTCGGCAAGTAGTTTTAGGTGGGGTCCGGATGAAAGGCAAAAATTTTAACGAGGTCCAAAAAAAAAACTAGTGGTAATTCAATTCAATTCAATTCAATTCATTTATTCATACCATAAATTCATAAGAACACTTGGTAACGTCATTTACAAAAAGGCAAAGAATCTGTGTACATAATATATGTATATAAAATATAAAATAACAACGTCAAAAAGAATAAAGCAGCTGTAAAGGGGCCTAGTCAATTACATGCAGCTGTAAAAAGGCTTTGTCGAAGACAATATAACAAATAATCAATACACACAGTATACAGATACTACATTAGTACAAACAATGTAACATCAAAAGTCTTAAAAATCTATTATTTTACCTTATTACAAGATTCTAATTTCGACACATTTCTCTTCCATACGTTACTATCTTTAACAAAGTCGTAGTCAAATAATTAATCAAAGTAGTCAATAAATAATCAAAGTAGTCAAATAATTGCTTAAACCGCCCACTATATGTTCCTACTGCTGAACCTCGGGGTCGGGGCCTTCTCTCGCAAGGAGAGAGTCAAGACCATAATCTACCACGCTGGCCCATGACTTCGAAAAATTCTAGGTACATGTTGGTTTCCTTGCGATGTTTTCCTTCACCGTTTTAAGTTAGCGGTTTATGAACATGACTTCGAAACGACAGTGGTGCGCGTGGTTTTGAACCCAGGGTCTCCGGATCGGTAGTCGCCATTCTCCCGATTAGACCAGCCGTAACTTGGTAATAATTAAGTGCTACTTATTTGTTGTATATCTTCTTGAATTTCAATTATTTCCATTTGAATTCACTTCAAATGCCTTGGACAATTTGAACAATTTGGCAGTGTGTCAGCCACAATGGCTCCAAAATGGTTCATGAGAGCTTCGTCCACCATAAAGCAACTGAAACTGAAGGCGTTCGAACCCATTTACCAGAGCAGAAGCCATGGTTCGACCTCTGGTTTTGACCAGGTGTCCGATACGATGCAATAGCTTTTCTCTGAGATCTTTTGGTGCCTCAGTTGTTGTGGTTATAATGGTGTCCTTATCCACGTCGAAGTTTCTAATCATCCATGTTGTCTTTCCACATCCTGGAACTCCGTTGACCGACTGTGTTCCCGGTATCTCCCAGTTTTCCTAACCAGATTTGACGTTTGAGTTCTCTTCGATGGTCTTGGCCATCTCTAAGATTTTATCGTCCAGCATAATCTTGGTGCATCGGGCAGTAACTACAATTGGGTCGTTAGGAGGTGTCGCATAAACAGGTCTTCCCATGCGCTCCATCTCTTTGTTGCTCAGTGTCACGCCAAAACAATTTTCTGCACTCTTTCCTTTTTCCTTGATGACACGGGAATTGACATTATTGTAAATGACTGCTTCAGTCACCTCGAGTTTCGCCTTTAAGAGGTTTTCACTTCCTAGCTTATAGGACTGTATGATGCTGTCGCAGATTTTGAGATTGACTTATCTTGTCGCTGTCTGTGGCTCTATAAATTTGAAGTAGACATAAAGTGCGTGAATCCTTGTCTCCGCCGTTGGCTGGCGGACCCGGTTTGGATAGTCAAACTAGGAACAGGTATCCCCATATGTCAGTTGTATTTGTTTGATCGTGCAAAGGGGTCTGAGGAAGCTCAGATTTCCTATCTTCGTACATGACAACCTCATGATGTTTAGAGGCCTCAATGCAACCCAGCCGGTCTGCGACTTTCGCTCTTGAGTATTCGATTTCCATCGCATCCACGCTTATCACCCGTCAATGTTTCACCAGCATTTCTGCTCAGATGGGCGAGCAGCGGTCTTGCGTGAGTGCAAGGCGTCCGACCTTTTGAGTACTCTATTAATGCAATCGTTTTGTTTTTCGATTGCACTTTCACACCTCGCACACATTACATCGTAGGTTTCCATCTTCATTGTGACTTTTGCGGTAAGTACTGCCATTGAGCAGGCAAGACAATCCAGGTGACAAACGGGCTCGTTTCTGTTCCCAGACGAAGCAAAAGCTTATTCCCAATCTTTCTTTGTTGCTGCTGCTTTGTGCTGTGAAGAGAGCCACTCCGCGGATACGGATCTCTGGCTCTCTTCGGTCTGCGTTCTCTAGTAGTTATTGGACGGAGATGCTCTCTTACTATGGAGATGCTCTTGCTCTCGAGGACTTATCTTGGGCCCCCCGCACAAGTCCTCGAGAGCAAGCATTCCACGTTCGTGTCCACGGACAGCGAGGCAGGGTGTGGTGGCGAAGAGGAGCGTGTATTTGAAAGTGCAAAGTTTCTCTTAGCCGCTTTGCCGAAAATATTTAATAGCATTTATTTACTCAGGTAGATTCTAAGTCGCAAAAAAATATTATTTAAATTAATAAAGGTACAGTGTTCCTTGTCTACATTTTAAAATGTATACTTGGCTTACAATACAATACAATATTTTTTATTGGCGGTCCGAGGTTCGACCCTTCGCGGTCCGGATACGGACCGCGGTCCGCCTGTTGCTGACCCTTGCTCTAGACGCATGACGCATTTTACGCCCGCGGCGCGCGTGGCTCCCACGCGGCCCGCGGTCGCCCGCAGACTCGACAGAGCGCCGCCGCCGCAGAGCGGCTGCGGTCTCGTGAGTTTCAGCAAAACCGTAGTTCCGCAACCGCGACGGTCGCGGGTGAAAATCGCTCCATGAGTTCTTAGCCTTAGACCGGCTCATAGCTTGACATAATCGTGTTCAGCCATGGTTGAAACATCTGCGTTTAGTTTAGAAATTATTAGCAACAGTGCTGATTTAGGAATGAACTATGATGTGGTAAGAAAGTGATCTATACGTGCACTAAGACCGGTAGTTTCATAAATTAAATGGTAAAAATTAGTAGGAACAAAACTTCAGACAGAACATATTTCAAAATATGTTAATTTTCTTACATTATTGTGCTTGATTTACGAGCTGGATCCGCAGACTCATTGAAACTAATGTAACATTCCATCGACTCAAATTGAAACTAAAGTGAAAATGTACCTTAAACACTTTGTACAAGTTTCTCTAATTTTATGGTCGAAAATTCATTTTTTCTTTGATGGCACACTCAACATTCGCCGTACTATGAAATATGAATCATGAAATAACTGCATCATGCTTTGTGATTTTATAACGCTCAATTTCACTTATTGCGTATTTTTATTAAGTAGGTATTTGCCGAAGTTTCTTTACGTCCGTTTTCGTGATCATAGGTTAGCTTTATGTGTATAGCTTTCAATATATACCGATAACAGTGCTTCATCCAAACTAGGTGCTAAAGCGAGTCAAGCTGTGGGTGCAAATCGTTTTCTTTCCTTTATTTTCGACTATTTTTTAATATTGTCGAGTATTTGTGGTCAATTTTTCGGGAATCTGGCTAACTTAATCATAAAACTCGTTAAATCCTGAAATCTTTTCAGGATATACTTTAGCGGATGCTGCTTCGTCTTTCGATTTGCTTCCGTTATAAATTTCTATTACAAGTTTAGCCGTCCAAAAGAAAGAGAAAGATAGAGCGCTTGCCAACAGACTGAAATACAAGAAAACGTGTTTTTTGCTGTTTATCTATCGTCACGTCAGCGCACATTTTATCCTCCGCTGATATAAAATATGTAAAATAAAAATTGGTTGCCTGTAAAGTCGGTATACGGGCGAAAGTTTTACGTGACAACGACTTTGAGTGGTAAAATAATTTTACGGAAGGGACGCGTGCCTTTCACTTTTTATGTCTGTCTCTCTCGCTCTTAGGCGGGCTAACCATGCCCGAGTAGAAGGGACGCGTGCCTCTCACTCGCTCTCGTTGTGAGCGCATAACGTGAGCGGAGTAACGCAGTTTCTTGAAGTGTCACCCGGCAAACCAATTTATAAGACATTGTCACGTCAAAAGATACTATTATACAAATATACGATGTAAAACTAGTAAAAAAGATTTCCTAACTAACGATCTAAAAAAAATTCTTGGGACGAAATTCGAATATGCTCATAATAATGAAATGCGGAAATATATAAGGGCAAGATTACCCACAGACACATTATTCGAACTGGGGGCCCAAAGGGTCTAGATTTCTAATGAAATAAGTCCAATGACATTTCTCTAAGACTCAAAGAACTACAAAAATACAGTTATTTCTAACCAAGCGCGTGGAACTAAAATTAACATAGTTTGTGAAAAATAGGTCTAGCTACAAAATTTAAAAAAATGAACGAAAATACTCACAGCCCATCCATTTTACTGATTTAAAACTTTCTGTTTTATCTTTTGTAAAGATTCACAATATTTTCGGACGAAGTATTACCGTGTTGTGATCTAGGTTACTTTCGAGATGTATCTTATAGGCATAGTAAAACAATTACGCATTGTTCTTTATCTTATTAGTCATATCACAACATTGGTTATTATGATTGCGTAACAAAGGGCTGCACGATAAACAAATGATCAAAAATTTCTAAGTACTTGGAAGACCTGTAAATAGCCCTTACCGTGTGTGATTGGTCACGAAATTGTATGTCTGTAAACGTAGATGTAAAAAAATACAGGGTTATTGGTAATCAGCCTACATCACTTTAAGGACATATTAAGTCCATTAAAAATGTTAACTTTTCTTAAATTAAAAAAAAAACTCGTATTTTTTCTCCATACAAAATAAACAAATTGATATTAAAAAATCATGAAACTTTTCGTAACAAGAGCGCACGCACTCGCTAACGCTCTATAAAATAAGTGCCAATACATGCGTGACGGGACTTCAGCCAACACGTATATAGCTATGGAGTGCTAGAGAGGGCACTATTTTTATTTTTGAGTTAACTATGTTTTGTCATTTAGCAAAAGTTGTTGAACAAGTATTGTTCGTGTAAATATACTGAATATGCTCATATATGGACGCAGGCTGATTACTAACAACCCTGTATATGACAGAAATATATGAAAGACGTTTATTTTAAAAACCTAGCTGTGCCCCGCGGCTTAACCCGCCGTTTTCCGTTTCTGTTATTTTTCCGGGATACAAAGTATCCCTTTGTGCTATTCAAGGTATTCCAAATTTCAATCCGTTGATGCGTTCTGACGTGATTGAACAATAAACATCAAAACTTTGACTTATCTTGACTTTTAAGGTCGTACCCCGAGCAAATGACCTTGAGTATTTCTTAACTCATCGCACACCGTAAGAAAGAGCAAGAGAGAAACAATAGCATTTGTCGCTGTTTAACGCTCAAATTTTAGAATAAACTCTTTATAAAATCTGATTTTGGTCTTTTGAAAGAAATATTTGTACCAAAATGTTCGTCATGGAATCGCCTATCCGTTGGTGTAAGTACAAAATCCAAATAATCGCGATTTTTCGAGTAGATGCATGATATTTACCATTATTTGTATTTTTTATGGTTTCGTTGGGATGAGATAATTTAAACAATAAATTAATTTAAAAAAAAGAAACTACCATTAAAGTAATAAAATTGAAGAAATTTAATATATTTTTACAAGTTGATAAATTTGTTTTGGCTAATGAGTAGATAACTCTGAAAACTGGACAAAAAAACTCGGTTTGCTGGGAGAAGCACCTTGTAAATTTCGGTACGAAATCTTAACTTCTGGATAATGCTTGTATGTTTGAAGTATTTTCAGTAACCGATTCTGTGAACAAGTAAAAAAGGCATTCATGATCAGTTACTAATTACAAAACACGTCTTGTGTTAAATTTTGTCTCTTTGACAACACAATCATTGAAAATCAACAATGAAAAATTTTATAGGTATTTTTGTTCGCAAGAAGCTTGTTTGAATAAATACTCGTAATACGAAAGATGGCTGGTAGAGGTTGGAAACGTAAGATCGAGGATCGGGCTAGGTGGCACATTATTGGAGAAGCCACCAGTGGGTGAATACAATGATGCTTTAATAAACCTTTGAATATAGTGGTAATACTTATAAGATAAGTTATTATGGGTACTATTATTCTTATTATTTGCAGCCTATACTGTCCCAATGCCGGGCAAAGGCCTCCCTACCCTCCCTTCATTTGGTTCTGGCTTGAGGTAATATATCCCAGTCTTTTGAATAGCCATCAAGATCGTTCCACCAGCGTTTTTTTGGCGTGCCGCATCGTCATTTGCAATTGTGATTCCACTGAGTAGTGATTTTGCCCCAGAGAGCATCCTACAGACGGCAGACATGTCCCAGTCCCGTTTCAAATTATCAGTTTTTTGGTCACATCGGTTATTTGAGTCCTGAACGCAGTATGGTGTTCTTTATACTATCGGTTAGCTTTACGCTGAGAATACTACGGTCCAAAGCATTATGTAACTAACTGTATTATGGTACTGCCTTTTTAAAAAGCAACTAAGGGGTTTCGTCAAGATGCCAACTAATTGCCACAAATAGCACCTAATTAACGGCCACCACCCATCCATGCAAATACAGTGCCATTCCATTTGTGCGGATAAGGATTATACATCGCTGCTGGTACGAACGTTAGCTCTCTTCCTGACAATATCTGGTCCGTTGTCAAAGTGTTCGGTCGGTTCTTCCCGAAACCCAATTCGTTATAATATGTTCCCGCAAGATACATAGTCATAATGACGGCACCAAGTATTAGACCACTGAAACAAACAAATGTACACATATTAACATTTTCACGTTCTTTATATACTTATCTATACAAAAAATATGTAACCAGAAAAGTTTTTTAATAATTGGTGTCTGTATCTTTTTTTATTGTTGTACCTACATTTTAAGTCTATACTAATACTACGAGTATAAAGCACAAGAGGTTTTTTTGTTTGAACACGCTAACATCAGGATTTACTAGAACTATTATTTTTTTAATATTACGCATATATTATGTTGCCATGTTTCCAGAGAAATTACAGGGCTTAGAGATATAACATCTTAGATCTCTGGGTGTTGAGAACAGTGCAGTGCTAGGTAATGATTTGGACTCTTCATGTTCCAATAGCTGCGTGTCACTGTGTTGTTATGTGGCAGGCATGTTGCTTACCATCAGGCACATGTCCTGCTCATCTCGCCACTTCTTATTTAAAAAAATATATATATTATTTATATTTCGCACTTGACCACCATCTCGCCTGATGTTTAGCGATGATGCGATCCGATCCACACTCGATTTGAAGACACCAAGATTGTAACCATCGGGAAAACCCCACTCAGGCAACTCATTCCACAACCTAGACGTTCTTATCACAAACGTGGAGTCAAATCCAGCCCAGCTAACCCATTTAGCTGGGCATGTCTGTCGCAGAACCGATAACCGTTGGGTATAACTGTTCTTGAGTAGAGGCAAACATAGTGTAGACACCCTGAGACAAGATGAAGTGACTTTATGTGGAAGATAGCAAGCAGTGTGTAAAAATGTTAAGTTGAGTGTCGGGGCTATGTTCAGCAGTAATTATGATAGGTTGATGACGATGTATACTATTGCAGTTTATGTTTATAGCGTAATGTTATTCTATCGATAGTCTTGTTGCACGCTACGTTATGAGTTTTTCTAAGATGTTGGTCCATCCCAGAATGCACTGGAAGAAATTAGTTTCCGCGATAACGGCAGTGGTTCTAGTAGTTTTATTGTGTTCCCGTATTATATGTAGTATTTAATAGTATAAACAATAAAAAAATGTTGTTAATCTGTTTACTGTGTTGAGTTACACTATGAAAAAAAGGAGTATATATGTGCAAATTATTATAGAACGTCGACAAGTAAAGGCTCATTCGCACTAGTTCCATTGCTTTGTTCCATGATGGAACTAGTAAAGACCTATATTATGGTCGTTTAACATCAAGCAATATAGTGGTAGTCAAAGCGTGCGACGCTAGGGAATCTCCACGTGGTGCACTCTGGGCATCATGCAACACCTCGCCACAGTAAAATCTTGTTGTGTGATGGTGAATCTCGCCCAACGAGGGAGCTTCTACTCGCACTCTTACTTGAGCAGCAGTGCGTACAGAAGTTGGAAAAAGAAAATGGAAGACTTGGGAAGGTTACACGGCTGATACTTCTACCGATCAAGTAAAATTTCTAACTCTTCCAGATGAGGGTTCTCCGCGAGCACTCTGCTCTCTGCTACCGACGTAGCACGGAGGCTGAACCGAGGCTATCCCTAGCCACGATCGGGTGGGCGGACTTCTCACTCTGAACCATCTTACCCAAGATGCTCGACAGTGAGAGGTCGTGTGAGGCGTGAGTGAGAGTAGGCGATGTCAATGGTGGGGTGGAGGAGGGAGAGGAAGAAGCATCGCGCCACTTGAGCCATATGCGTGAGTCTATCCTCACGCAAGACATGGGCGGTGGCAATGGCAGGGTTGCGGTCGAATATGAGAGCGGTCCCGCGACTCAGCCGCCAAACTCACGGCTAGACCACATAATCTCTGGGCGAGAAACGAAAAAAATCGAGCAATAATCTCCATAATCTCTCTTCCTATCGGGGTTTGCAGTTTTGAATATTTTCCAAATTATAATAAGACTAACTTACGAGTATAGTAAAACCCGCCCCAATACAGAAAAAGAGTTAAAATCAGTTCACAATTGACGCATTATCGACGGACATTTAACACAGAACACCAAGTATGTTATCGCCTTTATTTTCAAATTTGGTCAAAGCAACAGATTTTCCAAACTGGAACACAGTAATATTAAATTAATATAACCTAGATACATCTAAAACAATTATCGCTGTTTTACAAATCTGGATTCGAAATCAATGTATGAGAGTGCATGTCCTCACAATCGTCGAATATATTAAAATACCAAATTTACTCTAACCAAATATTCAATGAATTTTGACTACCGTGGGGATCCAAAATTGACAAACAAACCACTACAATAATCCTTTCAATAAATATTTACTTACACGCCAGCTACAACCATTTTGTATAGTAAAACTAATGAATTACGCAAAAAACACTTTTACATTAATATCACTTCTGTAGAAAAGTTTAACTTAACCGAACGTTCGTTATCTTTGGCGATATAACCATTAGTATTTTATTAAAATCGAGAGATTATTTTCTTGGATTTTGTTTATTTTTCTCAATATGGATGTGTACAATAAATATGAGCACAAAATACTCCCAATAATGTTATATATCGATCATCCGGTGGCGAGAACATTGGGTTACACAGAAATAATAAGTATTTATTACTATGTCGATTGTGCGTATTTCTTTTTGCTACTTTCATGAATCTCATATTCCCCCCAACTAATCCATTTAAATAGAAGGCTGGTGGGTAGATAACAATTATCGCTGTCTCACCCATCGCTTTTCTTTAAACCTAAAACAGACCCACATAAATATTGACAAACAAGATAATGAGGTGTTTTTCACTGTTCGTCTCTATCACGATGTAAATCATTATCGTAAAGCTGGAAGAACGTCGCGTTAATTAATTAAAAAAAATTGGATCGTGGTTAAGTCCTTAAAGTGTTTAAATCATTTGTTCAAATCGCGAAACTATGTAAACACTATTCAGTCTCTATCACGATCTAAATTATTATTGTAAAGCTGCAGGAACGTCGATTAATTAAAAAAAATTGTATCGTGATTACGTCCTGAATAGTGTTTAAATTATTTGTTCAAATCAAAACTTTAAAAACAATAAATGGGTAAACGTCGAATTACCTATAATTTTTTCTCTGGCAAAAGGAAGTATTAACGCCAACTGAGAACTATTTTAGCAAGAATTTTGCATTTACATGGTAATCTGTTAACGGTCTCATCATAAAGTGGGCCTATTTATTAAGTGGACGTCGCATTATAATCATACTAAACACAAATGTAATACGTGTAAGTAAATATTTATATAGACAGGCAAATTTTTATTTTTTTATTTAAATAGCAATACAAATTGTGTCGTAAACATAATGCAATACTGGCATCATAGTTTGAAACCGGTCAGATGGACACTGTGGTGGTAAAGGCTCATCTCTGATAGTTTTTTTAACACGGCATACCCTCGGTAGCATAAAAACTACCACAACAGGTGTTATTTCTATAAAATCTAATGCAATCCACACACTATTCCGTCCAACAGCAGTATTCATTCATTGCATTATGATGTCTATCAACATACAAATAAGTAATACCAATCTAATAACACACAAAGCGAATAAACAAGCCGAATATTGTTTTATGTTTTGTTGGTTTACTCGACGCCCAAGCGACAGCCGGGTGCTGTGGCGTGGAACCGATTCTACGGTAGTAGCTAGCTAGCTATCCAGCTAGTTTATATACGTGCATCCTGAAATCCTCTAAAGCTAACATATTTACCAGTAGCCCTTACCCCAGATACTGCTGTCTCAAGAAATATATCTGTTCTCGGTCTAGACGTGCGCTGAAGAAGTGGTGCTTCACGCCTATCGTATTCATTCGATGAATCCTACGAGCCTACGAGCTCTATTAGAGATATATGTACGGTTTGAGCACATATCATAGAAGCGTTGGTACAAGCTATTATAGACAAACTCAGCAGAGATATGATTTAATAAGGTTATGTGCATTGCCTCTAATACTCACTGTGCTGTTATGGGCAGATATGTAGCTTTCCATCAGGCACACGACTTGATCGTCTCGTCAACTCTATATTATAAAAAGTAATAATTAAGAAATCAAATACAATGTCATGTTCAATGTATCAGAATCTGAGATCAGAATAGTGTGCAATACGTCAAAAATACGTACGTTAAACATGTACGTTATACATATGTATAACGTACAACGTACATACGTTACGTTACTTTATGTACGTACGTATACATATGTATAACTTAAGTTATACACGTACGTACGTTACGTCACGTTACCTTATGTGCGTACGTTATACATTTGTTAGTATAACGTATTTATGACGTATGACGCATGACTCTTGTATGTTCTAATAGCAGCGTGAAACATCGAAAATTTACTAAATTAGATTAATTACCTCTATCATAATAATTAACTAATCTTGTAGATAATTGTTAGGTGTAATGTTTAGTATTGTTATAATCATAGAGCGATTAATTAAATGTTTTACAAATCTGGACAATACAAGGTTACACAGAAAACCTGTGTAACGCTAAGAGAGCACCATATACATAAATTTTAATACATATTAGCATTTTGGTGACGCAAAGCCATAAGATTGTCCCTACCAAAAAGTGCTCAACGTGACTAAAGAAGTTTCATTTAAAAATAATAATAATAGGGTGTATGTAGAATTAACTCTCATTATATTATGTCATCATAATATATTGAGAGTGAATTCTACATACTCCTTCAGTGGACACTACATTTGGCCATTTTGGCAACATTGTAATAGATACATACTTACATACAAATAATTATTTACAATTGAAATGTCTGTTTGTACTACATAGGTGGTACATTATACCAAACTATATTTTTTTACAGTTTTCATCTAAACATATATTCCGACTGTTCTGTTCTATTTGTTCGAACTAATCTGTGGGTTGGACCGATTATGACGGGGTTTTCTATACTAGACAGCTTATGTTCTAAGTTCTGATGCATTAACTTAGGCTACTCTTACTCGATGAAAATTATCAGGGTTCCGTGAAATTAACGAAAACCCCTTAAAATACGCCAGACATCGCAAGCACAGCTAGTTAAGAATATAGAACTAAAAGTACTCGTATTAGCTAATAGCTAATTTCGACTTAATAGGGATGTTCCAAATGATGTACATTAAAATATTAATGACCTCATCATTAGTACCTATAAGGTAACAACTGTTATTAGTTAATAGATCTCTTATTTATTTGCAAGAAAAAGAGGAATTTTGGCAAAGAATTCCCAGTTAAGTTTTACTTTTCATTGAAGTTAGTCCACTCGACATGTCATTGTCCCTCGAAGAGATAATTGAAGTAGACAGCCGGTCGGTGTATGTTGGCAACGTGGATTACGGAGTCGCGTTGGAGGAATTGTACCATTTCTTTGGGAAATGTGGCCCGATGAAAAGGTTAGTCTTCAATGTACATTATTAATTTCTGTTTAAACTAAATAATCTTTATTAATAACTCGCTCACCCGGCGAACTTAGTTACGCCTAAGCGGCAATCTGTGGCCACAATAAATGAAAATTTAGGAATTTGACAGCTTGACTGGTTTTTTTCTGATGAATGTCAAATTATATTAACTTATTATAAATTCTGGACGAAGACAAATCCAAAAAACTAAAAATCATAAAATTTGGTAAAGGCGTTCTTGAGTTATGGTGTTACTAACAAGACTTTCTTTTATGTTATTATTTTATATAAAAGCATCCAAATTATATTTCGTTTTACAGACTCGTATATTGTATACCTAGTTCTCATTTTTCTGCAGGCAATTTTTAGTTTAAATGGAATTTGGTACAGAATCGTTAACTTACTAACTTATTTTTAATATTTGATTCTATTATGTTGGGTATGATTGGCAATAATTTGTAATGTGTGAATACATTTTGACTATGATAATAGTTAACAATCTACCTGACGGTATTGTGGTTCAATTGGTAGCAAGTCGTGGATCCGATTCACACCCAGGACGATTATTTGTGTGATGAATACGGAAGTTTCACTCACAATGTTTTCCTCTACAGTTAAAGCCAGTAGTGACGTCAAAGTTAAAAAAATAAATATAAGATAAATAAAAATAAAAATAAATATAATAAGTCACTTAAAAATATACTTAAAGGTACATGCAGGATTTGAGCCTACTACCTGGCGATTGTGATATCAGACGCAGCAGGCACTAGGCCATCACGACTTCTAAAAATAAATATTTTTAACCTATTTCTGATTATTTTTTTACAGGGTCACAATTTTATGCAATAAGCCTGATGGACATCCCAAAGGATTTGCATATATAGAGTTTGAAAACAAAGAGAGCGTACAAAGAGCATTAGCTATGGACATGTCATTTTTGAGAGGACGACAAATAAAGGTAAGTTTGTACGGTTCAATAGTAGCAACCTTTGCAAAACCAAATTGCACTAAGATCGTTAGTGATGTTAGGTACTAGCGTCCCGCCTCGGTTTCACCCGTGGTACAAAATATATAGCACTCAAAGATAAAATGAAATGTTGTTGCCTGAATGGATTTTCCCCGATGATTACAATATTGGTGCCTTCTAATCGAGAGTGAATTGTTTTTATTAGGTATACCCTCTCCATCGTAGACAGCATTGTCGTTTAACATCTGGCGAGATAGCGGTCAAGTGTAAACTTTTAAAAGTAAAAAAAATAATCGGTGCAGTAGATTCCAATTCCTGAGATTAGCGCGTTTAAACAAAAACTCTTCATGTTTATAATATTAGTATAGATGTGAAAATTAGGTTGTGTGGAGAGAGTAGACGTCCTGTACAGGTTTGAACCTCAGATGGAATTCGAAACCAGATCATCCAAAATCTAAAGTTAAGATTTTGTAATACATAGGATAGGTTTACATTAGATTGCTAATTCTCTCTATAGATTTTTTTACTATTATGAGCTCAGGTACACTTGACTGCCACCTCGCCTAATGTTAAGTGATGATACGATCTACAATGGAACGTCCTAATCTAGATGAAACTTGCCTATAACAGTTAAAAAAAAGTTCTAAACTGTGTGGTCGTCTAAAAGAATAATGTCTTATTCCAGGTGAGGCCCAAGCGTACAAACCAGCCAGGGCTGTCGTCAACGAACCGGCCGCCGCGGACGATGCCGGTGTGGGGTCCCGGCCGCGGCGCCGGCGCCGGCGCAGGCGCAGGCACCATAATGCCCGGAACCATAGAACATCCTGGCGGGTACAACGCCGTCTACTTTAACTATTACGGATATATGTAAAAAAAACAATGTTAGAGTTGATAAAAAAGCGAACTTATGCTCCCAAACTGGAACACGATTACATTTAAGTATCATATCAAATATAAAAAAAAATTATAAGAATATCTATCAGGTGCCGGTATTTTATAAAACTAGACTTAAGATCAATGTTTGAGTGCGTTTGACGTCACACATCGAAAATGTCGAAAACGTTGAAAATGTATGTTATTATGATTTATAATATATGAATTCACTCAATAATTAACTTTTTTTTTATCCAACGTAAACTTTACCAAGCAGTGTGGTTTTGCCACCAGTGACTGAGCACACTTCCAATTGGTGGGCTTGGCTATCTTAATTATATTTAGACCTTCATCGGTCTATGGATATTTTGGACGTGCTTAGTGCATGAGTCCCGTGTAAACATTTCTTTGTTAATAGTATAGAGTGACGACACAAGCAGGACATGTACCTGATGGTAAGCAACATACCTGCCACAAACAGTGACACGCAGCATTGGAACATGAAGGGTCCAAAACATTACCTAGCACTGCACTGCGCTCCTCACCTAGATGTGTAAGATTTTATATCTCCAAGCCCTGTAATTTCGCGTGGTGGATTATGGCCTTGACTCTCTCCTTGAGAGAGAAAGCCCCGAGTCTCAGCAGTGGGAACATTTAGTGGGCTGTTTATGTATGTTAAGTAAAGAAGATAACGTCGAATGCGGGTATTTACTACTGCTCCTTTCATGAATTATATCTATATATATAAAAGAAAGTCGTGTTTGTTACAACACTTATAACTCCAGAACGGCTGGACCGATTGCCATGGTTTTTGATTTGTTGGATTTGTTTCCGTCCCGAATAGCAGAATACATCTTAAAAACAATGAAAACTCGATATGTGTAATGAATACTTAATCATTTCAATAAATGCTGATTTGTTTATTACATGTCAAACATTTGTTGTCCAATCCTGTCAAATAGTGTAACAACTTTTTTTTTTGGAGTTTATGGCCTGGTTGCTGAGACCTTTAAGCCACAACTTTTCTGAAGACATCATGTGTGCGTTCAGAAATTTATTTTTTTGTAAAATGTCTACAATGTTCAGGTACTGTTACCTATATTTGTTTGTTTTAGACATTAATTTTCGAAAATTATTACAATCGACATGTAACATTTCGAAACACTCCGCAATGGCCAAAGTTTTAGTAGCATCAAAAATCATCATATAGGACAAATACACAATGGCGCACAAATGCGCATTGGAAGCACTAGACCGAACATTAAAAGATCTGCGCAATGACTCGAGATGTTTTGGTGGTGCAATGATTTTATTATCTGGCGATTTCCGACAAACACTACCAGTCATTCCAAGATCTACTGCTGCCGACGAAATAAACGCTTACGTCAAAGCATCAAATCTGTGGCGATATGTAAAGAAACTTCAACTGTCTGTAAATATGAGAGTTGCATTGTTGAACGATCTATCTGCTTATGATTTCTCGAAGCAATTGCTGACTATCGGTAATGGCCGTGTTCCTGTTGACAAATCGAGCGGTTTGATTTCATTTCCTCCAAATTTTTGCAATGTCGTATCGTCAAAAGACGAGCTTATCAACAAAGTATTCCCGGATATCATTGCTAACCACAAAAATACTAAATGGTTAAGTGAGCGAATTGCTAACCACAAAAATACTAAATGGTTAAGTGAGCGAGCAATTTTGGCCGCTAAAAATAAAGATGTAGATGACCTCAATTTTATAATTCAAAATCAAATCGTAGGTACTCTGTATTCATTCAAATCTATCGACTGTGTAACAAACGAAGAAGAAGCTACTAATTATCCAACTGAATTTTTAAACTCCTTGGATGTGCCTGGTTTACCACCGCACAATTTAAAACTTAAAGTTGTCTCGGTAGTCATCATGCTTAGAAATTTAATAAACCAAAACTGAATCTAGAAAATGCATGTTTTTCTCATGATCAATTGTACGTGGCATGCTCACGTGTCGGCAAACCATCCGCTTTATTTGTTCTTGCGCCTGACCAAAAAACAAAGAAAGCTTGAAGGAAAATCCTATTAATGAATTAATCCGAGTTTTATTTTTTTCCCCCAATCTGCACAACATAGTTTTCAATCATTTTTTTTCTGACATGAGTTTGAAGTACTTAATTATTATTTTTATTTTGATTCTCATTCTGTATGTATGTTTTCATCATCATTCATCATAATAAAATACTTTTTTGTTTCTATCTACAAAAATATATTATTTTGTATCATTGTTTTACGTTCATCAAAGCCTAAATTAGTTCAGCTAAAAAGTAACACGACATTCATTCACTGTTAGGCGGTACGAAGTTCGCCGGGTCAGCTAGTTCCTTATATTTCAGAATAGCGGGTTAACCATGACTTCAACTAATTAAGAATCAAAAGCTAAAATCTTTTGAGAATATTTTGAGTTTGATAGCTGTGAGCTTCGATAGAGTGACGATGAGGTGATTCTTCTGAGGTTGAGGTGACGATTCTATGAAAAATTGTGTTGGGTGACGCGTCAGTACAGAGTCCTGTCTAAGTAGACGAAAGTGGGTTGATTATAGTTTGGATGAGGTTCGAAAGAGGTTGTGAAAGAGTTTACATATACTACGTATAGAGTTGGAACACCGAAAGCACGAGTCTGATCGCTCTTGCCTTGTCGCTCTTGTAGATGGTTCATACTTTTGTCGCGGCACATCACTCTGTTGCCATAACAAGTATACACGTCATCTGCTTACGATTGGTACTATGTAACCGTGCGGAAACCCTGCTCTATTTACTTATCCTCTAAGGGTCCTGCAGTCTTGTTGCGTTCATTGGGAGGAATAAAAATCAAATTAAATGTACTGATTTTAATGTATAAAATATGTCGTTAACATAGACCACAATAAATCATGTCGATAATACTTACGACTGATCTTAAATTAAACCACTTATAGACTTCTGTTTAAAAAAATATTGATAAAACAGAAGTCTAACAAATACCCATGACAAAAGAAAACCTAGTAAGCTGGTAAGTATACCTATTTTGTTTTTCTTTGATTCACAATTTATCCACAAAGGTACTTCCAAACGATCTAATAAGCCGAGAGCTGGTACCAAATTTTAAATATATTTCAGCCTAAATTTCAGCCTGATAACAAAGCTCAAAGTCGCAGAGCGAGCTATGGAGAGAGCTATGTTCGAAACCTCTTTGCGCGATAGAATCCCCCCGACCATTGATTAAAGTTCCGAAACGAGAATATTCGCTAAAGAACGAAAGTAGCCGACACAGCTCAAAGAGTAAGCAAGCTGAAGTGGCAATGGGCAGGCTATATCGCTCATAGATCTGACAACCGATGGGGAAGAAAGGTTCTTGAGTGGCGACCTCGAACCGGAAGACACAGTGTTGGACGGCCTCCCACTTGATGTACAGATGATCTCAAAAAGGTCGCTGGAATCCGCTGTTTCCAGGTTGCACAGGACCGTTCGTTGCGGAAGTCTAGGGGGGAGGCCTTTGTTGAGCAGTGGACGTCTTGCAGCTGATGATGATGATGATGATTTGAGACAAGTTGAAAACTTGCCACATAGTTCTCCTATTATACCTCAACACGGAGCTACTGACCTGGCTGGTGTCCACACACTTTTTTTAACTTATTTTATTTTTTTACCGACTTCTTATGTGATAAATATGTGTGTTTGAGGCAATATACAATTTTTATATCGTAGTCACAACAGTTTACAGAAAATTAGTTGGGGTTTCAACAGTGCCAGATACAATTTAGGCAAACTTTAAATTTTAATTTGGTACTATTTAATAACCAAAAAATAAGGATTCTCAAAAAAAGCAGATCATATTTGGTGGGACTATAATTACATGTGGAAGATGTATTACGTAAGTTGAAAGATTAATTTTGCCTCGCTACTCACCAGCCAAGTCTGCACCTCTGTGTTGGGGTATATTAGGAGAAATACTCGTATGTGACAAGTTTTCGGCTTGCCTCAAATACCTACCCAAAAATTGGGGCCAGCTCTTGGAATAAGTCTGTGCTTTCTGAGTGACAAAATCGTCACAAGGGGCTCTAAATACACCGATAATGCCACGGCCATTGGAAAGTATTTTACCAAGAATTGTGCATTCGTCAAGAATTAGATAGATAGACACAAGGCCGTACTGGATAGTACCATTAAAGTCTAAAGTCAAATAATTAATAGAAACTGTGTTTCAGGCTCATCTTAAATAGCTTTTTGCCAGCCTTCACGTCATATCACTCGAAATCATAAAAAGTAAAAGACACAATTAACCTTATTTATATAAAATCTAAGGCTGTACCATGTCCCCACACTGTACCATGCAACAATATAGTAGTATTCTTTCATTGTATTAAGGTATCTAACATATTTATGTATGTTTATAAGAAATACCAATGTTATGGCTCTTTTCGCCACGCAGAATATTAGTTCCATCTTCGCTTGGGTCGTAGCTATGTGAGAACGCCTAGCTATTCAAATGGCTATGAATTGGATCTAAAAGACGAGATGCAGCCGTGGTTGAGCTCATTCCATTAGTAGGTCCGGTGATTTGAGACACGTTCATCAGATATTTTGTGGTCCAATAAGCGCCGAACGCCAGAAGCCCTGTGATGAGTATACTGAAATATATCAAAGGAAATCTATTACAAAAGATCATAATGTCCAAAAATAACTACAATTTGGATTAAAACATCTGTAAAAAAGGACAGTCAACGGACGGTTCTTTTGGGTGGAAGAGTCTTGCTATTATTTTATAAATCTTTAAGTAGACGATAGGTCTAGCCGTAATCAACATTACATTACGGTTTCAGTTCTGTTGTAAAGTTATAGGTTATGTGCTGCTGTCGTCATTCGAGCAAACTCTTTCCTCTTTTTCTCCTCTTCCTCGTGTTAATTGTTGGTTCGAGGTACCAGGCAACCAATTGTCTCGTTTTGTCCGTTTTGATTATTGTTTGTCCTTATAAGTCTATCACGATATTTGTCAAAACAATATTCCGCGTGTCTTCGGCACTTGATTGTAGCTTTGAATATAATAATAACAATCGACTTGCTTATTCGTGCTTGCAAATCTTGCTTTATAATTACTCACTAAGTATTCTAATAAATGTACTCACAATCCCAGTGGCATTGTAGAATTACAGTATACATGCAGTTTTGAAAACAACGAGGGTTTCACACATGGTTTGTATTATCGATAGGCACCACAAGGTATTTGAACAGATTAAAATGTTACATTGTCTTTTATATGGACTAGATTTTAAACTTGGCTAGTACTGTTAGATAAGCTAAGCGATACATGATTTCGCACACATTTAAGACTCGGTAAGAATCAATCACACATGCAGAATATTAATTCTCCATCTCCTGGTAAATTCTGAACAAGTAGGAAGACAATTTATGAAATGAATCTGTATCGGCATAAGTAAGGCACTTTATGGACCCACTGCTAAGACTCGGAGCCTTATCTCACAAGGAGATAGCCGAGGGCTCTCACCCCGCTGGCCAAGTGCGGGTTGGTGGGTGATGTCTGTCATCGGAAGATGTATTTCTAGGTGCGTTGCCATCCATGCTGATTTCCTCAAGACGTGTGTCACCGTTAAACCTAGTAGTGAGGACAAATTTAAGTATACGTCCCACACTTAGAAAAACAAACAGAGGTGGTAGAATTTGAACCTAAACCTCACAATTGTCAAATTGCAGGCCCTAACCAATGGGCTACCACGGTTTTCACCAACAAAAATAAATAAAATTTATAATCACGGGATGGACTATGAACCCGCCACTAAAACTAAACACTATATGTTCGCTCTGACAACCTCTTAACTTATTTTAAATGTCGCATCATAATTAGTAATATACAAATGTAATCCTATCCTATGTATGAAACTACGCGGGTAACACCGCGGGGCGTTCTTAGTAAATGGTAAAATAATAAGAATTCGTTATACAACACAGCATCAATAACTCATTAGCGTTGCTTTCAGTGTGGATCAACGTTTATGCAAAATATTTCTAATGTTGACTAAACACAAAATGTTAAGAATGGGTCTTCATCATAATCGACTAGTAAGTACATATTATGTAATTATTACATGATGCTCTCAACGATTGTATACTATTACTAGATAGACAATCGTGTTATAAAAGAACTCGTAAAACACTTCTGGGAAAATATGGAAGGATTCAAAGTATAGTGAGCATTGTGTTAGTCATACCAACCTAATACTAATATGATGTGAAACTAACCAGTGAGAACATACCTATCACTCACATCCTTGCCCAGTTCCACCAATGAACTATACTATAATAATATTAGATATTAAATTCTATTACTCTGTAGTCAGCTTTATGAGTTCCATATATTGTTGTATGAAAGCTCCTGTTTTAATGTAACGAACTGCATTTTTTTCAATAAAAAAAATATCCTAGCTTATGTTAGTTAGCCCTTTATAAATTACATGTACGCTGTTTAATGAAAAAACTGTTTTCAATTTAAAATTAAATTCAGTCACTTGAGCAAATTTCATAATAAGCCATCAATTGCTAAGTCATCGAGGTAATATGAAAGTGATTTTTAGTTTTTGTTTATATTTCACAAACCACCACACCGATTTCGATAGACTATGATACTGATACCTCTGAATAATACCTCTGAACTATGACACCGAACAAAAAAGAACCACCATGATTCATGGTTCACAATTGGCGGACCTATACATGTGTGAATTTTTAGTAGATGTAGGGATTCAAGTATCAAGTTTCAATTTCGTCGGTTTATATATTCATATATTTTAATCATGTTGTATTCACAACATGATTAAAATAGTAGATATAGTAGAGTAGTAAAATCTAGCAATACGTTGATAACTTTAAAGGTTTCTAATGATGTCTGACTTATTACAATTTTTTTCCGCTTACAACGCTGGCTGAACCCTATGAGATCGATCAAAATAATGTACTGCATGCATTGCAGTATTGTACCCTTGATAAAAGTCTACAAAAAGTACGCGGTGATATTTATCTATCTTTTAGGGATAACCCACAATAACTAATTTTATTCATGTGTTCAATCCATTTTCTTGAATTCTAAGGGAGTGGGGTGTAAAAAAGTAGACCAATACACTTCCTGACAACATCCAAAATCATAATATGCAAGCTTTTCTGAGTCCAAAACCGTACACCGAGTTCGGTCCTCATATTTCGCACACTCAACTCCACTCAGCTCCCGCTCTACAACGCGCTTCCAAACAGTTTCATCATTTTATCTTTTAAAGCAAGTCTATTTAAGAAATAATAATTAAGAAGTCCAGATAACTTACTGAACATAATTTGTATGCCAATTCTTCAATTTCTACGTTGTCGCTGTCACGACAAGAGATGCTTACCAACGTCTGTCATTTTAACGTCTTTAAATGAATTTAATCCATCTCGATTCAAAACAATCTCATTATTTATTTCATGTATCCAGTAAACTAAAACGATATGAAACTACCTAATACCAAATGGTAAAATCTTTCTTGAGTCTATTTCTGAAGCTTTTGAGTTTGGGTACAGTCACAGCAACAGCATTTCTTTGGGCCGACGCTGGTGTGGACGACCGGCCGAAGTACAGAGATGAGCAAACCCTGATCGGTGGAATGATATGGAGTCAAATAACAGTTCTTCTGGGTCTTGTCATTTCTGACAGTATTGGGGAAGAAATCAGTGTGTTTGTGCATTGTTACTATCTTCTAGCAGGTGCAGTGATTTGCGGTCTCAATTTCGTGGTTTTAGTAAGCAAAAGGTTTTTTGTTTTATTATTTGCAATTACTTATTACTCTACTACTGCAATCGCATACATATCCTTTGACTAAGTATAATCTGAACCACGGTGAAGACGTGTTGGCTTAGTGGGTTAAACGTGAGATTTATAATCATAGGTTCGAATCGTGCCAGCACATCGGAATATTTTTCAGAGTCCAGATTTCAGGTTTTGTGAGTGGTGGGGGAAAACATCGTGAGGACACCAGCGTGTTCCAGGACTTGCGTGGTATCCACCACGCATGTTATAAAGCCTTGGCTCTCTGGTTTTGAGATAAAACACCCCGAATTCCAGTAGCGGGAACAGTTAGCGGACTGCTAATAATTTTCCTAATCTGTATCTTGGCTCTGAGCTAGGTAATAGTTACGTGTATGATATTTGCAAAAATATAAGCAGCCTATTAAATGTTCCCACAGCTAGGACTCCGGGCCGTCTCTCGCGAGGAGAGAGTCAAAGCCATAATGCACGCTGGTACAGTGCGGGTTGGTGGATGACACATGACCTTGAAAGATTCTAGGTACATGTTGGTTTCTTCACGATGTTTTCCTCCACCGTTTTTAGCGGCGTTACGCAGTTTACTTCCGAAAATACAGTGGTGCGCGTGGGATGTGAACCCAGGGTCTCCGGATCGGCAGTCGCTGTTTTGTCGACCAAACCAGCCGTAACTGTAACCGTAACCGACTGCAAAAGCAGTCATTTTCAGCAGTGCAAGCTAATTTTTAGGCGTCAACAAATATTTACATAATTTAGTGAGAATGACTAAGTAATATTAAGTTGAAACTGGTGACCATAATGAAAACTTTATTTTATGTGTTATTTAGTGTATCTAATTTTTTTCAGTTGATCGACGAATGTAGAATGAAGCCACCTACTCAAATAGACAATCATATAATTGCTACAGTAGATGTTATACATTATAGGATATATCTAAGCATATGCTTAATTAGCTTAATATCTTGCATATTAATATCAGCAGACTTTACAATAGTACTATACTTCGAAGTTTTTAAAAAATGACAAAACAACTGTAGTAATACTTTTCTAACTCTATAAACATCTTTAAAGTTCTACTATATGTGTATCATCACTGACATCATCACCTTTGGCAATCAATTGCAGCCGACGGCATAGCATAAGCCTTCTTCTCTTTCTCTCTCTTCTTCCCTCTTCTTCCCTCTTCTGTACTTCCCTCTTCTGTACCAATCCCACCATATCAAAATCAATTACCAACCTAAATATCAGAATCATCCTTTAAAAAATCGATGGAATCTTTCTAACAATAGTACAATTAACCTATTTATACTATCATCTATATAAATACACAAATTGATCTGTAATTTATATGTTTATTGCGAGATTTAATAACGAAAAGCATTTTAGTAGAGTAGTATCAAAATAAGCGTTTACTTCCTGTAAGTAAGCTGAGGTAAATCAATCCAATTCTCAATGAAACGTTAAAATAATAAACAATGTAAATTTATCACTTATTTGCTGCAATACATCATTCATTTTAAAGTAACATTAATGGCTAACCTCACAACATATACGATATGCGTACAAGGAGCACAAAGAGAAAGTTTCAAGAAAAGACGAAAAGGTGAGTTTATTTATTTATTTAACTTCTTAATTAGTAAGGTAAGAAAAAACTACAGGCTCAATTTTATTAGAATTTAGATTTAAAATTAACATGAAGAGGCGATCCCGACGGTGGGCTCTCGCCTCCTGACACATAATTTCATCTGAGAGATTAGGAATCATAATGCTTTAATAGTCTTCAATACGACCCTGTACTTAGGGTGTTACAAATAGTATAAATAAATATTTAACGGTTAAGGTGTACACTATAAAATGCGGTGCATTATATTTAAATAAATAGAATACACTGCATAATAAAACCGGTAACATCGATATTTCCAATTACAAAGACATTTATTTTATCTATTCTCATATTCATTAGATTTACAGAAAATGGTTTTACTGAGATATTAACTATAAGTAGTTAGTACGTTAGTCGAAATTTAGCGTGGATAAGCTACAGACCACACTCCACAGACACAAATGTTTTTTAGTTTGGCTAAATTTTAGAACACTGTTGCATGATGTTTGTTTAGTTCAAATTCCGTAAATTTATACAGTATAATTATGTTGTACGACGATTTGTTATTTTTAGTTAGTATTTTAGTTGGTAGATCAGTTTGGCATTGTATTTCACTTGTACTTGACAATAAAACATGATATGTATATGTTAAATAATTTTAACGTAAGTATGTGCTTTTCATCAAAGCGAAGTTCCTCACAAACATTATTATTTATTCAGTTTGTCAGATTTGATTTTGTTTTCTTTTCACAGAACAACGTCTAGACCTCTAGATCCAAACTAAATGAATCTCGTACTATTGAACCTTCTTTCCACTCGACACCACCAAAACGACACCATCCGTGATGTGCTGTTCCGCCATTAGTTTTTATGTATTTTATGTCGTCAGTATTAGTATCCATGTCCATTGTAAAAAATTAAAATATTCGGACGGAAAGACAATAATATGCAAATTGCAATGACCAATGTCAAGATAACCATTTGAGTGACAGATAAATATAAACTTTATCAAATGACATACCTCATTAATGAAACTGCTTGAACTTAATTGGAGTTTTCATATCAACAACTTTGTATGTAGGTAACCTCACTATTAGTCGGTGGTGTCGTATGGACTAGTGATTCCATACAACACCACCGATGGTGTCGTTTTGGTGGTGTCGAGTGGAAGGAAGGCTATTGAAGCATAACTACATAGTATAATACAAAGTTACTTCCCGCGTCTGGCCGTCCCTATGTATGCTTAGATCTTTAAAACTACCAAACAGATTTTTAATGCCGTTTTTTTAAATAGAGTAATCTAAGAGGATGGTTTATGTCTATAATATGTGCATATAATAGTAGAGACACACTAATAATTTTAAAGGTTTCTAATGTGATGTCATAAATAAACATATTTTTTGAGCTTACTTTGAAAACACTGGCTGAATCCTACAAAATGGGTCAAAATAATGTACTGCAGTATTGTACCCCTTAAGAAGGTCTATAAAAAGTCCTCAATTGTATATATATATATTTTTAAATATATCTCTATCTTTTAGGGATAACCCATTTTTATTCGTACTCGTATTTTTAGTATCAGGATTGCACTCGTCCGAAGCCGGAGCGGGTCACTAGTAGAAAAAAAATACATCATTTTAAATACAAGCCAATGCCAAGTCACGGAATCAATATCCATTTTCATTGCACATATTATATTTGTTTTGTATAAAAATCAAACCCACAACATATAGCTTCGTCAGCAGATTCCCTACTGAGCCACAAGGACAGTTTATATTTTGAAACATACGCTTTTTACCCCAGCCTCCTCTTTCCCATTTTATTAAATCTTTCCATTATATGTTAGCATTCATCCGTTAGAATATTGGGTATGAATCGTTATTAACATGGAAATTTTGCGTCACATTTTTATGATAAGTGTTATCGTTACAGTTTATGCAGTCAAAGACTCTGCAAAAGACTATGTAAGTTACGCATAGTTTTACCATAATATTAAATTAAAATATCAAATTTCAGAATCACAATAAAAAAGAAGTTCAAACATATAAACATCAGTTACTCAAAACACCTATCCTACTAATACGCTGTGAAGTAAAAAATTGGCAGTCATAGGAACTGCCGATGGAACTGAACACTTATATGGCGCGCCAAAAGAAGTTTTCACTTCAAAAACTTATAGTGAACAACTTTTATAAAGGCTCCAATTCCCAATTGTAAAAAAAATGCTGTTACATACTAAAATTCCCTTTACGACTCACCGTAATATTAAGAATATTCAGAAATTCTGATGTCAAACTCAAAGTAAATTTATAATTTACTCGTCAATTAATAATTAAAATTAATTTATGTAATTTCAGGGCTGACACCGTAGCAAAAGTTAATTATAATAATATGTACTTTCGAGTTGCCTGACTGCAATTGCTCTATGTAACCCTGTATCTGAAACGCCGAGATATTAATTAGGATTTATATTACAACTATAACTTTACTGTGAACGCTTCTATTCTAGGGATACTTTGACTACAGAATAAACACCGTAGAAAGCTGCCAAGGACCAAAACGCAAAGAATGCTGTTTTAATACTATAGCTGTCGTTGAGAATCGGCTCGCTTTCGAAATGGACTGCAGGGAACCAGTATCTGTATCAAAGGTAAAAAATACATACAAAACAATGTCATTTGGTGGTACCTTATTTTAAACAAATTATACTAAATTCCAAAGTTTGGTTGTGTGGTTGTTAGTTGCATTTTATCCAGAAAAGTTTTCTCTAGCTTTTTGTAAGTACCTTCTACGCGGACGAAGTCGCGGGCAGATGCACAGTCTATTAATCACACTGTGGGCAGGTGCTAGTATGTATTACTGTATTATTTTGGTTTTGAGTGACTGGCTAATGAAAACCTGCTGTCAAACTTCTCAAACAAATTTTAACATTTTCGTATAAGAGTGAAAATTCACACTAAAAATTTGAAGAGTTCGAAATTGTACCGAGCCTCCACTTCGTTCGTCATCCAGAGATATAAGAAGATTTGTCTGTTTATCGTACAATGTCTCTGGAAACATTTGTCTTTTGAGAGGTACACAGTAATGTAATGTTCGAACATTCCTGCTTTGCAGTAGAATAACCAAAAGATGTGAAAGATGTTCCGCAGAAGAACTCTGCAGAGTCATATCTACAGAATTAGTGAAATTCCCATCTAAGACTACAGGATAATATATTAATGTAAATATAAGATGAAGATTACGTTCACAACATTACCTGTTTAATTTCAATTTAATATTTACAGGCGAAAATAGTAGCATTCAAAAGCCGTCAGAAACTGCGTCTACAAATGGATAAGCCGTGTAAACATCTTTTCATCAAACCTATCATTTTGAATATTTTTAACAGCTCTGATGCTTGTTATATAGCAAAGGTAAAATAACTTGTTTCCTTACAAAAATATCTATAGGTATGTGTATATATGTGTCTTTTGAAAATGTTTAATTAAGTACTCATGTACACTCGAAGGCAAGCGCCTAATGGTAAGCTTGTTGCACTGCGCAGCTATAGGCTATACGTCTAACCTGACCATAGCCGCTCAGACATAATAATAGCCGCAAATATAATTATGTAGAGTAAGGACCCCGGGGAGAAACGTTACGTATTTCCAGACGAACGAAACGTGGACGATTGAGTAGTGTTAGGAGAATTTACGCGAAGTATGCAATTTTTTTATACCTTTTTTTACCTAATATCGCAAAAAATAGCAGTTATGCATGCGTTCTTAGTACATACTAACACTACTCAATCGGCCACGTTTCGTTCGTTAGAAAACGTACGTGACGTCTGGCGGTTCTGGGATATTGGACTAATAGCGTTATACAAATATTTGAACATGGAGAGTCCAAATCATTGCATATCACAGTCCAGTCCTTAGTATCCAGAAATAAAAAAAACGATTTATTTATTTGGCCTGTAACTTCTCTGGAAACATTTATAATGGTTTTATGGTAGAGTCCTGTTATATCAACGCAGTTTCATGCACCGCGTTAACATGTTAAATTCAAATTTCTTATCACAATTAATAGGTTTGCACTTAACCGCCATCTCGCCTGATGTTAGCAATGGTGCAGTCTAAGATGAAACGCGCTTATCTAGAAGCCCCTGATTTACACTAGACTTGAAAATACACAGTTAAAATAAAAAAAATGTCATAGTTTAAATGTACTTATTACAAAAGTGTAGTTAGTATGAAGCTTTGGAACATAAACCATGTAATAGTGTGTCAAGCAGTCCAAAAGAAAAAAAGAGCAAGGAGATATTTGATTTTGCGAATCAGTTGTACACGTATTAACCTACCTATTTTTTTCAGAACATATACCATTTTAATCTGGATATAGTGGATTTAGCTCAGAAGTATTATGGCGGTATGTTCTTGTATGGGAACTGGACCTTTCAATCTTTCTTTTACAACGATGACTGCAACTTCCTTTGTATGCTTTTGAATGCAAGCATTCTACCAAAGAATGAACAGCGGAATTAAATAAAATCTCTATCAGAATACGTGCTCAGTTTATTTTTAAAATCATAGCAAAATCACATAACACAAGGAATAATTGTTTATTAATTGACTTCCGAGCCCAACATTTCATTAGATTTTTTTTAAAATTATAATTGTTTAAATGTCACTGCGGTGTCACCTCGCCATTACACTATTGAATACCAAAACTTGTTATGAAATAGAACCCGTTCGTTGCGTTGTGGAATCTTCCATTGGATAAACGTTTTTGTTATGGTGGGCTAATTGCAGAGTCCACCTGGGGAAGTTCGAAAATTTTGCCTGTTGCTACCGCCAAGCTGTAATGTACAAACTTTGTGGTGCTCGGCTTTGGCTATGTCAAGGTAGCTGGGTTTGTTCCGGGTCAATGTTCAAAGACACTTACAGGATAAAGAAACAAGTCATCTTATCTCAAATAGTCTCCAAGAAAAACGAGTGAAGTGCAGAGATCGGCAGTGATTTGAATTCGTCCTGCTCCAGTGTCGCGTCGGACTGGTCATACGAGTCGAGGTGGTATTTGCCTGCCGAGGTCCGAGTCTGGGCGAGCCTCTAACGGGCCTGCCTTGCGGGCAGTGTTGCCGTTTTAATGACTTTGTCACTAGATCTAGTGAGTTTTTGATGACTACTATGTTGACATTTTTTGTAACAAAAAATGTGGTGATTTTTAGTGACTTTTTCATGACTAACGCATCGGTTATGTAATATCTTAATGAAACATGCAAAACGTATGCTTTACCTCCTGAATTCCTAGCCGAAACTACAACAATTAACAAAAACCGCAAATTTCCACTTCTACTACTATAATAACAGATCAATCATCCACTTTTACTATACCAGAAGACGAAACTGTTACGGACGCAATAGATGAGGTTTTTTTTCGGGTTATTAATTCTTGAACATTGTACGGTATTAAACCACTGATTTTGCTTATTTACTTATCATTACCATTTTAATGCATGATTTTGTTTACAGAGATCGATCAAGAAATTTAGTGACTTCTAGTAACTTTTTGAACAATGTTTTTGTACAAATCTAGTGACATTTTCAGAATAGTCCGGGGACATTTTTTTGCCTAGGGAGCAACACTGCTTGCGGGGCATGCGGCAACCGTAGGATATGGTCTCGGGCCCCGGGGGTCTACCGCCTAACGAAAACTATTTTAGCTTTGATACTGCTCTCTCTTTTCTTTTCTTTAGATACAGCAATAGCAAAGCCATAGCCGATTTAGTTAGGCGGTAAGCCTCTTGGGCTTGTGATCGCCATGGAGCCAACTGAGCCTTTTCGGCCTATTCCGATCCTGGTCCTGCTCAATTACCTGGCACTATGCTAATTTATGCAATGTAATTGGCTGGCGTGTTCATTACCGACAAGCGCACGTCTTGTTCGTCCTACCATTATATCCTACAAATATTATAAATCCGAAAGTTTGGATGTCTGTTGCTCAATCACCTTGGAACGTCTGAAAGGATCGGATTGAAATTTGGAACAAAGATTACAGTCTGAAATAGCACTTACTTTTTAGCCGACTTCAAAAAAGGAAGTTTCTCAATTCGACCGTATATATTTTTTTTTATCATGGGAAAACAACGGGAACTGATAATATGCGAGTAAAGACGCGGCGCGCTGCTAGTATTTTGTATTATTTAAAAAAAGGTGTCTTGCGTGATATCAGATCACCATAGCTATAATAAAGACTAAAAAGTGGAACAGAATGCGCCAGTAGATGATGTTGTAGTCTCTTTGCTTGGCTAAATAATATCACAATTCAGTCAGGCACTTTTAATTCAGGTAACTTAACTGTTTTACTTGATTGCATTAAGCTAGTAAGAATTTCCAACTGTCAGTTGATACTAACTTTGACAAATTTTATTCCGGTTTCACAATAGGGTCGTAGGTTCGAAGCCCGCCTGCACTTTTCAGTATTTTTTGAAGTGCAAATGTTTGTCATTACCACTGGCCACGGTAATGGAAAACATCGTGAGGAAACTGGTATTGACATGCGTTATCCGCCACTCCGCACTGGTCCGGCGAGGTGGATTGTCTTTGACTCTCTTTGTGAGAGAAGAGCAAATGGAACATATACTTATGATAAAACGGCACTGAGACCATTCTGATGCAATCATTCACAGTAATGTACAAATAATTGGCTATTTTTGTAGATACGCAGAACGTCAAATTTTTAGTGATTCTGACAAAAAACTGAAACATTTCATTAAGACCCCCAAAACCACTATCTAACCCACACGTTTTTCTCCATAATCTAGTTTTGCCTTGCCCTTTATTCTATCGAACAGCTTGTACTTAGCTCAAAAAAAGCAACATTGTTTCATGGTTGACCTTCCCAAGACTCGAAAGAAGAGGTTTGACTCTACTTTTGTGATAAGAACGCCTAAGCTGTGGTATGCGTTGCAGATCGAAGGTGGACAGATGGCGCTTTAAAAGAAATTGGCAGTCATAGGAACTGCAAATAGGAGGGAAAACTTGTAACTCAGAATTTGATAGCTTACTTTGGAAACTACAGGGTGAAACCGGAGGGCGTGGCCATGGACAATTGGTCATGGTCCCGAGTTTACCCAAAGATTTCTTTCATTCCCGAGTGTGATGCTTGAGGTCAATTCATAGTCCACGAAAAATCTGTCAGTGGTGCGCCAAATTAAGTTTTCACTTCAAAAATAATACGAAAAACATGGCCACAGGCGATGTAATTGCTTGTATAAAACCCTAAAGGCGATAGTGCATCTCACATTTGGCTGATTTATTTCTATACTTAGATATTGGCGACTTGAGACTGATATGGCTTTACTATTTGCTGTCTCTATCATTTCAAACGATAAGATAAGAAAGAGCACTTAAAGCTAAGACTGTTTTTGTTAGGCGCTAGACCCCGGGAATTAGGAAAAGCATTACCAAAACCTGGATGTGAAACGCTTAGGATGTGATCTTATAAAATGTTCTCTAAATTCGGAGAGTAGAATTGCTTAAATTTTTTAATATTAAGTATTTATATTAATTTTACGTTCATAACAAATATGAGTGTAAGATTTTTTTAACTTGTGTAGGTTTACACTTGGCCACCATGTCGCCTGATGTTAAGCGATGATGTGGTCTACGATGGAGCGTGTTTACATAGAAGAAACCGATTCACTCTCGATCTGAAGACACCGAGATTGTAACCATCGGTAGTAAGCACGCGCTATCGTAGACCGATAGGCGTTTAATCAGCCAATAAGAGCAGTAATGCCACGGGAAAGTAAAATTTCTCATCACTCTACCAGTAGTGCCAAGCGCTAGTGTCATAGGAAATAAACGGACCGAACCGTTCCTTAACATCAGGCGAGATGCCGGTCATGTACCAAAGCTATGTTAAGTTTAAAAAAATACATTTATCTTAACAATTCATTGAATGTCATAATTTCAGACGGATCTTTGCTAATTACGTGATAAGACGTTTCTTCACCTTGTGAGATGTTTACTATAATAAAGTCAGATTAATACAAAGTTATTATTCTGCGGTATGTGAAACGTTACATAATATGAATGGTACAATTTTATCGTTGCGCTTTCGAAAACGTTACCCTAAAAATCGTACTTACCTCTAGCTGTTTTTATAAACACTAGATGTCCGCCCCGGCTTTGCCCGTTGTACATTATATAGCAAACATCAGGATCCCGTACATAGGTATACAACGGTGAAAGAATGACTGAAATCGGTTCAGTCATTCCTGAGAATATTCCTTTCAAACAAAACACCTCTTCAGCTATCTGTTACGCCACCTGTCGGAAATTGGTCGTACCAACTCAGATTTAGAAACAAATTTGATTCGCAAAGGTTTGTATTCAATGACACAATCTTAGACACATGCTGTCATGTGTCATGTCAAAGCACGAAACGTACGAAAACTCTCAAAAAAAGGAATATTTTTCCCCGATTTTGTTACATTCTTGATTCATGCTCCGCTTCTATTAATAGTAGCGTTATGTTCTATAGCCTATAGCCTTCCTCGATAAATGGACCATCCGATAGAAAAGGAATCTTTCAATTCGGGAGCAGTACTTCCCGAGATCCTAGCGTTCAAACAAACAAACTCTTCAGCTTTAAAATATTAGTATAGATAATTAGACTCTAACAAGAGCGACCGCACTAATATCATGCATCATTTAAAAACGTTTAGGCTGTATTTTGCGTAATTATTTTGCGATAGCTAGATAGATAGCGATATTGTGTACGCCTGTCCACATTGTTGAAATAAAATTCTACTCTTTCACATTAATAGTCATGGATAAAGTGGAACTACTTTTATCAATTAGTTTAAGTATCATGTGTTATTCAAATGCTGTTTCTAATTACGTAAGTGGGTATTTTAGCCATTTAATGAGTTAGATATTATAATAAAGCTTCGATACGACGTATTTTAAACTTCAAATACAGATAAATAATGTGTAGATAGTGATGTTAAAAAGCCCCAGTACATTCCGCCTGATTCATTTATTTGACTACTGACATTTTTCCTCGATTTCATCGTTTTTCGTTTAGAAACGTAACATCTCTTAAATAATTTTGATTTTTTCAAAAGTAGTCTACCATCTACCCAGCAGACTCAAATGCATAATTATATATTTTTTTTTATTATTCTAAATTAAGCCAGATCAGTTCAGTTTTTCCGACGTGATTAAGAAACAAACACAACTTTGACATCTATATTTATTACATTAAATTTGATGTCACAAAATAAGAAACTATTTGAATTTAGGTACTCAAATTATGAAATATTTTTAGCACACACAAGCCACGGAAATTGGTCAGATGATTGGAATACTTTGGTTTATCGTGATTTAGATAATATTTTATGACTTTAACGTGTAAGAGTAATATTCATGTAATACTTTTAAATATAATGTAGATTGCAGACTGATGGAACGAGAAAGACATGCTCCTGCAGTTGCGTAGTTAATACGCCTGCCCATGACAGCATAGTGACATATGTAGCTATTTCAACATTAAATCGTAGGAGACAAAAACCTATGACTAGTAGTACACTCTTCACCTTGATATACAAGATGATTTCTTTGAGATAAATGTCTATATGTTTAAGTTTAGCTCTGTAATTCAAATTCAGCCTTTTTATACTATTTGAAAAGTGAACAAATACCTACTTTACCTACTTTTAAAGAAATAGGACTAGTTTTTACCGACGAAAAACGAAGCAGGTATTAAACTTATTTTCAGTGTAACAGTAAATAAAAAAGACATGTTTATGAAGTAAATTGTACTCTTCATATTGATATATCCTCGTGGCATTGTGGTATTATGTTTATGCATGCAGCTGATAGCAGCTGCATGCCTTGTTCGTCCCGTTACTCCATGCTATACAAAAATAGTTACTAAACTTATGTTCTTAATCGTTACTAATAAAATAAATCATTACTTTTAGGGACCGTTCAATTTGACAATGACAAGGGTCAGTTTCTGTAATGGACCGAAGCGGCGAGACTGCTCAGTCAATACCGCTAGAATAGAAAATGGAACTACGTTGATTTACGATATGGACGTTAAGGAGGATATAAAGGAAGTCCGCGTATGTTATCTTTATTTAAGTGTATATTTTTTGTTAATTTGACGATTTTAGATTTTTAAAAACTGGAAAAGTTCTCCACCGGCTTAGCTCAACTTCTGACACGATTTAAACCTTCTGGATATGCCTAAATAACGCTTTTTTCGCCCGATACATCATTTCAATTTTAAAGATTGCAGTTCTCAATTCGATGGATATTTACAATCGCAATCTCATAAAGATCAAGGTCAATCTCTAGAATTCTGTGGTTTAGATTTAGGTGCTCATTGCTTCTCACCTTGACGATTGTATCTTGCTTGTTATCGGCTCAGCCTTTATATCTTCACAAAAATGGTAATTGTATACTCCCAAGGACAGCAAAATTGAACTGCTTTTTGTTTTTGTTTTGCATTTTGTTCCTCATCCTCATTTCTCATCAATGCAATCATAATGTGCTACTAAGAAGCGTCGCCGGGTACAGCTAGTCTATTTATAAAATGCAGTATCTCTCTACTGAGTCTGTTTAAATTGCTTGGCAAGCCCAGCGATTGCATGCTTGTTTTTTAATATTCTGTCATGACTTACAAACATACCTATGACAAAAGTATCATGCATCCACTTAGATGTTTTTTATTCAGGAGGCCTTGGTATTTTGGTTGTATATTGGTAGAACATCATTAACAAACGACATAGTACGCAAATTGCATATATGCAAACCATGTACCTACCTACCTCGATATTATGTACGAATACATTTATCATTATATAGTTTTTTTTAATATTATTACAAATAATACACGATGACGTGAAACGCCTGTGAAAGCCAACTTTATTATGAGACCATGAATTAAATTGTGAAAAATTAAAAGCGCACTTTGACGTCGACAAAGTGTAAAGAATGATTCTCGGTGTTTTAACCCCCGACCAAAAAAGGGGTGTTATACGTTTGACGTCGATGTCTGTCTGTGTGTGTGTGTGTGTGTTTGTGTTTGTGGCACCGTAGAGCTCAAACGGATAGGCCAATTTCGATGCGGTTTTTTTTTCATTTGAAGGTTATCCGTGAAATACATTTCTTTGACTAGTAGAATGTTGTGCAGATAATAAATACGAAGCAGTCGGGGTTTACTCAAAATTTTTAATTTTGTTCTAGTCTACGATTTTATAGTGATGCGCGGCCTATCTGGGTTAGCATGTATGACTATAACTATGTATGTAAGAATTATGTATCTATTTGGATCCCGCTGTTTATGAAATAAAAGTAATTATGACTATATAGAAATAACTCTTCATACATTTTCAGGCCAACTTATTCGCCATTTCGGAGCACAAACAAATGGTTAGGCTTCAAATGAAGAAGCTCTGCGATCATCCATTTTGGCTCCCGTTTGCGAAGAAATACATGAATATTACTAAGAATTGTGTAATAGTACGGGTAATTAACATTTGAAGTTACCTATTCTTGTATATTGAGGTCTTGTACCCACAATGATATTTATCACAAACACTGACTTTCGTGTTTCTTAAGTAACCTATGACTTCTGCAGGTCTACTACGAAGTCCGATAAACGATATATCGGCCAAAGTTATGGACGTTTTATACCACGAAACACAATTGGATCGGGCGTTTCGTTCATCCCGACCGACACTGATTTGACAGTTTTTGTGTCATCAACCGACCGATTGTGTTTCGTGGTATAAAACGTCCATAACTTCGGCCGATATATCGTTTATCGGACTTCGTAGTAGACCTGCTGGTTCACACCAGAAGTCATAGGTTTTGGAACGAAGCTCCTTATCGCGCGTTGTGAAAGGGGGCTAGACGGAAAAAATTCTTACGAAAAGTTGTCACGACGCTTTTTGCTATTGTAAGCTGTGCGGCGTCGCATGTTTCTCTGTCTGTCTCTCTCTCTCTCTCTCTTATAGAAAGCAAGCCAGATGTTTTCATTTCTATTTCGCATTGAACAGTGTGGTGTCGCAACGATTATTTTTGTTGAGTGTATACAGGTTTTTTGGAAATAATAAAATATAATAATAATAATAATTCCTTCACTAATTAATCGAAAGGAACTTCGTTCCATCCGGGTGTCCCTTGACACCTCACAAGTTTTTTTTTTCTACAGTGTAGAGTGACGAGACGACCAGGTCATGTGCCTGATGGTAAGCAACATGCCTAGCCACAACAGCACAGTGACACGCAGCTATTGGAACACAAGGCGTCCAAATCATCACCTAGCAATGCATTGCGCTCGTCACTCAGAGATATAATAGGTAGTACTTCCACCGAACTTGAAAGTATCCATATAGTTCTACTGTAGCATTTGATAGCCCTATTCGTGGGGAAGACTTATGCTATGTAACATCAGGGCTCAGCTAATATAGAAATAATAATGAGCACCATCATTACTTTCTATATATTTGTTTCCTGTCTGTCTGTTGTGTACCTCCGTACGAGAGAATAATTTAAATGGGAAACACAAGAACAAGTGGCAGGCCAACGCGACGCCTGTTTCTGTTTTTTTAACTGTTAAAACAGTTAAAAAACAGAAACACCTACTGTCATTTTTGTTAAGTTACGTGAACTATCAGAATGAAAAAAAAATATAAACCATTTATCTAGAGGTGTACATATATCTCTAGATAGGTCTAATCTGGATCTGATATATCTAATCTGGAGTCTATCAGTGGATAAAAATCTATGTCAGAGTAGGTACATAACAATACTTAGAGCAACGGAAAAACGATTCATTTATAAATGAAATAAGATATACATATCATTTATAAATGGAACGTTTCTTCGTTGCTCTAAGTAAGTAAATAAGCTAATTTAACCTCTAAGTTGCGTGTATATTGACATATATAGTATATCTTGTAGTTTGTTTCATCCAAGCTCTAATGGCTTGATGGTTTTGAAAACTTGAAAGATAATTTGGATTTCCTTCAAAGTAAGCGATGAGACCCAGGATTTCAGCTCAAACATCACATAAATACAACTGAAAATGTATGGGGTCTACATGTGGGTCTACAAATAATGCAAAGGGTCTACCTACTTAAGATATCGTTATTTTCAGGGAAGCTACCACATGGTAGCGAATGCACAAGAAGTAGCCCAGAAGTACTACGGTGGTTCATTTATTTATGGAAAATGGATATTTAAGTCGGTCGTTTACTCTAACGAATGCAACTTTGGTTGTACTTCTATAGACATGGCGCTGACGCCAAAATATTGAAATAAATAGATGTTTGGCAATATTATGAGCTGATACCTGATAATCTTTCTTTTCTATATTCAGGATTCCACGGCTTAAAGTTATTATTTTTCAAATGTTATGTTAGGAACAAACAAAACACTTGATATTATAATTATTAAATCAAGTAATTTATACCTACCTTAAGTATTTTATATTATAAACGGAATAATTAAAAAGATCTAAATACTTTGAAATTGGTGAAACTTAGAAGTATTAAATTTAATATGCTTGGCCATAATGTATTGACCATGCTTGAATAACACTAAAAATTAATTTGTTACTGTGTATACTTTATATTATTTTTCTAGTATCGCTACAATTTGAACTAAACCACCGTAAATTGCCCACTTTGCTCATATAATATTTATACTCAATACTCAATTTTAATATCTGTACTTACTCTGTCATCCAAAAGCTGAACAATTGTGATGATATTATATTCTGATTATTATTGTCCTTGCAATATTTGCTATTGTCACTAGTTTTATTGTAATTCACTATTTTACCTGCGAGCTCCTGAGAATGATTAAACAAATCTTCATTTTGTTTTCACTGTTAGCTTTAGTTGATGTGAATTCTAATGAATATGTAAGTTAATTTTATAAGTGGTTATTTTGGAACTATCATTGTTATTTATTATTTTGAATTAAATATAAAAAGTGTCAGTAATAGAATGCCTTTCAAGTAGGTAACTAACTACTAACCATCTTCCTAAATCATGCGTGATATATTTCTCTTCATACATTCTCGGCATAATTGGTTCTAACATCTAACATGTAAGGTTTTTCGTACCATTGAATTAATTTATATTCTCGACAGCCAAATACTATATGCGCATTTTTGTCACAGAACTTGTTCCCAATCTATGTTAAATTCCATCAAGTTGATGGAATTTAAAATAGATCATTTTCGTTTTAAGTTTTTGGCGATCGCGATTCATGATCCTTATCTAAAGTATGATTGTAAAAATTACATACCTCCTCCTAAATGCAATTCACTTCACTGCAATAAGTAATTCAAGCACACTTTTGATTTATTTCTTGGTCTAAACCTTACATAATGGGAACATTTTCAATAGTCTTAACGAGAACAGATTCTCACGTTAATGTTAGTCACGAAATAAGTTTGTCTGGATGTATTTTTTCCTATACGGCCCTTAAACCCGCCCTGCCAGCTTGATCCTTAATATTGGAATCAAACCTTTGAATGTAATATTAGTTGCATCACTTTTTTAAACCTCTACATTGGCTTAAACGTATCTTTTTCATGTTACTATTAATGTTGGTGTTTTCCTAGGTTTCCAAGAGCTTTGTCTTAATATACCTACATCTTTAATTTATTTTTACATGATACTTTTGTTTATATGTAGTTCCTATTTTATATTTGTCTTTATTTTCCATTTATGCTATCTCTGCTGGAACTATCTTTCCTAGTGATTTATGTTGTAAGAAAGCTATAATTTATCACAATGGCAAAACGAGTATTAATTATTATAAATAAACTACCTCAGACTCGTATGTTAAGTGTTAATTTAGTAAGAACTACAATTTCTCACTAACATATCAACAACTCTGTAACCTAAGGACACAAGTAGGTACATTAACTAAATCAATAGCATGAGACAATTATGTGCACCTATTAAGTATAGGCTATACTTAGGGTCCAGTTAATTTTTGTGTTGTATACGTGAGTATATATTTAATTACACTTAACGATCACTTTACTTATCTATCTTACTATTTTTTTTTACTTATCTTCTACACAGCTTTAAGCTCAATTTATTTTAATCACGACATGAATAAATTCACGATTAATCACACTTAAGTACTAAGACCTTATATTTTTATGATAGTAACCGCTGTACTCCAAACATTTCGGTACTTAACACTTTAGTGAGTCAAACAAAAATTGAGAAATATCCCACATTTCTTTAATTCATAATTACTGAAACTACAAAAATTGTGCCTAAGAACCATTTTTGGAATACGGTGGTTATATATACTAATTTATTCATATTTTAGGGTTACTTTAATACCAAAATCAATCACATAAAAACCTGCCAAGGGCCAAAACGTAAAGATTGCAGTACCAATACCGTGACCATGCTGAATGATGATATTGTTGCTTTTGATATATCAGTCAAGGAAGACGTTGTACCTGAAAAAGTAAGTTCAAAATATCTTACGTTATAATACATGCAATTACTAAGTACTAGATGTCCGCCCCGGCTTCGCCCGTGGTACATTATATAGCACTCATCGGGATCTTGTACATATCCAACGGTGAAAAAATGACTGAAATCGGTGCAGTCATTCCTGAGAATTTCGCTTTCAAACAAAAAAACCTCTTCAGCTACCTGCTACGCCACCTGTCGGAAATTGGTCCTACCAACTCAGGTTTAGAAACAAATTTGAATAGCAAAGGTTTATCATATGCAATGACGAAATCTTAGACACATGCTGTCATGTCAAAGCACGCTACGAAAACTCTCAAAAAGGAATATTTTCCCCCTTTTTTGTTACATTTTTTATTCATGCTCTGCTTCTATTAATAGTAGCGTTATGTTCTATAGCCTATAACCTTCCTCGATAAATTGACTATCCAATAGAAAAATAATCTTTCGATTCGGACTAGTACTTCTCGAGATCCTAGCGTTCAAATAAACAAACTGTTCAGCTTTATAATATTACTAGATGCCCGCCCCGGCTTCGCCCGTGGTATATTATATAGCACTCATCGGGATCCCGTACATATCCAACGGTGAAAGAATGACTGAAATCGGTTCACTCATTCCTGAGAATATCGATTTCAAACAAAAAACCTCTTCAGCAACCTGCTACGCCACCTGTCGGAAATTGGTCGTACCAACTCAGATTTAGAAAAAAAAAATTAGCAAAGGTTTATATTCAAGACACAGATTACTGAAATTCAATGACGCAATCTTTGACACATGCTGTCATGTGTCATGTCAAAGCACGAAGCGTACGTAAACTCTCAAAAGGGGAATATTTTTTCCCGATTTTGTTACATTCTTGTTTCATGCTCCGCTTCAATTAATAGTAGAGTTATTTTCTATAGCCTAAAGCCTTCCTCGATAAATGGACTATCCAATAGAAAAAAGAATCTTTCAATTCGGACCAGTACTTCCCGAGATCCTAGCGTTCAAGCAAACAAACAAACAAACAAACTCTTCAGCTTTATAATATTAGTATAGATAGTATAGATTAAATAGTTGAAGTACCGCACTTACCGCACTAGATAGGCCCGCGTATGACCGCAAACTGGAAGACGCGTGGAGCAGCAGTGTGGTGGTTCTCTTCTTCAAAAAAGGTGACAACACCTTGTTGAAGAACTACGGACCCATCTCACTTCTGAGCCACGTTTGTTCTGGAGGGTAATCACGAATCGTCTCGCACGTCTCGTTTGACGACTTCCAGCCACCCGAACAAGCCGGTTTCCGAAAAGGTTATAGTACCATAGACCACATCCATGTGCTCCGGCAGATTATACAGGAAACCGAGGAGTATAATCGGCCACTATGTATAGCGTATGTGGACTATGAGAAAGCCTTTGATTCCATCGAGACCTGGGCAGTACTTCAGTCTCTCCAGCGATGCCGCATCGACTATCGCTATATCGAAGTGTTGAAGTGTATTTACAGCAAAGCCACAATGTCTGTCCGGTTACAGGACCAGTGCACAAAACATATCCAGCTACAGAAAGGCGTGAGACAGGAAGATGTTCTATCTCCGAAACTGTTCACTGCTGCGCTGGAAGATGTTTTCAAGCTACTGGACTGGAACGGATATGGCATCAATATCAACGGCTAATGCATCACTCACCTTAGGTTAACCGACGACATAGTCATTGTGGCGGAGTCGCTGGAGGACCTTGGTGCTATGCTCAGGGACCTCAGTAGAGTATCCCATCCCAACAGGTAGGTTTGATGATGAATATGGACAAGACGAAGGTCATGTCAAATGTTCATGTCTCACCTGTACCGGTTATTGTTGGGAATACCATACTCGAAGTTGTTGACGAATACGTCTACCTGGGTCAAAAGATCCAATTAGGTAGATCCATCTTCGACAAAAAGGTCCAGCGAAGGATTCAACTCGGATGGGCAGCGTTCGGGAAACTTCGGCACATCTTTGAGTCCAAAATACCTCAATGCCTAAAGACGAAAGTCTTTAACCAGTGCGTGTTGCCAGTGATGTCTTATGGAACTGAGACGTGGTCCTTCACTGTGGGCCTCATAACGAAGCTCAAAGTCACACAGCGAGCTATGGAGAGAGCTATGGTCGGAGTCTCTTTGCGCGACAGAATCCGTAATGAGGATATTCGCAAAAGAACGAAAGTGACCGACATAGCTCAAAGAGTAAGCAAGCTGAAGTGGCAATGGGCAGGCCACATCGCTCGCAGAACTGACAACCGATGAGGAAGAAAGGTTCTCGAGTGGCGACCACGAACCGAAAGACGCAGTGTTGGACGGCCTCCCACTAGATGGACAGATGACCTCACAAAGGTCGCTGGAAACCGCTGGTTACAGGTTGCGCAGAATCGTTCGTTGTGGAAATCTAGGGGGTAGGCCTATGTTCAGCAGTGGAGGTCTTGCGGCTGATGATGATGATGATGACCGCAAACTTGCCTGATGGTAAGCGACGGTGTGCGCGAAAATTATGTACCCACTCTTATATAGATCTATACATACTCCAGATTAGATATGTCAGAAAATAGTAAATCCGACAGTTTACTTCATTACTTACTTAAAGTGACAAGAAGAAAAAAAGAAGCACCTGATGTAGAGCAAGGGGCTTACCTATCTGTGACAGCACATTACCACGCAGTGTTTTGATCAATAGAGAATCTAAATTGATATTGCGAACTAGAGATATAAAATAACCTTTGATATCTCTATAAACATCTATTCAAACTGAAAACCTGTAATGTTTGCACATTACTACGTGACAGCAGAATAACAGGCAAAAGTATGGTGCTTCTAGAGACAGTCCGCTAGCATACATAACGCAATATGTAGTCGCGAAAGGCAGAATAGTGTAACCTAATCGCTTAAGCAACACATAGTCATAATTTTGAAACCAAACTAAAACTTTACAGTATGCGTTTACTCAGCCAATAAGAGCAGTAGTGCCCCGGGAAAATAAAATTTCCCCTCACACTACCAAGTGGTAGTGTCAATGGAAATAAACGAAAGTCTTGAGGATGACGCTAATCAATAAAGGTAGCGGTATAAGATGAGTAATGTAAAGGTTTAATGCTAAAATTTACTGCTTACTTTATTTCATTTTCTACCTTCCTTTCCCTACAACTGGTTTTCTCTGATAATAACTAATCAGTAGATTTCAAAGAAGCTTACTCCTAAACTACTCCTAGTGGAATTGCGCAATAATGGCCGAGCTACACAAGGCTAGTTTTTCAAGCTAGGGTAGCAAGCTAGTGTTAATTAGTAAGCTAGTACTTCTAGCATCGTGTAGATTGCTAGCGTTGCGTAGCGTTGTCTACACGAAGCTAGAAGCAGGCTACTTACTACCTACCTACTAGCTTGCTAATACTAGGTAGCTATCCTATCTTGAAAAACTAGCCTCGAATCGCTCGGGCATACGATTGTACGCATCGGGTTGTACGCTATAGAACGCTATTAATGTAAAGTATATAATTTTATAGAATGTTTTGCGAAATTGAAAATACTAGAAGTACTAAATAGTTTTTTTCAAAAACCGCTTCACGCTGAAACACCCTCGTGAGCCTCTCTTATTCGAAGATATCCATAAGCGATAGCATATACTTACACACAGGTGAACCGTATAGTATTTCGACTGATCCAAAAAAAAGTTAATTTCACATTTCACCAAAAGCCATTAAAACGAATGAGAATCATTTATTTTGTGATGCTTATGAAAGAGTACCTACAATATAGCTAATTCAAATCAATACAAAAGTGGTCAAGTGCGAGTCGGATTCGCCCATGAAGGCTTCCGTAGCAGCAAGTAACATAATGTAAAAGTTCTTGTAGTTCGTTGTTCAGTGTTTTAACAATAGTGAATTTATGACGTATTAAAATAAAACTACTTACTAGATGTTTATATAGTACATACGGGGCTTAATCACGAAAAATCCATTGTTTAAATACCTCGACGTTTTGTCAGCGTTACAACCGCCGTGGTTACGAGAAGACTTGCCACCCGAAGGTACTATATAAACATTATGTGTTCAAATCGCGAAAGCTTAAAAACATTACTTACTAGATCTCATTCAAACCAATTTTCGTTGAAAGTTTACATGGTAATGTACATCATACATTTTTGTTAGTTTTGTCATTATACTATTTTAGAAGTTATCCTAAGAATCCTAGAAGAATCTATAAGGGTCCCATATTTTGTCATTTGGCTACGGAACCGTAAAAATGAATAAAATAATAATCTATTTCCAAAATACAGATTTAACAAAATATTGTATTTTTCAGGCAAAAATAATAGCATCATTTAAAGGCAAGCAAATGGTGCGACTTCCTGTAAAACCATGTGATCATTTTTTTATAAAACCCATTATTACGACATTATTTAACATGTCTGATAACTGCGTTATCTTGAAGGTAAATTAGTAATAGTATGCGTTACTTTTAATAATCGTCATGTTTTCCGCTTTACTTGTATGACAAGCAATTATTCCCATAAGCTTTAATTAATGATTAATTTTAAACATACTCGTAGATTACCTACTGTTGCATAACATAGCATAAGCATCTCCGAGTCCCACTACTGAGACTCGGGGCTTTCTAACACATCGGTCTAGGGGTTGGTTGATGACGCATTACTTCGAAAGATTCAAGGAACATGTTGGTTTCCTCACGATGTTTTCTTTCACCGTTGTTAAGTTAGCGGCATTGACGGAAAAAACAACGGTGCGCGTGGGATTCGAACCAGGGGCTCCGGATCGGCAGATGCCGTTCTCACGATTGACCCAGCTATAACTTGCCTACTGTTCAAATCTATGTAATAAATATATTTGTCATAGTGTTTTTTGTTAGCTGGTTTCCAATGACATTCACTATTTACCGAACTATACGCTAATTGCGCAAAAGGTGCAGGGACCTGTTAACCTAAACTTACTAACTAATACTTCATGAACACATAAGTAGAGCGTGCATATGCACATAAGTAGAGCGTACGTGAAGCATGGCGGAGCATGGGGTGCTAAGAATCCCCGGCAGACGCCCCGCCACCAAACCCAATGACTCGACCTGGCAACATTTAACGCACGGACGCTAAGGGCTGACGAAAAGATTGTGGAGCTGGAAGAAGAAGTGGACAAGTTGCGCTGGGATATCATAGGGTTATCCGAAGTCCGTAGAAAGGGCGAGGACAGGATATTCCTTGAATCCGGCAACTTGTTATACTACCGGGAGGGAGACCAACAATCCCAAGGGGGTGTCGGGTTTATCGTCCGCAAGTCTCTCGTCAACAACGTGATAATGATCGACAGTGTGTCGAACAGGGTTGTATATCTTGTACTTAAAGTTAGCGACCGGTATTCATTAAAGGTCATACAAGTATACGCACCGACCTTTCGGATATGGGCAGCGGAACCCAAGAGGGCAACGTCTAGCGGATTTCTTGGAAAGAGAGAGCCTCTTTATGAAAGAAAGTTGACAGAAAGTTGAAAGAAAGCCACAAAGAAAGTTGACCTGGAATAGCCCAGACGGTTCCACAAAAAATGAAATCGACTTCATTATGAGACTAAACGGCAAATATTCAGCGATGTCTCTGTGATCAGCAAGGTTAAGACCGGCAGCGATCACCGTATTGTAAGAGGCACGCTGAATCTAAACATTAAGTTCGAAAGATCACGTCTAATGAAGTCCACGCTCTGACCAAATTATGCTCAAATCGAAGATCCCGATAATTTTCCACTCGAACTTCGAAATCGCTTCGAATCCTTAGATGAGTGCGTAACAGCGGACAAAATAAACGACAGGCTAGTGGAAACTGTTCATGCTGTTGGTAATTTTTTTTATAAGAGCCGATGCCAAAATAGAACCCAAAAGCTCTCCAATCAAACTCTAGATCACATGGCGGTCAGACGAGATATGCGACTACAGTCTTCGGTCGACATGACGGTATACAGACGGCTCAATAGACTTGTGTGCAACGCGACGTACGCTGCTTCAATACTTCGAGTATTGATGAAGCAGAACAAAGGCTCGAAAGTGTTCGCAAGAGATCTGTCTCTTGGGCATAGTCAGCTGACCAAACTGAAGACCGATAGTGGTAACGTCGTCTCGTCGAAGCCCGAAATTTTGGAGGAGATTGAGAGGTTCTATGAACAGTTATACACCTCTACGCAAGCACAACCTGTCGTTAGCATGGCAAAAGACCCCAGACCCAAGCCGACCCGACACTTTACCGAAGATATCCCGGTAGTCAGCCTGTATGAGATTAGGATGGCCCTCAAACAACTTAAAAAAACAAGGCACCTGGCGACGACGGAATTACGACGGAGCTTCTGAGAGCGGGTAGAAAACCGGTACTTAAAGTCCTCCAGAAGTTGTTCGACTCCGTCATACTTGACGGTAATACGCCAGAAGCATGGAGCAGAAGTGTGGTGGTACTCTTCTTCATAAAAGGTGACAACACCTTGTTGAAGAACTACAGACCCATCTCACTTCTGAGCAACGTTTATAAGTTGTTTTCGAGGGTAATCACGAATCGTCTCGCACGTCTCGTTTGACGACTTCCAGCCACCCGAACAAGCCGGTTTCCGAATATAGTACCATAGACTACATCCATACGCTTTGGCAGATTATACAGAAACCCCAAGGAGTATAATCGGCCACTAAGTATAGCGTACGTGGACTATGAGAAAGCCTTTGATTCCATCGAGACCTGGGCGGTCCTTCAGTCTCTCCAGCGATGCCGCATCGACTATCGCTATATCGAAGTGTTGAAGTGTATTTACAGTAAAGCCACAATGTCTGTCCGATTACAAGACCAGTGCACAAAACATATCCAACTACAGAAAGGCGTGAGACAGGGAGATGTTATATCTCCGTAACTGTTCACTGCCGCGCTGGAAGATGTTTTCAAGCTACTGGACTGGATATGTTCGTACTGTGTATCACTCACCTTCAGTTCGCCGACGACATAGTCATTGTGGCAGAGTCGCTGGAGGACCTCGGTGCTATGCTCAGGGACCTCAGTAGAGTTTCCCAACAGGTACGTTTGAGGATGAATATGGACAAGACGTCAAATGTTCATGTCTCATCTGTACCGGTTATTGTTGGGAATACCACACTCGAAGTTGTTGACAAATACGTCTACCTGGGTCAAAAGATCCGATTAGGTAGATCCAACTTCGACAAAGAGGTTCAGCGAAGGATTCTACTCGGATGGGCAGCGTTCGGGAAACTTCGGCACATCTTTGAGTCCAGAATACCCCAATGCCTAAAGACGAAAGTCTTTAACCAGTGCGTGCGGGTCCTTAACTGTGGGCCTCATAACGAAGCTCAAAGTCACACAGCGAGCTATGGAGAGGGCTATGCTCGGAGTATCTTTGCGTGACAGAATTCGTAATGAGGATTCGCAAATAAACGAAAGTTTCCGACATAGCTCAAAGAGTAAGCAAGCTGAAGTGCCAATGGGCAGGCCACATTGCTTGCAGAACTGACAACCGATGGGGAAGAAATGTTCTTGAGTGGCGACCACGAACCGGAAGGCGCAGTGTTGGACGGCCTCCCACTAGATGGACAGATGACCTCACAAAGGTCGCTGGAAACCGCTGGTTGCAGGTTGCGCAGGACCGTTCGTTATGGAAATCTAGGGGGTAGGCCTATGTTCAGCAGTGGACGTCTTGCGGCTGATGATGATGATGATGACATGAAGCATAATCTAAGCAGTTATCTGATGTTGACATACCTATTATTTAGAGATTACGTTGCATAAGGTATATGTCGGCTATGTCGACTCATCGCCGCTTTGTCATACATGTAACGGCCAACTGATGTTTAGTCTCTGATTGATGGCGGATGATTTATTTTGAGGACATATCTAGTCAGCTAACTTATTAAAAGTCATTAGATGTATGTTGTCGACTAATTATTGTTGTATCAAAAGTGTTCGTCAAGACACTAGGTAGAACCTAACCTAACCTAACGAAGTTAACCACCTCGGCGAGGACAGTCGTTACATCCAAAGCGGGTATTCTTTCGGAAGTGGAAGACTTTTACGGCCAGCTGTACGCATCACATGCTCCTCATCTCCCACAAAACGAGGACAAAAGAGCCACTCTGACACGCCACTACACAGAAGACCTGCCTGAGATAAGTCAAGACGAAATTGTGATGGCTCTTGGGCAACTTAAAAATGGAAAAGCCGCGGGCGAGGGCGGGATTACAACAGAGCTCTTAAAGGCTGGTGGAGCCCCACTTCTAAAAGAGCTCCAAAAACTGTTTAATGCCGTCCTCTTCACCGGGAGGACTCCACAGGCGTGGCACAGAAGTGTAGTCATCCTTTTCTTAAAAAAGGGAGATAAGACCCTTTTAAAGAACTACAGGCTAATATCGCTTCTGAGCTACGTCTATAAGTTGTTCTCAAGAGTTATCACAAATCGTCTCGCCGGAAGACTCGACGAGTTCCAACCTCATTAACAGGCCGGGTTTCGAAGTGGGTACAGCACCATAGACCACATTCACACGGTACGGCAGATGGTACAGAAGACAAAAGAGTACAATCGGCCTCTTTGCTTAGCGTTTGTGGACTATGAAAAGGCGTTTGACTCGGTCGAAACCTGGGCTGTTATGGAGTCATCACAGCGATGCCAAGTCGATTGGCGATACATCAAGGTGATGAGATGTTTGTACGACGCCGCTACGATGTCGGTCCAAATTCAAGACCAGCAGTCGAAACAAATTCCTCTGCAGCGAGGCATGAGACAAGGGGGACGTAATTTCCCCGAAATTGTTCTCAAACGCACTAGAGGATATGTTTAAGACTCTGGATTGGGTTGGACATGGCCTAAACATCAATGGCGAGAGAGTACATCTCTCACCTACGATTTGCGGACGACATCGTCATAATGGCAGAGTCGCTGGAGGACTTGCAGTGTATGTTGGACAGCCTGGCTGACGCTTCTCAACGCATCGGCCTCCGGATGAATTTGGATAAAACCAAAGTCATGTGCAACGAGTTCGTTGCTCCGGGACCGATTGCCGTTAGTGGAACCACTCTTTAAATTGTACAGAAATACGTTTACCTAGGGCAGACGCTCGAACTAGGTAGAGGTAATTTTGAGAGTGAGGCTATGAGAAGAATACAGTTGGGCTGGGCAGCATTTGGAAAACTTCGTCGGGTCTTCTCGTCACCCATCCCACAAAGTCTCAAGACAAAAATGTATAACCAGTGCGTCTTACCCGTTATGACCTACGGTGCTGAAACGTGGACACTGACAGTGAAAATGGTCTGTAAGCTCAAAGTCGCTCAGCGAGCTATGGAAAGGGCTATGCTTGGGGTTTCTCTGAGGGATTGCATCCGGAACGAAGTAATTCGTCAGAGAACTAGAGTCACCGACATAGCTCAGTGTATTAGCAAACTGAAGTGGCAGTGGGCCGGTCACATCTGTCGCAGACCCGATAGCCGCTAGGGCAGACGGGTTCTGGAGTGGAGACCGCGAATCGGCAAACGTAGTGCAGGACGTCCTGAGACTAGATGGAGAGACGATATTCGAAAGGCAGCTGGTGGCGGTTGGAGAAGTAAGACCGAGGACCGGGCTGAGTGGCGTATCATAGGGGAGGCCTATGTTCAGCAGTGGACGAATACAGGCTGATGATGATGATGATGATGATGATGATGACTAATTATTGAAGTTACAACTGATGTCGTCTAACTTATCGTTGTCCACGGATTCAAAGAGCTGGTCACCCTCGCCAGTAAAGATCCACGTCCTCGCCAGTAAAGATCTACAATATTTCTCTAAGATGTTATTCAGTAAAACCTCAACATATCAGAAATAAATAATCACTGTTTCCTGAGAGTCTGAGTGGTGCTCAGTCAAACATTTTGTTCTAAATTAAACTAGCATTCCGGGAACGAATAATCTAATGCACTCATTCGTTTCAGATGAATATTCACGAACTTTTGCTAAGTTTATCCCTTGACTCCATGAACCTTATTTTTTCTTTCTATTCAAAATTCTATTCATAATTGCCTTTAGACTTGACAAATTGTTTCGAAACTCTGTTTATTTTCAATGCTGTTTTTATTGTTATATGTTTAACTAAATTATAAAATAACTATAGCAGTTTTCATGCTAAACTTTATTTGTTTTTTACAGGGTCATTACAACTTCGACTTGGATATGGCTGATATCTTCATGAAATACTACAAAGGCATGTTCTTGTATGGAAACTGGACATTCAGGTCCATGTTCTGGGCCAATGATTGCAATTTTATTTGCATCTTGACGGATATTAACTTGTACCCAAAGAAAGATACCTAGAACAATTAATTAAATACATGTCTAAAACAAAATTTAAAACTCAGATCACTTTCATTTCATTATTATTTGAATAAATCGAAAAATTTACTCCACTAGCTCTTTTAGGGTTGTCTACATTTGGTTGTATATCTTTACCTTTGGTTAGTTTCGGGTCAGATGGTGTTGTGTGTGAATTGTCCGCCAATGTTTTTTTTATACTTAGTCGTGTGTGTTTGCTGCAATGTAACATGATATAAACAATTTTCGTACAAAAAATTAAACCGACTTCAAAACCACAAATAGGCACTCAAAAGCGAAAAATAAACTAAAATCATTATTATAAGCGCTACTCACTCATCTATTTGAAGTCGGTGCCAGCTAAATCTAACAGGTATAGGATAGATACCTACCTACTACTTACCTGTGCCTACATAGCATCAATCTACTAACTTTTTGACCTGACTGGCACCGACTTCAAATAGATGAGTGAGTAGCGCTTATAATAATGATTTTAGTTTATTTTTCGCTTTTGAGTGCCTATTTGTGGTTTTGAAGTCGGTTTAATTTTTGTACGAAAATTGTTTATTTACTCTTTTAGTGTAAAAGAACAAAATTAAAATTTTGATTAAACCCCGATTACCTTGGATTTGTTATCTGTACAACATTCTACTAGTCAAGCCCTTTCATTTGATACCCATATAAAGGGAGTTGTGAAAAAAGAAATGTATTTCGGCATTTTGTGGACGAGCGAGCGGCCATCATGGATTTGAATTTTTTCATAGTGAAAAGTATTCTACTAGTCAAGCTCTTTCGTTTGATACCCAAATTGAGGTAGTAATGAAAAATATAATATAATTCGCCATTTTGTCGTGGTGGCCATTTTGGATTTGAAATTTGTTATAGTACATAGTACTCTACTAGTCAAGCCCTTTCATTTGATACCCAAATTGAGGTAGACTGTGAAAATATTTTGTCCGCCATTTTGTGGAGGCGGCCATCTTGAATCGACATTAACCAGACAACCAGACGTAGCTAAGAACATCTGCTGTGGTATTAACCTTGAAATAAAAGAAACCGCATCGAAATCGGCCCATCTGTTTGAGTTCTACTACGGTGCCACAGCAGATAGACAGACACACAAACAGACATCGACGTCACTTATAACACCCCTTTTTTTGGTCGGGGGTTAAAAACAAGTTTTTATTAAAGCATTTACACAATTTTGTATTGACAGGGTCGAGATTCATAACTTTTGTGAAATCTACAACGTCATCCAGATACGCAATTTTTCAGTTTTTGGTTCATATTTCAAAAACTACTTGACCGATTTCAAAAAGATTTATATGGGACCATTCGGGAAGCATACCCATCCGAACACAAAAAGAAATTTTAAAATCGGTGCAGAGGTTCTCGAGAAATCAGGTAACATACATAATAAAAAAAAAAAAAAAAAAAAAAAACAGGGGTCGAATTGATAACCTCCTCCTTTTTTTGGAAGTCGGTTAAAAATAGAGTCCCCGTGAAATGAAATATTCGCGTGGTTGAAAAAATGCGTTCGTTATCTCTACAACGAACTCACAAGATTTCACCCATTCACAAAATGTCTAACGACTTTCGACATTATCGTGTTGGTGACGCGATTTTTAAGGCTACCGGTACTCACGGCGTTGCCTTGCCAGGGAACATGGCCTGCGCTAGGAACTATGTCAAAATCTAGATTAAGATTGGATTACTCCAGTATGCATCTTTTTTCGTGTGAGGGAAATGCATTTACGTACCGTCCGCCGTGCAGGGACATGGCAGATGTGTCAGCCTCGACACCACTAAAAGTGGTACCCTTACAGGGTAGGTATGTGATCTGCGCCCACGACTCCGCTCCCACCCGACAAATAAAATACACTCAAATATGGGCTTTATGCCACGCCTATTAAAATATAGATAACTGAGAATGGTAAACAAAAATATCGTGAAGAAACCCTATGTACCTAGAATCTTTTAAAGTCATGTATCATCCACCAACTGGGCCAGCGTGGATTATGACCTTGATTCTCTCCTTGCGAGAGTAGGCCCCGAGTACCCAGCAGTGGGAACATTTATTAGTGGGCGGTTTATGTGGTGTTTTCTATGAGCCGCGGGGCGATACTAGTAATTTAATAATAATTAGGCTGAGTACTAATATGTAGCGTTTAGTCACATAAGCAACTCCCCTAGCAGGCATAAAATGAACCATGTCTTCTATACTATACGCGTATATATATGAGTGAGTCTACGAGGGAAATCTACGCATGTAATGCACCTTCATGATATTTATGTTATATCGTCACAACATCCTTTAGCATTAAGCTTTCATTCAAATCAATTTTTTAAACATTGAGCAGGGCAATGTCAATGTCTGAGCGTAGTCGTGGTGACTCCATTATTGATTCGTATGGTGGGATCTCACTACTTAGTCTGTGGTATGGTGGACAGAGCAGCGACATGATGGGTTTTTTGGAGTAATCTCTGAAAGTACTCGATTTAAATGAGAATTATGTAGACAAGAGTGTGCTACTACAGTTGACACGATGCAATAATGGATTGATCCATCGAACACGCTGCTCGTACATTTCTGTAATATTGAATGCTAAATATAAAATTGAGAAGACTTCAATGATTTGCATGTATGCTAGCACTAACCCACAGACGCCCACAAGAAGGATCCTATATGCTATGATAAGGCCACTCTGATGTCGATGTGAAACTAACAAAAGTAATAATAAATAATATAAGTAATATAATATATATATATATATTGGTGGACATTTCACACACAACACTATATATATATATATATTTACATCCTCCAAACAATTAGCCGTCCTCTGAAGGAAAAAGTGCATTTAAACTGGCTTCCACCTGCTTTTTTGGCGTTATATATACACGTTATATATATATATATATATATATATATATATATATATATATATATATATATATATATATATTAAACAATTAGCCGTCCTCTGAACATTTCACACACAACACTATATATATATATATATTTACATCCTCAAAAAAGTGTATATTATATATATATATATATATATATATATATATATATATATATATATATATATATATATATATTAAACAATTAGCCGTCCTCTGAAGGAAAAAGTAAATATATATATATATATATATATATACATATATATACATATATATATTGTCCCCATTTAAACTGGCTTCCACCTGCTTTTGGCGTTATATATACACGTTATATATATATATATAACGTGTTGCAGAAAGGTCCAACAATATTTCAACAGGTCATTCCACCACTGATGTGGGTCACATCTCCGAAGGTCTCTTTCCCCTCAGCACTTTAGATCGCGTATTTACGTATATGTAACAACAATATAAAAAATAAATGTATTATACATCATTTTATTGACATTACGAGGGTCAAACTGAAAGTTCTTAGAACTGGCCACTTATAAACAATATAAAAAAAAAAATCTATAATTTGAAAATAGAACTCTTTGCCAATATTACTGAGTATATACTTCATTCATTTGTCATTTGTTTTACGATTTGGCGGCAAATTGAAAATTGTCTGTGTCACGTCAACATGAATTTAACACGAGAAAATTTTCGTGCAATGATTTTTTATGACTTTCGATGTCATTTAAGTCAACAAGAAAGTTATGATAGACTACGATTGGCCTTTCACGATGAAGCCCCATCTCGTGCGACTGTTTACAACTGGTTTAATGAGTTTAAACGTGGTCGCACTAATCTTACTGATGATTTACGTGAGGGACGGCCTTCTACGGCGACGACTGAAGATAACATCTGTGTTGTGCGGCGTATGATAGATACTGACAAAAGAGTGACCTATCAGCAGATTCGGACAAGCTTAGGCATCGGTATGAGTCAAGTGCACAAAATCCTACACGAACATTTAGCGGTCAGGAAGCTTTGCGCCCGGTGGATACCTCATAATTTGACTGAGGCTCAAAAACTCCATCGTGTGGATTGGTGCCGTAAAATGATTGAAAGATTTAACGGAGGTGACTCAAATGCTGTGTTCGACATACTAACAGGTGACGAAAGCTGGATTTACTGTTATGATCCTGAAACCAAAAGACAATCTGCTCAGTGGGTGTTTCCTTTCGAGGAGTTGCCAACTAAAGTGAAGAGAGATCGAAGTGCGGGGAAAAAATGGTGGCCTCGTTCTTTGGAAGGATAGGTCATTTCGCAACAATTGTGTTAGAGGATCAAAAACAGTTTCTGCAGAATGGTACACTACCAATTGTTTGCCACTTGTCTTGGAAAAGTTCGAGAGAAACGACCTCGCAGTAGGATCCTCCTTCACCACGACAACGCCTCATCGCACACCACCAAGCGAACGATCGACTATTTGGCGACATCAAACGTTGAATTACTGGGTCACCCGCCGTATAGCCCCGACCTCGCGCCTTGTGATTTTTATTTATTTTCAAAAATTAAAGAAAAACTTAAAGGAAAGTGGTTTATGAATGCTGAAGAAGCGGTGGCTGCGTATCGCGATGCCATTGAAGAGACCCCTGAGGACGAGTGGGCAAAGTGCTTTTCCCAGTGGTTCCATCGCATGCAGCGGTGTATTGACGTGAATGGACAATATTTTGAAAAGATATAATAAAACTAATAACTGGCTAATGTAATCAGTTTTTGATTTTCTAAGAACTTTCAGTTTGACCCTCGTATCATAAATAATGATGTTTTATTAGTAATTATAAAGTTATTGCATAGATTCCACAATACTTACTATACCAATATTTCATTAAAATGGTTTGTAACTAATGAGTTGCAAGATTATGATTTATTAAGACATATATTTCCTACCCTATTTCCTATCCTATACAAAAATTTCTCAGGTATTCTGTTACAAATATAGGTACTGATTGCAATTAATTCAAATCCTTCCTTCAAATCAAAATTAATTTTATTTTTGATAATATGCTAAGATACTAAAATCTATTTACATTCCAAGTTTTAGATAGATCCATCGATATAAATCAATAGATGTGCCCTGAGCCCTTAAAATTGTTAACAAACTCCGTCTCTGTGTGTAGCGTGAGTGGTTTACAACTACTAATCTACTTGACCCCTAGAATCGCTAGTGGCGAAGTATGTTGCAGGTCTACTTACTTTAACTTCATAAAAAGCGAAAATGCAGTCAAGAATAAAATACGCTTACCTAGAACAAGAACAAAATTAAAAAATTTGACTAACCCCCGACTGCCTGGGGTTTGTTATCTGTACAACATTCCACTAGTCAAGCCCTTTCATTTGATACCCATATTATGGGAGTTGTGAAAAAAGAAATGTATTTCGCCATTTCGTGGTAGCGGCCATCTTGGATTTCAAATTTGTCACAGTGCAAAGTATTCTACTAGTCAAGCCCTTTTGTTTGATACCCTTAGTGAGGTAGTAGTGAAAAAATAATATAATTAGCAATTTTGTGGTGGCGCACATATTGAATTTGTTTTTTTTTTATGGTGTATAGTATTCTACTAGTCAAGCTCTTTCATTTGATACCAATATTGAGGTAGGTTGTGAAGAAATATTTTGCCCGTCGTTTTGTAGAGGCGGCCATCTTGAATTGATATTAACCAAACATAGCACGATAAACTATAAAACATTTTTTTTTAATTATTAGTTTTGTTGAAAAAATTCATGATTTTCCGACGATGTTCATTTGGTAAATTTATTCATTTGAATATGTACGGCATTGGTTCCATACAGTTTCAATTCCTGTTCTGCGGGCCTAAAATGGTCACTTTTAAGCAATTCCTCTAAAGGCAATTCCTATAAGGAATTGTAGCGATTCCTCTAAATTTTCGTAAAATGGATGATGACATTTGGCAATTCCGCTTTTTAGCAATTCGTATTATGAATCGGATTAGTTGAAAATATTGCCAGGTGACAATAAAAACCCTTAATTATTTCACCTAACTTTTATATCACTTAAAATGATGTAGGTTTTTAATAATTTATGTGGACCAACAAAGTTTTAGTTAATTAATTGCAACAGTGAAAATTATAACACTAAATTCGTAATAAAATTAGTAAAACAAAATAATTATATGTTGTTATTTTTCTGCTGGCAAGCCGTCAGATGGATTTCTGTCAAAATTTATATTAAAAAATTAAAATCAAAATAAACAAACATTATAACGTTGACTTTATGCATGTTGTTTTCAGTTTTATTTTGTTGTTAAATTGTAGTGTAAATATATATTATAGTGAGTTCGTAAGTGTTATTTAGGTATGTGTAAGTTAAATTTAGTCTTTTCGCCGTATTACCTGACTGGCCACATTCGCATTTGCGATTGTAAAAAGTCTACAAAATCAATGTTTTGGTTCAAATAATAAGAAACAGCTATGGAAATCATGGTTAATCATATTTTCCTTATTTTACAGAGATGGAAAGACGCTCACAAAGAGTGTCATGGAGGCAGTTCGAGCTGCTCCTTGACTTTTTGGAGCGTAATACAAATTTAGCAGTTCGACCTCTTGGCCATTGGAGGAAGCTAGCTTGGTCGGCTAGCAGAAAAAATTGGGCACCTTGCTAAGGCAGTGGAAACAAGAAATTAAAACCATAAAAAAGGTACAAAATATTTTAATAAGATATAATGTGCGTTTCTCTAGTTCTTTCTTGCCTCACACTTGTAAAACATCTTCCTCCGGGGATTTTTCTGAGCAGCTACAACATTGTGATCCTCAAAGGGGCAGTTAATAGATTCCTAATAGGTCAGCAACACATTTGTGATGCCTCTGGTATTACAAAAATCTGTTTGCGACAGAGACCTTTTTCCATCAGACATCCCGTTTGCTTGTGTGCACCCTCTGGCATTTAAAAATATGCTATTTATGATCGCCTTGCTGCCCAAAGCCTATTAATCAGCATCATTCTAGTAGCTTCCCCAGCTTCTAAGCCGATATTCCTTTGTGCAGGTTGCTCAACATTTCTCTGCACAATCTGAAATATTAATGCTATTATCATGATCTACATGTCATATCTAATATCACACAGAATGTAATATTATGTTAGAAGTACAAATTCAGAATGAATTACTACCTGCATGTTAGCTTCTTGTTGTCTATCTTGTGACCACAGCTGTGGCTCGGGCAGTCTGGCTGCATTTGCAATATTATGCAGCACCACACACGTATTTGTTATTAGACCAGCCTTGGAAGGGTGGTAAAGAAAGCTTTCTATCCACTAACAAACAACGCCAGCGAGATTTTAGTACTCCAACACATCATTCTACTGTATTTCACACATGACAGTGCAAGTCGGTATAAAACCTTGCTGGCGAATTGTCTGCTGTGTCTAGAACGGGCGTCATAACAGTGCTTCTGAGAGGATATCCCGAATCTCCTGTAAAAACAGTCCTTTTAATACCAATAATTTATATAAAATGCTACATCATGGTTTAAATACATTTAACCAACCTAATAACCACCCTGTTTCATTATCTCTTTGCAGATTGTCAAGATGGACCTTCAATGGATGCTGGTTCCAAATGAATGTATCATGGTTTGAACCTCCGAAGCTAGCGTATATGCTATATATATATATATTATTAATATAGGTTGGTTATATGAGTAAAGTGAATTTCTTTTGTTCCAAAGACTGATGATTTACAAATCTGTGATTATAAAGTTAAATTATCTCTTCTTTCTTACTAGAAAGAGATCTTACTTGTATGTTGTATTTTGGGGTCTTTTAAATTTAATTTATATTCTGTTACATTTCATAGTTTTGTTGTTTATAAAAGAAGTAAATCTATAAAAATTGATAGTAGAGGTTGGTTGTATGAGTAAAGTGAATTTCTTGTGTTCTGAAAGACTGATGATTTACAAATCTGTGATTATAAAGTTAAGGTCCTTTGTATGTTGTCTTTTGGGGCTTTTTAAATGTGATTTATATTGTATTTTCATATAGTTTTTGTTATTTATAAAAGTAGTTAAAACAATAACAATAGACATTGTGTTTTGGGGCTTTTTAAATGTAATTTATATTATGTTAAATTTCAAGTAGTTTACTTTCTTTATGCACATAGTCAGGTTGAAATAATAAATGTTGTTTTTTTTATATTTTGACTGCAATTAAAGAATTTATGTCTAGCTAAAAATCTGTTTTTTTATCCTTTCTATATTAATTGGGTCAAAATAAACTTTTAAGGCGCACAAAGCTGAAATTGGGCAAACATTTTTGGTGCACCATTGTGAATTAAATGTAAATAAGTACTAGGATTCTTTGTGAATAGACAAACACTCACTATTTGGGCATTCAGAGAGTGATACCGTTTTCTGTTAAAATATCGCTCTTCGTGTTCTGAAGGCCTCACAATAGCAATATGGGTGCCATCTATGCATCCCAACACACCTGGCATGCCAAACTTCTGGTAAAATCTGAAATGAGAAGTTCATATGAGACATATTATTGCATTGTATCTATTTTTGTATAAATTGCTGCTGTTTCAATTTGAAGGAGTTTTAGGAATACTTGCACACATTGTATCTAGTATATACATACTCAGGCATTCAAGTGTAAGGCAAATAAAAGTTATTCTACCCATATTTAATATCATCCCGTTCTTGTCGTGTCTGGGGAAAAGTAATATATTTCTGCGAAAATGGTCATTGTTGAGGGCTTGTGTCACAGCTCTGATGCAATTAGACACGCTCACTTGGTGCATCTTATGGTGTGTGCTTGCCCATATAAATCGTTGGTAAGACCCAGATTTATAGAAGCTTAGAGTGCTTAAGACCTATAAATAAAATGTAAATAAGTATATTAGTAGAACAAGAATGTTTAGGAATGTGTTAATGTTCTAAAAATTAATGTTTCTTATAAAGTTTAAAATAGTACATAAGGAAGGCAATATCAACCCTTATGCATATTATATTAATACATACTATAGGCTAGGCCTTCCTAGCTTATGCCTATATATATAAATACAAATTGGAATGTATGTAGGTAAATCAATTTACATTTCTAAGTCTTTATGTACATGTACCTATATGATATTAAAATACTGCCTTACCTCGGCGGTACTGCTAACTTAAACCACCTCGACTACTGGGTAAGTAGGGCTCCAACTCTTCAATAAGGTCGCGGCACAATCTCTTATCGAGTCTGTAAAGACCTACAAACTCCGACTCCGGCATATCGAAAATATACGGCAATTATAATTTATAGTAGTGGTAGGACTCTGCTAAGAGTCCACCTGGGAAAGTACCTACCACACCTTTGCCAGTTATTCTACCGCCAAGCAGTAATGTGCAAACATTACTGTGTTCCGGTTTGAAGGGCAATGTTACCAGAGAAATTACAGGGCTTAGAGATATAATATCTTAGCTCTCTGGGTGACGAGCGCAGTGCAGTGCTAGGTAATGATTTGGACTCCTCATGTTCCAATAGCTGCGTGTCACTGTGTTGTTATGTGGCTGGCATGTTGCTTACCATCAGGCACATGTCCAGCTCGTCTCGTCACTCTAAATTATAAAAATAAATTAAGTATATATTTTCCAAGATACATGCGTGTTCCAAAAAATTTGAGTAGAGGCCAAGATCAGCCATTTTAATAATAACAACGCTCATAACAAAAAACAATAATAACGCTAATATCAACAACGATTAAACAACGAAAACAGAAAAAATGAACTGCAAAAAGATGATCTCTAGTATCTTCTGACAATTCGTCTAAGGAATTCAAAGCAATTCCGCTTTTGTGTTCCATTTTACGGAAATCCATACAAAACTGTCAAATTCAATCCAATTCCTATTATGATTCGCTATAGGAATTGCCAGTTTGTTACCATTTTACGGATTGTCAAATGAATCGTAATAGGATCCTATGACGATTCGCCTAAAGCGGCCGTTTTAGGCCTGCTGATCCATTATTTCGCAATACCGAACAAAAATCATGCGACAAAAAGGAAAGAGCGAGGGTTGGAACCCCCCCTCTTCAATTTGCACTGAGTTGGACAAATGCCGGCATAGTGCTGAATATTATTATTTTATACTCTTCTATCATCCTACATAGGTCTCCTGCTGTATCATATGACCCATAAATTTTGTTCACGGGCCTGTAGTCTATAATGCATCCACAGCAGAGCTGACAAACGACCTTGCCACCGACGCCGCGAGGTCGTACAAAAATCCGTGCCGAGATTTGGCCATTAGAGGTATGTCAAATAAAATAATAAACAATAAAAAAGTGTGGAAAAAAATTTGATACTACCATAAATATTGTTGCACCTTTCTGCACCTTGTATAGTGAAACAAGGTTACACTATCCTATATCTTAGTGGCCTAATATTTTGTCTGACAAAATACAATCATAAAACTCTGTAGTATCTCTTCGTATCTCAAGTACACAATGATAAAATAAATCTGAGCCGTTTTAACGGATTGAATCGCGCAATCTATTACAATTTTGATAGCAGGTAAAGGATCCACATCATCAAACAATCTAAAATCGATTAGATTAAATGAATTTGAATTTGACAAATCCAAGGATTTTAGATCGTATAGATCTATGACTATAGTCCGTTCCACGAAGAGGTGAAGAAAATGTAAACAAATCAATGTCACTCTCAATATGACAGACCAGCATTTCTCAACTTTTGTTTTAGAAGATAGTTCATTGTAAGCGCCTCTGTTTGCCCTTTTAGATTTTCGTCACATAACAAGGTTAAATATAATCCAATAAGTCCGTTTATTTCTATTGTTTTATAATTATACGTTTATTAAATATGTGGTGCGCATAAGTTTTAAACATTAAGTAATACATAAATAATATAAACAGTTTTTCTTAATATTAATTATTAAGTACAGCTTTGTTTTGTTATGTAGCACTTAAATTCCTTTTTCATTATGTATGTGAAATGACTGACTTTTTAGTAAACTTAAATTTAATGTTAAATGTTTGCACTGTGTCTGGGTGTTTCTATTTATAATAAGTATGTATTTAGAACTATTTAAGTATTACATCAGCTATCTGGCCGCCATAGTACAAGCTTTGCTTAGTTTAGGGTCAGATGGTGTTGTGTGTGAATTGTCCACCAATATTTATTATTATTATTTATTATTATTATTAATGAGCTACATATATATGAGACGATCTCTTAGCTTTCCATGGATTTACCGTGCGGGTGCCGGGTCCATCGTGTGGCAGAAAGAGAGAAATCCCGAGTAGATCCCGAGACTTGTGACTCGGGCGTAGGTTTAAGGAGCCCTTTTCTGACGTACATCAACACTCACCTTCACTACTCGTTTTTTCTCCCCTGCCCAGCCAAATCTGATATGAGTCTACTAGCGCAGCTTTAAATACTCGTGTATATATCCACATTCAGATCTGTATCCGTGCATGTACTTTTTTCACATTCCAGCACATCACTAGTGTAGTTCTTACTACCTGTGTAGCTGCCATTGCTATTATTTTGTCTTAATAAAAAATGGTGTACCTATATAAGTGGTAACCTATATACTATTCCTTGTTATAATTATTGATCTACGTTTTATATTTGAACTAAAAAAAGCAATCCAGTCGGAGTATATAGCTAACGTGGCCCTTATATTTGATTCCGTAACAAACAAATAAGGTAAGTAAAATGACAAAACAAATGGTGGCACACAAAAGATATTGGTGGCACTATTCCTACCCATGCTGAGAAGATTCAAATTTTTATTAAGTAATTTAATATTAAGTACCCCATTGGACATTTTTTATTTTATTTTTTTTTTAAATAAAGAGTGACGAGACTATCAGGACATGTGCCTGATGGTAAGCAACATGCCTGACACATAACAGCACAGTGACACGCAGCTATTGGAACATGAAGAGTCCAAATCATTAGCTAGCACTGCACTGCGCTCGTCACCCAGAGATCTAAGATCTTATATCTCTAAGCCCTGTAATTTCTCTGGAAACATTGCCCTTCAAACCGGAACACAGTAATGTTTGCACATTACTGCTAATTAATAAGACTGGTTGGTGTAATTCATTCAAAAATGAAATTAATTTCTACTGCCTTAGATGCTGTTGCAATTAATTTTAAAACGTATCGAATACTGGGTAGTGTTTTCATCTATCCTAATATAAGATTTTAACATCCAAACAAATTTGTTAATGAGCGTTCTGTTTTTACATTAAGTTGTTTTTACATTTATTATTTTAGATTAAGTTATTGCTCGGCTTGGGTGGTCTTGTCACGCCAATACGCAGATGCAGTGCCTGGTTCTAATCTCACGCCCACCTCTGCTTTTTCGAATTCATGAGCGGTTCATAACGGTAAAAGATAACATCTTGAGCAAACTGGCAAGTTCCTAAAAATTTTCGAGGTCAGAGAGGTTTGTCATCCACTACCAACACGAAAGAATTATAGCCCCAGCAAGGAACTTTTAGTGGGTTGGTTATGTGAGCAGCGTCCCGCAAATTTACCTGCTTAGATCCCTTTTCCGTAATTTTCCCTCCATAAAAAAAAATGGGTGCGTGTACTTGTGTACGCGCGTGAGAAGTTATACTTCTTTTATTTTATTAAATTTATCGCCACCGAAAATTTATCCAATATATAACATTCAAATACTGGCAATACATTGTCCAATCTTTCAATAATTTATTTGATTCTTGAGCTGAGCCAGCTGAGCAAAGTTGACAGAGAAGAGCGGCAACAGCGCGTTACCCGCGTATGTCACGAGCTGGCAACGTCGCGCGTCTTCGCCGTATAATTACTATTATGTATTCTATGCCTAGTAGCGGCAACCGTACGACACTATCTGTGTTCACTCACACATTGACATAAATGAACAAAAAATTCGATGTTATTTCTACTATTAATCTACAATTTTCTTCAACTAAATATGTAATACCGCAAATAAAGACCAATTTAAATGCCAACTATAGTCATTTCAGTGTAAAATTATACTCTCGTCGCCCATGAATGGTCAAATAGATTAGTATGAAAATCGAACCACCTTAAGCAGACAACTTCATACTGTTAATTTTGTGTCACAGGTGCGCGCGCATCTTAAAATTTCACTCTCATCATTTTTTCATAACGCGCCTAAAGAAGTATAACTTCAATAAACTTATACCTATGCGTTCCAGATCATAATCTAACCGTGTTACGCGTTTAAACCTGAGCCGTTTAGCTGTTCCAACTTGATTGAGCAACGTACATCCAAACTTTTGCACTTATAATAAGTATTAGTAGATTTTCTTGCGAATAAATAGACATTATTTTGTGGTTCATTAGGTAAACGTCTTATAATTTGCGTGCAAAAAGTAATGGTATCTCATCAGAAACATGCGTATACTTCAGTGAAGTGAGATCAAAGTTCTGTATTATGATGTAGTATGTATATGCCTTGTTTGTTGACTTCAACGACTAAAGAATAGAGATCTAAATGGTCTTAAATGGTCAGTTCTAAAATCTAGTTATAATAACATGTACTAGTTTTAAACACTTAAAATATGATTTGTTTTTATAATTTATGATGATTATTAAAAGCAGTCTGACTTGGCTGGTTTTAATATCATATTCATATAATATTGAACTTGTCTTTTACTTCACATTTATGTTTCGATGGGATTCGCAGTTTGAGAACCATAGATCAAATTGCCACTGTTTAAAACTGTATCTACCATATTCTACTATTACTATTTACAACTTTCAAGATAAGTTAATAAATAATTATGTGATCAATACAAATCCAAGTATGTTGTATTTAAGATCATAGTAAAGTCGTATCATATTAGAGAAAAATATTTTAAGACAGTTTTAGAAAAATACTAAGGTTAAACGATTTTTATGTTATGGTAGCACCTTTGTTTACATTTTCTACACCTCTTCGTGGAACGGACTATATGACCTTTTTTTATTAACCCCCGACCAAAAAATGGGGTGTTATAAGTTTGACGTCGATGTCTGTCTGTCTATGTGTCTGTTTGTCTGTGTGTGTGTGTCTGTCTGTGGCACCGTAGAGCTCAAACGGATGGGCTGATTTCGATGCGGTTTTTTTATTTGAAAGTTAATATTTATGCGGATGTTCTTAGCCATGTTTGGTTAATAGCGATTCAAGATGGCCGCCTCCACAAAATGGCGGACAAAATATTTTTTTACAACCTTTCTCAATATGGATATCAAATGAAAGGGCTTGACCATTGAAATACTATATTATACACTATAAAAAATTAAAACCCAAGAAGGCTGCCACCACAAATGGCGAATTTTTTTTTTCACTACTACCTCAATATGGGTATCAAACGAAAGGGCTGGACTAGTAGAATACATTGGACTATGACAAATTTCAATTCCAACATGGCCGCTACCACAAAATGGCGAAATACATTTCTTTTTTCACAACTCCCATAATAGGGGTATCAAATGAAAGGGCTTGACTAATAGAATGTTGTACAGATAACAAATCCCAGGTAGTCGGGGGTTATCAAATTTTTAAATTTTGTTCTTATTTCAGATTGATTAGCGTACCGTAGTTCCCTATCCTATTATTTTCCCGGAATAAAATATTCTAGGTATTTTTTCTAAGAGACGAATAAATAAATAATAGAACTTGACTACTGTTTGAAATTTATGTTACAGTAGGAAATGATTCGTATTTTATTATAATAATGTCATTTAAATGTAATTTTCCATAGTTCCTATTGTTGTGAGTGAATTTCAATAAAATGTTATTAAATCGGTCATTAATGGAACCACGAAACAGGTTTCATGTATCTTGTATCATGTTGGGAGATAGGCTTATTATTTTGCTTAGTTGTGTTTTGTATACATACGCCGCATCTTTGCCTAATTATGTGAGTATTTCGATCTGTTAAAAATAATAAACATCAAATAGTATGCAGCTCATTTCAGCATGAGCTGCATACTGTTTGAAGTTTTTGGTTTTGAAGTTTGAATTTCCGAAAGATTTTTTTTACATGCAAACAAGGAATCAGTAAAATTCCAAGTTCTTAACTCAATGTTTTTTGATTGGGTGAAGACGAATATCTATATCCGGCGAACAGTAAATCATACGAGAAACTTAAGTGCTGCAACGGACTAAAATTTGTGTAATGAAAGTGGTTTCACTGAAAACTTCGAACGTAGAAACCTGAGAATGGAATTAGGGAACTACACTCAAAAGAGAATATTCGTCTCTTTTTTTGAGTTTAGTTCAAAAAGGGATGTCGCTGCAATAAAAGTTACTAACATAGAAGTGAAGTGTGGGTATTTTTTTTTTTACTTTCATAGGCTTACACTTGACCGCCATCTCGCCTGATGTTAAACGATGATGCTGTCTACGATGGAGCGTGTTTACCTAGAAGAAACCGATTCACTCTCGATTTGAAGACACAAAGATTGCAACTATCGGGTAAAACCCCCTCAGGCAACGTATTCCACAGCGTTGACGTTCTTATCACAAAAGTAGAGTCAAATCTCTTCGTTCGTGTCTTTGGAACATCAACCATGAAACGGTGTCGCTTTTTCGAGCTACTTACGTGCATTCCGATAGAAAAAAGGGCAAGGCATAGTAGTTCCTGAGATTAGCGTGTTCAATCAAAAACCTCTTCAGCTTTATAATATTAGTATAGATTGTACTTGGACGTCGTCTCCAGGCACTGATTTGGATGTTTGGTTGTTAGAGGATTTTGTGCTTACATATATTTTGAGAGCGTTCCGCATGCGGTCATGGCTTTGTCTCAGCACGCTGGGACATTTATTAACACCGATTCGAGGACGATGTGATAAGTTGTATTGTATTAAACGCATTGGCTGCGCTGCGCTGCCAAATACCATCAGGAACAACAACTTCCGAATAAATGTGCAATAAAAGATCGAAAAGTGGCGGTGATGAGGCCCAGAGGTGGGAGAAAATTTCTTAGAGAAAGGAATTGTGGATAGATAATACCTACATTAGTTCGTGATACCTAATAAGAGAATATGAGAAAAAGCACGGACCCTGGCGTCCTTGGAGTTGGAATATGTATTAAAAAACTATCACATATTAACAACATACATAGTACATAGTATACATTTTTCGTTATATAAAGTAGCATATGCGTTATCTCGTACTATAATAATTACCAAATTACGTCCAGATTTATCCGTTACTGCATGATAAAATAATACATATTTACATACAATCTTTAGCAATAATTATTTAACATGGATATTATATAGCCTATTCGCATTTCATTACAACGATTATTCAAACACTTCAAACTTTCAGGGTCCATTTACATTACAATTGAAAAAAGTGGTACTTTCAAAGGGACCGAAAAACCGAGATTGTTCCATAAACAGCTACAAGATAGAGAATGATACTACAATGTATTTCACAATGAATGTTACGGAAGATTTAAAAGATATTCATGTAAGTTTTGTTTTACGGTAACAATAGTAGTAGAGAAATTTAATTTCTGAACATTTTTTTTATATTACTTGATGGCTGGACGAGCAAGGCAAGCGCCTAATGGTAAGCTGGTAAGCAACACGCCTGCCCATAATACCACGGTGCTATACAGCAATTTGAATATGAAGAGTCCAAATTAATAACCAGGACTGTACTCAGCGCCCAGAAATAAGATGATTTATCTCTTTGCCTTGCAAATTTCACTGCAGACATTTGCATTGAAACCGGATTTCAGCAATGTTTCTACATTACTCCGTGGTGGTAGAATGTCTGTCGAAGGTGTGGTATTTATTGGCGATATTTTCCTTCTCTTTTAAAAATACTCATAGGTGCAGGCAAGATTCGAACCAACGACCGTGTTAAGGATTCTGAAATCGATTGAACTTTCGATAACTTATTAATAGTTTTGGATTATTATTATATTATTTTACGATGCATTTGTCTTATTTCTACCGCCATATAATGAATTATATAAATATCTTCTAGGTTCTAGGTAAGCGTGCCCCATGCTAGGCCACGTCAATATTTAAGATCAGGCTTCGTGAACAGTTGTTAACATTAATATCTAAAAATAGGAATATTTGGAGAAATATGATACTCATAGTATCGTGAAACTACCACATCTTTGCAAAACCTCTTTTCCATTGTTTTCAGGGAAACTTGTTCGCGATATCGGAAAACAAGCAAACCATGAGACTTCTGATGAAGAAACTCTGCGATCATTCGTTTTGGCTGCCGTTTATGAAACAGTTTATAAATATCACTGATGATTGTGTTCTTTTGAAGGCGAGTTTTTTCCATTTCTTACTAACTGTTGTTAAAAACGCTAATATTGAAATAATCTTAGAAGTTTGGAAGTTTTGTAGTAGTAGGACCCTTTGCAGAGTCCGCCTGGGGAAGTACCACGCCTTTGCCAGTTATTATACCGCCCAGCAGTAATGTGCCAATATTACTGTCTTCCGCTTTGAAGGGCAATATTTCCAGTGAAATTACAGGGCATAGGGATAAAACATCTTATATCTTTGGGTGACGAGCTCAGTGCAGTGCTAGGTAATGATTTGGAATTTTCATGTTACAATAGCTGCGTGTCACTGTGTTGTTATGTGGCAAGCATGTTTCTTACCATCAGGCACATGTACTGCTAGTCTTGTCACTTTATAATATAAAAAAACGAAGTAATAATTTACAGGCTGGCCTGGTGGCTTAGTTAGGAGTAAGTCTGCCTTGCCTTGCCTGTGTGTAAGCTTGTACTGTGTCTGGGTGTTTTCTATGCAGAATAAGTAGATTTGTACTCGTATGTATTTAAAATATATAAGTATTACGTCAGCTTTCGCTTCCCATAGTACAAACTTTGCTTAGTTAGGGGCTAAATGGTGTTGTGAGTGAAATGCCCACCATAAAAAATACATGTAAAAGGCACCAAACTATTCTATGTAGATTATTTGTATGGACAAGTGTACCAATTCGTGACAACGAGTAGGTAATTATAGTTTCTACACTTTCGGTATTTGACCTCTTATTGAAAACATTATTAAATAATGATTTTAATCGTGATTAAGTCCTATGTAATGTTTTAATACAACTATCAATGGGTATTGATATTTAACATAAGACACGAAGTCGTGAACATATTTTTATCGTAGATAAATAAGCCTTACTTTGACCTTCATCTCACGTCATGTAGAATGACGAAGTAGCTTACAATAGATTAAATTTATCTAAAAGTAACCAATTTACTCTAGAACCCACATCGTTTATCTAGAACACCCATATCGTTTCCATGTCTTTTCAAACTACAGTATTGCGTTGTTTGCTTTTGGTGGAAACCAAAGACGTGATTTGGCAACGGTTCGCGCAGCGACCGCGACAAGAGACCAAAACAGGAGACTATAAGACCGGAGACCGCGACAGGCACTTGACATTATAGCTTTGTATGGGCGCCAGTTCGTACCGCGACCTAGACACTTGTCATGGTTTCCGGACGTCTACTCTCTTTCTACGAAAAAACTATGGATGGGAAATATGGATAAGCGAAAGGTATAGAGACAGACTAGTACATTGTAAAGTTCGATCAAGCTATACATCTTATTTTGGGACAGTGCTTCTTCATAGCATATCTTACTCGAGAAGCTATAGGTACAGCTGAGCATTACTGGCCCATAGTTTCCAAGTTTAGTTTCGCATTCTCGCAGCTTAGTCACCATACAGACCACAGAACCACATCTCTGATGCAAAAGCAGCCTTACAAAAACTCACAGATGTCAAAAAAAGTCCAAACTGATTTGACTCTAGTCACAAAAATGTAACAGTTTTTTGACTGGCGTTGGAGCAAAAGACGTGACAATAAATGTTTTTTCACATTTTAAGTGTTCAATAACACACTTGCTCATAAAGTGGCTCTAATTTCATCACAATCAGGTATGTAATAAATAAATAAATAAGTATTGGTGGACAATTCAACACAACACCATCTGACCCCAAACTAAGCAAAACTTGTAAGATGGCAGCCAGATAGCTGATATAATACCTATATAGTTCTAAATACATACTTATTATACATAATAATGACACATATAATCAAACTGTGTCTTTTTCATTACTATTACTCACTATCGAGTTGAGTGTTTTTTATTGGCTGAGTTGTTTTTTTCTTATTTTTGTATCGACAAAAGCAACTCAAACATGAGTTGCTTTTGTCGATACAAAAAAGATCGTCTTCAATAGGTATCAAATGAAAGGGATTGACTAGTAAAATACTATACACTATAAAAACATTCAAATACAAGATGGCCGCCACCACAAAATGGCGAATTATATGTTTTTTTCACTACTACCTCAATATGGATATCAAACGAAAGGGTTTGACCAGTAAAATACATTGCACTATGACAAATTTCAAATCCAAGATTGATGACACAAAATGGCGAAATACATTTCCTTTTTACAACTCCCCCAATATGGGTATCAAATGAAAGGGCTTGACTAGTATAATGTTGTACAGATAACAAAACCGAGGTAGTCGGGGGTTCATCAAAATTTTTAATTTTGTTCTTGTTATTTAAATAGATGGATTCAAGAGACAAGTTTAGAATTTCAACTTGTACGTGCTTAAAAATGAAACTTTCACTTAAATATTAACTTTTATTTTCTTTGTAATAAAGAAAACATTACATTCCACTTTTTGTACGTGGCTAAAACGCAATCTGCAGATAGACAAAAAAGAAACCTATTTTTTTAGTCTGTGGCTGGTCACCATTGTTAGTTGCGTGCGCATTTTTTGACAACTGATTATTTTTCCCCGCCATAACGAAACATTTTTAACATTTTTCGTTTTCATTGTTGAACTATTACTTTTTGTTATTTTATTTGCAAGTGTGTTGAAAAACGTCGTATAACACATGTTTGTATTGATGATTACCGTCCTCGGCTACATTAAGACCCTCGACAAGACTCGGGTCTCAATAGCGCCTCAACGGTAATCACCAATTTTACCCACTTGTGCCATAATCTACTATTATATGATTTTCAGGGATTCTACGAAATGACGGTCAATACCCAGGAGCTGGCTCGGAAGTTTTACAGTGGATCGTTCTTCTACGGGAAATGGACGGTCAAAGCAATTTACTACAACAACATCTGTAACTTGGGTTGCACATCCGTAATTTTTTCGATAAATCCGAAATAAAGTATTCAAATATTCAAATACGCTTCATCGGATTTTGTCTTTTTTCACAAAATTCAAATTACTATTGGAGTTTTAAAATATTTACTTGAAATACTCGTATATTTACCAAGTAGGTATTTGTTATTGGTTTTGGTGACTTATCGAGCTTGGCATATTTGACTTCATAATACCTACTATAATAATTTAAATTATATGCAAAAATTCCGATGATTCTGTAAGTGTCCGAGGTGACATACCTACCTAGATGACTGCACTATAAATAGTCAGGTTAAATAAACAAGTAGATAAGTATTATTCGTTTATTCAAAAGTTCTCATAATGAAATTATTATTTTAACAAATTTCATTGAGGAAAGTGGAGTTATATAGCATTGTTAAGCAAAACTATCAATACACCAGCAAAACCAAATGGAATTTAATTGCTGTTAAATTTTCTTTGAAAATTATTTATTGTAAAGAGTGACGAGACGAGGAACTTTCCAGATGGCAAGCAATATTATAGCAATATAGGCCCATAACAGCACAGTCACACGCGGTTATTAGAACATGAAGAGTCCAAATCATTACCTAGCCCTGCACTGCGCTGGGCACCCAGACATACGATGTTTTATCTCTATGCCCTGTAATTTCACTCGAAACATTGCTCTTCAAACCGAAAACAGTGATGTTTTCACATTACTGCTTGGCGGTAGAATAATTGGCAAAGGTGATTGTGTTGGTGTATGTTCTTTTATTATTGTGCATATCGGCGTCCATTCGACAGCGCGCGCGCCATTAACTCCATCGAGCGCCACCAGGTGGCACTTGCGTCCCGGACACCACTAGATTGCAACTCTATTGACATTCGATTGAGACTCGATTACGATTCGATTACGACATGCATATGTTGTAAACCGTTTTGATGATTATGTTTTTTATTGATAGAAAATACTTCAGAGGTAATGCCAGAGGTAGGTATTATCGAAATCGATGTAGCTGTTTTTAACCCCCGACAAAAAAAAGGGGTGTTATAAGTTTGACGTCGATGTCTGTCTGTCTGTCTGTCTGTCGGTCTGTCTGTCTGTCTGTCTGTCTGTCTGTCTGTGTGTGTGTCTGTCTGTGGCACCGTAGAGCTCAAACGGATGGGCCGATTTCGATGCGATTTTTTTTATTTGAAAGATAATATCCGTGCGGGTGTTCTTAGCTATGTTTGGTTAATATCGATTCAAAATGGCCGCCTCCACAAAATGGCGGACAAAATATTTCTTCACAACCTACCTCAATATGGGTATCAAATGAAAGGGCTTGACTAGCAGAGTACTAAACGCTATAACAAATTTCAAATTCAAGATGGCCGCCACCACAAAATGGCGAATTATATAATATTTTTCACTACTACCTCAATATGGGTATCAAATGAAAGGGCTTGATTAGTAGAATACTTTGCACTATGACAAATTTCAAATCCAAGATGGCCGCTACCACAAAATGGCGAATTACATTTCCTTTTTCACAATTCCCTTAATATGGGTATCAAATGAAAGGGTTTGACTAGTAGAATGTTGTACAGATAACAAATCTAAGGTAGTCGGGGGTTAATCAAAATTTTTAATTTTGTTGTTGTTGAAATATGAACAAAAGCAAAAAATTTCTTACATGTATTGTATCAGGACTACTTAGTAATAGCTTCTCATGTAATTTAGTCGAGTGTCTAAATTTAATTTTCAATGGAAGTCGGATTCGGATATAAATTAAATTATTTATGTTTTATTTTAACGATATCAGCAACAAGGTTTCATTTTGTGTTTGGCTGTAAGTTTTATCCAAGTATCCACAAGTTGGCCAAGTGCGGTTTGGCTGGTATCACAACTTATCCTCAAAACATATTTTATAAATTTTTGAAACATGTTGGTTTCCTTACATATTTTTCTTTCTGAACAAACTTGTACATATGTACCTACTTGGAAAAATACCTAAAACTTTGAACGTATAGCCGTTCGTTCTTGGTTCTGAACCTCCAAGACACTTCTATTTTTTAGGGTCCGATAACTGAGGCCCGACAAAAATTGAGTTTGCATTAAATCATGATCGTTGTTTAAAAATAAGGACAAACATTAGGCTCCTTCTCCTTCCTTTCGTCAGTCGAGTAGAAAGATAAGATATTCAATGAAGACGTCAGTATTGATCAGATTAGTGATTATAGTGCAAAAATCATCCTTATTAATTATTGTGCACAAACGAGTACGTTGATAAGTAATCATGGTGTCATGTAAAGACTGTTATGGTGTTTAAATTTCATAATATTTCACAATAATTATTTATTAGTGATGAATAACTGGCAGGTTCTTAATTGTACATTACATTCTCGTAAAACTAATATTTGATACAAACAAGTTGTTCGATTTAGTTTCTTCTGTCTGCAATTTTGTCGGCGTGAAATTTAGAAAGAGTCAATTTTGAATTTTTTCCGCGCTAATAGTATCCCATAACCAGTATCTATGAGTTACAAATTTCAACCTGATTTATTTTATTCTCACGACGTGATTGAGAAACAAACATCTATACACATAAACTTTCACATTTAAAATATTAGTAAAAACTAATCATAAGAATTAACGTTCATTATAATATTGAGATTGCTGAACCCGAACAAGCCGGTTTCCGGAAAGGCTATAGTACCATAGACCACATCCATACGCTTCGGCAGATTATACAGAAAACCGAGGAGTATAATCGGTCACTTTGTATAGCGTATGTGGACTATGAGAAAGCCTTCGATTCCATCGAGACCTGGGCAGTGCTTCAGTCTCTCCAGCGATGCCGCATCGGCTATCGCTATATCGAAGTGTTGAAGTGTATTTACAGCAACGTCACAATGTCTGTCCGACTACAGGACCAGTGCACAAAACATATCCAGCTACAGAAAGGCGTGAGACAGGGAGATGTTATATCTCCGAAACTGTTCACTGCCGCGCTGGAAGATGTTTTCAAGCTACTGGACTGGACCGGATATGACATCAATATCAACGGCGAATGCATCACTCACCTTCGGTTTGCCGACGACATAGTCATTGTAGCGGAGCCGATAGAGGACCTCGGTGCTATGCTCAGGGACCTCAGTAGAGTAACTCAACAGGTAGGTTTGAGGATGAATATGGACAAGACGAAGGTCATGTCAAATGTTCATGTCTCACCTGTATCGGTTATTGTTGGGAATACCACACTTGAAGTTGTTGACGAATACGTCTACCTGGGTCAAAAGATCCAATTGGGTAGATCCAACTTCGACTAAGAGGTCCAGCGAAGGATCCAACTCGGATAGGCGGCGTTCGGAAAACTTCGGCACATCTTTGAGTCCAAAATACCCCAATGCTTAAAGACGAAAGTCTTTAACCAGTGCGTGTTGCCAGTGATGTCTTATGGAACTGAGACGTGGTCCTTTACTGTGGGCCTCATAACGAAGCTCAAAGTCACACAGCGAGCTATGGAGAGAGCTATGCTCGGAGTCTCTTTGCGCGACAGAATCCGTAATGAGGATATTCGCAAAGAACGAAAGTGGCCGACATAGCTCAAAGAGTAAGCAAGCTGAAGTGGCAATGGGCAGGCTACATCGCTCGCAGAACCGACAACCGATGGGGAAGAAAGGTTCTTGAGTGGCGACCATGAACCGGAAGACGCAGTGTTGGACGGCCTCCCACTAGATGGACAGATGACCTCACAAAAGTCGCTGGAAACCGCTGCTTGCAGGTTGCGCAGGACCGTTCGTTGTGGAAATCAAGGGGGGAGGCCTATGTTCAGCAGTGGACGTCTTGCGGCTGATGATGATGATGATGAAAAAAAAGATGGCAAATATTATTATCTACAATAATGATTTCAACCATTTTTATCGTACGATGCGCGGTTCGCGAGATATTCAATAAAACGTGTTTTACAAGATGGCGGCTGAAGTGAACCACCCCCTGCCGCGCCAACTCGGAATTGCATTTCGGAAACACCCTTGAACATATTCCAAAAAAAATACCAGGTCCCGTACGTTGCAAAACACACCCCGGTGCTTGGCCTATTGGGCCGAATAACAAATCACAGGGGAGACCTATCTCCAGCAGTGGACTGGTCTAAGCTAATAATGGTGTAGATGATGATATTGGGATTTGTACGTCATCGTGTCATTTATATTCGATTAGTGAAACATTTTGATACTAAGCAGTACTCGTTAGAACATAACAAGCTGATGACAAAATTGTTCAAAACACTATTATTTTTCAATGTGAATTGAATTTTTCACTTCAAGAGGATAATCGATTCATCATGCTTTCCCCGATTGTATATTTTGATGAATTTAATATGCTGCTACACTGTATTAAATGCAGCAACCAATTTTGTAAGTATTCAATTTGTAACTTGCATTGAAAAAGTAGTTCTTGATTTGTCCTACTCGTAGTAAAACATAAGAATTACTTGTTTTCGAACTTAATATTTTATTATTCTTCAATATTAAATCGATAGTTGAGTTGCTCCAAAAAGTTACTCAATGTTTAATTACTTCGCGAATTTGTGTTTGTGAAAATAATGATGCGGTAAGCTTTTTCCTATTATTTTGTGTGTAAATTAAAAAAAAACACTTTTTTCTTAATTATTGAAATGAGGTAAGTGTTAATTGTTGAAGTATTGTGACTAAGCCCACAGCCGTAATATTATCGCACTCGCAAATTCTACGTATTGTGGTGATATCAATGTTATTGGCTTATATTAAGTACAAAGTCCAAACAAAATGTTTAACTTTCAAAAATAGTAGGTACCTACATAGTTAATATCGATTTTGTTTCATATTATGTACTTGCATTTTTATGGAATGAATTTTCTATGATCCTAATTTCTCGTGATATGATTTAGCAGATACTTCAAAAATTGATGCCAAACCTTTTTAAAGTTTTATTGGAATAAAAACTGTGTTGTTAATTATTATCCTCAGGCGTTTGTTTCAGGGTTTGACGAGGATATACATCCGTAATTTCGAGACGTGCAAAGGCCCAAGGCGTTTGGATTGCTGTGTGACGTCGATTCACATCGATAATGATACCAAAATAACATACTATTTCACGGTTAATGAGAATATAAAATTGACGCATGTAAGTTTATGTAAATAACTTTACTCTTAACCATATCCAATTAGTTACACTGCCTAAGAACCGTCAAAGGGCAGAAGCAATATTATTTTTTAATGTATAATATTTAATATAAATAATAGAAGCAAATTAGTAACATCTAATAAACTGATGAACGCCCGCTACATACACGAAAAAGTGTACCGTTATGTACCGTTACGCTCATTGTACGCTTGCGCCGTATCTATCAATGGTTTGTTATGACGTTGTCACGTTAAACTACCGTCCGTAAACCAACCGACTTTACAGACAACCAATTTTTATTATACCTGGTTTCAGGGCAAAATTGTGGGATATCAAGGTGGAAAAGAAATATTGAAGTTCCCTGTACAGAAACCATGTAATAATATGGTGGTAAAATTAATTATGAAGCAGTACGTAAACATCACGGATAATTGCACTGTTCTGAAGGTTAGTCCAGCTAAATTTCCAGAAGCCTACTCGTATTATGTATTCATCATCATCATCAACAGCCCACTAAATATTCCCACTGCTGGGAGTCGGGGTCTTCTCTCGCAAGGAGAGAGCCATAATCCACCACGCTGGCTCAGTGCGGGTTGGTGGATGGCACATGACTTCGAAAGATTATAGGTAAATGTCGGTTGTCGGGCAAAGACAGTGATGCGTGTGGGCTTTGAACCAGGGGTCTCCGGATCCGCAGGCGCCGTTCTCCTGACAAGACCAGCCGTAACTTGTTATGTATGGTTATGGCACCCTTAATGCTATACAGGCTTACATTGAAAATTAACACTGTTCCCTAACGTCAAATGCAGGGAACAATACTCAGATAGCCACTACAAATCTTGTTATACCTTTTAAAGTATAGCAATAATAATAGGCTATCTGAGTTTTATCTTTGTTTGACTTTTTATCAAGCCTGAAATCAAGGAAAAAAACACTTTAAACATATTGTTCAGAAAGCATAGCAACGGGTGCCTTTTTCATGATTTCATGCTTGACTTCTTAGTTAATAATAATAATAATAAAGCCATTTATTCCAAATCACGCTTCGATTCATATTTAAAAAAAGCAGTCATAGGAACTGCCGATAAAAGTGAAAACTTATAACTCTGAATTTGGTAGCGCTTGGCCATAAGCATGACCATCTATAATTCATCATCATCATCATCAGCCTGTACTTGACCACTGCTGGACATAGGCCTCTCCCAAGATACGCCACTCAGCCCGATCCTCGGTCTTCCGTCTCCAACCGCCACCAGCTAGCTGCCTTTCGAATATCGTCACTCCATCTAGTCTCAGAGCGTCCTACACTACGTTTGCCGATTCGCGGTCTCCACTCCAGAACCCGTCTGCCCCAACGGTTACCAGGTCTGTGACATATGTGTCCGGCCCACTGCCACTTCAGCTTACTAATACGGTGAGCTATGTCGGTCAGTTCTCTGACGAATTACTTCATTGCGAATGCAATCCCTCAGAGAAACTCCAAGCATAGCTCTTTCCATAGCTCGCTGGGCGACTTTGAGCTTACGGACCATTTTGACTGTAAATGTCCACTTTTCAGCACCGTAGGTCATAACGGGTAAGACGCACTGGTTGTAAATTTTTGTCTTGAGACTTTGTGGGATAGGTGACGAGAAGACTCGACGAAGTTTTCCAAATGCTGCCCAGCCCAACTGTATTCTCCTCATAGCCTCACTCTCAAAATTACCTCTACCTAGTTCGAGCGTCTGCCCTAGGCAAACGTATTTCTGTACAATTTCAAGAGTGGTTCCACTAACGGCAATCGGTCCTGGAGCAACGAACTCGTTGCACATGACTTTGGTTTTATCCAAATTCAACCGGAGGCCGATGCGTTGAGAAGCTTTAGCTAAGCTGTCCAGCATCCACTGCAAGTCCTCCAGCGATTCTGCCATAATTACGATGTCGTCTGCAAATCGTAAGTGAGAGATGCACTCGCCATTGATATTTAGGCCACGTCCAACCCAATCTAGCGTCTTAAACATATCCTCTAATGCGTTTGAGAACAATTTCGGGGAAATTACATCCCCTTGTCTCACGCCTCGATGTAGGGGAATATGTTTCGTCCGCCGGTCTTGGATTTGGACCGCCATTGTAGCGGCGTCTTATAAACATCTCATCACCTCGATGTATCGCCAATCGACTTGGCATCGCTGTAAGGACTCCAGAACAGCCCAGATTTCGATTGAGTCAAAGGCCTTCTCATAGTCCACAAACGCTAAGCAGAGGAGGCGATTATACTCCTTTGTCTTCTGTACAATCTGCCGTACCGTGTGGATGTGGTATATGGTGCTATACCCACTTCGAAACCCGGCCTGTTCAGGAGGTTGAAATTCGTCGAGTCTTCGGGCGAGCCGATTTGTGATGACTCTTGAAAACAACTTATAGACATGGCTCAGAAGCGATATCGGTCTGTAGTTCTTCAAAAGGGTCTTATCTCCCTTTTTAAAGAACAGAATAACCACACTTCTGCGCCATGCCTGTGGAGTTCTCCCGGTGAAGAGGACGGTATTAAACAGTTCTTGGAGCTCTCTAATAAGTGGAGTTCCGCCGGACTTTAAGAGCTAAGCATCTATAATTGAGTAAGTCTAATGGGAAATGCTGACGCATTTCTAGATGGCAGAGGTCATGGTCCCGTGCTAACCCGAAGATTTGTCATTATTCCCGAGCGTGACGCAAATGAAGTATTCACTTCAAAAAGTTTGTTAGTGAGTGGTTGCTTAAATTTAAGAAAGGTTACTTATAATCAATGTTAGATTTGGACCCCTGTTTGGGTAAAGTCCTCCTGCATCCTTTTCCATGACTCCCTCTCCTTGTCTGAGTTTATCCAGTCGTTTCCTGCGACATGTGTCATGTCAAATGTATAAATCTGTTCCGTGGATTTCATGCTTATAACTTTGGAAATGACAGAATTTTCATACAACCTTACACTTCTTCAATTCTTTTTTTTTCCAGGGTCGCTATGTTTTAAGCGCGGAACTCGAAGAACTATCGCAGAAGTTGTTCAACGGCCAATATTTCTACGGTAACATAACAATAAAATCGACTTATTATGGCGATAAATGCAACTTTTTTTGTACTTTGCTGAAATTGGAATTAAAACCCAGATATTAATAAATGGTTGACCCGATTTCTGTTTTTATTGATGTTTGAAGACCTTATCGTTGGTCAAAGCCAACACACAACTAACAACCTTGAACATACCAAAGAAAAATACTTGAACTGTTATATCTAGGACTGTCGCACCGGACTGGAAAATGTGGGGAAGAAAATTGACATTTTGTCCTGCAATTGATTAATCTATAGATCCGTATGATGATGCGATTATTAACATTAATTAAGTTTTTTTAAGCTACAAATGTTTTTATTTTTAAGTGAGTAAATACTAAACTATATTTCGCTGTAAAAGCTCAGTACTATCAGAATAACATGAAACTTAAGTAACGTAACTTAACCTTTTAAATTAGTCTTGAATTATTTAAAAAAATCATAGAGCACCAATGAGACCTACGGTTATTAGACGCAGCTGTTTTCTTCTCAATTACATTATTGCTTACTAGTCACTGTAATAGACCTAAATACAAACCTATCACCGCTTACTACGGACTTTATTTTCGTTTCCAAACTAAGTAAATCTGTGCAAATGTTTTAAATTTTCAGGGACTCTTTGATCTTAAGATCCAAGAATTTGAACAATGTCAAGGGCCAAAGAGGAAGGAGTGTGCAGTGACTACTGTCAAAATTTCCAACAAAAATAATCTGGATTTTCAAATTAATGTAAAAGAAAATGTGAAGACCACTAAAGTAAGTGTACTTAGGAAGCCAATGTGAGTGTGGCTTGTATGTAATTTTATTGAAGATACATTCATGTACTCGAACTAATTTGACGTAGGTATACCCAATCCGACTCAAATCTTACAAGCTATATCTCAATATCCTCTGGAATTCGTCAACAGTGAACCGAATTTGTATTGTGTGATAATTCATTAATTGAAAGCAAGTAAAGAAATGAACTCGTAAGTATTTTTGATAAACGAAAATCCGAACTCATTCTGTGTTTCAAAGATTTGTATTTTGTTTTTACGTGGAGGAAACGAATTTTACCCATACTTGCCGCCTGAGGGAAATGGTCGGGTAGAATCGAAGAACAGACACCAAAAGCGGCGCAAAACTTCTGGTTCACCGCCTAAAATCTGCTGTGGCCTGCCCGTTTCTGTTATTTTAAAGGGGGCAAAGCTCTATCGCCCGTCACATCGGGGACCGACCAGTAAGTTGGTGCAAGATGCTATCTTTTGTGGATACCCAGAACTCGCGCGACAAGCCTAATTCGGCCTACTTATCCGGCTTCAAAGGACTAGGAGAGTGGCGCACCACAAAACCAGCACTCCTTCTTCCTTGCAGCTTCACTGCGTCTGCCATCCAACGTTAGCGACCACGCACGGCCGCGGCGGACGGACAAACCATCGTATTGTGCTATCGGCAACTCTTACCTCCGCCCTTTCTTAACTCCGCCGGTCTCAACTCCACAGCCGCGACGTCCATCGTTCGGCTGTGTTGGTCGCGTCAGCGTTACCTTCGCCGCGCAACGGAGTCAGCGTAGAGCGCAGAACCGTGGCGTCGAGTTCCTGTCAGGAATATGTAAAATTTTGGAAAGACAAGTGTTTCCAGACCTCTGCCCACGTAACTCTTCGCAAATTCCGGTTCCCTTTCCCATCTTGGCTGGGATTAACGACCACGCGACAAAAATCCACCAGGAGTTGGGAAGTTGTTGACTCATCTCCATGGTTCCCAAATAACTGAGATTTATTTTATCTTAGCAAACCAATTTGAAATTCATTGGTTCTTCTTACATCTTTATAAAGATAATTCTAAATGTGTGTTGATTTTAGGGCAAAATCATAGTATTGACTAAAGGAAAAGAAACATTGAGACTCCAGGTAAAGGACCCTTGCAAGCATCTGTTCCTGAAGCCTCTTTTGCAATCAATGCTAAATGCAACTTCAGATTGTATTATTAAAACGGTAAGTCATATGTATTCAAAACAAAATAATAAGTAATTTAAGAGACTTACCAGGCCACTCAGAAAGTTTTGCGAAAAAAAGTTTGTATGTATAAGACACCGGCCACTTGTAATTATTTTGAAAGCTTCGATTATTTGAAAGTAAAAATACCTCTATTTGATTTTCAAATTTCCTTCCGCATTTTTTTGAGAGCCAACTTAAATTTTCTTGTCTCATTAAAAATGGATCTGCGTCGAGAACATTTTCGTGCTATGATCTTTTACGTGTTTTTTTTCAAATGTGGCTTAAAACCTGATGAATCATTTGATCGACTTCTTATTGCTTTTATGGATGAAGGACCTTCAAAAATAACCATTTACCTCGGTATAGCGAGTTCAAACATGGTCGTTTTACTTTGGGGGATGAACAAAGGAGTTGGACGTCCTAGTCCTCAAGAAAACAGACGCATTGCGTACGAAGAGATTCAGCATACTCTGCAAATTGGTTCAGGAAGTATTCACAAGATTTTGCACGAGCACTTTCGCTTTAGGAGGATAGTTTCTCGCTGGGTGCCGCACAACCTCACCCAAGCTCAGAAGCAGGCCCGTGTAGATTGGTGTTGTGATATAATACAAAAATTTGATGCAAGCTCGTCACGGCGCGTTTACGACATTGTAAAAGGTGACGAATATACACTACGACGACAATACTATCCAGAAACAAAGCGTCAGTTGACAGTTTGGCTGTTTCAAAAAGAACCAACGCCAACGAAAGTGAAGCGATCGCGGAGCGCATGGAAAATGTTGATCGGTAGTTTCTTCACTTTGACGGGGTACATAATTTCAAGTCCACTTCGAGACCAAAACAGCATCAACGCCGAATGATACAGAATAAAATGCCTCCCAGAAGTTTTTTCTGCAATGAGCAACAAGCGACCGAACACCGGGCTCTTTCCGCGGGGTCTTTCTTCATCATGACAACGCACCCGCGCATTCTGCGATCAAAACGAGGGACATCCACTCCACACCGGTCGGAGTCTTGGGACATCCTATTTACCGTCCTGATTTGGCTCCGTGTGACTTCTTTTTTTTCCGTAAAATTCTATCAAGAATATATATAGAAGAAAAATCAGCTCAAGCTCAGGAATGCAGTTTTCATCGCCGGAAGACGAGCTAGCTGCGTTTGAGAAGGCCGTGGAAGAGGTCTCTGCGGAGGACTGGAAAAAAAGTGTGACTTTATTTTCTAAATAGAGTGACTTAGATTCTAATATCTAAGTCATTCTGTTAGATATTTCTTGTGTATTGTTATATGGGCACTGGTTTCCGTTCTTTTAACATCAAACGTTATATGGGGTTAAACAAAACATATTTTGCACAAAGTCGAAGGGTAGCATTCTCATAATTATTATGAACAAATCTCAAACCTTCAAACCTAAATTTAAAATGAACCGAGAAAGCAATTACTATTTGAGAAAACAGGTCTTAGGTTGTTTTTTTTTTATGTCTTAGGTAGGATTATGAATCCTAGTAATATTATAAGTATTTTAAATGTTAAGGTTTAAATGTGGATGCTTAAATGATTGTTGCTCAGTCATTATATTCATAGTAATATTCTTATCGTGTTAACAATCATAACTTAAATAAAACCTAAATTCTAGAATAGTTCACAGGCTACTTCTCCTTTTTCTTGAATTAATATATCTAATTCTACGCTGACGAAGTTGCGTTAAAATTTGTTGTAGTATGAAGCAAACACGTACAGATGTAATGTACTTACACACACATTATGTTTTGGTGGATTTTTTAGATAACATCTGATAATCGCTGATCTTATGATGAGATTATTGCTATCATTAACATGGTTAGTAGTCCATTGAAATGTTAAGTACATGAGCTTTACTTTTTTTAGAGGACGCAATTTTATTTTTGGAATGTGTGTGAGGGGTCTATAAAAGCTTAACCCCAAGTTTGTGGGGCTGCCACTCTTGTCCTCCAGCCGTAATCTCGGAAAACGCCTTTTTCAAATCAATAAATAAATTAATGTTTCACGAATTTGCTTATTTCATTTTTTCCTGAAAATCCAAAAATGCATAAGTTGTATTTAAAAATTAATATACGCAAACACGTTGAAAAGTTAATTTTGATAAAATTTTAGTCGGAATGGTAGTTTAAAAGATATATCGAGTAAACCGGCCAAGAACGAGTGGGACTCGCCCACGAAGGATACCGTACCAATATCTGTAACGAGAACATAAAACTAAATATTCTGTGAATAGTTAAAGCGTCCACCTGTTACCGTTATTAGTATCGAGCCAGAAATGGTAAAAAAATCTAGTTTGTTACATGGTAAATTATATTATTAATATTTAAATTTACTTCAATTTTAATATTTGTTGTTATAGCGTTCTTAAGATACAGCCCGGTGACAGACGGACGGACGGACAGCGAGGTCTCAGTAATAGGGTCCCGATTTTACCCTTTGGGTCATATACATCAACAGTCCACTAAATATTCACACAACTGGGACTCGGGCCTTCTCTCGCAAGGAGAAAGTTAAGGCCATAATCCACCTTGCTGGCCCAGTGCGGGTTGGTGGATGACACATGGCTTTGAAAGATTCTAAGTATATGTCGGTTTCCTCACGATGTTTTCCTTCACCTTTTTAAGTTATCGGTATTACGCACATGGCTTCGAAAAGACAGTGGTGCGTGTGGGGTTAGACCCCGGGGGTCTCCGGATTGGCGCCGTTCTCCCGAGTAGACCAGCCGTAACTCACTAGACTTACTTACTTAAAGTTTTAACTTGATTAATGGATCTTCATCTGGTTGTTTAGTTTTCAAAAGAAATTTTCTTTATGCGAGTCATTTGTGTCATACGATAAATCAAAACTTGTCTAGCCACAATCACTAATACGTACTAGCGTGCTATACGTCAAACTTTGAGTGACGAAGTAGCTTACCTACTATCAGATATCAGTATTAAGTCTCAAGCTTCAGAACAACAAAAACTTGTCTACATGAAATCTGCCTTTATGACATGAGATACAAACTTGTAAGCACGTAAGCAGTGCATGCGGATGAAACAGAGTGTATAAACCTAGTTGTAGTCCTAGTCCTAAACCTTAGTATTATTATAAACGCGACAGTTTGGAAAGTTTGGATGATTGTTGCTCAATCAGGTCGGAACAGCTGAACAGGGTTTAAATTTGAAACAGATTATGGTCTAAAATGCACATAGCCTACTTATTATAGCGGGAAATTAACGGGAATAAAAACCGCGAAGCGCTACCAGTAATATTATGATAGAATCGTGGAAGTTTGTATGGATGTTTCTTACTGCTCCATGCAAAAAATATTTAGTTAATCTGCATCATGGACGTAAAAAAGTCGGACGTAGTCTCGCTACAACAAAAACTGTGTCACTAGAATCGGCCACATTTGCACGTGTGCGTTGTCAGGCTGTCACTGATGGGCTGACACGCACACATGCATATACATAAGTAGCGCGTGCAATGACCCACTGATGTGTGTGTATAATGGCCTGTATGTGACAGCGCACACGTGCATATTATGTGGCCGACTCATTGGACACAGTTTTTGTTTTAGAGAGCCAACGTCCGACTTTTTTATACGTCCATGATCTACATTTGGATATTAAGATTTTGAACAAAAGTAGATTTTAGTCAAGAATAACACAACACATAGGATACTTTTTATTATGGTAATAGGATCTAAGCTTGTAAAACCGTTTTAGCCAACAAGTAAGGTATTAATCACACTGTTTCTATTGCAGGGTTTATATAAATTCAACGTGGATATACAAGAAATCGCCAGGAAGTATTATGGTGGCGAATTCTTATTTGGAACCTGGACATTCAGATCAGTGTTTTATAACGACGATTGTACGTTTTCCTGTTCAGTCATCGTAGTAAGCATAGTCCCTAAAGAAAAAATAGTTGAAAAATAGTAGACAAAGTGAAAAATATGATACAGAAGATGAAACACAAATTTTTCAAGAAGAACCTTCTTTATTTAATAAATACATTATAATTATAGTCAAACTATCCTTATTTACTACTTTATTTACAGATTAAATATTTTTTTATTAAATCAATCGAAGGGGCAGCTTTCTTGATGATCCGTACTCACACAGTACATTCCTCGAGAACTGAAAAACGTAATGAAACACTTATTAATAATACATAATATTTTACAATATTTTTATAGCACAGAGTGACGAGACGAGTAGGACATATGCCTGATGGCAAACAACATACCTGCCACATAACAGCACAGTGACAGGCAGCTATTGGAACATGAAAAGTCAAAATCATTACCTAGCACTGCTCTGCGCTCGTCTAGAGATCTAAGATATTATATTTCTAAACCCAGTAATTTCGCAGTATAAGCTGTATCTTATTGTGGCATATTAGAAAATAAAAAATCTCAATCACGAAATTACCATTCGTATACATACTTAGATGTCTATTATAGCATAAAATATGCTTTAGATCCAACAACTAATCGTTTTTCTTGGTTATATCAAAGTACGTAGTACACAGCATACTGTTGGTAACAGAAAATTAAAAAAAAACATTCATCAAACAAATACATTTAAAAAAAAACATTTATAACAAAAAATATTTATCGTTAACATTTATATTACGATCAGTTAAGAAAGTCCGAGTTTCTTATCGTGTAGTTTAAAAGGATTTGCGAAAATTAATATCAATCTGACACATTAAATTAACTTGTAACATCGTCATAGTCGTAGGTAATGTGGCGAGATTTTATAATCTCTGGCTTTCTCAAGGAAAGGGTTCAGCATAATACTCACTGGTCTGGGATGTCATCGCCAAGTCTAAGAGCGCTCTTGTCCAGCCTTATTCCCCATCTACCTTCAGTCTTTGGACAGGAGGAGTCGCAAGGGACCCCAAACAGGCGTATCTTCTTGCGGACGCTTGCCGCAAAGTAACACGAACTCATGAAATGACTGCATCGCGAGATACCTGCCAATATACGAAAGTTACTTCAAATGCTGTACTACATAACCTGACGGAACTTTAATTTTGTCTTTGACATGACAACGTCTAATAAATCGATGAACGCTGGCTGCATACAGGAAAAAATGTCCCGTTATGTCCCGTAACGATAATTGTTCCGTTACGCACATTATAGGCATGCGCCGCATCCATTAATGTTTTGTTATGACGTTGTCACGTTAAACTACCGTCTGTAAACCAACCGAGTTTACAGACAACCAATTTCTATTACTTAACTGCAACCGCATGTTACCTATGACATTATAAGCGTAGAAAATTTCTACATCGATTCGAAATTGAAATCATCGCAATGTCTACCAATACTATTATTTTTTGACGTGACAACGTCTTATAAATTGGTTTGCCGGGTGACACTTCAAGAAACTGCGTTACGCTCCGCTCACGTTATGCGCTCACAACGAGAGCGAGTGAGAGGCACGCCTCCCTTCCACTCGGGCATGGTTAGCCCGCCTAAGAGCGAGAGAGAGCGTCCCTTCCGTAAAATTATTTTACCACTCAAAGTCGTTGTCACGTAAAACTTTCGCCCGTATACCGACTTTACAGGCAACCAATTTTTAATTATTAGAATGATATAGTAGTCTTTAAATAGTTCAGTATTTCTTATTTTACTTTTCATTTCTGCCGTACGGTCTTGAGGTTTTGTCGTACGGTTTTTTTTACATATTTCAATACTATTCTACCAATACTATTCATCTAAATAAAGAGTGACGAGACGAGCAGGCCATGTGCCTGATGGTAAGCAACATGCCTGCCACATAACAGCACAGTGACACGCAGCTATTGGAACATGAAGAGTTCAAATCATTACCTAACACTGCACTGCGCTCGTCACCCAGAGATCTAAAATGCTATATCTGTAAGCCCTGTAAATTGTCTCTTCAAAACGGAACACATTAATGTTTGCACATTACTGCTTGGCGGTAGAATAACTGACAAAGGCTTCCCCAGGCGCTTCTGTAGTGGTAGAAAATGCAAAATGTATATTTGCTCGAAAATGTTTATAGGGCTGCGAGCCCTATGCCTGGAGTAGGCAAAAGGTTGCAATACGTCGATAAATCTATAAAACCTAACGTAATGACACCAAGAACTCGTGATCTGTGATTGTGGAAGTCAATCCATACTAATATTATAAATGCGAAAGTAACTCTGTCTGTCTGTCTGTCTGTCCGTCTTTACCGCCTAAACCAACCAACAGATTTTGATGAAATTTGATACATAGATAGAATAGATCCCGAGAAAGGACATAGGCTACTTTTTGTTCCGAAAAATGGGTTGAAAGGGTTAAAATAAGGGATGAAAGTTTATATGGAAAACTTCGTCATTGTTGAAGAACTATGAAACTTTACGTCTAGATATTTAACACGAAACCATAAAATGTATGTTTTAGCAGTTTTGTAGTTTCGAACTGTACCCTACGGGGGTGGAATTGGGGGTGTAAGTCTGGAAGTTCAATATTATTGAAGATAAAACCATGAAACTTTGTATCTAGACACTTGAAATGGAGTCGATAAACGTTTGTTCCAGCAATTTTATAATTTTTAACTATACGGGGATACTTATATAACCGCTTGATACACTGGCTGCTTTTCGCGTTTTACAAATTTGGCGGGAAAACGGGTGTCAGGTTACATAAGTGTGGTGTTTGTGTTTCGGCATATGAAGTGCCACCTTACTTACCTTACTTACCCGTTTGAGCCATTTACTCTCAAGAGTGTTTCAAGACGCTTCTAGCGGTATCATTTATTTATAATTAATGTACTTAAATAAATTCAAGATGGCCGCCGCTACAAAATGGCGGATAATTTATGTTTTATTAATCCCATCAATATGGGTATCAAATGAAAGGGCTCAACAAGCAGAATACAATATACTATAAAAAATTTAAATCCAAGATGGCGGCCGCTACAAAATGGCAGATAACGTAGGTTTTATCAATCCCATCAACATGGGTATCAAATGAAAGGGCTCAACAAGCAGAATACAATATACTATAAAAAATTGAAATCCAAGATGGCGGCCGCTACAAAATGGCGGATAACGTAGGTTTTATCAATCCCATCAATATGGGTATCAAATGAAAGTGCTCAACCAGTAGAATACAACGTACTATATAAAATTAAATTCCAAGATGGCGGCCTCTACACAATGGCGGCTAACTTAGGTTTTATCAATCCCATCAATATGGGTATCAAATAAAAGGGCTTGACAAGAAGAATACAGTGCACTATACAACCTCAATATTTAAGATGGGCGCAGCCACTAAATGGCGTATCAGACAGAATTTTGATAGTCGACGAGATTTCCATGGTGTCTTATCAAATGTTATGCATGATGGACGCTCGATTAAGGCAAATTAAGAACTGCGAAAATGAGTTTTTTGGAGGAGTAAACGTATTACTTTTCGGTAATCTTTTACAACTGCCTCCTATAAAATGATCAGGAACACCTGTTTTCAATTCTAATACGAAATTATATATATGAAAGTAGCTCTCTCTGTCCGTTGCCGTCTAACGCCTAAGCCACTTAAAGAGTTTGTTACAATTTGGTGCACAGATAGAGGAACTTAGGAAAGGCACTTAGGAAAGGACAACGACGACTTTTTATAACAGAAAAAGAGTTGAAAAGAGTGGAAATGAGGAGTAAAAGTGTGCATGGAAGGATCTTTGCACTCTTTGTATGCTATTTTAACCGACTTCAAAAAGGAGGAGGTTATCACTCAGTTGTATTTCAATTGTGAATCAATTTAGATGGTTATTTTTTGGTTGGTAGATTATAGTTCAGAGGTGGTCATATAAATTTTATCGAAATCAGTGGGGCGGTTTTTGAAATATGAACAACAAACTAAAATTTGCGTTCATGTAATCAGACGATATATCTACTAATATCTACTAATAGACTCTAATAAAATTTGGTGGACCGTCCCAATATGATTTTAAATTAAAGTTAATTTTTTGAGAACATGGTTTTTTTTGTAATTTGTCGTGTAAATTGTACATTTATTAATAAATATAAAACTTTGATTTAGACCGATTTTGATTAGGAAACGTGAATTTGTATGGTAGTAGACATACGAGTAGGTACTGCCTCAATTACTTTAATAAATATGTGGCGCGGACGAAGTCGCGGGTAAAAGCTAGTATTGGATATATCTATACCTACACTGATTATAGAAAAGAAGATAGCAAAATGATATATACTTAATCAGTATTTCAAATGTCATCTGTATCTGTCGCAGACAGTTTGTATTATTATCCGCCGTATTACATTACGGCTAGCCGTTATCAAAAATTGGGCCGTTTTGAATTGCGGCGGTTTAACGATTAGCCGGATTGAATGCGACTGATTAAAAAACAGCCAGAATGTATTCGACGCCATACGTCATTCAACACGGCGAGCGTATGAATAGAGAGATTAGCCGCCTCTTTGACAATTTTTAGTTCCGATGCTTAACACTCTTCATGGCGCTGCCTGACATAACAACCACTGTGGTGTGGAATGTAAGTACTTGTAAGTGTATTGCTAAATTGCTAAAGTCACTGTGGATTCTGGTGTTTGGCGGAATCCTATACAATATTATTGGAGTGGTTTACCACCGTCCACCTCCTGACTGTCCGCGGCTGACCGTTATCCACCTGGGTGTTACTTGGAAAATATTTAATTTGCACCGTCCATTTTGTTAAATAAACCTAAATAACTAAATCAGACCGGGTAAGTTACATAGGACCCACATCCGACTCGGACCACCCCGACTCCACCTTGTCTTGTCGCTATTACCCTTAGAGTGTATATAAAGAATACGGGAGACACCCGGAGTCAAATCTCAATGATATACCCTTGTCTAAGTGCATCATATTTCTTGATGTACCGTTACCAATATCAAGAACCTTCAACCTTCAAGTTTTATCTGAGAGGTAAGACGTTGTAAAAAAATAGGAATACCTTAAGAATCTGTCAGCTTTTTCTGGTTGATAAAATTGATTTTCATTTTATAAGTATGATCAGGTCACCCTACAATTTAAGCAGTAGTATAATGCGGCTGAACTTTGGTCAACTTATTGAAAAACGTATCGCAATGACAGTCCGGCTAATCATTGAACCGCCGTATTACAAAACGGCCTTGTTTTTGATAACGGCTAGTCGTAATGTAATACAGCGACATATCTAAAGAGATAACTTACGCATTTGACGTCCTTTGCAACCAGGCTGTCTTCTGCCTCCGTTAATACAGAAGTCTGCATGCCCGATCTGTCCGCCCTCTCCCAGAAATCCAGCGTTGGTGTGGACCACCTGGACGACATGAGCGTCGTCTCTTCCCAGGCGGAATTGACTGGAACCATATGCAGCGACGAGTGGTCTAGCTGGATCGAGGCCTGAAATTAAATTTTATTGTGTGAACTTTTTGAAAGATAGACTTCCTATACTGGGAGAAAAATGAAAATACAGAGGGGTATATAGCCCGTTGTTTAAGTTATATACTCGTAGTAACAAAAGAAGGATTAATAGTGGATGGTATTAATAAATCTTGTATGGGTCTACTATTCACTACAAACCAACACTAACTACCTGACCAGTTAGTGTTATGACCAATGACCATGCTAGATGATAATTTAAACTCTTATTGTGAATACTACACAGGACTTAAATGTCGCGATTTAAAATATTATTCACTAGCAAAACCACGCGGTGTTACCCACGTAGTTCCCGTTCCCGTAATTATCCAGGGATAAAAGTGCCTATGTGTGCTTCCAGACGATAATCTACCTGTATTCCAACTTTCAGCTCGATCCATTCATACGTTACGACGTAATTGAGCAACAAACATTCATATAGTAGGATATAAAGTTATATAAGGATGATTAGGGGAGTTGTGACGTCAAGTCTACATAAAAATCGTAAATAGACGTGACCTCAGTTGAAACTACTAAGCACTACCTATATCTTCGTCATATTTTGTTTTTGAAACAAAAGAAAAAATACATCTACAATGTTTTTAATAGTCTAACTGACGGACTTATTAGTTTGTTTGATCACCATGCATATTAGTCTTCCCGTGGCCACCGCCGTTGTAACGTTGCCAAAACGTCAATGTAATTAAATAATCATTCAGAAAGAGTCCTGTGTAATGTTTTCAAGATTGCAAAAAACGAAAAGTTTCAACTAGATTTAAACTCAAGAGGTAGGTCAAAATACTATTCAAAACTGTTTTGTTATGGACACACATGTTACTAGGCGCCCGATATCTTATAAAACAACTAAGGTCAGTCCTTATCGCTTGTAACAAAGTAAAAAGAAAACAGACATTAATTAATGTAATCTGCTTTTTTACCCGACTAATAACCCGAATAAATAAAATATTGGGGGGACAATTCACACACAACACCATCTGAACCCAAACTAACCAAAGCTTTTACTATGCTGGTGGTCAGATAGCTAATATAGTTTTAAATAACTGAGAAGACAAAGATAGATGCCCTCGAAATGGTGCTGGAGGAGAATGCTAAGTGTGTCGTGGACTGAGTTTTGCACAAATCTCTCGATACCACAAGAACTCGGCATAAGGCAGTGTCTATCATCCGTGGTCAAAGCTTGCATTAACATTCTTTGGGCACTTGTCTCGGCGCGGCGATACATCTATAGATCATACCCCTGGTAGTACAGGGAAAGATCGAAGGTCCTGAGCACGCGGTAGATAACCGATAAGATGGACGAACCAGATTAGGGCCGCGGTGGATGATCCTTCGCACGTGTGCACCAGAAAGGTTGCTAGAAGTGTATTGACATTGAGAAGCGAGTCATTGACGAAGGATGACGACCACGACCACTCTGCCAAGAGTGTACCGACTAGTAAGAAAAAAATAAAGTTGGCTATTTATGCTGGAATATTAGGCAAAAAAATAAATTTAATTTTCAATTTTTTAACTAATTAATAAAATTGTACAAAATTAATTATTTATGTACACAACCAGCTTTTTGTCGCGTAATAGGTAACATCATTTCGATAAGATAATGTCAATAGGTGTATACCTACCTTCAGCAAAATTCGTGTATGCTGGATAAGATAAACTTAACAATGAATGACAGAACAATAAATAATTTGCAATTCAACTTCAAGTCATCACAGAAATACCCCAGTAGGCATATCCTATTTATTTGCCCTTACTATGACAAGCTAAATAATCGGAAAATACCTTTCATTGATAGGTAGATACTTAATTCATTTTAGTTTTTTATACTTTAGTAATTTTAGTCACTGTAACTATAAACTAACCTTTTTTATAGTTATTCATACTTTGTTTTCAACTGAGAATTGCTACTAGAGAATTATTACGTACCCATACTAAAACATACAAATGACTCTTAAATATACACTAGGCTCGTGACTAGGCTTAGTGAGTAGTAGTAACTCTGCCTGCGAAGCCGAGGGTCGTGGATTCGATTCCCACCCAGTGCAAATATTTGTGTGATGAATTCAAATATTTGCACTGTGCCTGGGTGTTTCTATGTATATATAATAAGTGTATGTATTTACAACTATATAAGTATTATATCAGCTATCTGGCCGCCATATTATAAGCTTTGCTTAATTTGGGGTCAGATGGTGTTGTGTGTGAATTGTCCACCACCAATATTCCTTAGCGCCATAAACGTGGCAAAGTAGTTTCAAATCTAGCAATTAAATTACATTACGCAGATTATTAGATATTAAGTATTATTTATATAAAATCGAAAGGAAGTCATTACGAAATGTCAGAAACTACAAATTCTAGGATTCTAAAATTTTGCACGGAGGTGTCTTTTACCGCTTAGTCACTCTCTACTACAGGATTTTGCGAAATTCATCCCCTAAAAGGGTGAAACAAGGGTTGGAAGGTTGTATGAAAATTCCGCAATTATCCAAGCTATAAGAATTAAATCCACAGTACCGATTTTAATAAAACTTGGTTCACAGACGGACTAGATCCCAAAAAAGTACGTAAGCTACTTTTTGTTACGGAAAAGGGGTTGAAAGGGTTAAAATGGGGATGAACATTTATTTGGAAGTTCGTAATTGTTGAAGATGGAACCATGAAATTTCGATCTAGACACTTGACGCGAAGTAAATAAATGTTTGTTCGAGCAATTTTGTAATACTTTCGAACTGTATAGGAATGATATGGGGCTTAAAATGGGGAATAAAAGTTTACATGGAAGTTCGTCTAAGTTGAAGATAAAACCATGAAATTTTGCAACTAGACACTTGAAATGCTATTATATTGTAAATATGAACTCTATCTGTCTGTCTGTTACGCTTTAAGGCCTAAACCACTGAACCGTTTTTGATGAAATTGTAAAACGTATTTTAATTCTTATAAGCTGTTTTTAATAAACATAAATATGTATAGGTGTGCAAATACTGCCTCAGTAACTTAATATTTATTTCGCGCGGCCGAAGTCGCAGGTAAAAGCTAGTATTTTTATAACAGGACTAGAGGCCCATTCCGACTTGGCTCGGATATCTTCACTATACATATAGTAATAAATTAAAACAAACACTCTCTATAAATCAAACACGCCGTCGAGATCGCTGCCGCGCGGCAGGGTTCCCAGAACGCTGGCAGCGTTACCGTGGTGTCTCGGTAGGGCATTAGTCTGGGACGCCACGTGTGTGGACACCCTGGCTCCTTCTCATGTCGGTAGTGCGGCTTAAACCGTTGGAGCTCCTTAAAGAACGGAAATACTCCCAGCTCAGCGCACATTATGATATTTTTGCGTTGGCTGTGGAGACTATGGGCCCGTGGTAGTCCGACATGAAAAAGTTCTCCAAACAACTGTCGAAGCGGTTGGTTCTCGCCTTAGGGGATCCCAGAACTGGCATTTACTTCGCCCAAAAAGTAAGTATCGCCATCCAACGGGGTAACGCTGCCAGCGTTCTGGGGAACCATGCCGCGCGGCAGCGATCTCGACAGCGTGTTTGATTTATAGAGAGTGTTTGTTTTAATTTATTATTTGTTATTATTGTCCATATCTTTATATTATTGTCCATATCTTTATATTATTCAAAATAAAAAGTCCCTACTGTATAGTATAAAACAAAGTCACTTCCCGCGTCTGCCTGTCCCTACATAGGTACCTATGCTTAGATCTTTCAAACCAGGAAATAGATTTTGATGCGGGATTCAAGAGAAAGGTTTATATACAAAATACGTGCATATAAACTATTTTCGTACCAAAAATTAAACCGACTTCAAACCCACAAATAGGCACTCAAAAGCGAAAAATAAACTAAAATCATTATTATAAGCGCTACTCACTCATCTATTTGAAGTCGGTGCCAGCCAAATGTAACAGGTAGTGGATAGATACTACTTACCTGTGCCTACTTATCATGTGCCTACTTATCATGTGCCTACATAGCATCAATCTACTAACTTTTTGACCTGACTGGCACCGACTTCAAATAGATGAGTGAGTAGTGTTTATAATAATGATTTTAGTTTATTTTTCGCTTTTGACTGCCTATTTGTGGTTTTGAAGTCGGTTTAATTTTTTGTGCGAAAATAGTTTATTTTGCCCTTTTTAGTGTACAAGAACAGAATTAAAAAATTTGATTAACCCCCGACTACCTTGGATTTGTTATCTGTACAACATTCTACTAGTCAAGCACTTTCATTTGAAACCCATATTAAGGGAGTTGTGAAAAAAGAAATGTTTTTCGCCGTTTTGTGGTAGCGGCCATCTTGGATTTGAAATTTGTCATAGTGCAAAGTATTTTACTAGTCAATTCCTTTCATTTGATACCCATATTGAGGTATGTTGTGAAGAAATATTTTGTCCGCCATTTTGTGGAGGCGGCCATCTTGAATTGACATTAACCAAACATAGCTAAGAACATCCGCACGGGTATTAACCTTGAAATAAAAAAAAACCGCACCGAAATCGGCTCATCCGTTTGAGCTCAACGGTGCAACAACTCAACAGACAGACAGACACACAGACATCGACGTCAAACTTATAACACCCCTTTTTTGGTCGGGGGTTAAAAACAAGTTTTTACTAATCCATTTACACAATTTCGTATTGACAGGATCGAGTTTCATAACTTTTGTGAAATCTTCAACTACGTCATCCAGAAAATTGTACGCAAATTTTTGTTTATGGTTCATATTTCAAAAACCACCCGAATGATTTCGATAAGATTTATATGGAACCATTTGGAAACCATACCCATTCGAACACAAAAACAAATTTCAAAATCGGTGCAGAGATTAGATAAAAAAAACATAGGGGTCGAATTGATAACCTCCTCCTTTTTTTGGAAGTCGGTTAAAAAAGGTTAGGTTAGGTAAATGACGCAAGGGCAGCGACTGACGCAGAGAGAGATAGCGGTGTGGAAGTTCCACGCTCGGCGGTCCATGCTAGAGGAATGGAGCGAGCTATTGGCTCGCCCTAGAGCTGGAATTTGGACCGTCGAGGCTATCCGACCCGTCCTTGAACTTTGGTTGGACAGGGCGCATGGGTCGCTTACCTTTCGGCTTGTGCAGGTGCTTACCGGGCATGGATGCTTCGGTAAGTACTTGTGTCGCATAGCCGGGAGGGGAACCGACAACCATGTGCCACCACTGCAGCTGCGGGGAGGATACGGCGCAGCACACATTGCAGGAATGCCCTGCGTGGGAAAGTGAGCGTCGGGTCCTCGTTACTTCTGTAGGTAATGATCTCTCGCTCCCAGCGTTGGTCAGTTCAATGCCTGGGTGCGAGAGATCATGGGACGCGGCTGTTTCTTTCTGCGAGCAAGTAATGTCCCAGAAAGAAACAGCCGAGCGCGAAAGGGAGATTACTTCTAACCTTCCAATGCGCCAACAAAAACCTGGGCGTCGGAGGAGAATTTTCCACGCCCTCCTCCGACCACCATAAAGAGGGACCTTAGGCGCGGGCTCGGGGGAGTCCGCTGCTAGACGAGTGAAGTCCCTGAGGCGGTGTGTGCAGTTCTACTGCGTGTATTCTTAAGACAGAGAGGGGTGGAGGTTCTCCAGCTCCACCTCTACGATAGGCAGGGTCTCAGAGACCAGCGCCGCCAGGGCCGCGGGCGAGTACGAAAGTGTTCCCGTAGCTCTGGCATATCAGCGCTTGCATGTAACGACCCAGGGTTTTTAGTGGGTAGGCCACCAGTGGTGGGAGTCCCACATACCCACCCTACTCTACCCCCAAGGAGGGTGGAATTCATAAAGAATTTTCCCTGGGAAAAAAAAAAAAGGTAAATGACGCAACCCTTGTACTCCGGTGTTCCTTGCGAAATTAAGAATTTCCCTCTGTGAAAGCAGTTTAGCAGACGGCACCACCGATCACCTTTTTTGATTGTAATACTCTTATTATTGAGTCTTTTCATACTAAAGGGTTTTCCAACATTCTAGCTCAAGATTATCTTAGAATACGAAAGTTACTTTTTAGCCACGTTGCGCGTCAGTATAATAGATCAGGCGGGCAGTTTTTTTAGAAATGTTTAATGATTACTCGAAGAAGAATTTTTTGTTTCAAAGGGTATTTAACTTTCTAGTAGCTTCATTTATATTTTATCGCAATTGGCCAAGCAGTTTTAAAACAATCTACAAAAATAGAGGATAATAGAAGCAGTTACTGAGTTTTATAGTCAATTTGCCCAGATATCTCTAACGGGTCATTTTCTGTACAATGAAGTGTTTTGAAATGTTTTTTTCGAAAACACTCGGCGGCTCCGTATGGTTATGAATACCAAAACTGCATTTTTTCTTACTGTCTGGCTGTCTGTATGTGAACCAGGTATCACGTCGAAAGTACTGATCCAATTCAAATGAAATTAAGCAGGTCGCTTTTTATTTCCAAATTCGGCACGGTTATGTTTAACGGTTACTTGTAAAAGATAGAATTAAAATGTGTATTCAGTTGGAAGTCACTGTCACGTAGTCTTTTTTCATCACACACGCAAATAAGGTACTTTTAATATTGTCCCGTCAATTTATTAATATCATTAGTTTGGTACGATTTGTTGATGTAATGTAATATTATTACGCTAATAATAAAATCGCTGAAAAATTAACAGTCGATGCTGAACGGCCTCGCTATTACCTGTCATAACATGGGTATTTGGAGGAACTTGCATAAAACTAAGAACACGGTTAAAGAGCATGTAACTAATGGACAGCTTGGCATCCCTCTAAAATTGTTCAAAACTACCTAGGACAGCCCCACGGATTAGGAAATAACATTTGCGAGGGTGAAGCAGGTCTGAACAGCATTCGGCAAACTACGTCGTGTCTTCTCTTCGTCAATACATAAACAGAGAATAAAGACGGGCATTCAACAACTTTTTTTCTTTAGATATTATTCATTCAATTTTTACTTTCATTTACAGTCCCTATTATCAACTTAGCTACGATTAAATAAATGAATGTTAATGAAATGATAGGTAAGCATTTGTATTTCGTTTATCACATTTCACATTCAAATGACTTGAAACGGAGTAGCGTACGATGACAGTGTAATTTATCTCGGTGATTTGGCAATACAGGGTATTTCCAATTCCTAGAATGGTTGGTAGGCTTAATCTTGTAAGAACCATTGAAATTATCTTAAGATTAAGGATATTGTTATGTTTTTGCAAATAATAATGCCATATCGAATTAAAAAATATTCTGAAACGTAGAATATATAATTATACATACATAGCTAGAATAGTTACTTTCCGTAACTTAACTTTTGTAGAAGAGACCACGAAACATAGAAATTAAACATTAAAAATACATAATATGGTTTGTGGAAGAGAGTTCATTGTATATTTTAATATTTATGTAGGTATTGTTATATCTAAGACAGAACTAGTGATAACTGCTAAAAACTCAAGTTGCCTGTTATCAACTCTTCATGATGACTGATGTCGACCATAACCATAATATGTCCATAGGTACGATTGTATTACGTAAAGTTGTGCAATATTTTGGTACAGTACAATACAGTATGCGAGTTCTATATGTATCCAAAAACATTCAAGATCGTAACGCAGATAAAATCAATGAATGAATAACAGCAAATTTTGTAATTTTTATGAGCCTTAAAATAACAAATCATGATAACAATATTCTTAATGAGGCGTTTTCCAGACGCAAAAAGACTTGTCAAAGATAGTTCTAATTATTGCCAAGTGTGGCACCACTGTTGTTGTTTGTGAAATTTCTCTAACAAAATAAAACCATAGCGCCACCTACGGCGAAATTGAGAACTAACTGTCTTTGACAGGTATTTTTGCCTCTTGAAAACGCCCCATTAATACTCATTGGTTATTTCCAATTTCCACAACGCATTATACTATTTAACTGTTGCTAACTAAAGTACATATAACTACAAATTATTTTTATTTTGGTAGATATAATTAAAACATATTCTTCAAATAAATTGTAAAAAAACAGATGACAATAAAATAAATAGTAAAAAACCAGATGATAATTGTTGAAAACAATTATCATCTGGTTTTATCATTTGTCATCACAAATGGGATAAGTTTAAATTTTTATAACTATAGTCAGGTCATTTTAATAGGTAACGTTTGACGGTTGTCAGTCGATACGGACTTGAAACATCAATATGTGAATTTTAAAAATCATCAGGCAAATCCCCATAATAATATTTTTTTTCGTAAATTTAAGGAACAATATAAGACAAGTGCATAATTTAACAAAAAAATTCAATTATTAAGCATTATCTTAACAACAGTTAGAATTGTCATCTTCATCATTGGTGTCAGCACTCAAAGAAATTATTAAGTATGTTCAATAATATTGTCTATTCTCACTGTTATTTTTTGCATTTTTATCTATATATATAAAAACGAAAGGTCACTGTTCACGAAAACTCAGGAGTTTTGCAAGGTGTCTTTTAGCACACAGGCGCACTAAGACGGGGTTTTGTGAAATTCAAACCCTAAGAGGGTGAAATAAGAGATGGACGGTTGTATGAAGATTCCGAAATTTACAAAGTTATAAGCATGAAATCCACAAAATCGATTTTAATTAAAGTTCGTACACAGATAGACTTAATTGCAAAGAAGGCTGTAGGTTACTTTTTATTACGGAAAAAAGTTGAAATGAGGGATGAAAGTATTTGGAAACTCGTAATTTTTGAAGACAAAACCATGAAACTTCGAATCTAGACATTTAACGCAAAGCAAATATCTGTTTTATTTTTAGCAATTTCGTAATTTATAATTGTAAGGGAATGAAATGGGGGCTTAAATGGGGGATGAAAGTTTTATATGAAAGTTCTTAACTGTTGAAGATAAAACCATGAAACTTCGTATCAAGACACTTGATGCAAAGCAATCGCTTCGCTATTACCTAATAAGCTTCGCGTAGCAAATTTGGAATTTCAATTTCTTAATTATTAATTGAAAGTTTTGTGTGGAAATTCGTCATTGTTGAAGATAAAACCATGGAACTTTGTATCTAACACTTGAAGTGGAGAAAATAAAGGTTTGTTCTAGCAATTTTGTAATTTCAAACAGTACGGGGATGAAATAAAAGTTGAAATGGGGGATGAAAGTTTATATGAAAGTTCTTCAATGTTGAAAACCGTAAATTTTTTAAGCTAGACACTTAAAATGCATACTATTTTGTAGTATAGGTACATGAGAAAGTAACTCTACCTGTCTATTAAGTTTTGACGCCTAAACCACTGAACTGATTTTGATGAAATTGTAGGTACAAAAATGTTTTAATATTAGTAAAAGTAAATTTGTACGGGTGTACAACTGTTCAAGTAAATATGTATCTACTCCCTCATTTACCTTAAGTAAAAAGTCGCGGGTAAAAGCTAGTAGTTAATAAAAGAATAATAAATTTAAGAATGTTTTATAGTCACAACGTGGTCATTAATTTATGGTGATAATTCTTCACAAGTAATCAATGCATTCGATTCAACTTATCAGCTTACTATTTTACAGTAACATCCTTAGTGGTTAAAAACAAAAAAGGTTGACTGACACAACATTGTGGCGACGTGCAGTTCTTTAGATCAGAAATTATTTATTATGTTTATAATGGTTTATAAGTGAAAACAAATCGTAAAATTGCTCGTACATATCAGTCATCTATACTTATAATAAAACTGTAACGGGTCGAATTCTGTACATTGAAGATATTTTGAAAAAAAATTTTTTGGAGTACTCTATTTTCGATACTGATGGCGAATCTGCATTTTTTTTCTTTCATGTCTGTCTGTCTGTCTGTCTGTCTGTCTGTCTGTCTGTCTTTCTGTATAGGGATCACGCATCACGCCGAAACTACTGATTCAATTCAGCTGAAACTTGCCATGATTTTAGTTTATACTAAGGACATTGCTGTAGGCTACTTTTGATCCCCAAATTCTGATCTGTTTTCTTGCGGGAGGGGGTGAAAGTCAGAATGTGTATTTGGTTGTAACTCGTGTTTGCGTTGTTTAATTTAATTAATTCTTTTTTAGTTAGAAAGAACACATTTTTTATATTGTCCCGTCAAAATTTGAACAATATCGGTCTATTGGTTCGGAAATTACACAAACATTAAATAATAACGACACGCGCGGCGCGTTCGGTACATACTAACTTCTAAGTATTCTGTGTATCACAGACGATCCACAGAATATCTAGATACTAGATACTAGAAAGTGCCCACGTGATCGCGTCGCGTCATCTTGGATGACAAAATAATTGTCAAAAATATACTTTTTTGTGGAAAAACAAACATCATTCGGTGATAATCGACTTCAAACAAGGAGGATGTTCTCAATCGGGTTTTCATGTTTTTTTATTTGGTTTTATTTTACGCGATAACTCCGCTAATTGTTAGTTGATTTTGATAATTCCTTTTTTGTTTGGTAGAAAATACTTCAGAGGTGATCTTAGATATCGAAAACAGATATCAAATATCAACAAAAAACTAAAATCAGCTTAGATTTATTTACGCCAGTTATACCTTCTTATAAAATTTAGTCGAATGACAGAATTAAATTACCTGTCATTGAAGTAGATTTTTGTATTTTGGAGAAAACATATCAGCATAATAAGTAGCAGCATAAACAACCCATTAAATGTTCCCACTGCTGGGCGTCGGGGCCTTCTCTCGCAAGGAGAGAGACAAGGCTATAGTCCACCACGCTGGCCCAGTGTCGGTTGGTGGATGACATATGACTTAGAACTTAGGTTATAGGTAGATTTCGGTTTCTTCGCGGTGTTTTCCTTCACCGTTTTAATTACCGGCATTACGAACATGACTCTGAAAAGATAGTGGTGCGCGTGGTTTTGAACCCTGGGTCTCCGGATCGACAGTCGCCGTTCTCCCGACTAGGTCAGCTGTAACTTACTAGACCAGCAGTAACTTATTAGAAAACGTATTATTTCAATCCAAATACTGTTTATAATTTAAAGGTAGTGTTCAAAAAGCTTCGGTGACCGAAGCAGACCGTTGTTAGGGTTCCGTACACAAAGGGTAAAAACGGGACCCTATTACTGAGACTTCGCTATCCGTCCGTCCGTCCGTCCGTCTGTCACCAGGCAGTATCTCAAGAACGGTGATAGCTAGACAGTTGAAATTTTCGCAGATGATGTATTTCTATTGCCGCTTTAATCATGGCGGAACGTATCAAGTGATCGGGTTGAAATTTGAAATAGAATTAGATTACAGTCTGGAAGAACACATAGGCTAAACATTGCCTATGTATAAGTACTCTATGTTTTACGTAACAAACATCCAAACAGTGACATTCATAATATTTACAGGACAACGTTGGAACGGCTGAACATATTTGGATGGAATTCGAAACACACGTAGTTTGAACTCAGTAATAGCAAATCGGTTACTTAAAGGTTACTGTGACGTAGGAAAGACTAAGCAAATTTGGTAGAAAATTGAAACAGAAATAACTCATAGTCTGAAATACCACATTTATGTATTTATTACCTATCAACCTGAAAAGAAGCATGTGCCCTAAGGAAACAAATATTAACTATCACGTCAAAACGGCACAACGAATTGGGTTGCCATACGAAACACATATAGTTTAGAGTCTACAATTTCACATGGGCTAATAAGTCTACATTTTCATTTAACTCCATATTAATAAAAATATAAACATAAGCATATATTTTCGTCAGGAACTTGATGTGATGGTAAGGTAAAAGCCAAAAATGAAAAAATATGCACCCGTTTTGGCGTAGATAATATAGGTGATTTGCGTTCACAATCAAAATAACAAGCAACATAATATTCTCATTAGACGGCGCTAATGCCAGTTTAAATCTAAAAACACTAAAGGCCATTTAAATCGATGTTTTGCTATTGTGGTGTGTATTTTTTCTTTCATCACTAGGTGGCGTTACTGGTATTCTAAATTGTACTAATAAGTTTTTTGCTGCTAAAAGGATTATGATGCCAAATTTGGATTCTTTCGTTCTTGATTTTTTTGTGTGTTACCTACAATTAAATTCATACATTAACATTTCACTAGGACTTGGCTTAGATTTACGGGTTCAACTTGCTTGAATATCATTAAAACTCAAAATTTTAATTATTTTGATTCCACACAGGCTTCGTTAAAATTTTACGCCGGCGAAGTCGCGGGTAACAGCTAGAAAACAGCTTGCAGATAAAAAGAAATAGGTAAAAAAAAATAGGTATCAGATCATGCACATTACCTTCAGACTTTTCATAATGTATCCTATAAAAATCCTACAAACTTAACACTTGCGGCTATGTTCGATACTACGAAACCTTACTACGAGTAAGTATGTTTGATTTTGTTTAAAAAAGAAAAATAAAGATGATAAAATTAAATAAATTTTTGTGTGGAAAAACAAATTCACTCAAACTCAAAGGTTTTTCAATGACTACTTATCCAAATATTTGACGTACGATACTTCCAATTAATGTATATGTCAGTAACATCTGCTTACGCGAACGAAGTAGCGGGTTCAGCTAGTTAATATAATAAATATGTAGTCGTAATAGGAAAAAATAAGCATTTTGCAGTTAGAACTGCAAGTTGCTTATTTTTTGCAAAACGAAAAAATATATTATTTTATGCCCACCGTTACAAGGTTACGTTGTCGAATTTTGATGAATTGTCAAATGTTACCTATTATAATGACCCGACTATAATTCAAAAGTTCTTTTAAATATATTATTTATTTTATGTTTTGGCATCTGAAGTTTTTGACATCTGAGTTAGGTATAAATATCATTAAGTAACTCAGTTAAGTAGTAAGTATTTAGGCATCTATCTACTTAATAATTAATAATCACAATCTCTCCAAAGCGACTTATGTTGTGATCAAACTATTCTGAAATATAATTAACTATCATTACTAAGTACATGTAGATAGATACAGATATAAAAATTCTTACATATTTTGGTTTGTGGACATTCGAGTGTTAGAAACCGAATTCCATTAAAAATTACACTTTTTTGGGGAAAATGTTGTTAGATGACATGCAATGCAGCTAATTCCTATAACATAAATACAATTGTACAAGCTATGCTTCTGATTTCACATATATAGTGTAGCACCGGTGGCGTGGCAGTTTGATAACAAATTGAATTTGTTTGTTTGATATACTCGTATTAGAGGGCGTATGTTTCGTACCGCACTTCGCGCCAGTCTCAATCGGCAACGCACGCGTCCACGGCAGTGTAAAATAAATCAGCAATATGGTTAAAGTTGACATCAAATATACTAAGGTAAAGTCTTAGTACTATTTATTGAGTCCCATTCTTCAATATTAAGACTGTGCTTGAGTCATTATTGAACTAATACGATTATTCAGTTTTGTGTGTAGGTTATAAGTTTGTGTATAACAGTGTAAAGTAAAATTTTGTTTGCTTTCAGCTATTTTTTTAAATTATTATTATAATATACAGATGTTTTGTTAAATTATTATTACATATTTTAATGAACAGTGATTTCAAAAAAGTATTTTAATTAGATTGAAGTCAAGTGTTGTTTTCTTTTTTCATATTTATTAAGTAGAAAACAACAAATGCAATCTGCTTTTAAAATTAATAAGATAATCAATTATCTTATTAATGATTTACTTTACACTAATACCATCGATAAAACAAAATTGCCTTTGTGTAATAATATACTTTTAATAGGTATAAATATAATAAAATATTACATTTTTAATATTGGATACTTATCTTAAAAGACATAATTACAAATTATTATAACTTTGACCTCTCTCTCTCTCTCTCTCTCTCTCTGCCTGGCTATTTTATCTTACACGATGGTGGGACCAATCTTCCTATATATTTTATATATGTCTCGACTTCACGACGTTTGCGACATTGTCATCAAATAATAAGTACAAATAAATATTAAATCACTGTTTTTTATTTATCCTAAACGACAGGCCCCCAAAAAGACTCCCGTGAACATATAGTTTAGCTCTGTAAAATTCCGTTTCCATTTAAGACTACTTGTATCAATCCATCAATTGATGTCCCACTCCCACTTTATCGTTGTTGGTTCGTTGTTAACACTTAGCAACACTAACTCCTCAGTAAAGGAATTTTAACAACATTCACGTCGGTGAATTTATTATCGTTTTGTCATGGCCTCATGGCAAAATTTGGTAAAATTTCCATGTGTTGATATATTTTTCATTTCAAAAGAGAGTACCTACCTAGTCCCCGAGATTACCATCGTATTTTGCTCCGTTAACGTATATTTCTTGGCTTCTTAAATAAAATATTAGTTGTTCAAAGTAGACCTTAGCTTTTTATGAGTTAAATATCAAAATAAGTCTCCTAGGATAAGGTGTCATGTTTATGTTATGGAGTTGCCGGGCCTCTAATCGACGCGGCGCGCGACGGAGCCGGCCGGCCGGCAAACATTACATCATAGCTTTGGGTTCATTACTGTCGCTAAAAATACATTTCGACGCATACATATGTTGTATTCCCTGCAAACACGATATCGATGTTGTCTTTTACTTAACAACGTTACAATTAAACGAAATAGACATCAATTATAAAACAGTATTGAAAATGCTTGTAGGTACATTTTATTGACACTACTAGCCACATGATTCAAATCTTAGTAAAATAATTCAGTGTTCAATACACTTTTTGAGTAAGGCTTAAGATTTTTTCAACAAGATAAGTCTGTAGGTTAGTTCTTGATTTTTCACAAAAAATATTGAATTTATATAAAAAAACAAACTACAAAAATGTAAAGGTACTTGTACCTTTATTTTGTAATTATTATATTTAATTTCATTAAACTCATGTAATTATTTGTATCTTATTTTCTACCCAATTGTCTAGGTAAACATGAAGTAATTAAATTACGAATAAATAAGTAATTGTTTCGTGTATAAATAAATCTGTACAAATCAATATGATAAAATATCCAAAAACACTATGTAAGTACTCGAGATTTATATAAAATCTCTAGGAAGTTCTAAAAATCTCTGATGAATGAAATCATGACCAGTGGAGTACAGGAAATGTCGTGTTATAAATATTCATTATTCTAACACAAACAAAGGTTTGATAACATATCTATACTTATAATAAAACTGTAACGGGTCGAATTCTGTACATTGAAGATATTTTGAAAAAAATTTTTTTTTGGAGCACTCCATAGTCGATACTGATGGCGAATCTGCATTTTTTTTCTTTCATGTCTGTCTGTCTGTCTTTCTGTCTGTCTGTCTGTCTGTCTGTCTTTCTGTATAGGGATCACGCATCACGCCGAAACTACTGATTCAATTCAGCTGAAACTTGGCATGATTTTAGTTTAAACTAAGGAAATTGCTGTAGGCTACTTTTGATCCCCAAATTCTGATTGGTTTTCTTGCGGGAGGGGGTGAAAGTCAGAATGTGTATTTGGTTGTAACTCATGTTTGCGTTGTTTAATTTCATTAATTCTTTTTTTGTTAGAAAGAACACATTTTTTATATTGTCCCATCAAAATTTGAACATTATCGGTTTGGTGGTTCGGAAATTACACAAACATTAAATAATAACGACACGCACGGCGCGTTCGGTACATACTAACTTCTAAATATTCTGTGTATCACAGACGATCCACAGAATATCTAGATTCTAGATTCAAGAAGTGCCCACGTGATCGCGTCGCGTCGTCTTGAATGACAAAATAATTGTCAAAAATATATTTTTGTTTGGAAAAAGGAGGAGGGTTGCATGTTTTTTTATTTGGTTTTATTTTACACGATAACTCCGCTAATTTATTGTGAGTTGATTTTGATAATTCTTTTTTTGTTTGGTAGAAAATACTTCAGAGGTGATCTTATATATCGAAAACAGGGAGGTAGTTTTTCAAATATCAACAAAAAACAAATATCAGCTTAGATTTATCTGTATTTAGTTAGTCGAACGACAGAATTAAATTACCTGTCATTGAAGTAAATTTTTGTTCTTTTGGAGAAAACATATCAGCATAATAAGTAGCAGCATAAACAACCCATTAAATGTTCCCACTGCTGGACGTCGGGGCCTTCTCTCGCAAGGAGAGACAAGGCTATAATCCACCACGCTGGCTCAGTGTCGGTTGGTGGATGACATATGACTTAGAACTTAGATTCTAGGTACATTTCGGTTTCCTCACGATATTTTCCTTCACCGTTTAATTACCAGCATTACGAACATGACTCAGAAAAGATAGTGGTGCGCGTGGTTTTGAACCCTGGGTCTCCGGATCGACAGTCGGCGTTCTCCCCGAATAAGTCAGCTGTAGCTTGCTAGACCAGCCGTAACTTAAAGTATTATTACAATCCAAATACTGTTTAAAATTTAAAGGTAGTGTTCAACAAGCTTCGGTAACCGAAGCAGACCGTTGTTAGGGTTCCGTACCTGACTTCGCTGTCTGTCCATCCATCCTTCCGTCTGTCACCAGACTGTATCTCAAGAACGGTGATAGCTAGACAGTTGAAATTTTCACAGACGATGTATTTCTATTGCCGCTTTAACAAAAAATACTAAAACTAAAATAAATATTTAAGAGGGGCTTATTTCCATACAACAAACTTGACTTTTTTACCGTTTCTTGCTCGATACTAATAACGTACCTGTCACAGGTTGACGCTTTCACTATTCACATAATGTTAAGTTTTATGTTCTCTTTAAATGTAATTAATTAAAATAAAATAAATTTTAAGGGGCTCCCATACAATAAAATCATTTTATTTGCTAATGGTTCAGAACCCTTCGCGCGCGAGTTCCAATGGCATTTGACCGGTTTTATTTTTTCAAAAATTTTGTAATATTCTATCCTTTCCTAATATTATATAAATATTTAAATTTTTGCTGCTTAATTACGTTGGAATGGCTGAATGTATCGAGTTAAAATTTGAAACATATTCTTGGCTTAGCTTAAGTAACACATAGGGACATATAGATAAGTAACTATACATAGGCAATGTTTGGCCTATGTGTTCTTCCAGACTATAATCTAATTGTATTTCAAATTTCAGCCCGATCACTTGATACGTTCCGCCATGATTAAGTAACAAACATCCAAACATTGACATTCATAATATTTACAGTTACATGACAACGTTGGAACGGCTGAACATATTGAAACGGCTGAAAATTGAAACAGATAACTTATAGTCTGAAATACCACATATATGTACTACCTATCAACCTGAAAATAAGCATGGGCCCTAAGGAAACAAATATTAACTATCACGTCAAAACGGCACAACGAATTGGGTTAACATACGAAACAGAGATAGTTTAGAGTCTAAAATTTCACATGGGGTCTAAGTCTATATTTTCGTTTAACTCCATATTAATCTTTAATAAGTATATATTTTCGTAAGGAACTTGATGTGATGGTAAGGAAAGAGCCAAAAATGAAAAATATATGCACCCGTTTTGGCGTAGATAATATAGGTGATTTATGTTCACAATCAAAATAACAAGCAACATTATATTCTCATTAGATGGTGCTAATGCCAGTTTAAATCTAAAAGCACTAAAGGCCATTTAAATCAATGTTTTGTTATTGTGGTATGTTTTTTTTCTTTCATGACTAGGTGGCGTTACTGGTATTCTAAATTGTACTAATAAGTTTTTGCTGCTAAAAGGATTTTGATGCCGAATTTGGATTCTTTCGTTCTTGGTTTTTTTTTTCTGTGTTACAATTAAATTCATACATTAACATTTCACTAAGACTTGGCTTAGATTTACGGGTTCAACTTGCTTGAGAACCTATCATTAAAACTCAAAATTTTAATCATTTTGATTCCACACAGGCTTCGTTCAAAAATTTTACGCGGGCGAAGTCGCGGGTAACAGTTAGAAAACAGCTTGCGGATAAAAAGAGATAAGTAGGTAATCAGATCATGCACATCAGCTTCAGACTTTACGTAATGTATCCTATAAAAATCCTACAAACTTAACACTTGCGGCTATGTTCGATACTACGAAACCTTAATAAGTATGTTTGATTTTGTTTAAAAAAAGAAAAATAAAGATGATAAAATTAAATAAATTTTTGTGTGGAAATACAAATTCACTCAAACTCAAAGGGTTTTCAATGACTACTTATCCAAATATTTGACGGACGATACTTCCAACTAATGTATACGTCATTAACATCTGCTTACGCGAACGAAGTAGCGGGTTCAGCTAGTCTTATCATAATCGAGTGAACATTATCGCTTGATTATACATGACCGGGAATGTGTAGGTACATGACTCTGTGTGGTACTCAACAAAAACATGGTAATGATAATTAATCAACAACCATGACAGTGACTTGCAAATTTTATGTTACGAAATAAACCACGGAACATAAATATATGCATTTAGTTTTCTTTAGCTTTGGCACTGAACCAACGATATTACATAGCTACTCTCCATGATTTCATTCGGTTTTTTAGCTACTTCAAAACAGGAGGAGGTTATCAAATCGGGTGTAAGTTTTTTTTTATACCTATAGGTATGTTACCCGATATTGCCTCCAATTGTGTATCGATTTTGATGGTACTTTTTTATTAGGTAGATCATAATTCAGAGGTGGTCTCATTTAAATGATAACGAAATCGGTGTTGTAGTTTTTGAAAAAAATATGAAAAGAAAACAACTAAAATTTACTTTCGTTACCTCGATCACTTAGTAATTGATTCGTATTGAACTTGGTGGAATATCTGAACTTAAATTTTAAATTGAAGACGGTTTTTGTTCTTTCAGAGAAAATTGATTATTGTATATATATTTTCAAAGTCACTCGCTAGTTCTTAAATGACTTTCCAATACGACAAACAGGAGTTTTATGACAATATGAATATTATTTAAGAGCTCCGGTAAAATACTATATAATACAAAACACGCTACTTTATACAAGATACAAATATTGAATCCATGCTTAGATATAAGAACCTCAAGGGAAAGTATACTCTATCCTTGACCATACATCATCGTTTTCACATGTCTGGCGCAATTTAAACAAGCAAATTCAACATGTATATGTTAAAAATACATAGGTATTATTAATCATTTCGTTTAATACTAACGAAAATTCTTACATAAAAGAAAATACTAGTGTAGTCAACAAACGTGATAGCTTAAAAATGATTAAGTACATAGGTATTTTTTGCAATGATGTTTTTTGCGTAGCAAAAAAATTCGAAAGCTATGATTTTATCTACCTCTGTATTATTATAACATGTAAAATTATTTAAAAAAAAGTTTGAAGATGTAGCCAGCCCACAATTGAATCACTGACACGATAAGAAGAACATGCTTTGGGGTTGAGACATTGGGACCGTGGGGGCCGGGAGCTCACCTCATCTTCAAAAGCCTATCCGAGCGCTTGGTCGACGCGACGCGTGACCAAAATGCTGGCGTTTATTTGGCCCAACGCATAAGCATTGCCATTCAGCGTGGTAATGCCGCCAGCATGCTGGGTACGCTTCCGATTGGTAGTGGGCTTGAACATCTTGATTATCTATAGACCTACAGTGGTCTATAGATAATTCAGGTGTGCTTAGTGTAAGTAGTTAGTTAGATTTGTAGTATGTAGTTCTCATTGTATTTTAGTTTTGTTAATTAAGAACATGCTTCGCTTAGTTTGGGGTCCGATAGTGTTGTGTGCGAAATGTCCGCCAATATTAGGTACTTACCTATCCTGAATAATTATAACACATCACTGAATTTCAAATTTGTGCACTGTCAATTGTAAAAAACATACCTAATTTCAAACATTCGCGATTTGAACTCATATTTACAATATTACACAGGACTTGTTTGATCTAAATTATTATTTAACCTATCGTGACCACGGGCGCTGTAATATTGCCGAAACTGAGAGATAATTTATGAATTATTTAATAATCTCGGCATTACCCCTAACTGCAATATGTTCAGTCCAAGAATATGCTGTTACTCGTAATATAATGTCACATGCTACTTATGCCACAGCGCTTGGAACTACTGTAATTTCAGACTTCCGCATGGTTCACATGTACTCGTAACAATACCGTTCAAGTAGGTGCACCGAGAATGGGTTATTGTTGATACGGATGACCTCTAAACACAATACAATTAGCGATCCCAGATGAGTTAGTTATAGTGAGTGCGTATTGAACCTACTGATTGATCTGTTTATTTCAGACGTAAAATTAAATGTTAGTTTTAGGGTTTATTTCCGTTTCTTGCTTTAATACTTTGCCTAACGAGTTCCGGTTCAATTAAGATCATTATACTTACTGAAATCATTAAAAAAATTGCGGTTAATTGATTTAAATACTTAGATATTAACCTTCTGTTTTATTTATATTTTTAGATTTTCATCAACAATGAGTGGGTCGACTCAGCAAGCAAGAAGACTTTCCCTACTATCAACCCTCAGGATGAGTCAGTCATAACTCAAGTTTCTGAGGGAGACAAGGTATCTATTACTGAATCATCATCATAATACTTGATTTATTGAAAAAACATCGACATACACACATTCAGAACAATAAATTAAAATATTATACAAAGTTCCCTTGTTAGAAGGTAGAGCAAAATCTCATTTTATATCCTAAGAATTAATACCTACCTATACTTCCGTACACCTTCGACGAAAATTACGGGCGTAGACGCCAAGAGGTCTACCTAAAATATATAGGTATTTGCATTAGCAATCAGATCTCCCTATACTCACCATTATGCAATTACCCTAGTGTATGTTTACTTGAGCCTTTCATTATTCGTCTGACACAGTGTAGTATATGGCATTTAATAGAAAATAGCTACGAATTCCTTTACTGTTTGTTGACCGTTTTGGCTAGACAATTTTATAACGTAAACTTTGGACATACATTTATTGGCTTATTTTTCAGTGCAGATAACTCATTATCTGTTGTCTTCGTCCTGTCCGGTCAATTATGTAGTTATCAATTATAAACAACAATATTTGTTATTAAAAAATTAATTGTATTTATCGCTTTGTTTACTTCATATGACTTCGATTGAAAACACAATAACTTATTAAAAATATCATTAAAATTGATTGATAGTGTATAGTTTATACTTAATAGAAACGTCCAGATATAGTAATTAAATCTAATTAACTATTTATAAATATACAGGAGAATTTAACTTGCCTTTTGCTTCAGGCAGCACTTAGTAGTAACGAAACTACTAAAAAGATAGACGCTTTTGTTTTTTATGTTCAAATAAGTTTTAAGCTTTTTAGCGTTTTTAAATAATGATTTTACTTCCTTTAAAACAGTATCGAGATGATGAAGTTGGACGTCTCATACAAGCAACTCCTCTACTATTTACAGAATGTTCAAAGTTCAAACTGACTATTCAATACTATATATTATAACATTGATATGTTTTTCCCCTTGTTCTTAACGTCGAAATCTATTTTAGGCTGACATTGACCTAGCCGTGGCCGCTGCGAAGAAGGCCTTCCACCGCTACTCTGAATGGCGCACATTGGACGCCTCTGCCCGTGGTCGGCTTCTCCTGAAGCTTGCCGACCTTGTGGAGAGAGATGTCAAGTATCTATCGGAACTCGAGACCTTGGACTGCGGCAAGCCAGTGAAAAAATGCTGAAGGAGAGATCCTGTGGTCCGCTGGTATTATCAGATACTACGCAGGAAAGGCCGACAAGATCGTAGGAAACACCATCCCTGCTGGTACGTTTTGTACTTTTAATTTTTAAGGCTTTGCACTATGGTCTGGCTTTTGACTATTATTAGTATCACAAATTATAAGACTTTAAAAAAAATCGACTTGCAAATAGACTTTATATCACCTTAGATTAAATGAACAATAAATATATCGCTACAATATAAGATGTAAGCAACGAAAAAAATATTTCTATTTAGAAAGAGTCTAAAATTAATCCACTTTGAATGTAGGCAAGCTGAAAAACCACATTCCCTATTTATAACGCCCCTCAGAGGGGGTCAAATACTGCAGTCAACGTTGGGCTTTCAAGTATTTATACTGGAATTATTTATAACAGTGTATATGTAGTAATAACTTCAAAGAAACTAGTAGGTACCTACGCTTTTGAATTAATTAATGTATTATTTTCCTTTTTTTTAGACGGTGAAGTGATGACGTTCACACTCAAAGAACCCGTAGGTGTTTGCGGTCAGATCCTCCCCTGGAACTACCCGATCCCCATGTTCGTGTGGAAGATTGCCCCCGCTTTGGCAGCAGGTAAGTCCACTTCGTGGATTAGCAACAAGCAAGTTGGTGTTTAAATACCAGCTTCTTTTTAATGTTAAAAATATAGTCTCACTATATCCAATCACCGACTTAGTCATAATACAATAATATCTTTGTAGATATACCTTGGAACCCATACCATGGAAATAAACATTCCATAAAAAGTAATTAAAATTTCACTCACGTAAAATCTTGTACGTTGTTGCTAGGTAGATATAAATTACTCATGCGAATAATTTGCACTTATGGTATTCAAATACATTGAAACTCGTGATGTTCAAACATAAATATCACGTGTTTTCATTGTGTTGGATTAAAAAACCGTATATGATCGTTTTATTAATTCAATAAAACGACCATAAATTGGAGTTCATTTTCACATTTGCTCGTGGAATGTATTTAGAATATTCGACAAAAATTTGGAAATCCAATTTATATATAATCTTCAGGATGCACCCTTGTCTTGAAACCTGCCGAGCAGACCCCTCTGACCGCCCTTGCTATGGCTGCTCTGGTCAAAGAGGCTGGATTCCCTCCCGGGGTACTGAACGTTGTCCCTGGCTACGGTCCGACAGCTGGCCATGCTCTCACCCACCACCCTGATGTCGACAAGGTTGCTTTCACTGGATCCACAGAGGTAAATAACTTAAAACCTTATTTTATTTTCGACACAAGTAACGTCGAATCAAAATCGTTTAAAATTTTGATTATTTAACTCACTTGCATTCCTCAATATTCATTATTCACAATGCTTTTATTAGTCGTTAGAACTAGATAAGTATTATATGTACCTAAATATAAGTATTATGTAGGTAACTGTGGACACATCTTATGTGTTATAAGTATTAACAAAGCTGAGATGGCTCAGTTGGCAGACCGTCCGATTTCGCAGTCGTGAGATCATAGGTTCAAATCCCGCCTGCACCACTGAGTACCCACAGTAACCACGTCTCATGTTGTACGTCTTTGTCATCACCGCTGGCGTTAACGGTGAAGAAAAACTACAGTAAGGAAACTGGTGCGTTCCCAGAAACATATATTCAAGGACATGATGCGTCACCTGCCAACTCACCCTTGGCCAGCGGCAGCGTGGTGAATTGTGTTCTAAATATCTCCTAGGGAGACCCTGTGTCCCAGCAGTAGAAAAATAAAGTGATCTACTTATGCAAGTACCTATACTAATAATATTATGAAGCTGATGAATTTATTTCTTTGAACGCGCTAATTTCAAGAACTACTGGGCTGATTTCAAACATTCTCTCACTACTACCTATATATGTGTACGCGATTCCTAAGTACAATAAATAGACTATATATATATGTGTACTACGAGCGAAGCCGGGGTGAACTGCTAGTTGAAATAATAAACTTGTAAAAATTAAGTCTGACCAAGGATTCATCAAAGAACTCATAATTTGCACAAACGTAGATCTGCCGTTTAAAAAAACTAGAATTCAGACATAAATGCATTCTAAGCTCATACTGGCCTTCAACAAAATGCCAGCGTAAATACATACTATTAAACACGGACTTGTTAAGAATATTAATCAGAACATAGGATACTCAGAATACCTACAAAAGGAAACTGGAATAACTACATTAGCTCGCAACATGTTTTTATATGAATTGCATTGAAATTTTGTGCAACAGGTGGGTCGCATCATCATGAGTGCTGCTTCTGCCGTGAACTTGAAGAGAGTTACTCTTGAGCTCGGTGGCAAGAGCCCTCTTGTTATTTTCAACGACGCCGATGGTAAATATTTCAATTCAACGTATGCAGTTGGACCCAAAGAGTCTACATATACTATGTATAGAATTAGAACAAACGCTTTACACCGAAAGCACGGGTCTGATTGCTGTCGCCTTGTCGCTCTTGTGGAAGAGTCATACTTTTCTTGCGGCACTTCACTATGTCGCCATAGCAAACATACACCTCATCTGCTTATGATTATGACGATTATTACGAAAAACCTGTTCCATTTACTTATTCTTTACCTAACGCTGGACCAATTTGGGAGGGGGCGCGTAGACAAACGTAATATGTACCTACATTGTTTGTTGTTTGCTCATACTCGAAGACAGGTGTTGCTGTAAATTCACTCCCAAGGGGGAAGTACTAGTAATTTCATCTATTAGCACTTAGCTTATCTATACACCGTGTGGCGGAAAGGTCCAACAATATTTATTGTAGTTCACCTATACTAGGTATCGAATCACATATGTGAATATTAGACACGAAAGCACAACATTTTTTTCCATACAAAGTAAAAAATTCGTTGTTTTTTATTTTACATCAAACTTTGACTCCTATTATCTCGCGATCTAAAGTGCTGAGGAGAAAGGGACCTTCGGAGATGAAGTCCACATCAGTGTTGGAATGATCTATTCAAATATTGTTGGACCTTTCCGCCACACGTTGTATATACATAAATCTTCTATGTGTATTTTTGTAATTAAACTCCTCCTAAACGGTTGCACTGTTTTTGATGATGTTTTTGTTAGACTTTCAAGTGGATTTTACTCATAGTTTATATTACTTATGTTTGTATATAAGATGTGTGTAAATAATAACGTGTGTGGAGTCTGCCAGTTAAATATTTGAAGGCCGGACAATTAAGTATGTATTTATTTTTGTAGTCGAAAAGGCAGCTCTCATTGCTCATAGAGCTGCTTTCGCTAACGCCGGTCAGTGCTGTGTGGCTGGTACCAGAACCTTCGTGCAATCTGGCATTTACGACAAATTCGTAGCAAAATCTGCCGAAATCGCCCAAAAGAGATCCGTAGGCAACCCTTACGAAGATGTTGAACAAGGACCTCAGGTAAGAAAATACTAAAAGTAGGCAGAAAAATAAGTACAAAAAAACAAAAATCTGCATTTTCTCAAGAAAACTAATCTTCATTTCCAAATGTATAACGAACCCTCATCACCAGTTTCTCCATCACGTAAAACAAGTTGGTAAAATTCTAAAGAAATATGTATATCGTTAGGAGGAATTGTGTTGTAGTTTCCATTTAAATTTAAATTATTTCAGATCGACAAAGAGATGTTTGACAAAGTCATGGGATTTATCGATGCTGGAAAAACCCAAGGAGCTAGGTGCATTGCTGGTGGAGGTCGTCAAGGCAATGTTGGATTTTTCGTCCAGCCCACCGTATTCGCAGATGTCAAGGATGACATGAAAATAGCCAGGGAAGAGGTAAGTTTAAATAGCATGATCATAAAATAGCATGTTATAAAATCATAGTATGACGTGCTGAACCGGAAAGTACTTAATTTTACTGAACTAAAGTACTGAACTTTGCGTATTTGAAATAGATCGAACTTCTCAGAACTATTTGAACTTCTGAGACCTTTAGCTAAGTCTGAGACATAAAACTAAGTATATTTAACGAAAAGCTTAAATATTTTTTTAATAAAGAGTGACTAGACGAGCAGGACATTTGCCTGATGGTAAGCAACATGCCTGCCACATAACAGCACAGTGACACGCAGCTATTAAAACATTAAGAATTCAAATCATAGATAACAACAAGCTTGGTATTTTGTTGACTCTGTAAATGAGATCCACTTTCACCATTCTTTCAGATCTTCGGGCCAGTTCAGAGTATTCTAAAGTTCGAGACCTTCGAAGAGGTGGTAGACCGCGCCAACAACACTAACTACGGTCTAGGCGCTGGAGTGATCACTAACGACATCACCACTGCCCTGGCCTTCGTCAAGCACGTCCGAGCTGGTTCTATGTGGTGAGTCTGTTAATCCTAGACCATTTGCTGTTCATGATCAAATACAAACCTATCACGCACAAAAATATGGTTAGTAGTAGAATCGTAAAATATGTTTGGTAAAAAAGCAAACGTTTTTATACAACGAATAAGTTCTATGTCGTTATATTACAGAATATTGGCAAACGATAAAAACCAGATGACCTACAACAATCTACTAAAAATTAAAATGGGTGTCAATGATTTTAAAATTTCGATGAGAGGTGTATACGGATTATTTTTCAGTAATATAATTATGTGACGCTTCATCGACGATTCTTCAACTTTTAAAATAATGTGTTTTTATGATTACATTTTACTTCCAGGGTGAACACCTACGAGCATGTGGCACCTCAGACGCCATTTGGCGGTTTCAAGGAGTCTGGAATTGGAAGGGAACTGTACGTATAACTTCTTAATTTTCCTACAACCTAATATGACTACCACCACATCTGCAATACCAGATTGAAAGTTTATGTGGTTACCACATTCTAAGTCATTTGGTATTTTTGTCTGGCATAATTACTAAAGATAATTGCACCTGGCACCTAGCAAACACTCAGGCACAGACAATCAACTTTCAAATGTTTTGTAATATGTCTAGCTACGCAAGTGCCAACATCATATTTTTGATTCAATTATTCGCAAATTAATTAGGTTTTTTCTTTCAATGAGCTATGTATATTAGATCATGGAATACAACTATTAAAACGGCGGTAAGGTAACCTGTTTCTATTTCGGATTGATCTTAGTTTGAAATAGCGGCAAAAGTTCTAGGGTTGACGTCCCAAAGACTCGTTCGCAAGAGCTGTTGACCACGTTTGTGTTGATACTCTCTCCTGAAAACAGTCTAGGTGTCTTCAAATCGAAAGTGAATTGGTTTTTCCTAGGCTAGCGCATTTTATTATAGCAATAAAAAAAATGAGTAAGGCGTTTGCAATTTTGGTTGTCGTAGTATCAGTCGTATATTTTTTCTTCACTTTTGGAACTTTTGGGACTAATTAATGATTTTAGGATAAGATGTTTGTGTTTAGTAGGTATATTTTATGTCCAATGTACCTTATACATTTTTGAAGTGAAGGTGCTGTTAAAGGTGGACGTCAAAAACGCCTTTAATTCGGTTGATCGAGGAGCCCTGTTGGCCCAATTGAAGGATAAAATTCCTGATCTGTACAATTTTCTTTGGCAATGTTATGGCGAGCCCACAAAATTGACTTATCAAAACAATCATATGCTATCCTCCGTTGGCTGTCAACAGGGTGATCCCGTCGGCCCTGCGACCTGCGCCCTGGCCATTCACCCTATCATTCAACGTCTCTAGTCCAAACTAAACGTTTGGTACTTGGACGACGGAACTTTGGGGGGCGATGTGAATACTGTTTTAACTGATTTACAAAAACTCATAGACGGTTTTCGTCTCATTGGTTTGGAACTAAATTTATCAAAATGCGAACTTTCCGTTTGCGACTCATGTACAGATAAAGATTCGATAATACAAAAAATTTATGATCTGGCCCCAACATCAAATCAGTTGACAAATGTTCACTGCGCCTCCTGGGTTCACCAATATTAGACGAGTCGTTTACATCTTTTGTCGAGGAAAAAATTCAAAATTTTACGAGGGACTCAGATAGGTTCTTCAAAGTAAACGCCCAAATATGGCGTTTACAATTATTCGACATTGTCTCTTTGTTCCGAAATTTATGTACGCTTTACGATGTAGTTCACTGTGGAAACATGGTGAGCTTCTTTGGAGCTTAGACAATGTCGTAAAGGAATCTTTAATATCGGTGTTGAATGTGGACCTGAGTGGGGGGAGGGCATGGTCACAAGCCTCACTACCCATAAGGTTGGGAGGCCTAGGGGCCCGCCAAATTTCAAGTGTAGCTTTACCGGCATTCTTGTCCTCAGTTCATAGTACTCAAAATCTAATCGAAAAAATTCTCGCACCCTCATTCGGCCATTTGGATGTAGTAGTAGCTAATTTGTGCGAGGCTAAGAATGCTTGGAGGCTGGCTTGTCCAAACAACGATTTCCCCAGATGTCTGTCATCTCAGAGACAGTGGGATCGACCGATCTGCGATCTAGCACGGAACTCTCTTCTCGATACGTGTCCTAGTATCGCGGATCGTGCTCGTATCCTTGCTGCGTCTGTGTGGGAATCAGGCCTTTGGTTACAAGCTTTACCATCTTTCAATACCGGTAGCCTATTAGACCCAACTGCATTTCGTCTAGCTGTTAGCTTGCGCTTGGGTGTGAGGTGCTATGAAGCCCATCGCTGCCATTGTGGTACTGCCGTCGACCAACTCGGTCACCACGGTCTCTCTTGCTCGAAAAGCGCGGGTCGTATTGGCCGCCATGCCAGCCTAAACGACATCATACGCCGGGCTTTTTCCACCGCCAATGTCCCAGACATACTCGAACCGAGTGGTCTTGCTCGTGACGATGGCAAAAGACCTGACGGCATGACTGTTGTGCCTTGGAAGTTGGGTCGGCCCCTAGTGTGGGACGCAACTTGCGTCGATACTCTGACACCATCACATCTTCCAGAGACACATAGGGCCGGTGCAGCGGCTAATTCAACTGAGCGACTCAAACGGCGCAAATATGCAACCCTCGGAAGTGGTTACATATTTGAGCCCTTTGGGGTTGAGACATTGGGCCCGTGGGGGGCCGGGAGCTCACCTCATCTTCAAAAGCCTTTCCGAGCGCTTGGTCGACGCGACGCGTGACCAAAATGCTGGCGTTTATTTGGCCCAACGCATAAGTATTGCCATTCAGCGTGGTAATGCCGCCAGCATGCTGGGTACGCTTCCGATTGGTAGTAGGCTTGAACATCTTGACTATCTGTAGACCTACAGTGGTCCATGGATAATTCAGGTGTGCTCAGTGTAAGTAGGTAGGTTTGTAGTGTAGTGTAGTTCTCATTGTATTTTAGTTTTGTTAATAAAGGCTCTGCCCAGAAAAAAAAGTCATACATACGTCTAGACATTTCATAACCTCGTTTGTCTTGTTTTTACTAGTAAATGTTCATTATTGTTAATGATTTTTTTTTATTTTTCTATTGCAGGGGTGAAGATGGTATCTCGCAATACTTGGAGAACAAGACTGTCTCATTCGCTCTGCCCAAGGTGCCCCAACTTTAAACCAAAATGTACTGATTATCAAATATAATTTACATGGTATCATTGTACTACCAAATACTTCTGTCAATGTGAATATATACGTTTTTTTATTTTATTTCCTGTATTTTATTGAATTCAAACCCTTTACCTAAGTAGTAAACAATGTAAATCTTTAAGGAAATGTATAATATGTAAATGTATGTACGTATGTAATGAAAATTATTTTATTTCGCGAATTTTTAATACATTATTCCTTGTATGTTATATTTTGTAGCAAAACACAATTAGACGAATTGGTCGCCTATAATTCTAGAATTAAATGAATTTATAGCTTATGAATAACTAAACAAAAACTAATATAAAACATGTAAATATATTTTTTTAGGAAATAATAATAGTATAGGAAATAATATAAATCTCCGATAAACCCACGCCGAACTACTCCCGACCGACGTAAAGATGCTCATGACGCTCGGCGCGTTCCCGCGTTGAATGGCAATGGCCATCCTTTGCTCCAGGAACATGCCATGCCATGCGGTGCGGGAGTCACCCGTGTTTTCCCTGAGCCTGCGCCCTAACTCTGAATTCTGATAATATCTAGTTTTTTTTGTAAATACATATTTAGTTTCTGTGGATTTCATTCTCTTTATTTTTTTTTACCTAATGTGGTTAATACCTACATACAGTTTCTATTAGAACAACGCTTAGGTACTGTTCAATTTAGTGATGTATCAAAAATGTATGCAACAATGTGCAACATCATATAGATACATACCTAAATGATCAAAGTGTTCAACGTCACATAAAATAAATAAGCAAATAAATCTTTGTGACAGAAATGTATGTAATAAATTTTTGAGTCTGATACTAGGTTAAAACCAAGTTACCCTTTGGTAAATAGGAAAATGGGAAAAGTTATTTTTTTTTACTTATTTGCAATCAAAGAAGTTGGAAAACAGCCGCACAGATTAAATACGAGCTCTGATGGTGGGGTTGCTATACCTCAGGTCGCATATCAACCATGTCATCCAAAGATAGATGCCTTCCTTAGATTAAAAACCTCATGCCATCCAATACTGGCGAACATTAGTTTTTTTTAAGGTTATTCTTTTTCATGCTGAGATTTTATGCTTAAAATGCTTTATGCTGAAAATCTTATGTCACTTTACCAACATTACAAACCAAAGAGCATACATATACTTTATCTAAGTTTCAAACATAATATCACCGATCTTTTTTTTCAGTCTATCAACCAATTCAAATACTTAATACAATTAAAACTTGCAAATTCTCCAATTTAACGCCATGCACCATATCACTGACTCTACTTGAGTTCGTTACTTGATCTAATTATAATTTCTTCAACACTTCGTCAAGCATGGACGATATGTGGCATATTTCTTTAATCATGATCTCATTTTCTTGTACTCTAAATTAGAGTAGGCTTAAAACATTTAAACGTCAAACAATGTTCGATTGGACGAAACGAAGTCTACTTCGTTACTTCGTTCGCTTAAATTTCCTGCTCTGGTTAGAACCGGATTGATTGAAATTCACGAGTTTATTTCGAAATTACGTTTTTAGTAGAAAAAGAGTAGATTTCCAAGGAGTGAATATAAACGCCATCCAAACGGCTCAAATTCGGAATGACATCCTTATGTCTGTCTTTCTAAACAGATACGACAAAGACCGTGAAGAGATAAGATTCCGTGTCGGGTCCATCCAACTGAATTCGTAATCGCTAGGATGAGCCGGTGCAAATATACAGGTCCTAAAAGTGTGACTCGTTGAGTCACGGCTCAATTGTAAGACGACAGCTCGCGGCTTAGGTGCAACTCAAGAACGGACTGCAGCTTTTTGTATAAAAGTAAAATTCAACCACATACAATTCAACAGGTCGATCAACTAATCAAAAAAATTCTAGAACATTTTCTACGATTGAGACCATAAAGTAGTCAGATTATAGTTTGAGCTGATCTGTGAGCTGGTTCACTGAAACACCTCAAGCGCTTGAGCCGTGAGCTGAACCGCAGCTTAAATATCGCGGATGAGTTACCCAATACCCATGGCTACCTATCAGTTCCATAAATTATCATTATAGATATCAAGTAAATGGAATAAGCACATCAATAAAAATGGTTATGGTGGGCAATCGCTAGGAGATAAATAGTATATTGCAGATTTTGTTTGTAGACCTGTTTAAGGGTTACAATACTGCAGTATATTATTTTGATCCTCGTAGGGTTCAGTCAGCGCTTGCAATGTAAGCACAAAATAATGTATTTTTCATATCTCCTGCTCAACAAAGTCCAATTATATGTCATGAAACGTCAAAACAAAGCAAGTGATTGAGATGTTTCAAAATGCAGAGGTAAGTAATATTGAGAGATTCCCTAGGTGTTAAAATGATTTGAATTTGGAACGTTACAATTCGTATGAAAATTTTTACCCATTGTACAATTTGTTGCACGTACAGAAACAAAACACAAAAAAAAGAAAATATATAAACAATTTTCGTACAAAAAATTGAAGTCGGTGCCAGCTAAATCTAACAGGTATAGGATAGATACTACTTACCTGTGCCTACATAGCATCAATCTACTAACTTTTTGACCTGACTGGCACCGACTTCAAATAGATGAGTGAGTAGCGCTTATAATAATGATTTTAGTTTATTTTTCGCTTTTGAGTGCCTATTTGTGGTTTTGAAGTCGGTTTAATTTTTGTACGAAAATTGTTTATTTTACTCTTTTTAGTGTACAAGAACAAAATTAAAAATTTTGATCAAACCCTGACTACCTTGGATTTGTTATCTGTACAACATTCTACTAGTCAAGTCCTTTCATTTGATACCCATATAAAGGGAGTTGTGAAAAAAGAAATGTATTTCGGCATTTTGTGGAAGCGGCCATTTTGGATTTGAATTTTTTCATAGTGAAAAGTATTCTACTAGTCAAGCTCTTTCGTTTGATACCCAAATTGAGGTAGTAATGAAAAATATAATATAATTCGCCAGTTTGTCGTGGTGGCCATTTTGGATTTGAAATTTGTTATAGTACATAGTACTCTACTAGTCAAGCCCTTTCATTTGATACCCAAATTGAGGTAGGTTGTGAAAATATTTTGTCCGCCATTTTGTGGAGGCGGCCATCTTGAATCGACATTAACCAGACATAGCTAAGAACATCTGCTATGGTATTAACCTTGAAATAAAAGAAACCGCATCGAAATCGGCCCATCTGTTTGAGTTCTACTACGGTGCCACAGCAGATAGACAGACACACAGACAGACATCGACGTCACTTATAACACCCCTTTTTGGCCGGGGTTAAAAACAAGTTTTTATTAAAGCATTTACACAATTTTGTATTGACAGGGTCGAGATTCATAACTTTTGTGAAATCTACAACGTCATCCAGATACGCAATTTTTCAGTTTTTGGTTCATATTTCAAAAACTACTTGACCGATTTCAAAAAGATTTATATGGGACCATTCGGGAAGCATACCCATCCGAACACAAAAAGAAATTTTAAAATCGGTTCAGAGGTTCTCGAGAAATCAGGTAACATACAAAAAAAAAAAAAAAAAAAAAAACATAGGGGTCGAATTGATAACCTCCTCCTTTTTTTGGAAGTCGGTTAAAAAAGGCGCCAAGGCGCCATTGAGTCGAATTTTGTTAGTTTTGAATTTTATCACGTCAATTCTTAAAAAACACCAAAATGTCTTCAAGCGATAGTGAATTGACCCCGGAGTTCATGAAATTGGACACTTTAGGGATTATTAATAATCTACTTCCGGAAAAATCGAAAGATAAATACTTACCTAAAATATTTTACATAGCCCTTTCTTTTAATTGCCTCGCAGAAGATATGAAAAGTGGAGTATTCACCTCTGAAGTAGAAAAAAGTATTGTGTCATAGGCGGATTGGATCCTCGCTTCGCTCGGGAGTTGACTCGAGTCCCTCGCTGCGCTCAGGATCCAATATGACGCCCATGACACAAGACAGTGCTTTACTCCCTTGGTGAATAATCTATTATTACATAGCCCTTACTTTTAATTGCCTCGCAGAAGATATGAAAAGTGGAGTATTCACCTCTGAAGTAGAAAAAAGTATTGTGTCATAGGCGGATTGGATCCCTCGCTTCGCTCGGGAGTTGACTCGAGTCCCTCGCTGCGCTCAGGATCCAATATGACGCCCATGACACAAGACAGTGCTTTGCTCCCTTGGTGAATAATCTATTATTACATAGCCCTTTCTTTTAATTGCCTCGCAGAAGATATGAAAAGTAGAGTATTCACCTCTGAAGTAAAAAACTGTCTTGTGTCATAGGCGGCTTGGATCCCTCGCTTGACTCGGGACACTACAACTCCCTCGCTTCGCTCGGGCGTTGACTCGAGTCCCTCGCTGCGCTCAGGATCCAATATGACGCCCATGACACAAGACAGTGCTTTACTCCCTTGGTGTGCCATCTACTATGCCCAAAGATTGTTGAACTCAAGATTTGTCCTGAGCATCTTGACATTGGTAACAAACTGCATCTGTGACATCTGTCTCTATCTAAGACATCTCTGTCTCTGTCTAAGTCATCTATTTCGCTCGCTCTAGTTATAATTGGTATTATTCTCTCTCTGTCATACGGTGATGTGTAACCAACGACGGTAATGATGGCCATTTTAAAATTTAATGGGATGTAATTAGAAAACATTTAAAATAATTTTAAATGCTGTACTTACATATTCTATTAGATTTATTTGAGTTTCTAGGATTATTAGAAGGATACACAGGAAGGCATAATCTTTTATATTTACGTTCAAAATGATCAAAATCAGTGATAGGTATAAACGACCGGCGTCCCCCGCTTCCTACAACCGACTAGCCGACCTACCGACTAACCGACTACTAGCACGGAAAGAGTGAGCTCACTCTTCCCAACGTTAACATAATTCCGTACGCCCTGATGTTTGTGAGGGCTAATCTTGAGTTCTACGATCTATGACTATGAAATCACATCAGCAATCTTTAAAATTATGAGTGTTGATCCTGACCATGACCCTATATTCAACCCTGACTCCTGTTAGGGAACTTAGAATTTACAAAAAAATAAAATAAAAGTAGGGAGATGCAACTGTGTAAAGTTTCCATACATAGGCATATATATATACTAACATAAATAACATACTTCCTTCCTTCACCTACTTTGTTTTATATAAAAGGAGTTTAATTTGGACATTAGTCCCTGCAACCTGTAAGTAAAGTGACAAACAAAACCCGGTTCCGTGAAATAAAAAAAAAACATTACTAATGTAAGTTTAGCAAGAATTATCTTTGATCAAATAAAAGAAGCGTTTATAATCTCTTTGGAAGAGATAGGTACCTATTTTATAGAAACTATTTTGCGTTTTTAAATAATAATCGTATGTATAGTGATCGATCTGAAATTGACTGAAAGAGAGAAAAAATACCCAACAGAAAACATAATCCAAGAAAACCAAAGAAATTGGAAGAAAACACAAGGTGCTTGCTTATCTTCGCCACTCTCATCCTATTAGAAACAGTGTAAAGTGTAACGTAGATGTCTTGATTTATGAATATGTATTACAACAAAAATCCCTTGAAATTTCGCTCGAAGGTATAAATTTACCATATAATGACGAATATCATAGGAAATAAATATCTGTAGAGAAATATTTAATACTAATAATAACATTATAATTCTTATTTTTTTGCGATTTAGGTATTCGTGCCTGTAAGGGTTGCGGGTTCTAAGTCCATATTTTTTTTTTTTTTAATATAGAGTGACGAGACGATCAGGACATGTGCCTGATGGTAAGCAACATGCCTGACACATAACAGCACAGTGACACTCAGCTATTGGAACATTAGTCCAAATCATTACCTAGCACTGCACTGCGCTCGTCACCCAGAGATCTAAGATCTTATATTAATTTATATACCTACGGCTCTGTTTTCCTTGTTACTGACGATCGTTTTGTTTGTGCAGTGTCCGAGTGTCCACCTTTTGTATACCTAAGTATAGATCTCAGGATTCAGATCAAGCGTTACATTTTCATTTAAAAAAAAAATCCAAATACAAAAAGCTTGTCGTTAAAAATAAGTTATTACATACCTATTTGAAGCTAAGCTGAATAGGTACTTGAGTTATCTCTTCAGTTCAGTTGCTATGCCGCATTCGAATGGATGTAAACAAAGTAAAGTGATTCGTGGACCAAGGGACTCGTTTATTGTAATTTATATATTAATATCATTGCTCATATGAGCCTACGAGTAGTTTTTTTTTCTGAAGCCTCATTGAAAAGTTTTGTTGTCTTTTTCTCGTCGCGAATTTATTTTTTTGTCAACGAATTTAAAAAGAGAGTTTATTTCTTTAAGCACAATGATTCACATAAAATATGCTACGTTCTCTCTAAGCTTATACGTAAATGTTAACTTGTTAAATGTTAACCCTCTTTCTAAGCCCTACTGATTTTCCAATACGCTGCTAATTTCACGCTAATGAAATTGCTAATGGAATTTAGATTCTATTTCAAACGTATTTCAGTCCTCCGGTTTCGCTTTTGAACGTAAGCTTTTTCTGTCTTGGGCTGAAGAACCTCTTATGCCCATAACATCTCTAACTATAACTGACATGTATGGCCAAAACACAGATTTCTAAAACAAAAGGCAGATGGAACGTTCGGAACACAGATCCTGAGGTCCAGAACCAAATATCAAACGCCAAAGCAAATACAAACTCCAGTCAGTACGAAACGGACTTCCGTCTCGTACGGGAGTCCCGTGTGATTTTAAGTTTTGTTTAAGATAATGCCGTCTTGTGTCTTCAAACATTGCAAACATTGTTCCCAAAAATCAAAAAAGGAAAGAGAAATATCATTTCATAGGAAAGTTTGAATATTTTTACTGCTATTTATATAATTTAGGCGATTTTATTTCGATTGATGAATAGAAACACAACACCTCAACGTAAATTGGTTAGTGTTACTATACTAAATTGAAATTATTTTCCCTAAAGTTAAGGTAAAATATAGATTATGATTTTTTTTAAGATACTCGTAGACCAAATTATTTATGTAGATTGTATTATTCTATTTTAAACCCTATTTTTATAATCGTATTTTTTAATTTAATGTGAATTGATGCCTAGCACAAATCCACGTCATTACTAGTGTTTATAAAAATACTAATAGTGTTGATGAAAACTATAGTTATGAAGCAAGTTTTTAATACTTGTAAGTAGGTATAGTGGAGCTTAAAAAAGTAGGCGAGTTCTTTTGAGAGATCTAATCATTTTAGTTAACCTCATGTTATCTGGTCGAGTCAGTAGTGACATTGTCGAAATTTTATACGGTGCTAATGTGTGCGTACATACTTACCCAAAAAAGATGTAGGGATCAGGCCAATCGCTTGGCACCACATATACTGGCCTTGCTGCCAAGGTGGGTTGTAGGTATAAAACGTTGCTCTTTCGAGCTCCCTGTCTCAATAAACTTGATTTTGGTTCTCTGGCTGGACGTGAAGCTGTTTTTCATTCTGTCCTGACTTTCTTTGTCCAAAATTGGGGAGAGGGCTGTTAGAGGTGGACGTCAAGAACGCCTTTAATTTGGTTGATCGTGGAACCCAGTTGTCCGAAGGGAAGAATAAAATTCTTGACCTCTACAATTTTCTTTGGCAATATTATGGCGGACCCACAAAATTATCAAAACAATATTTTGCTATCTTCCGTTGGCTATCAACTCAGTGAACCTTCGGCCATGCGACCTTCGCCCTGGCCATTCGCTCTATCATTTAACGTCTCCAGTCCAATTTAAACGTTTGGTACTTGGACGACGTGCTGACGGACGACTTGGAGAGTGTGCGACTGATTTGCATGATCTGATACCTCCTTGCCCTTTTTTCTATCGGAATGCTCGTAGCTCGAAAAAGCGACATCGTTTCATGGTTGATGTTCCAAAGACACGAACGAAGAGATTTGACTTTGTGATAAGAACATCTAGGCTGTGGAATACGTTGCCTGAGTGGGCTTTCCCCATCTTTGTGTCTTCAAGTCGAGAGTGAATCGGTTTCTTCTAGGTAAACACGCTCCATCGTAGACCGCATCGTCGCTTAACATCAGGCCAGATGGCGGTCAAGTGTAAACCTATAAAAGCTAAAAAAAAAAAAACGACGGAACTTTGGGTGGCGATGTGAATAATGTTCAACAGCTTTACAAAAACTCTTAGACGGTTTTCGTTGGGTTGTATCAATATTTTTGAAAAGGTGAACTTTTCGTTTGCGACACGCGTTTAGACAAAGATTGGATAGTAAACAAATTGAATGATCTGGCCCCCCCAACATTAAATCAGTTGACAAAAAATTCTCTGCACCTCCTGTGTTCACCGATATTAAATAACTACTCATTTAACCACCTTTTGTCAAGCATAATATACAAAATTTCACTCCGATAGAATACTCAAAATAAACACACATAATTTTTACTATTATGCGGCATTGTCTTTTTACTCCCAAATTTTCTGTACGAATATTCGAATTTTTTGTTGCATGCAAAATCAACATTCTTAACTTCATAGGATGGAAATAGTAATAACAAGAAAACCTTGCATAATATATAATCGGTGTTAATAATAAATTATTTTAACATTATAATATATGTATGTGTTTATTAAACGCGAAGATTTCTGAAGCTAAGACATCAATAGTGGGATTTTTTTCTTAAGACTGGGAACATTACACGCAAACTAACGTGAGTAATTTGACAACGTCGGTGAGAGCTGTCACGCATACATAACTAATTACTGGCCTCACAGTGTCGTTCACGAAGGTTTCATCTGTTTAGAAATCTGTGGGCCAAAAGCAAATTATTCTAATCCAAGCCTTGTCGCATGAAGATAAAAGTTAAATTCGCTACCTAAATGTCGATTACGTTACAGTTCGAGTTCAAGTTCACATAAACATACAAAATCAGTTTGCTCGAAGCCGGTTTCTAGATCAGACGTGTGTCGTGTTCGGTTTAGAAATAAATAAGCAAAGTCTCTTCAATATGGTCAAAGTGGACGTTAAATATACTAAGGTAATCATTATTTACACTTATTTTAATCTGAACTAATACAAGCTACATATTTACAAATATCTATTTATAAGCATAAAATATATACTGAAGCTCATAAATAGCGGTCACTGGCAAAACATGCGGATAAAAAGCTAAAGTTCTCTTACTGCATGAAATGTTACGACATAGACCGAAAACGATTTTACAAAGTTAATGAGAAACTAAAATATGTAAGTGGTAATGTATTAATAGTAATACAACAACTGCACTGATGAGAGGTATGTATGATAGCTAAAAGATAAAAGTATTTATCCACAGCATAGCTATCTCTTACTCAATTATCACGTCGAAAATATCAGACAGTTGGCATGGAAGCTACAATTAAACATCTAGCCTGATAAACACTCACTTTGATAACGTGAAAAATTGGTCAAATGGTTACGTAAAGTAGGTATTTATTTCTTTGCTAAGAACGAAGATAGGTAGAGTGATCACACTCTACCTTTCTTCGTAGTTTGTTGTAATTAGTAAAATAATAAAACGTATAGGTTGTTATAAACTAATACTGTAGAGTATAAACTAACGTACCTACAACATGGATTTTTGAACTAGTACTTTTCATTAACTTAATCATAGTTATTAGCTACATATCTCAATAAATCCAATTGGATGTAATGATATTGGATATGTAAGGTAATACTAAGTACTATGTAAATAGGTACTTGTAAAAGGTGGGGTGCGAGATTCGGGAAACTCCACGTGGTGCACCCTGGGCATCACACAAAATCTTGCCTCGGTGCCATCTTGTTGTGTGATGGCTAATCCCGGCCAGGTAGAGAGCCTCTACTCGCGCTCCTCTACCGTTTGAGCAATGCGTGTAGAGGCTGGAGAAAGGGATTGGAAGATTTGGAAGGGTTTCTTGGCTGATATGCATATCGGCCAAGTAAAATTCCTAAGTCTTCCAGATGAGCGGCCTCCACGAGCACTCTGATTAGCAGAGTGCTATGTGGCAAGGACAAGGGATGTGGACATAGAGATGGTACTGCGGCTATCCCTAGCTGCAGTGGTGAAGGCGGACCTCTCACTCCCGACCATCTTGGTCAAGACACTCGACAGTGAGCGGTCGTGTGAGATAGTGCGCAAGTGTGAATGCTTATCGCTCCTCTTCTGAAACGGAAGCCGATAAGGAGCGAACCTGGAGAGCTGCCACTCTAGCTGGCATCCCGTCTCCACTGCTGGGACTGGGGCACTGGTCGCTTAGGGCCATCTCTACCCAGGGAAAGGCCTTTGAAGAGGTGCGCGCCGCTGGTTTCTGATGCGACACTAGAGCCAAATGCCGCCCTACTGACTGACTGGACTGACGCCCGCCGCGAGGCATTCGTTGGTGCGAGTCCAAGAAGTGACTCTGCTACCCTGATCCCCGGCCATACAGGAGAAAGCTGTTTTACTCGTAAGGACTATGTTTGTATGTCTATGGTGTCGAGCCCGATACGCTTGCCCTATCTCTTCACGGTGGACGTGCTGCGTAAAAACGTTTCTGCCCACAAAAATTAAAAAAAAAGTGCAAAACTACGTTAGGGGCAAAGAAATCACAAACCCAGAGGGTCAAACCGGTCTTTCCAGACGGACTGCTTTCTAAGTTAACAGTTGACTTGAGTCCAACGGGATCAAGATACCTACTCATCCTTGATACTTAAATGTAGTATATTATGCATACCTACTTACTGGTTCTTTGCACCCAACTGGGGAAGTACTTACCACACTTTTATCAGATCTTTTACTACCAAATAATAATGTGCAAACGTTTCTACTTAAAAATAATTAACATATCATAATAATCATAATAACAACACATTCGTGTTAAAATTTTTAAAATTAATAACAAGTAACAAACTATGTTATGATTTAAATGTCAATATTACCAGAGAAATTGCAAGACAAAAGATAAATGATTCTACCTGACGACACGTGGTGCAGAGCTAATAGATATGTAGGCAGCTAGGCAGTAAGTAATATGGATTTTTTATGTTCAAAAAGAAACTTAGCATGGCACTTAAATGGGCCAGGGCCAGGCCTGTTGCACACCATCAAGCGCATGTCTCCCTCGTCCCGTCACTCTAAATCATAAAATAGATATTCCACATTTTTCTTGGTTTTTATTACGTAAGTACATTAGCACTCTGCCTCGACTTTGTTCGGATGGCACTAGTAAAACGGGCTGAAATTTAGAAGGAATACAGAATTCCTCAAGGAATAAATAGCCCTTTTCTAAATTCTGTGCAGAAGTAGATAATATGTCACATGAAAAACAGACAAGAAAATGAGAGCTAAACGACAAGCTCAGCTAACCCATGACCTCTTCGTTGGTGTTAAACATTTTTACTCGTGATATTTATGTCGTACTATCTATTTGACCATTCGTCTAAAATTTATTAAGCAGTTAAGGGGAAAAGTATTATGTTTTAAACATGATGATGATGCGATAATATTACTTATTTTGATAAAATGAATAAAAATCACGTAGCGCTTTTTAGGGTTCCATAAAACGTAAATACGAAACCCTTATGGATTCGTCGTGTCTGTCTGTCTGTCTGTCCGTCCGTATGTCACAGCCACTTTTTTCAGAAACTTATATTAGTATTATTAAGTTTTTTTACATTTTAAACAGGAAAAATTTGGGCGTGTTCCATTCTTAGAACTGAAACTCAAAACCTCTTAAATAAGATAATGGTAATACTAAAAAAATATGATGTGCTTACATTAACCATCCAAACTTGATTTAAACTCGATCTAGCGAGTTGTTTATTAGGGTTCTGGAAAACGTAAAAAAGGAGCCCTTATAGAATCGTCATGTATATCTGTCTGTCTGTCCGGCCGTATGTCACAGCCACTTTGTTCCGAAACTATATGAACTACTAAATACTGTTGAAACTTGGTAAGTAGATGTATTCTGTGAACCGCATTCAGATTTTTTAAACAAAAATAAATAATGACACTTCCAAAGTGGTAAAATGTCCCCCCCCCCCCCCCTGTAGTTACTTATAAAGTAAGAAAATTATAAAACTAAAAAAATATATGATGTACATTAGCACGCAATCTTCTCCCAAAAATTGAACACATTCCACGTCTAATGGTGGCATAATTTTATCAGTTTATAAAATTAATAAAAAATTGGTAGTCATAGGGACATATATCCTATAGTCCTATATCAGTGAAAACTTGTAACTTCCAATTTTAGTATGTATTAAACAGCACTCATCATCATCATCATCATCGTCTGCAGCCTGCAAACGTCCACTGCTGGACATATGCCTCCCCCATAGAATTCCACAATGATCGCTCTTGCCACCTCCATCCACCAACTTCCCGTGACCAAGACAATATCAAGATCAAGAATCAAGCTGTCACCCATTCAAAAAGCGTCTAACGTGACGGTTAGGCGCTGCACAAACGTAGACACTGTTAGCTTCCACTTACCGACACCGAACACTTTTACGATTGTCGATGAGTATTTTTTGTGTCCAGTTACTGGTACAAAAAATGTTTACGTTGGACACAGGGAGTGGATGATATCATATGGGTCATCTACAGTCTACACAAAATAAATATTCATCGGTAGCTTGTATCTGACACAAGACAAAAAAAGTGTCCAAGTATGCCGCCCTTAGAAAATTAGAGCAACGCCCCTCGCGGACGTAAAAGATTAAAGAATACATGTATATATTTATTGGTCCTTCATCTGCAGATTATGCGCGACACATTTCCCGCAGAATTCCAAAATAAAAGGAGTAAAACATAGAAGACAATTGAACTAAAATACCAGAATAAGATGTAAAAATCTACGCAAAGTACACTATCCATAATAAATATACAGTACTTGAAGTTCATATATTACAATACCTGTTTGATCTACATATAAATAGCAAATTAATCATCCATCATCAATTTCAAGGACTTTTTATCGTTTCCTGCTAACCTGTTTTTATGCCTTGAGGAAGTAATTCATATTGTTATTCTATGTCCTTCACTTTAACAATGCGTATTACCTGCATCTTAATATCTATAATAATATTTAGGATTGGATTCCTGATCAAATCATTATTATATCAGGACTTCTTGGTGGTAAATAGTAAATGTTGGTGAAAGAAAAGGTGTACATTTTACAATCCTTGAATTTCGTCGGATTCGATATTCGATCATAGACAGACATAGAGAACTTACCTATCAACGTCTTATATCTCTTATCATCTATTTTACTCATACTTTCCTTACTTCTAATGGTTGTCTGACACAGCTAGCCGTCATATAACATCATCATCATCATCTTAGATCTCTGGGTGATGAGCGCAGTGTAGTGCTAGGTAATGATTTGGACTCTCCATATTCCAATAGCTGCGTGTCACTGTGCTGTTATGTGGCAGGCATGTTGCTTACCATTAGGCACATGTCCTGCTCAACTTGTCACTTCTTATTAAAAAAAATAACTGCGGTACTAAGGGCACTAGGTAGGTATTAGTTATGGTTTTAATTTATTTTTTGTATAAGTATAGGTACATATTTTATGTTCCCAGTATGTTTAATAATGTTAGCTACTGTCTGACGTTCTGTTCTATTAAGGGCGTGTGGGCCGTAATTTTGAATTTTTAAAACAACTTTAAGAACTTTGAAATAGTGTATAAAACTCTGAAAAAAATATAATGTATTAGTTAAGGATCTAATATAGTGCAATTCGCAGTCAATAACACGATTTAATAAATTTTACTTGATAGAAAAAAATCCCAAAGTTACCCCTTTTCAAAAAGTTTTTTCAAGTTTATGACTAAACTAATGAACTTTTTTACTAAATTTTTGTACTCAACGAAAGCCACTAAAAAGTTATAGATGCATTCGCAGAGTTTGACTTGATAAAAAAGTATCAGTTATTCACTATGTTTTAATATCTACCATATACTCGTATATAGCGCGCCGTTCGGCAAGCCTGATCAGTCGCGTTTCGGCGCTCACGGACAACGGGCCTGTGCTTGATTTTGCAATTTTGACAACCGATAAATTTTAAATATTACGATCATAGTGCCACAGTATAACGCTATGAAACGCTATGAAATCTTGGAGTGACATTTGACCAAACCTTTTCTTGGGACAATCACATTCAAACAATCAGTAGTAAACTCTTTTCATCAGGAGGTTCTCTTAGACGCCTTCGCAACTTTTTACCTACTGCCACTAAAATTACGCTTGCACAGTCTCTGCTTCTACCTATCCTGGACTATGCTGATGTCTGTTTTCCCGATCTTAGATAAGACCAGATTAAAAAACTTGAGCGCCTCCAAAATTACTGTATTAGATTCATATTTGGTTTACGTAAATATGATCACGTTTCTCATTATCGCGCCAAGCTCAAGTGGTTACCCATTCGTCTGCGTCGTAATGCTCACATTCTTTTCCTTTTATTCAATATTTTATTTAATCCCTCCACTCCATGTTACCTCAAAGAGCGATTCACTTTATGGCGAGACTACCATGCTCGGCCGCTGAGGTCAAAAACTAATTTGACCCTGAATGCCCCAACTGCACGTTCTGAGATGTATTATGGAAAATCTTTTGCTTTTCAGGCTGTACAATTATGGAATGAGTTGCCTGTTTCTATAAGAAAATCCCCATCGCTGGATTCTTTTAAAACTAACGTTAAAACTTTTATTTGTTAAAGCTAGAGTCACAGTAATTTAATTGTAATATCTATCTTATCCGTCAAATTTACAATTGTGTAGACAATGTTGTTGTCATACATCATGTTATTTTCATGTCTATCATTGCTTATATTGTTATCTTGGTTTATTTTATGATGGTATACCAATTTATTTGTCATATATGAATATGATCATATTATATATTAGTATATTTTACGAGTATCGTAAGTATTAGTATGTATCTGTATTCGTATGTATTTTTATTTTTAGTGTATGTAACTGTAATTGCTGAAATATTTTTAGATACACACCCCGCATTTTAATATATTCTTGCTAACTATTTCCATCCTAAGGTTGCCTGGAAGAGATCGCTTTTAGCGATAAGGCCGCTGATTGTAACACTAGTATTTATTGTTCTTCTCTCCTGTATAAGTGTTTTTTGTTTTGTTTTTGGTGTGTACAATAAAGAGTATCTATCTATCTATCTATGATCTTGATTTTTGATACCGTTTTATTGGAATTGCAAATAGACGCTGATACTAATTAGTACGCTGTTTACTTTATGTTGTAGACCAATAGGGGAGTCTCAAAAAACTGACGTCGTCGTTAAAAATTCAATGCAGATGCAATGGAAAATAGATAAGTATCGGCAAAATATTCGTCCGTCAAATCAGAGATCGGGATAAGGAAATAATGAGAGGGGAGAAATCCCCTGCGTAAATCCCCTAATATAAATGCAAGTTAGGTATCATAAATGATACCTAACTTGTATTTATATGCCATTTAGGTAAATTCTTTGGTAGTACGGTACTTAGTACTTGGAAGAAAAGTCCTCACATACATATTTTACCACTTTGGAAGAGACTCTTGCGCAAACTATTCAGTTTAGAAAAAAATTGTTAGGAACTTCAATACAATTTTTGAACACCTATCCATAGATACACGTATTTTTTTATACGGTTTTGATAGATTTTTTTTTTATTTCTTTTCCAAGTTTGTGACACCACCAAAATTTATTGTGTTTTCTTTATTTTGTATGAAATTGTTAATATTGTTCATAGAATACATGTACTTACCAAGTTTTAATAGTATACTTCTTATAGTTTCGGGAGAAAAATGGCTGTCACATACGGATGGACAGACATAACGTATATTTTAAAATTTCGTTCATTTAAAACTTATTTAAAATGAAATTTAGACACTCGACCAAATTTGATAAGAAGCCTTTTAGGCAGTAAAATTACTTGTAGAATTTGACTCTGTACTAAATTTCCGATTCGTATTTTTTATTTAAGGCTTAGAATCATTTCCTGAGCATAAAATTACAAAATAATAACAAATCCAGGTGGAGCTTCAAGCGCCAGCTCGAAAAAACGTTTTTGGCCGATATTCCGAAAAAGTTATAAAGCCTATTATTATTGTAGAAAATAAATTTTCGCATCTTTTGTTGCCAGTAAACTTTTTTTTCGAATTTACCGATTACGATTTATTATGTCGAATTTAATGATAACAATGTAAAAAAATAAGATGTGAATTCTGTTCCCAGTAGCATAAACATGTCTCTTTTTACCGGAATGGAAGTAGGGTTTTGTTTTTCGCGCGTATCTTTATGTTTGTAAAACTTTTATTTCCACATATCTTCCAAACGGCTGGATGGATTTTGGTAACTAAGATATTCTAAGACTAGTCTCATTCGCCAAAGTGTCCTTAGATAGTGGGTAATATTTTTTTACGTGTAGTGTTTTTTTGTAGTCGGGGTTTTTTAAATTAAATTTATTCTATCATATTGCTCGTTGCTCGAATAAACAGCACCGTTCATCATCATGATTGAAGAGTTGAACGAAGAGTTTGGTCTCCACTTTTGTAATAAGAACAACTAAGCTGTGAAACGCATTGCCAGAGTGGGTTTTTGTCGAAGGTTCGAACTTTGGGGTTACGAGGTACACTGTGTTTGTTTCTATTATAGAAGCAAGTTCCATCATAGACCACATCATTTTCATCCACTATTATCGGCATCATCGCAACCGCATCATTAAATGGGTTATAAATCGTAAACGGTAAGTTTTACAAAAATAGTTTACTAGCAACAAAAGATGCAAAATTTTATTTTTTTACAATTATTGTCAAAATATATAGTCCAAAATATCGGCTAAAACAGTTTTTTTTTCAATTGGCGTTTGAAGCTCTACCTGGATCTGTGAGCATTTTGTAATTTTATGCTCAGTAAGTGATCTTTACCTCATAGAAAAAAATTGGTTTAGAAATTTAGTGCAAAGTTGACCAAAAGACCTTCTATTTTTACTGGCCTTTCATTACGTTTCAGCACATTATTTTAAATTTTTGACGAACTTGTGAATTATTAGGAAACATTTTAAAAAGATGCATGAAATTGGAAAAGCCGTTCTCAACTTATGGTGTGACCAAAAAAGAAAAGGTTGAGTTTTGTATACCTACGAGTATAGATAAATTTAATATTTCTTCGTTTATATAGCAACAAAACTCTTATCATAAACAAACAAACATAAACAAATCTTGAACAAAAAAATGAGTTTAAATTACATAGTCCAATATTTTAATGTTATTTCTGCACTGTGGCACCGATTCCGCGGTCGGTGACGGTCGCGAGAACAACACAGCGTTAAATGCCTACTTTGACAGAAATACCTGGCCTTAAGATAAATTGATTATTGAATATCTTTTCAGATCTTGTTCAAAATACGTTCGATGCTATTTTCCATGTCGCATGAGTTCTTTAATTGAAATGATGTTAATAAATCATGGAGGTAGAAGTTCTTCATTCATAAATTATTATGTCAATTAATATTGGTGTTTGTTTAGTTGTTCATCAACAACGAATGGACGCAGTCAGCAAGAAAACTTTCCCAACCATCAATCCTCAAAATGAGTCTGTCATTGCACAAGTGGCGGAAGGAGATAAAGTAAGTATTTGAAATAATATAATGTAAATATCGTTTTTAAATGTACATTTAATTTATTAAAATATTATTGCATTCTGTTGTTATAATTATTGATTATTTAATTATTCCCCAGCGTCACACTACAACGTGACATTTTTCACATTCTCAATAATACTTAGATATGAGTATCACAACCCTAAATTCAGGCGCGGATCCATGGGGGGAGGAGGGTCCAGTACCTAGGTGGACCACTGATTTAAAGGCATGCATGTGCTTATCACACAGTTCTGTGACATGACCACGACTACGTGACCCCCGTGACCCCCCAACCCTGGAGCCATGTGACCCTCCCTGGAACCAAAGCTGGATCCGCCCTTGCCTAAATCTAATTAGTATTTTTTTGTATGAATGCTATCTAAAAACTCAAAGTATATGTTTTTATATCTAAATAATTTCGTACGTTTCATTTTTATTTCAGGCTGATATAGATTTAGCAGTAGCAGCAGCGAAAAAAGCGTTCCATCACTATTCAGAATGGCGTGTCATGGATGCTTCGAAACGAGGGCTGCTAATGCTCAAATTGGCAGACCTGATAGAATCTCAAGCAAGATATTTGGCAGAACTGGAGACTTTAGATTGCGGGAAACCAGTAAAAGATGCTGAAGATGAAGTGTATTATTCCGCTACAGTTTTAAGATACTATGCAGGAAAAGCTGACAAAATCCACGGAAACACTATCCCAGCAGGTAATATTTCATTTCATATGTGATCAAATCACAGTCGTTTTTTTTGTGATAAATCATTAATTTCAAACGCACAATTTATTTTGAACCATAAAGTCACAACACTGTGAGTAATTTTAAGTTAACTATAACAAGGACACGCCAAATTCAAACACTTTACTTATCTATACTAATATTATAAAGCTGAAGAGTTTGTTTGTTTGTTTGTTTGTTTGTTTGTTTGTTTGCTTGAACGCTAGGATCTCGGGAAATACTGGTCCGAATTGAAAGATTCTTTTTCTATTGGATAGTCCATTTATCGGGGAAGGCTTTAGGCTATAGAAAATAACTCTACTATTAATTGAAGCGGAGCATGAAACAAGAATGTAACAAAATCGGGAAAAAAATATTCCCCTTTTGAGAGTTTTCGTACGTTTCGTGCTTTGACATGACACATGACAGCATGTGTCAAAGATTGCGTCATTGAATTTCAGTAATCTGTGCCTCGAATATAAACCTTTGCTATTTTTTTTTCTAAATCTGAGTTGGTACGACCAATTTCCGACAGGTGGCGTAGCAGGTTGCTGAAGGCTCATGCCCAGGTGCCGAAAAAAGGTAATGTGCCGACACCCACTCTTGCCACAAAGCCTCGGACATCGTTTAGTGACGAAGTTAAAACTACGGACGGGGAATCGACCAATAGTCATACCCTCTGTCAAAGCCAGTTCAATAATAACCCCGGGTGTGGCCACGAAACCTGCGATCGAGGTTGATGTAAATGACGACGTCACAGGTGAAACCTGGCACACGGTCGGGAAGAAAACGCCGAAAAGACGACAAATAATTACTGGCATAGGTAAATCCGACGATGTACTCCAAGCTGTGGAACGTCTGAAATATATCCAAGCCTGGCAATTTAAACCTGATACCACCACGGAAAATGTGACGAAATACATTAATAAATTACATAAATGTAATAATTACTACGTTGAGAAAAAAGAGAAATAAAATCTAACTGGCATTCCGCGTTTATTATCGGGATCCCCGAAAGTTTGTACGAACAGATTAGTTCGGCGAGTTCTTGGCCCGCCGGCGTACGAGTAAGTAAATGGATTTTTCGAGCACGGGCCTCGGCCGGCGCACGGCCGCAGTAGCGGACCCGCGCGCGGCGCGGCCGTACATTGTGAATGATGCTCGACCCCCGGCGATGACTCACGGCCGGCGGCCGGTGACGGACAGCTGCACCACGCGCCAAAACGTACGCGGGTATGACACCCGTGGAAAAAGTAGTGCAATTCAAAGTTCAATTGTCATTTGCCATCAAAATATCCGTGCTATATCTGCAGATGACAAAACACGAAAGCTTGAGATACTACTAAAAGTGACATTAAGTGCGATGTGTTGGCATTGTCGGAGCACTGGCTGACATTAGACAAATTAAACTGTGTACAGATTGATGGCTTTAAATTGGCTTCGAGCTTTTGTAGGAAAGTGGCCCAGCACGGCGGGTCCTGCATATATGTGAGCGACAACACTACGTGTGTAGAAAACCAATCGTTGACAACGATGTCACGTGAACAATGTTGCGAGATATCGGCGGTAGATTTAATAGATTACAACTTAACCGTTGTCTGTATATACAGAACTAACTTAGTCACTTCTAGTATATTTTTTGACAATCTAGAACGTCTGCTCGATAAAATCAATCTGTTGAGTATAGATTGCATTATAGTAGGCGATATGAACATAAACACGTTAGGTGACGTAAACGGTGACGTAAAACGACTGCGTAAACTATTGCTAGACCACAACATGACAAACGAGGTAGACTTCCCGACTCGCACTACCGGTACTTCGTCCACGAGCTTGGATCACGTGTACTCGACGCTCCCGTCCGGCGCGGTGCGCGCCGCGCCCGTCGTCACCAACCTGAGCGACCATGTCGCGGTGAGGTGCGAGGTGCATGGCGCTGGGGGCGGTCAAACGCAATCTCCTCGCTATGGACGTAGTTTTTCACAATCCAACCGAAATAATTTTATCCTGGCGCTGGATAGTATCGACTGGGATAAAATACGGATACTAAACAAAACCGCTGTCGCGCTCGCGACGTCCATCGTAAATATAATTAAAAACAAAGTTGACATCTGTTTTCCTTACAAAAAAATTGACATCAAAATAAATGACTCATCGTGGATAACTCCCGAAGTTCAAAACTATAAATTATTGTTATTTGACATTGTCAAAATTTCTAAATTGGACCCAAATAACGATGCGATTGTCACGATGATGTCAGACATGAACATATATTATAAGAAATTAATCAGGGACGCTAAAGGTAGCTACTACAATAATATTTTAAAAAACACTAATAACGCGTCAAAATCTATGTGGGCAGTCGTTAATAAGGAGAGGGGGAAATACAATACCCCGTTCCTCGATTTTTCCGATGTTATAAAGGACCCGAACGGGCAGCAGTTTCTATCGAAAGAAATAGCCCTGAATGCGATGAACGCGCGGTTCGCGGGGCGGCGGCCGCGGCGGCGCGCGCGCGCGCCGACGTCGCGCGCGCCGCCGCCGTGCTGCGCGCGCGCGCGCGCGCGCCGGCCGACCGCTGTCTGCGCCTGCGGCCGTTCACCGCGGACGAGGTGCTACGCATAGTGACCACTCGCATACCGGCAAAGGCGTCGAGAGATATTTACGGAGTCTCAATGAGACTTTTAAGAACCGCAATACACTCTGTCGCTCCCATATTAGCCGATTGTTACAACGCCTGTTTGAGGGAAGGAACTTATCCGGCCGTTATGAAATTTAGTAAAATTTCTCCCCTTTATAAAGGGAAAGGTAAACGAGAAAGCTTCGACAGCTACAGACCGGTCGCTATAATACCCGCGGTGGGGAAGATCTTCGAAAATGGTTTGACGTTTGAGGTTTTTTGTTTGAAATCGATATTCTCAGGAATGAGTGAACCGATTTCAGTCATTCTTTCACCGTTGGATATGTACGGGATCCCGATGAGTGCTATATAATATACCACGGGCGAAGCCGGGGCGGGCATCTAGTTCATTATATAAATATAACACGAAAACTAATAACGACATGGGTTAAAATTTGAAAAAAAACTATGTAATAAAGCTTACAATTTTTTAAACAGTAGCAAGTAGAATCGAGAAGACATTACTTATGGATTGGTTTATGCATAACAAAACTCAATATTACACTTTTATGGCAAACACTTTAAATAAAGTTTTCCATAACCATAAAGTTTTCTTGATTTGACGTGCGTTATGATTATGACCGTAATCGGCACATAATAGTTAGTAGTTAGATTTAAATTAATGGAGTGTTATCTGCCAGACATAATAATGATAGTATTGTCACGTTGTTTCCTATTTTATTCGGCGTGATCGGTGTGTGAATACATCATTGTTTTACATAAGTTATCAGTTCGCATTTATCTATAAATTGCACCTGAGCCAACCCAGCTAAGCCAATTAGACAAGGAGTCAATTAAATGCATATAGAGAGGTATATCAATCTAAGAGGATTATGTTAATTTATTCCAAAAAATTTGGAAAACAAATATTTAAGACAATGGTAGAAAAAGTGTTGATTCAAATCATTCGGTAAGCAGGAGAAGCCATCTGAGATCAAGTGCCAGAAGATCCTTCCAGAAAAAAATCTACGTAAAAAGAATGTACATATATTGGATGGATATTTTTACAGGTGCACTTTTGTTGTACAAACGAAATATACCATAACACCACTGCCAAGTTACGGCTGGTCTAGTCGGGAGAACGGCGACTGCTGATCCGAAGACCCCGGGCTTAAAACCACGCGCACCACTGTCTTTTCGAATAATGGGCATAATGCCGCTAACTTAAAACGGTGAAGGATAACATCGTGAGGAAACGGGCATGTGCCTAGAATATTTCTAAGTCATGTGTCATCCACCCACGCGCACTAGGCCAGCGTGGTGGATTATGGCCTTGACTCTCTCCTTGCGAGAGAATGCCCCGAGTCCCAGCAATGGGAACATTTAGCCAACATCGCCAAATATATCATTTATCTTTTTTTTACTATAATAGGTTCACACTTGACCACCGTCTCGCCTGATGTTAAGCGATGATGGATGATATTTATATTCTTTCTATTATGCAGTCGCTACTTAGTTTTAAATTAGCTAGGCAGGAAAGACCAGCAAGACATGGTTTGTTTTTATCGAATGCGCAAGTAAAGATTTGGTACAACATACTGTAATTCACATGTAAAGAGATGCATGCATGTAGATACGAGTATATTTTGAAATAATTCATTTAACTTAACCACTTTTTCTACAGATGGTGAGGTATTATCCTTTACGCTCAAAGAGCCAGTAGGTGTTTGCGGACAGATCATACCATGGAACTACCCGATCCCAATGATGTCATGGAAGATTTCCCCCCGCCTTGGCTGCAGGTACTAATTATGAAATAACCAGTACGATATTTGCATTTTAAAAATACGATGTTTTTTTTCAAAACATCGTTATCATTTAATTTCGATGTCAGCGTTTTAATATAATTTCCTTTCCTAGAGCCTCAGCTATTTTTCAACGTTTATACTCTGTCATATCTGCATTTTATCATCTCCATATTACTTCTTATTTAAAAATGTCTTGGGGGAAATTCTCCTAATTGTTCAATATGGTGACCAATACAGGCTGCACAATTGTATTGAAACCGGCGGAGCAAACTCCTTTGACTGCCTTGGCCGTAGCTGCTTTGATCAAAGAGGCTGGCTTTCCACCTGGAGTGGTCAACGTAGTTCCTGGGTATGGACCTACTGCTGGCCACGCTCTCACTCACCACCCCGATGTCGACAAGGTTGCCTTTACTGGATCTACGGAGGTTCGTTCAAAGCAGGGATTTTCGCAGAATTTTCTTTATGCAATTGTCATCAAAAAAAATTATTGCGTATCTTAAACAAAGCTAAGTTTCAAGTCAACAATGAAACCTTCTTATTTACGACCAGAATTAAATAAATCTTCTAATCATAAAGTTTCTCGTTTTAAATGTTTAATTGTCCACTTTAAGATTGCGAGCAAATATACAACACTCAAACAAAATGTTTACAGCGTCATAAAATGGAAAAACTAGCACATCTTACATTCTAAAAGATAACGCATATTCAACAATACTCACAACGCATTGAAGCTAACTAGTCACGCGAGTCAATTACGACAACAGTCCAATTATAGGCAAGCATATCTCATCAGAAGTGGCAGAGTTTTACTTTTGTCATGCGTTTCACGCCTATAATCAAGTAATATAATCGTTTAAAATACCCTATTATTCTAAAACGATCCTATAAAATATTTTTAATTTCAGTTATCTGTATTCAACCAGGTTATTATTTTAAATTCTTAAATAACGCATACACATTTAATATATTCGGTACCTTTGGCAGATTCGATGTAATAAATCTCCGATTTTATAAACTACAGATTGATGTATACGTCATGTAACTTATTAGTCAAAACAACAAATTAAAATAGATTATGTACACGTCCAATGTTACTAAGAAGTGTAACATTTTGATCAATCTGAAAGACCAAGAACCTTCACGATACGGCTTTTAAAGCCTAGGCTGGTGGTGGTGGATGAATATGAATATGAATAAATTAAACACAATTTTTTTTATTATTTATTAACGAAATTTTAAGGATTGGGAAAATATCTGAAAATTAGATTTTAATTTGTATGACGTAGGAAACGAATTGATTTAAAGTTTTAATGAATTCGTTATGAACTTATCAGATTACTGTTTATTTTTGTTCCTAGTAAATTGTGTCGTTAAAATGAAACATTTTCGTTAATTTCTCTTGAAAATCATAATCAATTTTATTGTCAAAAGAAAACATTAAAACACATGTCGTTTTATTTCCTGTCAATAAATTGATGAATTACACAGGTGGGACGAATTATTCTGGGCGCCGCGTCAGCAGTGAACCTCAAACGAGTTACTCTGGAGCTTGGAGGAAAAAGTCCCCTCGTGGTATTCAATGATGCTGATGGTATGATATAATCTGAATTATTCTATTCGGGCTAACACAACCTTCGTTTTAATTTAATATTTAAAATCCTATAACTGGCCACAATTATTTGATTTTAATTCAACTTTCTTAATTTACTCCTAAAACTGTGTGCATATTTCTCAATACAATTTCTTCAAAAAGTGTAAATTTGGATAGTTTACCGATTCAGGATTTAGTAGGTCATGTTTAATAGTAAAACGGCGCTCTCGTACTCCAAACATTTTTTACTACCTACTTTAATCGCAAAAAAACTATAAATAATGTTTGTTACAAAATTTATTGCTAAAAGATAGAATAAGTTCAAAATATTTTTAAACTAAAACTCGGATTCGACGGTGGTACTTTCACTACTGCACAGAACGTGGTTCACACATGTGTCAACGACGCGAAAAGGAACAAACATCGCTTTACGAGAAATATAACGAAGCAAACATAATTATGTCACAGTATAAACGTTATAATAGCCCGGCCTTACAGACGGAGTTTACAAATAAAAAATATGTGCATATGTCACTGGGAAAGACTGTAAATACATTTGTTATTTGTTTTTATCCAAGTTGTATCAACATTATCATGGCTATATTTGAATAGACTTAGTTACTCGGTGTACACACAAGAAATAGTTAAATGAATTAGTTCGAAGACTCTTCCTCTTCCCGTAGTGTTCTTGTCAGGTGATCCATCATGTTACTTCGTTTTCTTTGTTTCTTTTAGACTACGACTTCATTATAAAAAAGAACATTATGTCATGGTGTTAAACAAATATAGGAAGTTCTAGCTGCATCAACTACTTCGTTCACATAGGTGTTACAGCCGTAAATCAAACAAGTAGTTTCTATTACGCCTATTTATAAAACAAACCATGTATACACAAACATTTTTATAATATTAGCTGGTAAGTATCCTGGTGTGTACAGAAAAGTGTCGGTGAGATCGTTAATTCTGAACAAAGCCACATTAAGTATTAATAGAAATATGATATCAGGTTAACTGCACATAACTTCACAGAATATTTAGTAGTATGTACCAACGGCCACGCAAGTAATTAAAGTGCGACGTTCATAACAGTCGGAGTGATACGTGGTCGACACATAGACAGACAGATATGAACGAACAAAAAAATCCAATTTTGGCATCAATATCGATTATACAAGTTATTTCTCTACTTATTACCGTGTGCTCTCGAAAAAAAAACTTTATTATACAGAATTCGTCTCATTACAGCTTTATTATAAGTTAAGATACCCTACAATATGTAGAGCCCTTCCGATGGAATAGGGTATCGAATTCCTATGTGTTTCAAATAGGACAACAGAATTTCTCTCATTATCCCTTTGGTAATCCTCCGACAACGAACCGACTGGAAAATTCTTTGACCCAAATTAACTGATTTCTTCAGTTAGGAATAAAAAAAAATACAGTTACTGACTTAGTGTAAAAGTTAGTCTGAAACGAAGATGTTTTTAAACTTGAGTCGAGATGTTGTATGAGTGATGCTAATTTTCAGTGGAGAAAGCAGCCCAAATCGCGCACGCAGCAGCATTCGCCAACGGAGGCCAATGCTGTTGCGCCGGAACCAGGACCTTCGTGCAGTCCGGAATCTACGATCAGTTCGTTCAGAAAGCAGCAGAGATCGCCAACAAGAGATCTGTTGGAAACCCTTTTGATGACGTCCAACAGGGACCTCAGGTGAAGACAATATTTAATTTGCGTGTGCAAGACAAGAATAATGTCTCAAAACGTGCTCTGCCTGTTTTCAGTGTTGCATTTAATAACTTTCAACGAAAGTCATAACTCTGAGTTAGTTATTGTATATGAATCAAAGGAGCTAAATAATCTATGACTATTATGGTCATGCTTACAGCTATGATTAATTCAAACTGTATACCTAACATCCGAAAACGTTATAATCATTATTATTTTAACACCCGCAGAAACTTGACGTGTCTATGTGTGCATGCTGTGTGTGTGTTTGTCTGTGGCATCGTAGCTCCCTAACGGATGAACCGATTTAGCTTCGTTTTTTTATTGTTTGATATTTCAATAGGTCGGAAGTATTCTTAGCTACCTACGTTTGATGAAATCATGATTTGATCAGTCCCAGATGGCCGCCGCCATAAAATGGAAGATTTTTTCACAAATTTCTCAATACGGGTATCAAATGAAGGGCCTGGCTAATAGAATACTAGCCTAAGTACTACCTATGAAAAATTTCAATTCTTACAGGTTTTCAGAAGTAAAATTTTTAATTTTGTTTAGGACGAGTATTATACGATTAATGGAGGTGAGGCGACTGCTATTTAAAGAAAATACTCAAGAACATTTATTTTTCCAGATTGACAAAGAAATGTACACAAAGGTGTTAGGATACATCGAAGCCGGTAAAGAAGGTGGTGCAAAGCTGGTCGCAGGTGGTGACAAGGTTGGCGATAAAGGATATTATATCAAACCGACGGTATTCGCTGATGTACAAGACAACATGAAAATAGCTAGAGAAGAAGTAAGCCAAATATCGTATAACAATATAAAATTAATAGAGAAATAATTTTGTTTAAATAGCTTTTATTGCAAAACAATCTAAATAATAAATTTTTAACGGTTTTGTTCATCCATTTTTTTCGTACCAATTTTGGTTTTCTCAATTGTTTCCACGAGGTTTTATAAATTATGTTAACATTCCAAAACTTTTCTTTCCAGATTTTTGGCCCTGTTCAGAGCATTCTCAAGTTCGACACCTTTGAAGAGGTAGTAGGAAGAGCCAACGATACCAACTACGGCCTAGCTGCAGGCGTCATCACTAACGATGTCACTACAGCTCTCAGTTTTGCTAGGCTCGTCAGAGCTGGGTCTGTTTGGTAAGTTCGGTCACACTCCTTAAATTGTGTCAAGAATTTATTCGAAACATAAATATCGGTAAAATTGTCAATAAAGATATAAAGATAACAAATCACCACAACAGGTCTTTCGCCTCGAATTATAAAAACGCAAATATGAAAAAAATCCTATATGTTTTGAATTGTTTTCGAAATAATGTCCGAGCTACACGATGCTAGTCTTCAAGCTAGGATACTCGTAGCAAATAATTTTAGTAAGCTAGTATTTCTAGCTGTAGACAAAACTAGCGTTGCGTAGCGTTGTCTACACGAAGCTAGATGAACTTGCTAGCTTGCTATCCTAGCTTTCTGGTATCAGTTAAATGAGTGCTTATTCTTAAATTTTCATTCCAGGGTGAACACTTTCGATCATGTCACTAGCCAAACTCCGTTCGGAGGTTTCAAGGATTCTGGACTAGGAAGGGAGCTGTAAGTTTCACCTAAATATTATATTTTTTTGTTTAAATTATACGTTGTTTAAACTGAGGACATAACCTCATGTTTACTCTTTGAAAAAAATATAAATCTTTCTTCCTACACAGGAAGATGCAGACAGGGAAAACTGTTCATATATTTATCTGTTTAGTAAAAGTTTGATGTAAAAGCATAACGTTATCTAATCCTCTCCCACTTGCATTGTGAACCATGCCTTAGACGTGCATTTCAATCAAACGTTTTTAATTAATAATGAGTAATAAATAAATAGTAAATTAAAACAAATCGAAAGAATATTTATTGGTGGACATTTCACACACGTCCACATTGTGTAAGCAGATTATTTGGCAGAATTGCCTATTTCTAGAATTATTTTGTAACGTTGTTAATGTATTCGTACCTATATCTATATATTAGGGATTCTACCCAAATACATATTGAATGTAAATCATTTTTTTTACAGAGGTGAAGAGGGCATTAACAACTACTTGGAATGCAAGACCATCACATTAGCTCTGCCGAAAGTGCCGCAAATTTGAAAACTATGTTACTTATCGTCTCGTCACTACACATTTAAAAAAAAAACTTAATTGTTATAATCACATTAACATTAATATCATCATATCTGTCGAACTTCTATCATTATTGTTATATAATGTTACGCAAAATATTAATATTAAGTAACCACGTTTCACTTTAATTTGTAATGATTAAATAAGTTCAATTTGAAAATTTAAATACAATCATATTGTACTGACCCTCACATTACTGAGAATAAGGTGATACAGTTAATTTTAGTTTAACTTGGATTCTTAATACCATAAATTAATAACCATTACCTACATTGTACCACCAGGACCACAAGTTGATTTAATATATTATCTTATTCAGACAAACAGTCACCATTTCAGCATTTTTGTGGCTATGACGAATCATGACACTTTATCAAAATCAAAGTCTGTTGTCAAGTATAAGATAGTGAACTATTTAGGACTCACCAATAATTTTGTACTGCTTCTCTGTTAGATGGTTCGACATCATCCCGCAGACATGCGCCCCCAAGGAGTGCCCGACACAAGTTATCATTTTAGCTAGAGCCCCAGCCTGTGTGATGAATGAGTAGAGCTGGGCTGTGCATTGAGCTGCCAATCTAGAAAAGTGTACAAGAAATATATTGATAATGGTAATAAAAATTGGGATGATGATTAGATCCAAATTATATCATTCTAATTAGTCCGTCAGGTAGATGAGAAAATATGTGAAACGTTTATTTTGTTTCATTAAATTAATAAAAATTCACAATAGATATAACGAGTATGTACCTAGAGCACGTCTTCATAAAAATTGACACTCGACCACTTCCAAGCACTATATCTTCGTATTTTTGTAAATGAAACAAAGAAATAATACGTGTACAATATTTTTTTAATTAATTCGTTTTTTTTAGTTGCCCTGCGTATTTAACGTCTTTAAAGCAGTTTTAAAGAGAAACATCTAACGCTTTTGACACTTGAGTATCTACGAGGGTCAAACTGAAAGTTCTTAGAAAATCAAAAACTGATTACATTAGCCAGTTATTAGTTTTATTATATCTTTTCAAAATATTGTCCATTCACGTCAATACACCGCTGCATGCGATGGAACCACTGGGAAAAGCACTTTGCCCACTCGTCCTTAGGGGTCTCTTCAATGGCATCGCGATACGCAGCCACCGCTTCTTCAGCATTCATAAACCGCTTTCCTTTAAGTTTTTCTTTAATTTTTGAAAATAAATAAAAATCACAAGGCGCGAGGTCGGGGCTATGCGGCGGGTGACCCAGTAATTCAACGTTTGATGTCTCCAAATAGTCGATCGTTCGCTTGGCGGTGTGCGATGAGGCGTTGTCGTGGTGAAGGAGGATCCTACTGCGAGGTCGTTTCTCTCGAACTTTTTCCAAGACAAGTGGCAAACAATTGGTAGTGTACTATTCTGCAGAAACTGTTTTTTGATCCTCTAACACAATTGTTGCGAAATGACCTATCCTTCCAATGAACGAGGCCACCATTTTTTTCCCCACACTTCGATCTCTCTTCACTTTAGTTGGCAACTCCTCGAAAACACCCACTGAGCAGATTGTCTTTTGGTTTCAGGATCATAACAGTAAATCCAGCTTTCGTCACCTGTTAGTATGTCGAACACAGCATTTGAGTCACCTCCGTTAAATCTTTCAATCATTTTACGGCACCAATCCACACGATGGAGTTTTTGAGCCTCAGTCAAATTATGAGGTATCCACCGGGCGCAAAGCTTCCTGACCGCTAAATGTTGTCTTGTAAATCTTGTCCGAATCTGCTGATAGGTCACTCTTTTGTCAGTCTCTATCATACGCCGCACAACACAGATGTTATCTTCAGTCGTCGCCGTAGAAGGCCGTCCCTCACGTAAATCATCAGTGAGATTAGTGCGACCACGTTTAAACTCATTAAACCAGTTGTAAACAGTCGCACGAGATGGGGCTTCATCGTGAAAGGCCAATCGTAGTCTATCATAACTTTCTTGTTGACTTAAATGACATCGAAAGTCATGAAAAATCATTGCACGAAAATTTTCTCGTGTTAAATTCATGTTGACGTGACACAGACAATTTTCAATTTGCCGCCAAATCGTAAAACAAATGACAAATGAATGAAGTATATACTCAGTAATATTGGCAAAGAGTTATATTTTCAAATTATAGAATTTTTTTTATTATATTGTTTATAAGTGGCCAGTTCTAAGAACTTTCAGTTTGACCCTCGTATTAACACATATATATATATAGGTCCGTGTTAAACCAACAACGCGCGTGATGGTGTGCGACGGTGCTGTCGAAGGTAATGCACGCTGACCTAAAAGATTTTAAACTTATTTAATTAATTTCTATGGTTACTTATTATAATACCTATTATTCATTTCCATCTCTATTCCATCTTTTCAAGATGCAAATTAAATCGAAATACCGAAGCTGGTAATGGTATCTTAGGAATGTTGAAATTAATCGAAGATCAATGAAATTATTCGCTCGGTGAAAATATAAGATATATTGAGTGAATCAGATTGATGCACTCTGTGTTAGGACTTTTTGTGTCTGAGTGGGGATACTAAAGTAGGTACTTATATTCTATCAAACAACACAAGATTCAGTCTTGTTTGATGGAACTTCTTAGTAATAGATCATCACTCTCTTACAAGGGCGGATCCAGCTTTGGCGGCAGGGGTCTCACATAGGCGTAGTCACTAGTCAAGCCACAAGACGTGCGCGCGTTTTAATTAGTGGTTTACCTTGGTTCTGGACCCAGCCCAGGGGTCTTGACCACATGACCCGGCCTTGTTCTCTTAGGTATCTGATATAACATTAATAACTTACTTCATGTTCGAAAGCGCGGAAAGGTAGCACGGAAACCTAGTGAGCAGCTCCCAATCTACCATGAACACATTGTAGTCCTTCCGTGATAGGTAAGCTGAAAAAATGTGTTTTCGTGTTTTAATTCACATCGGAGTTACTTTTTTGATAGCAGCGTCGCAGGTACACTTTATTAATTATTCATGTTAATTTCTCAATTTCCATATCTCTATACATAAAAACGTTATGTTGGTTTGTGTACGCTTCAAAAACTCAAAAAGTTCTGCACCGATCGAGCTGAAATTTTAGAATGACATATAATCCGCATCAAGGATTGTTTTTATCTAACTTTTGCATCACAATGTGCTACAGCGAAGCGTAGCAGGGTACAGCTAGTTGACTATAAAATAACTATTTTTTTAATAAAGAGTGACGAGATGAGCAAGACATGTGCCTGATGGTGAGAAACAAGCCTGCCACATAACACCACAGTGACACGCAGCTATTGGAACATGAAGAGTCCAAATCATCACCTAGCACTGCACTGCGCTCGTCACCCAGAGATTTAAGATGTTAGATCTCTAAGCCCTATAATTTCTCTGGGAACGTTGCCCTTCAAACCGGAATAAAGTAATGTTTGCACTTTACTGCTTGGTGGTAGAATAACTGGCAAAGGTGTGGTACTTCCCCAGGCAGACTCTGCTAAGAGTCACCACTACAAAACATTGTAATATTATTATAGTTGATTTAGTAGTATTTAAGTTTTAGGTACCTAAGTTTGTGTAAATATGGACTATACAGGAAGTCAAGAATAAAAAAATTATTGAAGCACGTTTTAAAAAAGGTTCGCTTGATAAGTAATAAGTAAGTTGCCAAAACGACAAATAAACAACAGACTATCACCATCTTCTTTAAATTTAATAAACATGAATTGAAATAACTCTTCTTTTCTGTTCACTCCTCCAAATCGCAGATGCAGTAAATCAGAATAACATCTGAGCTTTAAATAAAATATCTGTAAATAACACATTGACTGTTCCGAAGTCGCGCTCACCGTCTCGTATGTAGGTCATGGGTGTTTTGGCGTAAGTTCCGTTGAACCCGTGAATGATCATCACATTCTTCCTGCCGGGATCCCAGCCGTATACATCGAGGTGTTTAGGGTTTCGGACGTCAACCCACTGCTTGAAAGGACGTTCCCTGTAATGAAAGTATAAAAAGTTAGTCATTCAATTTGCAAACTTAATTTGCTTGTGATAAGAACGTCTAGGTTGTGGAATACGTTGCCTGAGTGGGTTTTCCACGATAGTTACAATCTTGGTGTCTTCAAATCGAGAGTGAATCGGTTTCTTCTAGGTAAGCACGCTCCATCGTAGATCGCATCATTGCTTATCATCAGACGAGATGGCAGTCAAGTGCGAACCTATTACAGTTTAAAAAAAAAATCAATGTACGAAAAATACGTTACTTTACGAGTTCTTAACGAGCACTTTTTGTTAGCTTTGTACTTACTCTACGTCTTCATACTTTGCCTACAAAACAAGATAGCATGTATGACTGAAACGATGGCTTACTTACGGCGTGTATAAAAAGAAGTTAATCTCGCTGTCGGGGCATTTCCATTCGCGCTTCATCACGCACCGCCAGTAGCGAAAGTCCAGCATTGAGGTCATGATGTCTCCACCAGTCTCGGGCACTGGAAGCAATTATTATACTTCACATTATTCCAAAAAGAGCAGCCATTTGGTCTGAAAGTATGAGTGCTTGTTGTGTGAAAATATGAACGATTTCTACTTCGTCGGCAGAAGAGAAATATACATTTATGGGACTGACGCAAACTATATAACAAAACTTTACCAGAACAATAAAAAACGTCGTCACGTTTTTAAAACTGTAAAAGTTTCAAACAGTCTGCTTCTTGGCTCTATAACCAGTAATTCATCTGCCGTGGACGCCTATGATGGTATGTAAGTAAACAAGAATTAAAAACCAAAATCTCGATACCAACACCTGCGTTCCAGAACAAAAACTAGTCCCTCCGTTGTCATTATGTCTTGTCTGGCTTTTGAGCTTTGTTTTTTGTTATAAAATATGTTTTTTTTTTAAGTTAGGGATCCATTTGAAAACTTCGGCCATGAAACCCAAGGTGTGAAAAAAATATCATAATAAATCCCTACATCGAGTATACGCTGCAGAAACTATTAGTTATATAGAAGTTTATATATTTTATATACTATATATAGTTTTATAGAAGACATTAATTTCTACAAAAAGTTATACATACAATAAGCTATGGACTCGTGGAATCCAGCCAGCCACGTTTGGGGAATCTCCAAACATTATATGGAGCCGGTACAGCCTATGTACCTATTCTGAATCTATACTAATATTATAAAGCTGAAGAGTTTGTTTGTTTGTTTGAACGCTAGGATCTCGGGAAGTGCTGGTCAGAATTGAAAGATTATTTTTCTATTGGATAGTCCATTTATCGAGGAAGACTATAGGCTATAGGAAATAGCACTACTATTAACAGAAGCGGAGCATGAATCAAGAATGTAACAAAATCGGGAAAAAAATATTCCTTTTAGAGAGTTTTCGTACGTTTCGTGCTTTGACATGACACATGATAGCATGTGTCTAAGATTGCGTCATTGAATATCACAGATTACATACCTCTTGAATATAAAACCTTTTTGCTAATCTCTGAGTTGGTACGACCAATTTCCGACAGGTGGCGTAGCAGGTAGCTGAAGAGGTGTTTTGTTTGAAAGCGAAATTCTCAGGAATGACTGAATGGATATGTGCGGGATCTCGATGAGTGCTATATATGTTCCACGGGCGAAGCCGGGGCGGACATCTAGTAAGTTATAATGACAAAAGCAATATTTCATTCGGTAGTACTTAATATGTGTTGACTCCGTCAGTTGTACATGTAGGCTGCCCCGGATCTAGGGGGCGCAAGACGGGGCCCGTGCCCCGGGCGGCACGCCTCAGGGGGGGCTCCAAATTGAGCAAATGCGTAACCCATCACGTATTTCAAGTGATCGTCGTAATATCCGATCCAACATTATCATCATGAATTCTTCCTTCCTTATGTGAAGTTAGGGGGGCTAGATACTCGAGGAGAAGAAAAGAAGTCAGAGGGACGTAACCCGTTATGTCCCTCCTGCGCATGGTGGTCATGAGTAGAAACATTTTTTTCAGATTTTGCCCAGCCTAAAAAATAAAAATATTGAAGATCCGGGGCTGCATGTTGGTAGGTATACTTACCAAGCATTAAATGGCATAGATTTTTGCAGATCAATTAATCACTTCATTTAAATTTTAAACTTCTAAAATTACCAAAAATTTAAGAATGCATAAAAAATATCTTCAGTTACGTGAACTGATGAGATATCATTCTTGAAATATTTGTACGGTAGTTGTAAATTTCCTGTGCCTTCGTTAAAATTATTGAGAGGTTTGGGCAACTTTCACTTGGCTTGTAGGTACTAAGACGTCCTTAACAAGCAATGACACTACCACAATATGGGATTTAGGCATTTATAATAAACTAGCTGTACCCGCCACGCTTTGTGCTGTGGCACATTGTGATGCAAAAAATAGATAAAAACAATCCTTGATGCCGATTATATATCATTTTAAAATTTCAGCTCGATCGGTGCAGAACTTTTTGAGTTTTTGAAGCGTACACAAACCAACATAACATTTTTAACCCCCGACCAAAAAAAAGGGGTGTTATAAGTTTGACGTCGATGTCTGTCTGTCTGTCTGTCTGGGTGTGTGTCTGTCTGTGGCACCGTAGAGCTCAAACGGATGGGCCGATTTCAATGCGGTTTTTTTTATTTGAAAGTTAATATCCGTGCGGGTGTTCTTAGCTATATTTGGTTAATATCGATTCAAAATGTGCACGTGCAATATTGTGCACGTATGTTCTTTTGTTTCGCAATCAAAAAATGACGAAGGATAAATATAGTGCTTAGAAGATTCGATTGACGTCACGTTTATATACGATTTTTTTGTAGATGTGACGTCACAGCCCTCACTCCGTTTGATGACATAATATATCTTTGTCGATTTTTAATAAAATTTGATAACACAAAAAATACGTATTTTTCAGTAATCTACCAGACGGACTAATAAGGACGATATATTTTTGACCCAGTCAACATCCCAATTTTCGTAAGAAATTCAAATAACTGTGTATCCAACTTTTACCGGGAGTCGATGCAGTGGTGAAGGCCAAGGTGTCTCGACCACTTTCACCACCTACCACCGCGTTGCGGAGATAATGTGCACCGGTGAGTTTAATGCATTTTAACAATATCAAAAGCAGTTAATCAGAATTCCAATTTATTTTGGCAGTATCTGCCGCAAAATGACGTACCTACTTCTTGTGAAACTATTTGGTATTATATCAATAGTAGATGCTCCGCAAAATGAAACTATTTGGTATAATGAAAGATCTTAAGTCTATCGATAGTAATTCCAATTACTATTGATAGATTATGATCACATTTGTATGACTTTTTTGGGTTATTTAGTTATATCGAACATGCTGAGTTATACTTTAGTTTACACCTGCACTAATTCTAACAAATTATTACGAATTATTCCAATAAGACCTGATGATAGCAATCGTTTGCGCTCACCTAGAAAAGCAAAAAATTCAGAAGTTACAAGAAGAATTTTAATTGTCGCATTTAAAAGAGCCTACTTATTAAGTTGCCGTAACGTAAGTACATAATATTATAACTGAAACTGAAAACTAGCGAATCTAACGACTCTCATTATTAACAATGTTGCTAGTATGAAAGTTAGATGCGCGTTATTTTTTGCACCTAGATAACAAGACAATGTATTCGCACATGGGTGAAATCTTGTGAACTAATTGAGACCACCGTGATATCAATAGTACGAGTAATAATAATTTGTATTGGAGCATAACACCTTTTTGAGTATGAAATGTTTAGCTTCAGATACCCCGATTATTTAGAGCTTTAAATGAACGTTAGTTTTACATAGTCATCATCATTATCATTCGTTGTACATACTTTCATCTAAACCAAAAATACTTACTGATCACTGTTGATCAATTGTCAATACCATAAAACACTCCCGTGCTAAGTACCACACCTTATCCAGTTATTCCATCGCACTTGGTACTGTGCAAACATTACTGTGTTTCGGTATAAAAGGCTAGTAGGTATATATATACATATAATTTTTCCAGCCAAATTACCCGGATTGACGAGTGCAGCGCAATGCTAGTTAATGATTTGATCTCGCCGTGTTATAATAGCTACATGTCATCATCATCATCAGCGTGTGTTCGTCCACTGCTGGACATAGACCTCTCCTATAATACGCCACTTAACCCGATCCTCGGTCTTACGTTTCCAGCTGCCACCAGCCATCTTTCGTATATCGTCACTCCAACTAGTCTCAGGGCTTCCTACACTATGTTTCCCGGTTCGCGGTCTCCACTCCGAAATGCAAAAGACAATTACACCTAAGTACTATAATATTCTTGGCCAAGGAACAGAAATTAAACAGAAATGAAATTTGGAGTGACAACCATCTTATCTTTCATGTTTTCTAAGAAAAGCCACTAATTTAAATAATATGTTTTGCTATCGTTGTATTGAATAGGCAATCGCAAGTCAATAGCATCATTTTCTCTTTCATCTGGCAGTGAATGGATTCAGTGGAGCGAAAAAATTGCCTTCAAATTATACGTAAGTACGTGATTTCAAACGCAGGGAAAAATAGCTGCGCGAAAAATTATTACCATTATGTAGATTCAAAGAACAGCCAAGCCACTTACAGAACTGGTCAAACTTTTCAATTGATGTTACGTCACAAAAAAAATAGGTAATTGATAGTCCGTACCTAGTTTGGATAAAACTGTTATGGGTTGAATTCTGTACCTATACTGAAGACATTTAGATTTTTTTATCGAAGAACCGATACTGATGCAAAAACTGAATTTTTTTCGTTGATATTTGTTTGTCTGTATGTCGCCCAGGAATCAAGTCGAAACTACAAATCTAATTCAAATGAAACTTAGCATGATTTGAGTTTATTTGGGTTATTGTCGATTCGCTACAAAGTAAATCCGTCACAATTTGTATACTTCATACATTCAAAGTAAACTCGGCATTTGAGGTAAGTCTCTGGATATGATTGGTTTTTCATCAAACTCGAAATATTATAGTTAGTTATGTCTGCAACATTCAAGCCACTACTACTACGTAGGTATCAAACCAAAGTAAAAAAAAGTATTAAACCGGACCGAAACTTAACTTTTACGTGTGTAGAGACTATAAGTTCAGGTTAGCACTTCGAAAAATAGCGGGATGTGAGGCCCGGAAACCTACACGTGGTGCACCATGGTCATCAGACAACTACTTACCTCGGTGTTATTTATTCTGATGGCTAATTTCGGCCGGAAAGAACTCGAATGCTCCATGTTCGAATCTTGAGGGTCGCGTGTTTGTTATAATTTGGATGACGCTGTGAACGCGCAGCGTAAAAAATCACTCTGAAGAAATAGCCATTGTCAGCCAAGTTCATCATGTCGTTTTTTGTTTGTTGTTGCGCGTGTGTCGTCTGTTTTTCTAAGCGCGCATGTAGGTACATTGTTACATTGATGTTCAAAAACCCATCAACTTGGCATAATTTTCACCCAACTGACGCTCTTCTAATCTTTGTAGGTAGGTAAAAGTATGTAACGTACGTACAGGCTTCGATGCCTACAGGTATATAACGAAATATTTTTTTCTATATCTAGGGTTTCAGAATTCTGAGAATCGTAATAGTCTTTCTAGAGGTAGTATTTGATTAGAGGTTCACTTACCTATTTCTGTCACAACAACAAACGCAACAAACCAAAAATTTGTCCGACACATTTTTATATCACGTCACAAAAATTCGTTAACACAAATCAAAACTTTCACTGGTTAAATGCGTTGGAAATTTTTGGTGATAAATAAATTCGATTTTTCTCAAACAATCTAATGAACGATTTTTGAAATTAGATTTATTTATTTTATCCACTAAATATATCCGCCTACCTACCAGTATTTTAAATACTGGCTGGTAACAATGTTCATTGAAACTTCACGTGCGCAACTGTTGTATAGCAGTGACGGGAACGCGACAACAATCTTTCGCTGCTGTCGGCAGAGAAATGCAGTTGTGCTTTAATGGCCATTGGCCACTGACCGCTTTTAATCTAAACTTCCTTCGTACAACTAATTTCCATAATACGAACGTAGGTAGTTTAAACCCAAGCAATTCGGATATCAAAATGGTGTTTTATATTCAGCTTACGTTGAGAAAGTTTTATTTCGATAGAAAAGTAGAAGGTAGGTAGTTCCTCATACATAGGTAGTACTTATGGCATAGCCATGTACTTACGTACTTGACATAAATTGATTAATGCTACATAGGATTTATGATAAATCTATATTTTAAATGTATGGTTAGTAATAGAACCAAGATACCCTACAGTTACGGCATAGAATGTTTTGGGTAAATCAAGAGGTCTTTATGAGCCGCGTTGCAGTGAGTCCCTGTGGCATTCATCACATAGCAAAAATCATTATAGTTTTGAGCAGAAAGATTTTTTAGGCAAGAATGCGTGCCCTTTAAAGATTTGAGTGTTCACTATTACTTATACCCTTAGATAGAGTAGATAGAGTATAAGTCAATGTACCTATCCTCTTTGCTTATACCCTATATTATTGATCTTATTGTATCGATATTTATACGATAGGTACCTATTAGGTATCTATACATATTTGTTTTGATGCGAAGTGTATACTACCGTCCTGTCAAACAGCGATCTCAATGAGGAGTTTTCAGAATGCAATATAATGTATGTATAGGTACGAGTACCTGTCAAAGGCAGGGTCAAAAGTCAATTTATGCTTGACAAATTAGAACAGTGCTCCTGGCAGTAAGGTATATATTATTTTCAAAACATTTGGGAGCATTTAGCCTTCTTTGGCTAGAAAATCTGCGCATACTACACCTACTTAATAGTTAATATTACCTATACCTTCTTAATAATAATACCTTCATATTACGATATTAGGGATACCGGCTGAAATAAAAATGCCAGGCGTGCATTTGATATCGGCAGCTAATCACTATTCGAAGAAGTCCCACAGGTCCATGCTTGAGGAATTGCTATAGGAGGTAGACCTCAAAATAATCGTCAAAGCCAGACCCACAGCTCTATAATATGATAAGTTAGCATTGGACTTTGCGATTTACGATTAATAAACCAAAAAGTGGGCGTGGCTGTGTCGGAATCGGAGTACGAAAACTGTGACGGAAAAAACAACAAAATTCTTTAACACTACATTTTTGTATTTTTAAAGTAAATTTAATCAAGAATTAAGGTACCTACCTATTATATCACTAGTGTTCTTTGAAAAATGTTGTTGTGAAAAAGATCTAGGTACACAGAACGGAAAGTTTCATACACGTTTTTTTCGTCTTTGTACTACTTGCACTTACGTCATTGTAATTTTAAATATAATTAAACTTTTTTTTAACTATAATAGGTTCGCACTTGACCACCATCTCGCCTGATGTTAAGTGATGATGCGATCTACGATGGAGCGTGCTTACCTAGAAGAATCCGATTCACTCTAGAGTCTCTCGATTTGAAGACACCAAGATTGTAAACATCGGGAAAACCCCACTCACGCAACGCATGACACAACTAGACGTTCTTATCTCAAACGTGGAGTCAAATTTTTTCATTCGCGTTTTTGGAACATCAACCATGAAACGATGTCGCCCTTTTGAGAAACGAGAAGTCCAATAGAAGAAAGGGCAAGGTGCTATTAGGTCATGCATATCAGTTGCACACTCTCCGAAGTGTATCCGATAAAAACCCAATAAACTAGCAATTTTGCGGCGATGATAAAGACTGAACTAACTTGCAAAAAGTTACAAAAATTGGCAGTCATAGGAACTGTCGATAGAAGTGAAAACTTATAACTCGGAATTTGAAAGCTTACTTTGGAAACTCCGCTGGTGAAGAATACGAAGGGAGTGGTCATGAGCATGGCCATGGTTCCGAGTTCACCCGAAGATTTCTTATCATTCCCGAGCGTGACGTTAGAATTCAATTCACGAAAAATCTGCTTGTGGTGCGCCAAAAGAAGTTTTCACTTCAACAAACATAGACTTTATCTATTAGAATTTCGGGTCAAAATCAAGCCCGCAGGTTTGCTCTCGCCGTAAGAGGAGTTTGTGGATAAAAGTGAGCGGGGAAAAAAATGTGAAATCGTATTTCAAATTCCCGCCATAAATTCAAATGCTTTTGGATACAATGAAGCGTGTGTCATTCGTATTGCGGTATCATTGTTACTGTCACACATTTGTCTTAAAAGTCAAGCAAACGTAGACAGAGAAAACAATCTCAGCTTTCTCTTTTACGCAAGGAACTACACTTTGTTATTTTTTGTTATTGTTTATATTTAACTTTTTATTCTAGCGATATGAAATGAGAAGTCATTTGTGTGGACTTTTATTGAAAAAAGTCTGTATTGGTTTGCTGAGGTGAACTGACTAACCTAAAACAAGGATTGGAAATTACTTCGGCGAGGCAAAAGAGGATAAATACTATTCCCTGACTAAACACATTAAAAAATACAAGGTAAATAAAAAAATACTACAAATTAAATAACTAGGCATATGACTCTTTAATAATCCGTTAATTTACTAAAAGTAAATAGGTCTAACGTTTATTATAATTATTATCTTACGCATTAACTTACTTGGACATCTAATTCATATTACCCAAAAAAAGAATAGGTAGTCATAGAACCATGGTTTTCAAGGGTGTGAGGATTTTAGGACATGAATTGGCTGCAATGGTAATACACCCATCGATATAGGTAAGCCAATGGATGTGCCCTGAACACCTGGAAATGGTAATAAACTGCATCTCTGGGTGTATCGTAACTGGTTTACACACAACCAACCTACTTGACACCTAGAATCGCTAGCGGCGAGATATGCTATGGTTCTACTTATTTAGGTTGTTGACAACGAATAGTGATAGGTAAAAAAGGTCCATCGTTCAGCACTTCCTGCCTCCAACTAGAACGGAGTGAGCTCACTCTTCCCAACGATGACGTAATTCCATGCGCCTGAAGTTTGGGAGGTCACATCTATTGGTTTATTTAGTTGAATATATGAATGAATGAATGAATGAAAACTCTTTATTATACACCTTAAAATAGTACAGAAATCCTAATAATCCTAATAAAATAGTATATATCCTGTTGCTCTGAAGCATGTGCCAGACAGTTAAACTATCAGCTCTTTGCATTGATGACGAGGAAATTCTACTATTTAGACAGCTATGTATGTGTCACATCAATAGGCAGTTGGCCTCTTATTGGTCATCAGTTTGTTAATCAGAAATCAGAAGTATATTCATCTTATACATAATTAATGACTAATGACAGTCCTATAAGTAGGACTTATTTTGATCTCTTCATGCCCTGTCTAACTCCTTGGACACTACTCATGGTACTTCAGCACTCGGGTAGTTTGCTTGGAATAGATAATTAATTAATTAATCCAATAACATTGCCATTTTTTAACTAATTATAACTGTCTTTTTATTTTAGTTATGTCCTAAATAAGTGTGGTTACCAGTGCCGGATCAAGCCAGTGCGGGGCCTGTAGCAATTTCTGTCAAGGGGCCTTTCGTTTGCTTAGGTTTAGGAAGGGTAGGGTCAAGTTATGCAAGATATTTTCGCTACATATTTACAGTCAGACAGACATCGGAGCGCGGGGCCCCCAGTTTGGGCGGGGCCCGTAGCTTTTGCTAATCTTGCTCTATGGCTAATTCGCCACTGGTGGTTACAGAAAACCGATTGGGTTTGCCATTCTATCTCTTAGACTGTGATTTAAATCAGTAAAATTGCAATATAGGCTTAATTTCCCCAATGGAGTAATTTAATCAAAATTTTTGTGTATGTCTAAATTTCAATTATAAATGTACTTCAATAATTTAATTCATTTCTGGATGAAAATGTGTAATTCAATCCAATATATTATTCTAAAAACTAACTCCACTAATTAGCTTTGCAGCAACCATATACACACATACACATAATAATTCTACATTCTCCAGAGTCATCAAATTATCTAGAAAAACATTCGTTTTGCATTTATTTTTTTATCTTACTGGCTTTTGAACAGTGCAAAATATATTACTTAAAATATTTCCTTTTCCAACATCCATTTAGTACTTCAAACTCAGTAAAATTTTACCACATAGAAATATTTTCTAATATGCTGCAGTCAATATGAAAAAATGCTGCCTGCAATAACTTCATTGAGATGGATTCCACTGAGTAAGTGTACACTGGCTCCAAGTAATAGTGCGTGTAGTAATTGTACCTCATTAGGGTCTGTTCACACAGACCGGCTCGGAGAGGAGAGCAGATTCTTATGACGTTGAAAGCAGGGATTTTAGTATTTGAAGTAAGGTTTATTTTTCCATGTGCTCTCTTTTTAACCCCCGACCAAAAAAGGGGTGTTATAAGTTTGGCGTCGATGTCTGTCTGTCTGTCTGTGTGTGTGTCTGTCTGTGGCACCGTAGAGCTCAAACGGATGGGCCGATTTCGATGCGGTTTTTTTATTTGAAGGTTAATAATCGTGCGGATGTTCTTAGCTATGTTTGGTTAATATAGATTCAAGATGGCCGCCTCCACAAAATGGCGGACAAAATATTTCTTCACAATCTACCTCAATATGGAAATCAAATGAAAGGGCTTGACTAGTAGAATACTATGCACTATAAAAAAATCAAATCCAAGATGGCCGCCACCGCAAAATGGCGAATTACTTTTTTTTCCACTACTAGGTACCTCAATATGGGTATCAAACGAAAGGGCTTGACTAGTAGAATACTTTGCACTATGACAATAGACATAGATAGACCTATTGTTGGAACGACAGGCAGCAGGCATGCTTTAGAGCAGGTTTGGAGGAGATAGAGATTTTGGTGCGAGACCAAACTGAAAATAAAGCGGTCAATTGCGAGTCGGACTTCCCCATGAAGGGTTCCGTAGCAGCAAGTAGCATAATACATAAGTTCTCGTAGTTTATTGTAACTTTAATCGATGTTTTAGTAATAGTGCATTTATGACGTACTAAATAAAACTTCCTACTTACTAGATCGAGTCCAAACCAATTTTATAACTTTGGAAGTATCTCTAGCGCAAAATACTTATAGAGTAAGATCCCAGGCCCGCCAGACGTCACGTATTTTCTGATGGATGAAATGTGGACGATTCAGTGGAGTTAGTACGTACTAAGAACACATGCTTACCCGCTAACTTGCTTAGACGGCCAATTTTGAGATATACGGCAAGTTAGCGAGTAAGAATGTGTTCTTAGTACGTACTACTAACTCTACTCAATCGTCCACATTTCATCCATCAGAAATTACGTGACGTTTGACGGCTCTGGGATCTTGGACTATAATTCAGTATAGTAAAAAAATGATGTTAGAAACCTCAACATCATATTTAAAGACCTACGATTAAAAAAAACGTTTTTTTTATGTTATTAACTTGAAAAATGTACCTACACTTGTGATATTTCTTCTTATCTTTTTTATGTTGTCAATACGGCGATAATAACATATTGGCAGAGTCCGCCTGGGGAAGTACCACACCATTGCCAGTTATTCTGCCGCCAAGCATGTGCAAACATTACTGTATTCCGGTTTGAAGGGCAATGTTTCCAGAGAAATTTCAAGGCTTAGAGACATAACATCTTAGATCTCTGGGTGACGAGCGCAGTGCAGTGCTAGGTAATGATTTGGGCTTTTCATGTTCCAATAGCTGCGTGTCACTGCGCTGTTATGAGGCAGGCTTGTTGCTTACCATCAGGTACATGTCCTGCTCGTCTCGTCACTCTTTATTTAAAAAAAAATGTTTTTGTCACAGTAAACAGATTTCTATTCATTTGTAAAATAATAAAATATTTGATTTCAATGTGAATATTATTTCTCAGTAAGAGGAGCAAATTAATAGATGGATAACTCTTTATTGTGACGCTAAAACAGAAATATTGCAATAAAACACTTATAAACCAGCGCCACAAATGGCGGCCTTATTGCTGAGAGCAATCACTTCCAGGCAACCATTTATGTTTATTACGAGGACAATATTTTGTTGGATTAAATGTTTGAGAGACATTTTATTTTTGGTTAGTGTCACTAATAACATCGTATAAATTACTTTACTTCGAATTCAAAGTTAAAGTACTTTATTCGCCAAAAATTGTGTTCCCAATTATAATATGATGTAGTGCTGCAAAAGATTAGCCTTAGAGACACGCAAAGTTTAATTTGTTTTTTTATTTGTACATAAATTAAACAATTTTTACTTTCAGTCGCTATCTTACAAAAATACCTATTAGATTCTTAGAATTCTTAATCTCTGGAATTTCCTCGTATTCCCAACTACAAGAATTGCTCATTTTTGTGCAAAGGATGAGCGAGTCATATGTTTCTGTCACTCAATTCTATTATCTTGTTGACATTTGACTATAACATGTTACTAACTATGACATATTCTGTTTTCAGCCGGCCTCCACGTGACGTTAATAAAACGCACTGAGACCGTCACCGCACTAGCACTCCTGTTTTGAACTCAGTCCCAAAACAAACCGCAGAGATAACGAACGGTTTTGTGTTACGAAAGAAACACATGACATAAGTTTTATTCGAAATTTGAAGTAAGTCTATGGTGTTTTTTTTTCTCAAATACGTTTTGTAATTTTATCATTGTTTCGTGCCAGTGCTACCTTATTTTAATTAAAAAAATAGGTATTCAACAGTCCCGATTTTTTGTTATGCTAATTGCTATGTTTGAATTTCGATACAGAGTTTTAATATTGCTCGTCATATAAGAATACTACTTAAAACAGAATAATTATTTTATTTTTTAGTTTATTTACATTTAATCATTGCTTTATAACTTTTAAAGTTAACAAGTTTGAATGTTCAAGCAGAATAAAGCCCATTCTATTCCAAAAATTAAGGAAGAGGATTAGATTTCCATTTGCATACGTGTAAGTAAAAATATGATATAAGATACTTCTAAATCAGTAAACAGAACTATATTATTAGCCTTGACCGATTTCTAAGAGTCACGAGTATACGCGTAATCATTAATTGCGGACTCTAAAGTGATAAAAGTATAAAACTGCCTGTAAATTTTTTTTGTTTATTTTTCAACAATTCAATCTTATCAAACATCCCTCATAAAAAAGGGTTTAGCGTGTTATACCAGAAACCTTTTTTATGAGGATTTTAAGACTGAAAATTTATAAATAGTTAGCCCATGCGTTTTCAAATCAAATAAAAAAGTCAATTTGACTATTCGTTATTTCTTTCAAAAACAGTTATACAAAAACCAAAGTTTTTAAGGTTCAAATTTAACAATCAAATCCCCCAAATAACTCATCCTCATTCGGTGTTTCTTGTGCTGATAACCTTACCTTATAAGATTACTAGCGACGTGCGATAAGTTTATGTTATGTATTTTTATAAGACTGCTGAAAAAAACAACTATTTATCCTTTATAGACTACACGCCCGTGAACAAAATTTATGGGTCATATGAACCTAATAAGATTCAGCACTATACAGGGTCATTTGTAAACTGTCCAACTGAGTGCAAATTGAAGTGCGGTATTTTTTTGTACGGCATTGCGGAGTAATGGATTAAAGGAGAGATTATCAATAATTACTTTTCCGTCAACACAAGCATCCATCTGCATTGAATAGGGCTATATATATATATATATATTTTATAGGGCATTTGAAAGATACTGATATATTCAACTATCCGCGCCCTTTGCTTTAAATGCAAAAATATTATTTTAAACTCTCATTGGTTTCTATACTTTACTCTAAAAAACCAAACCACCAATTTAATAATAATATGTTAAGGCCAACTAAACACGGATCACGGTAAAATAAGACACCAGGGTTTCTGAGAAATCTGAACATTTAATTTTTTTGCCGTTTTTCCAATCTCAAACCGCTCAAGATCGCGTGCGAAGAATATTCTGTGAAAAAAAAATAGAATTATCAAAATATATGGATACAAAAATATTCCGACGAAATGAAAAACACTTTCTTTAAGTCTTTAAAAATGGAATCTCTGTCGTACATAATAGTAATTAAAATAATTAAAATGTAATAATGAAAGCATTACTGTTTCCTATGTAAATAGTAAATCATACTCTTTTCTGTTACATTATTTTGAAGTAAGAACTTTGAACTCTTATTTAAAAATCTTACAGGACTCACAATTTAAATGCGATTTTTTAGCGTTTCCTGCGCTTAAACATTTCTTAAACCCAGTTAGATCCCAATTACGTTCTGTATAATGTTAAAAAATATTTGATTTGTATCTTCAATATTGCACGTGCTTGTGTAACTGTCATTGACGTCAAAACAGACGTGTTAATTTATTAAGATGACGCATTGTTCACTGACCTACGTTATATCATGATTTAATAATATAAATAAATAGAAGACTAGCAGCAGGTCCGCGGTTTTACCCGCAATTTTCCTGTTCCCGTCATTTTCCCGTGATAAAAACTAGCTATGTTCTATTCCAGGCTGGAATATAACTGTGTTCAAAACTTCTCCTCACACATCCATTGAGACGTTCCGACGTCATGGAGCAACAAACACCCAAACATTGACTTTTAAAATAGTAATCGGATAATGAACTGATCGAAAATTAACCGGGCTCAAATCCGATGTCTCAGAATCGGCAGTCGTCGTTCTCCTGTCTAGATCAACCGTATTATTAAACGAGCCGAAGATTTACCATAAAAAATACGTGAAATAAAAGACTTACAATAAAATGTTACTACTTACACAATAGAGGAAATTTGAAACCAACTGATGGCCAATGGTTTTTATAAAAAGTACGGCTTGCGCCCCGCAATTTCACCCGCATAGAACTCGTTCCCTTAATCTTCTCGTGATAAAAGATTTGAATATATTCCAAATTTCAATCCAATCCTTTCAGCCATATCGACGTATTTGAGCAAGAAACATCCAAACCTGTGCATTTAAATTATTAAGTGTAAGTACGATTTCTAGATAACTGCAAAACGGGGTGCATGCATACAAGCCAGAAGATATATCACTGCGCGTGTCAAGAATCTCAGTTCTTATCGAATTGTTATCAATGTGTACTATCGTAAATACTATACGAACGACTAAGTAATTATAAATGTATTTGTTGTGATGAGAAGTCAACCCAGTTTGATATTGATATTAGACCTAGTACATGTAACCTCACTGAGAATATAATATTTAAAATGTCTTCAATAATATCATATGTGTTTCCAGGAAAACGTCAACATTATTTCGATTTAGATATGGAACTTAATAAGGAAAATACAGGTATGCTCTATCTATGTCTATTAATTTGTAAAAGTTACTTTAATTTGTTAATTAATCAGTAGTGTTTTGTAAATTTTGTCGTTACGCTTACACTTTTGTGTTAAGCTTTAAATTGTGTATAGTTTTAGAATTGCTATTCATTTTGTAATTACATTTGTTTATTAGTACTTATTTAGACATTTGGTAAAAAATAAAATGCTCGTTTTGACATTTGAAAAAGAGAAGAATAATGATAATAATTAAGTGCATTCTTTAAAGTGTTTTTTAATATATCAATTTTTTGGCACGTAATAACGCAATGGAATAAATTGGTGAGTATTTCTTCCATGTCAAAACGGATCTTTTATTTTTTTATGACAATAAGTAGTGTCTCTTACTTCAGTGTATATTACCTGTTGAAGTCAAACTTTTTAGCACGATGAATAAAAATCGAAGAGGTATAACTTCTTGCATGTGTTTAGACATACGTACACACATACACTGTTTTTGGAATGTTACATTGTAGCTATGACCTGGTTATAATGTGATATTTAAAAAAATGGTTATATTTTTTTCGTTACTTTTGTGTTAGCATAGTTTGTTTACGTAAATATGCTGAATCCTTTGGTTTTATTTATTTATTAACATGCTATAAAAATACTAAATTGAATAGCGCAGTTGTTTCAGTGCAAGTCAAAAATTTATATTTGTTTACAATCGGTGCTACCATCAGCGAACAGTCACTCCAAATTTTATAATTTTTTTTAATTTTGTATGATTGATAGCTTTGATAAAACTACTACAATTACTACTCACGTGATCGTGATGGATCTCAGTAGAGCTGTAAATTCTATCAATTGACGCACCGCCGTCAAACGTGTGTATTACAATATGTACTGTAAGATCATGTAATAAGATACAAACTACCAAAAGGTTTTGCATATTATAAGTTATTAGAACACGTTACATTTTGCAATGTAGTAGTTAGTAGGTACATTACTGCCGCAGTGCTGCAGTGTGTATTGCAAGTCGCGATGATGATAGTCGAAAACTCTTGTATAATAGCTATCCACGTTAAAAAAGCGTCAAACTTCAGTACTGGCCTGAATTGAGCTTGGCTATTAGAGGCTGAACTGGAATTCGGCCAGCCATAACTCTCAGCAGAAACTAGAACTGTTGAGAATAGGTATTCTTGAGAGGATAGGTACTGTTTGCCGAAGAATGTAGTGAAGGAGATTGAAACTAGATGGAATTACAATATACCTAAGTCGAATGTGGAGGGATTAACCTCAAGATCAAATTGAATGGCGAGCTATGGGAGAGGTCTATGACCAGCTATAAACTACAATACACTGATGATGATTAAAGTATTAATACTGACCGCGCCGTGAAAGCCTCGAACTCTACTATTGACTCTTTCGCCGATCTCCAACGCGCTTAGCGAAGCACTCATAACATACCGCTACAGATATATTAACAGTGGGTGGGCATTTATTTATAGGATAGATGCCATCTCTACCCCTACCTAGGTTTTAGGTTTCTCAAAAAAATAATTGTACCTATAGTTCTCAAAAAATAACAGGTCCGTTTAGATATTTATGAGAAAACCCCTAGAACGTGGCTTGACATGAAAGTGAAAGAAAAAATTAAATAGTAATTTCTGCCAGGTACGCGCGTTTTTACCTGCGAAATTTCCGTTCCCGTAATTTTCCCGGGATAAAAAGTAGTACTATAATATAAATTTCAAACATCAAACCGATCCGTTCATGTGTTTCTACGTGATTAAGCGACAATCGTCCAAACTTTCTCATTTATAATGTTAATAGGATTTACATTTAATAAATAATGTAATAGAATACTTATATTGCGACTATTTCTCAAATGTCAGAACGGTTACTTTATTTTTTGAAGACTATAATTTATTTTATAATGTAGTTGTTTGTTTTCATTTACCATTTCATATTCATTAATTGTGTTGAATCTTTTTAGGTGCTCGTGTTTATTCGTTCGTAGGTAATGTTTTTTTGGTTTTTGATAATAATAACCAGTGCTTGTACTAATAATATCCACCGCATATAAAAATATATTCGCACAGCATTAATTAATTCATTGATATGCTATATATGACTTACAAAACTAATTTAATATTAAACGTATTTTCTATTATTTTCTAACATCAATCGTAAAGAATATTAACTACTCAATTCCACACTAATAGAAATACAGGTGCATGTATAACTTATTAGGATCAGAAATCGTAAACTTATTGGTTGGTAAACTTTAATCCCATGTAAACTATACACCACGTGGGCTATAGGTAGATAAGTAGGGCTAGCTAAAAGTTCTCTAGCCAGAATTTAAGTCCACTGCCAATAGACCAAGCCCGAAAATGTCTCATATTATCATAAGATGAAAACTATCTATGAGGCACGACAACTATCGTGGTTGTCACATGAATTTATTTTCACGGGAAACTCTTGTGTGATATGGTCGGTCCAGCCAAGGTGCGGTCCCAGCCTCACGTAGCACGTAGTAATACAATATGACAAGTAAAATAGACTTTACTAATAGCCTCCCACGATTTTACCTGCGTAGTTAGTCTAAGTTGTTTTCCCGCAATAAATTATAATATAATTATAAGATATTTTGAAGTTTTTTATATTTGTGGCGCAATTAAGAACTATTTTAGACAGGTTTTTGCATTCGTCTGACATTCTGAAAATAATAAAATTTTAAATGTTATGACAATATTACTATTATACAAATTTTAAATGTTAAAACAACACAAATAAGTACATCATATTTCTTTAATATTTTTTTCTAAAAATTAAACAAGGACCCTGCCTGTGGCACAATTAGTTCTATTTTTAGACAGGTTTTTGCATGCGTCTGCCATTCTGAAAATGATTAAATGTTATGAAGGAAAAAAAAACCGTTTTGGCTTCAATGTCGAAAAAAATTGACATATGTAGGTTCTAAAATATTTTTTTCAAAGTTATTCAATGAACGGAACTCGACCCGTTACAAGTTTATTAAATATGAGCATAGGCATATCTTATTTTATACCTAATTATATGTATTATGTATTTTATAATTATCTTTAAGATATGCCAGTACAGTGTGACACTTAGTTTATTTTGTTTATTTTAAAGCATGAAGTATGCTATTTTTTGGTGCAATGGTTTTGGTCATATGAAAAATAAATTTTTTTATTTTACACAGATCAAAACGGTGACACTCTTCATAACAATAGGTAAGTTATATTTTTAAACTCCGGGTTTATGTTTCCGGGTTCCTCGGTCTGGAACCATGTACTGTAAAATGTATGAGCTAAAGTCGAAACGTGTTCCTAAAAGATACCTATGGCTTGACTGCAGTACAATACGACTCTACGCATTAACACGGTCTATAATTATTTGACAATGTGTTAATCTAGGTGATAGGTAGGTATACTTGCAATCTAATTTCATTGAAATCCTTTCACCCTTTACTTCGATACGTACGAACAAACAAACTGATTTACTAAATATCAGCTGTTTATTCACAGGAGGTGGTGGGAAGTGATATGCTTGCGCTGTCACCCCCCGGCGTCCGAACCAGCTTGGGAGCCAACGTGGTGGTCACGGTTCTTCCCGTACCCCCTCTGCTCTACATACAGACACACTGCACTCAAAATATGCATCGTTATGTTCTGTAAGTTAAGAAAATATTAATCAGTACCATCGGCCCGCGGGTTTTCTCTTGTTGATCCCGTTCGCGAAATTTTGCCACGTTAAAAAATAGCTTATATGTATAAATGTGTTATTCAGAGTACAATCTATTTATCTATGTTCCAACTCGATCTGTTCAGTCGTTCCGACATGACTGAGTAACAAACATCCAAAATAATATTAGCAGGATGTGGAAGAATTTATTTGAAGTAATTACTTCAAATAGCTACACCACTCGGGCGCCATTTAAAAAAAACTTTCATCTATAGTGCTATAGACTACATAATACTTCTTCAACCTGGATAGAGACGGGCTGACTAGTATTTATGTACGTGTAATATAAAGTCGTGGAAATCAAGAAACCTTCCATTGAAATAAATTTTATTTTGTGGAAGGCAGAGAAGCGTTTTTTTTTTGATACGTTGACGTTAGTCTGCCAATAAGATAAGATAAGAAAACACTTTATTAAAAGCCACAATATAAAAACACTCCAATCCATTCCAATCCATTCAATTTTTTTATAGTACATAGGTATAGAGCAACGAGAATTTTTTGCCAATCCATTTTTTTATAGTACATAGGTATAGAGCAACGAGATCAGCAGCAAATGAGTCTGATAGTAAGCAAGACGTCTGCCCATTAACAGCATAGTCGCACGTAGCTATTGAAACATGAAGAGCCCAAATCATTAAACAACTGCACTGCGCTCGTCACCCAGTGATATTTATTTTTAAGAATTGCCGACATGTGCTAACAGCGTAGCTAATGTACAAACGGCCATAATACACACACAATTACAAAAAATGAAACACATAAGAAAAAGAAAAAAACAAAGATACAACATTAACTACATTTGTTCATGTAAGTAAAAAAATTGATACAAATACCTAATACATGTTTAAATCTGTCCGAAAATAAATATATTCCCTGGATTTCTGTGGAAACACGGTCCTTCAAAACGAGAACACAGTGATATTTTACGTTTGGTATTTTTTTCAGGCGGACACTATAAAAATCAAACCACTACACAATGTTTGACCACAGCCACTAGGACAGGACTAGGACATAGGTCAAACTTTACTCTGCATCTATAAGCTTGCATTTTCTATTTCAGTTCTACTGACTTGGGGGATTCTATACGCCGAGCTCGGAGAAGTATTTGGTTTGCAAGGAGAACTCCTCAGCATGTCAATCCTGGTCATATCAGCTTATTTAGTTGGCTGGATTTGGTTGAAGATCACGACGTTGCCTGCCCTTATAGGGATGCTTCTCACGGGAATACTATTCCAGAACCTGGGATTGGTTCATATGACTGATGATTACCGGAAACTGAACCAGGATTTGAGGTCAGTGATACAGTTGAACGAAAATATGCGCGACCCACCATTCGCCTTTCACCGCACGTTGTTTATCTTGCCTATAATTCGGTAACTATGCATTTAAAGATATATGCATTCTGCGCCAAAAATGTGGTTGGCAATATCGACAAAACAATGTTCAAGTTTTTGCCTGCAACTGAATAACTGAAATCAGCGTCGGCTTGGCCATTTAGTCTAAGTGGCATTTACCAACCTGGCCTCAGCAGGGCCCACGGGCCCGGCTTGCAGGGCATGCGGCAACCGTCGGACAACGTCTCGAGCCCTGGGCTTGTGATCGCCATGGAGCCCTTCGGCCCCCTAACTAAAATAAATGGTTTTGTAGTAAACTTTCGCTGTTGACACTTTAAACTTATTGATAATTAGATTCAAGTGTAAATTGCTATTATGGGCGCGTACCTTGTATACCTGCTATCTAAAATATACTAAATTCTAATTCTTATTTTCAGGAAGATAGCGTTAGTAATCATTTTAACGAGAGCTGGTTTGGGTTTAGACGCTGGTGTTATGAAGAAACATTACGCCGCGGTACTGCAACTGGGCTTACTGCCGTGGCTTGTTGAATGTGTAGCTATTAGCATCTCTACGCATTACCTCCTGAACCTGCCTTGGATTTGGGGTAATGTATTTTTCAATGCATGTGTAATGACTTTGACAATGTGTCAATTAATGTGTGTGCTGTATAGTTATAACAGAAAGGAACGGTCGTAAGTTCCTTCTTATTCTAATGATACTGGTCACAGTGATGACTGATAAAAGGGCGAAAATATGTTAGAATCTTGACACAGGCATTATGTTTTGACTTCTCTAACGAAATAACGCCAATTTGAAACATTGATTCATAATTTCTTCGTAAAAATTAAGTTTGACAGGGTTTTTGCATGTACGAAAACGCCTTATTCACTCGATCGTGTCATTATTAATTAATGTCAAAAAAGATACCAATATAAAACAAGCCATTTTGAACTGTACGTTTTAAGTAATACGACTGTTTTTAGGTTTCCTGCTAGGTTCGATGATAGCATCGGTCTCCCCTGCCGTAGTGGTCCCATGCTTATTTCGACTCCGTGACGTTGGCTATGGAGTCGCCAAGGGCATACCGACCATAGTAGTGGCCGCTGCAGCTATAGACGACTCAGTGAGCGTTGCTGTGTTTGCTATCATTCTCAACGCCATGTTCTCGACTGGCTCAGCTACGTTTAACATTATCAAGGTCAGTGTGGCGTACTAATATTGCTAACTATAGAATACGCGATGATAATGTTTATGTAGGCGTAGAATAAAGATAAATATGTATTAAACAGATTTATAGATAAAAAATAGTGGCACTGCGTGAGTGCTGACGTACATACTTAGCGTATCTTTTCTGTGTGATCTCTTAGTGTTATACTAATTGTAATAATGTGTTTCTCATGCGAAAATCTCATTTCAGGGTCCCATATCTATAGTTGCTGGTGTCATTCTCGGATCACTGTGGGGAGCTATGCTGTCGATAATTCCTGAAAAGGGTGACACTTATGTAACCCCACTGCGATTCATAGCTCTATTGCTTGGAGGACTATTCTCCCTGTTCATATCTAGTATGATTGGGTGGAGCGGGGCAGGTCTGCTATACAATGCATTTGTTTATATAATTTCAACTAGTTTATTAAAAGGTAAATGGTATCAATATTCAATTTAGCTCCGTTCCAGGCCCGCTAGCGATCGTATCGTCTGGCTTCATAGCCGCGTACTGTTGGGACAAACAGGGATGGCCTGTGAATAAAAACCCTGTCAGCAACCTGTTCCGGATTATATGGATATTTTTTGAACCCATATTATTTGCGTTTACTGGAGCTCAGATTACTGTGAGTACCATAAATTTCGTCATTATTCATGAGAATGAAACGTTTTTCAGAATGATAGATATGAGTGATAAATGAAAAAATATGTCAAATTACTGACATTGACATATTCTAGTCAAATTTATGTAACAAAATGAAATATTAACGCTACTTGTGGCAGAATCGAAATCATTTTGATAGTTTTTGTGCAATCTGATAAAGCCTTATTACACCCCGGCCACATGGTCAGAAAAACATAACAACAAGTACAAAATTGCACATGCATACAATACAAATGTGGGATTCTCTGTCGCTCATTGCCTCGTCGCGAGAGCTCTGTTGCTAAAGGCACGCCGATGTTTACAAAACAACAGTCATAACATGTTACTAGAATCATATTTTTACCCCCGTCGTATATTAGGGGACGATAGAACTTTGGCCCTACCTACTGTTTGAATTTAAATAGACAAAATAAATGTTACAATGTCAGTTGCTACACGAACGTACAGTTTTGATGCAATATTTTTTTCTATAAGTACAAACCGAAGAACTAATCGCTCATACAATAATATGATCGCTCACTCTGCTGCTTTATATTCATGTATTGGTATACAACTACCAGTGTCTACGTTTAGGCGCCGTATCGTTATCTGTTTAATTTGCTTTAATTGTTATAATTACAAAGAAACATTATTTATTTTCAGATAAGTGCCCTAGATCCCGAAGTGATAAAGATGGGTGCATTATGCCTTATTGGGTGCCTTTTGATTCGAGCTATAGCAACATTTCTAGTTGCTTTCGGTTGCGGCCTTAACTCAAAAGAGAAACTATTCATTGGACTAACTTGGACTGCGAAAGCTACGGTTCAGGTTAATATTTACCTACTGTTTTATTTATTACTATCTTATCACGATGATAAAATCGCTGAAGCACTATAAATACATCTTACCAAATACTAAATAAATTCGAATTTCCGGACATTTGTCACACGTCGTCTGTCTGTCTCGTATCGTCGTGACAAATGAGATAAGATCTCCTTCAAAATATTTTCGTTGTAAATATTGTTTTAATCGAATCTCACGTGTGTGTGGTGGTGATAGCGCAGACAAAGATGCGTGGGTTCGATTCTCACCAAAGACAATATACCTTATATACCCAAATACCCATAGATCACAGATTAGATATCCTAGGGTATCTAATCTGTGATTCTCACTGACATTAAACTTCCGGTTAGGAAAAACAGCCTTAGGATATTAATATAAGTACCAAGATATAAATGTGAACGTTTGTTTCAACAACCCACAGTTGGCCAGCGTGATGCTTTGGCTCCCAGTTTTTTTTAGAGAAAGCCCCTCAGTCTCAACAGTAGGAACATCTTAAAAGGCAGACCCCTTGCCGAAGGGTCCAAGTCCCAACGCTATAAGTTCTCTACAAATATATTTTTATCAATCACCAGTAACACGTCCCGGCCTTTTACTAAATGTTTGTTTATGTTTTTTATACATTAAATAGTTAAGGACGAGCCAAACATGCCTGATGGTACAGAGACATTAATGCTATGATACTTTGCAATTTCTCTGAAAACATTGCCCTTGAAACCGGAACACAATAATGTTCGCGCATTGCTGCTTAGAAGTAGAATACCTGGAAAATATATATGGTGATTCCCCAGGCGGACTCTGCCAAGAGTCCTATCACTAAACACTAATGAAATGTTGTAGATAGGTCTAATTTTCTTGGTTCTTATAGGCGGCATTAGGACCGGCAGCCTTGGACTTAGTGCACACTGGACAGTCATCTGGCTTAAGCAAAGAAGAAGATGAAACACACGCAAAAGCAATATTAGCGGTCAGCGTTCTTAGCGTCGTGCTGTCTGCTCCATTGGGTGCTTTGCTTATCGCCTTAACAGGGCCCCGACTACTTGAAAAAGGACCAGGTACGTATTTTAAAATATTTGATCCCCAGACACTCACTGACTCACTATTTCATATCACTCACTTATCTATGTAATCCCACAAATATCATTCATGTCAATATTGAAATGTTTGTTTATCAATCATGTCGTAAAGGCTCGAAGAAGAAGAACAGACCGGCAGGTCTATTGCCTAACTCTCCTGCTTTCTGCTTTCGGTTTTCGCCGAAACGAAAAACTAATACGTACTTATACGTTTTCGTTACATTTTCAGCCGAAGACGTCCAGATGGAAAACGCAGAAATGAAAGAGGATGATGGTACAACGAATTTGTAAGAAAGTTGTTTTAAAGTTGGAGTAGAAACTTAAGATTTTTTATTTTCATTGCCGTTTTTAGGCATAATTTAAAATCCATTCAATATATAATTTAATAGATATAAAAAGAAAGACAGTACAATTCCTATAATTGTTTTATAAATGTGTACTTATTATATTATGGACCTACTCGTACATACCTACTTCTTTTTTAAAGTAAAGTTCTTACTTAAAGGTTTAAGTACATGCGTACTGCCTATTTTAATTGGAATATTTGTGTACTTACTTACACTTAATTTTTTTAGGTATATCTACCTAGATAAGATAATATGAATCTTTTATTAGAAATTATTTTTATGTAAAATAGTCATAAGATATTGTAGGTACTTACAATCTTTTTGATGGGTTAATACTGTTTTACTTACTTTAAGTGTTGATAAGTACTTACTTATTTTTAGAACAAATGTCCTTTGATAAGTACTTATATAGTTTACAAATCTTGTTAACGTAGTATGTTTTATTAAATGTTTGTGAATAATGTAATGTGTTTCTATTACGACAAAGACTAGTTCGCATCTTAGTGTAAACTATCGTATACAAGCGTTGTATTGTCGTAAAAAAAATTATCCTATTAATAACGAGAATACCTACTCAACTGGGCTGGGCTTGTCACCCATCACACAGTGTCTTAAGGCAAAATATGCAACCAGTAACATTAAGGCGCTGAAAAGAGCCAAATGACACTTTTTTAACACAAATTTAGCAAAATGTAGGTATATGGTTCGAGATACTGAATAAAATTATTTTGAACATAACTACTTATTAGGGTACCTATGATTTCAACACAAGATATGGAAAAAAAATGTCGACAAGAAAAAATAGTTAGTGCAGTTGTCTTGTCTAATGGTCTAGTCGGGAGAACGGCGACTGCCGATCCGGAGACCACGGGTTCAAAACCACGTGCACCGCTGGCTTTTCGAAGTCATGTGCGTAATGCCGCTAACTTAAAACGGTGAAGGAAAACATCAAGAGGAGACCGACATGTAACTAGAGTCTTTCGAAGTCATGTGTCATCCACCAACCACAGTAGTGGATTATGGCCTTGACTCTCCTTGCGAGAGAAGACCCTAAGCCCCTGCCGTGGGACCATTTAGTGGGCTATTTATGCATGCAATCAGCGCATCCTACCTGTCGTAACCTACGAAGCTGGAACATGTACACTGACAGAGAAAGCGGCCCGTAAGGTCTAAGTTGCTTAGCGACCAAGAAAGAACTATGTTCGGGATTTAACCTTAGATATTTTTTTTAATTTTTATTTATCCACTCCACAGACTTCGGGGTCCGTGACCTTTGTCATTACAATATTATTTTGATTTACTTATTTCTTGGATTAGGAGAAGAAGAGGAAAATAGGAGGGTGTTCTGAACATTTTAAACCCAATTCTAGTCTTTTGCCTAAGCCGCTTCCTCCCGCCCTAGAGCCTCCACTATGGCCGCATTTCTGTCCTTGATGGCCTTCTGTAGGTTCTGTATCTGTAGGTTGAATTCTTGGATGGTCTTCGGTGATGCAGTCAACGCTCGCCGTACAAACCGACCGATGGCGTCGTCAGCGTAGTAGTAGGTATGTAAAGGTCCCCGTGTGCCGTGAGATTGCCACAACGGCATGGGGCACGCTCTCATGAAGCTTCATGTTTGCCTTAGTTTTAATTACGATGACCGACTCGTTTATCAATCCCTGAGCTTAATGGATGGTAAGAATGCGTGACCCGGTACCCGACCCGTAACCCTGGTTTGTCAGGGTCTCCTTCTCCTCTTGAGTAGGTATACCTACACTAAAAAGAGAGTGTTAGGTTGGATGCTGGGTATTTGCGCTACCTAATACCTTCTCTGCTCTAGGGGCTTTATACGGGGTACTGAGGAGTACATATTGAGTATATTTCCCTCAGCGGATATGCGACATCCATTGGATCCCGATGTGTGCTGAGCAACTGCTCTATTCTCTAATCTATCAGACAACTAAGATTGCCGACATAGCTCAGCGCATTCATGATTCACGAAAGACTGCTCATACCGGTTGATAGCTTATAAGGCGAGGAGTGAGTGCTAAGTGGTGATTATGGTTTCTATGACGAAGGTTCCTATGTCCAGCCGTGGACGAATATGAAGTGATTATGAAATTAATATATTCATGACTATAAATACTTAAAACCTGCTGATTCAAATTTATATCCAAATACGTTGATAAGTTATAATAACTTTATAAGGAAAACAATTTATTGCTGATACCTACTTAATAAAGTCCTTCGACTTGCCTCTAATACTGAACTATACGTATCTGATTCAAAGAATTTAATTTTATGTTTACTCACAACTACAATTATTATAATAAGTGTAAAAATAATTTGCGAAAGAGTTTAGTATTGTCTATTTTATGGATAGGAATAATCGGTCCGTTTTACAACGTCGCGATTAACAAAATCAGACGTGGGCAGTGCGGCTGAATGACTAGTATCCATGGTAAAGATTTTAAAGATAAATTTAAAAAAGTGAAGAGCGGAGGGTGCGGTTTGCGGGGGGGGGGGCCAAAAAGTTGTTTTGCTTATGTTTTTGAAACTTTGTAATTTTGGTAAAGGCTAAGTTTGTAATGTAAACAAACAAAACTCCTCTTATAATTTTAATGAACGGTTTTTAATGCAGAAAGTACCAAGATTTACTAAAGCGACTTTATAGATGTAACAAACAATGTCGGTACTAATAATTGCCGTGGCATCTGAAAGTGGAGTGCCTATATTTTCAAGAAAACGAGGATCTTTTGAGAATGTAAGATCGTATTTGTAGACATACAAACACGTATTTAATTATTTCTAAATGAAAGCTACTTGTGATTGTGATTTACTTACTTTTATCGCGTAACGAGGTAAATGACCTATAGTAAAACTTGCCGAAAAGTCTATTCATAATCCTTTAGGTAGGTACCTATATGCATGAAGTACCTACAGATATTTTTTTGTAAGAAACAGTGACGCAAGGCATTTGGCAAGAAATATAAGATAATGTATCTTATGACCCAGTAATTTCTCTGAAACCATTCCTTTTCAGACTGGAACACACTATTGTAACCATGTTACCTACTGCTTGACAGTAGAATAACTGGCACAGGTCCCAAACTAACTAAAACTTTCTCATGTCGACTTCATAAGAAGTCTTACCACTAGATATACAGTCTATGTTTATTTACAGGTTCAGTTCTCAACAATTGCATCTTTGCATGGAATTAATATGTTCAGTAAATGCCACAACCTCTTGATGACAAGCACACAAGTTGACAATGGAAATATACTCTGGAAAGAATACTGTAAAAGGTTTGTCTTATTTCTGTCATTATGGCTTTAACTTCAGGGTTACGCATTAGCAGTCCATTAAATTCCCACTGCTGGGAGTTCTCTCAGAAGGAGATAGTCAAATCAAGTTAAAGTCAAAGTCTTGCTATAATATCTATAATCTACCGCACTGGTCAACTATGGGTAGGTGGATGACACATATCTTCAACAAATGTATTTCTTGAAAGATACAACAGACTTATGAGCAGTCCTCATGAGTGGTGTAGTAAATATGAAGAACTTTAAGGGTCAGTATTCTGGATGACAAAACTAAAATTCCATGTATTTGCTGGTGTGACTTGCACTTGCACATAAAACTTCACTGAAATTGTGCACTTTTTGTGTAGTACCTACCTTGGATTTCTCACCTAGAAGAAACTGACTCACTCACAGTTTGAAAACAAGTTGATTTACCAGGGAAAATCCCCTCAGCTAACACACTACAGGTTAGACATTGTTATTGTGTAACATTGTCTGGATAAGTGCAGTTCCACCATTTATTATTTTGGTACACAACAGTACAGAATTAGATGTTGATTTTAAAAGATCCTATTCTGACATCATTAAATATTTTGTGTGAATAAAAAAAATAGTAATAGAATTAAAATAATTTCTTAATTTTAAAACCTACATAATTAGGATATAGTGTTATAATTTTATTTTTCAGTGTTACATTAGTTGGTATAGCAACTGGAGGCCTAGAATGTGATTTAGAACTACTGCTAGCTTGTGTGTATGATGTTCTTGTATTATGTATTGGCAAGAAAGAGTTAGAGACATTGAAAAACATTGAACAAGTGAAGCGGGATCTGAGACAGTGTTATTCTATATTGGACTATCTATTGGAGTCTTTAGACCCAAATGCAGTGTCTAGTCCACTGCCAACATTGGTCTTGGACCTCATTCAAAGCATGCTATGTCCACAAGCACAGCATTTACAGGTAAAATGTAATTTCCTCTGCATCCTTTTTTTTTTTTAATGACCATTGACCAAAATATGTACACACTGGTAACACCCCAAGATTTGCTGCAATTCGTGCAATTAAAGGTAAAAAAAATACTGATGTTGTTTGAGTTTTTGCTATTATTCACAGTCAATAACATTTGGTCATAATTCCAATTATAAATAAATGTCACATGCTTTACTCATTCCTAGTAACCTGTTGCTTTCATAATGTTGTGCTATGCTGTTCTACACATACCTCGCACCAAAGAGATCTGTATTGTTTTATTAGGAAGTTTCCAATTACATGAAATCAAAAAGTAATTACATACATTCATTCATAATTAAAGAGCGACGCTCTTGTCGGTGGAGTTCCTTCCGTGTACTTCTACACGCCGCCTTCTCCTTGACTTCCTGATAAGATACTACATTTATCTACTCCTTCACTTGGTTCATGTAACTTCTCCTAGGTCTACCTCTCTTCTCCCTCCCTTCTAATTTACCTTCCATTATTGTTCTAATAAAGTTGTCGTGTCGTATCAGATGTCCCAACATCTTCCCTCTTCTGTTTTCTATACACATAGATTTAAGATAATAGAAATAAATAAATATATATAATATATATAATAAATACTGAAAAAAATACTTTAATATCTCAATAAATGAAGAATCTGTGAACATTTTATAATTACTTACAACGCTGTGCTACAAGTAAAACAATTTGCAGCAAGTCCTCGATTACTACGCTGAGAGCGTGACGGGGCGGTGGGCGTGCCTCATTGTGCACGGGCTTCTGGTGGCGACGAGCTCGGACTTCTGTGAGCTGGACGCGCGCGAGGCGCGGCTACTGCTGCTGTTGGCGGGGTCGCGAGACGGCGCGCCGCTGGCAGACACCCCCGTCTATCTACCCTACACCAGCCCCAACGTACGCTCCATACAATGATTTAGTAATAAGTTCATGGTTCCATACCACGCTCACTCAGAGCGCCGTTTAATTTTAAATCAAATAAAAACCTACAATTCTTGGCCATACTCTCGTCTTTCCTGAGCCTGAAATAACAACAGAACATGGCTCTGGTCCTACTTTTCCGTTTGGTACGATATTTTTAATATACAGGTCTTGGGAACGAAAGAAAATGTACCTTGTTGATACGACTTTCGCCCACGTCTAATATTATATCCACGCCACTTCTCAGACTACCGTATAGCGTCATACAGATAGATATAGTTGCCGGCAAACAAGTTGACCCAAATGAAGTTAGCAAGGGGAAAGTTCGCGCATGTGCACTTCCACCAAATAGACCATAAAAACGTTTCTGCAACTAAAAACTTCATGAGGTCAACTTGTTTGCTGGCCACTATACTCTTTACTGTACACATCAAAACAAAAACAATACCATAGAAGAAAAACACTATAAAAATTTTGTGTTACAACCGGCGGCCGTATCGCTATAATCGATCTCTTCAAGGCAACCTTAATATGTTGTTAAGAAAATATTAAAAACTGGGGTGTGCTAAATATAATATTAATAGTCATATGAGGATACGGTACCTGTACTAAGCATCTATCTCTTTATGGGAAGTCGTTTGCTAAAATGTCATCACATTTTAAAACAGTTTTTCAGTATTCCGAAGTATCATCGTCATCATGGCTTTATGGTAGACGTAGGTCTCTGGTCCTTTTTTCCATTTTCAGGCAGTCTTGTGCCCGACTCGAGCCAGTCTCGGCCTCCGTGTAGTTTGATGTCGTCCACCTAGCTTTGAGGTGGCATACATATTACGCAGTATGAGAATATTATTTATAACTCACACGCACGTTTGCAATTAAAGCAAAATACCTTATGCATTATCCGTCTATGATTTCAAAGACACGTCAAATTTTGTAACCCCGTCCTTTTCGCATCGGGGTTAAAAATACTTATCATTCTGATTGCAGGTAGCGTTCCGTGCAGTGACATGCAAGTTGCTTGCCGACGTATACGTCCTTGTGATCTGCGGCGCCACACCGGCGCTGTCTCAAATAGACGAGATCGTTCTGCAATGCTGGGAGGGGTACGCGCAAACCATCAAGGAAGCCAAGCTGTCGTATCCCAGAAACTTCCCAGCTACCCTCACTTTTGAACCTTGCGTTTTGGGGTAGGTTGCGTTGGATTTTTAACCGACTTCCAAAAAAGGAGGAGGTTCTCTATTCGGCTGTATGTTGTTTTTTTAACCAGCGTTTTTTCGAGACTAACGTACAGCGATTGATTTTTATAAATAAGACTAGCGGTCCGTTCTGGCTTCGCTTGGAAATTGTCATATAAAGGCCATTAATCGATACAAAAACTCTATCTTTCAAATTGGATGAAATTGCACACGGTGTGCAAATTTGATTAAAATCGGATAAGTAGTTTAGGAGACCATCGTAGACAAACAACGTGACGCATAATTTATATTTATTGAGATTATTAGTTTACTAGCGGAACCCCGCGCGGTTTCACTCTCGTATTTCCCAATCCCGTTATTTTCCTGGGAAAATAAACTATGTGGTTATTCCAAACCATTATCTATCTAGGTACACCTTTCTTCAGTAGTATTTCCGTGAAAGAACAACAAACCTACATCCTTATAATCTTACAAACTTCTTAAATCAAGTGACCTGAATTTTAGGTTTTTTTGTCTTTTTTTTTTTATTGATGTAAATAATTTCATCTACCTACTTATTCGTGAATTAATACACTACTTTAAAATATATTGTTCTTTTTTTCTGTGTTTCATTTTATTTGGTGTGTCAATAAAGAGTATAAATTATCTATCTACTTTATCAACGGTAAATTTGTACCACGAAACTTAATGTAAAACATTTTTGTGTCGTGATTTCAGTATCTTCGTGGTAAACATAGGCAGACGAAGATGCGTATTCTCGCGGCATTTGCACGCATCGAACCAGAACAACCGCTGCATGTCCGGAGCCCACAAAACCGACATTTTGAGAACTTTCTACGTGACCAGTGCAAGAGATTTAGCACCAGAACTAACTCATGAGCCTGGCAAAGGTATGTAAAGCCACTTAATGTCTAACCAACAGAAACAGATATTTTTAAAATGAAAATCACTTCTGTCGCCTTGAGCGATTTTCGGTTAGGAAAAAAGTATGGGTTCGCGTCACCAACATGCTAATATCATGCGGCTGTGGCGTAGCGTCGGAGAGGCAGCGGAGCTGCAGAGCGGTTTAGTTATAAACATTCCCGCCCCTCTACCCCCTCACTAAATCGGTTATGGCTATGCTATTGCTGTCTTTATCATTTCAAGCGAAAAGAAAAGAGAAAGCAATATTAACGCTACGACAGTTTTAGTTAGGTGGTAGACCCTCCGAGGACAACTTTAAGACTATCAAAAAACACTAATATGTTGCAGATATCGAGGTGCTAGGATGTTTGAACGAAGTCTATTGGTGTTCCGAGTACCACAAATGCCATGCCCAAAGGTCTGGCAACCTCCTCTGCTGCACCCTGTATGCTTCTACTGTGCCTACACATACTATGAGGTATTTATAGCTTTTTTTAAATAAATGACATTTACTTTCAGACACCCAAAGATAAAAATTGTTATTTGCCATTAATGGTGGCATAATCTATGTATATCATCAAATGATTTAACTAAGGAGTCAAATTTTGTGTTTGTTACTCGTTCACACAAAAAGTACTGAACGGATTTGGATGAAAATTTGGTACATACATGGATTTATCTGGAATAAGGCAGGCTAATTTTGATGTATCCCGGGAAAATAACGGAATTGGGAACTACGCGGGTGAACCGCGGTCCCCTGTGTGTCATTGAATGTTGCACAAAGGCACAAAACGAGCGTCTTTTGACGGTACACGATTTTGTACTCTTACTAACCAACTTTCACAGCTCATACAGATTTGTGCGCACTATAACTGCTATTAAATTGACAAATAAAACTCTAAATTGTATTTTTATATTAAAAAAATTGTTGCAGGTTAATAACAAGCCAGATACTACAAGACTTGACAACAAATAAAGAAATACACTGGTGATTGGCTTTTACACTAAAGTAACTAGCCGTGTATATATAGTTAAGTAAGTCCATCCATAAGATAAGAATAAAACAAATATTTATATTCAAAATTGTTTAATTACAATCCAACTTACACCTGGTAGCAGATCATCATAGTAAATCACTATAAAGGCAGCTTTTTTATATCACCAATTACAAAACGTTCACAATTTTAGCACAGATTTAGACAATCATTTCAATTGAGTTACACATGATTCAACCATAGATTTTATTTTTTTTATATACTAAACTAGTAAAAAAAGTTAACTTCCAAAAGGAATTAGTGTTAAATTGAGTAAAATGGAGTTAATCTATTCTCCTCCACAAAATTTTGAAACTTAAAAGAGCATGCACGAGGAACACATCATTGATTGGAAATTCACCTTCCAAATCGCTGGAGAAGTGATGGTACATTTGTACTTGGTACATTTAAAAGAGATTGGTGCAAGCCCTGACGAAATGAGATAGCAGGGGGACCACTTTTGCCCACCAGTGGGACAGTTATAGTAACTTGAAATCACTGTCTTAATTTAAAAAAAAACGAGTCTCCATTATGTGTCATGTTGAATCTTGTGTAGCACTCTAACAGATGAATTTAAAAAGTATGCACCATGAATTAATGATCTGGACAATTGCTAATTCCGATCATAATATTATAAATTGTCTTATTTTTTACAGGTTGACAATCCACCAGAGTTGTCAGAAGAAAATGTATTGTAGAGACATAACTAGATACACATTCATTAATAGTCTTTGCTGGATTGTCAACCTTATTATTTTTACATAAGATGCATCCCGTTTAAGCAAGTTAGCTAAGATACATGTGCCACTTGAAGTAAAATTGAATAGTTACATCTATAGTTTATCTTTAGCTCAATGAGTCCGCACCATATGTAAAAACCTTTAAAAACATGATTAAATGATTACATCGCCAATTTCAATTTCTAAGTCAAAGCTGATTTGAATTCACTTGAAAACGTTGGTTAAAAGATAAAAGAACTAATTGATTTCATCACACTTCCTAAGCTCACTCGGTCATTAAAAATGCTAAATACGCAGTCGATTTTACCAAAACATAAAAATAAACATCACCAAGATTCACGATAAAAATCAAAAGCAGTTCACAGTTCACACATTATTGCTAAAGTCCTTCGTAGCTGTCAGTTGAAGAGTATGTTATTTTTTTAGTTTGTTACATAATCTTTCATGTGTGAAGTCCATAAAGTCCAATATGGTGAAACATTATGCCACAAAGAGCTGTTTTCAAAAGAAACAAATAGTTCCAAGCTATGTTACTAGAGTAGGTTCCTAGTATTTAAAAAAATACAACCAAACAGCCGTTTAACTTCATTTAAGCACACATACATTTTATGGTAAAACAAAATATGTAGATTGTTCCCTGATTTATGTTTATAATGATGATTAAAAAGATAAAAGAAAAAGCTTGATGCTGATAAACGTAAATTGAGAATGTAATTCCAAGTTGGCGCGGCGGGGGGTGGTTCACTTCAGCCGCCATCTTGGAAAACACGTTTTATTGAATATCTCCCGAACCGCGCATCGTACGATAAAAATTGTGGAGATCATTATTGTGGATAATAATATTTGCCATCTTTTTTATTTGAAACTTTTTTTGTACAACGCATAGGTTTTCAATAATGATCTCAACAATTTTCATCGTGCGAGCGGTTCGCGAGATATTCAATACAACGTGTTTTCCAAGATGGCGGCTGAAGTGAACTAACCCCCGCCGCGCCAACTTGGAATTACATTGAGGTTACACCCTTGAACAGATTTAAAAAAAAATACCAGGTCCCGTACGTTGTAAAAAACCCCACGGTGCTTGGCCTATTAACCGAATCGAACGAATAGAAATTATAGTAATCGATTTCGCAAACAAAAAACAACTGTTTTGACAAAAAAAACTAAATGCTAATTACGCTCTTTTCGAGTTAAGTTAACATTAGACACAATCCAATCACGATCTCAATCCAGAAATAGAGTCCACGACGCCTCAGAATTCCGTTGGCGAAATGTTGAACTAACTATAACATCATTCGTTTTTATTTATCATTGTAAAATACTACAGTGACACTAATCATCATATATCAACATTAGCGACACACAGACTTCTATTACGGTCCTGTATTGACAGAGAGAGTCACAAATACAACATACACGGAAATTATACCAAATATAATATAATATTATGTGATTTGGCGTACATAATAACTTCAGAACACAATCCATAATCTTAGTTTCATCTGTTTCATTCTCATAGCGACTGATGTTCATAATCTATTGCTAATATAAAATCTATGAATTGTTTCTTCGTTTCACGTTTATAAAAACTACAATCTATGCTAAACGCAGTTTGTTTCAATAAGTTTGTTGCTATAACTATTTGGTTCTCATTATGAAAATACTGTAGAGTCTGGCTAACGAAAGTTGATACTGACAAAGCGCGGCAAATTTAAAATATATCAGCATGGCATCCCTAAACTGAAAATCTCGTCAAAATAAACACATGCCAGGTACTACGAAACCTCAAAAACACGCCATTTTGTTGCGTCAGAGATAGGGGATACCATACACTGATTCTGATTCTACCAAATCTTTCGGATAAAAGCCGAAAATTAATTTCTTAAAAATGAAATTGCACAAGCTTTTCTCTATTAAATAGCGTAATTAATGAATATATTCATTAGGGCAACTAAAAGCTTAATGTTGCTTTTGAAATAATCGCCAAAACGTACATACGTCGTACTTATTTTTGATGAAAACAATTTTATAACACGTACGAATTGTTACAACTTATTTCTTATAATGTTTAAATCAGTTTGTTTTAAAAATGCATTTTTGGAAAAAAATGTCCCTAAGTATTTTCTGTTTAAAATATCCCAATTCGTAGGGTAAATACCCGTTGGTAGGAACACTTAAGTGTTGTCATGTAAAAAGTTTGCAAAAAAATCCAGTATCTACTTTCGTTGGCCAGACTCTAACACATTTATTAACCAAAACATCTAAATTAGTGTTTATTATACGTATTTCAATAACTACAATTCATTAATTTTGGATTACAAGCGTTAAGGGGTTAAGCAAAGGCTTAGTTCTTCAAATATTATTAGATACTCCATAAAAACGCTCAAAAACACGACCCCTTGACTTTAGATATAAATTCACATTTAGAATGAACAAGGTAAGAGTCTATTCATAAAATACTGTATTAACCCATGGAGTCCCCATTTCTGGGGCACCTAACCCTCACCTAACCTAACCATAGAGGTTTAGTCCATAATCCAACGATCGCTGGCCAAGTTGCGGGTTGGCAGACTTCACTTGTCTTGTAAGAGTTAAACCTCAGAAAAGTAGGTTAGTCGGGAGAACGGCAACTGCCGATGATCCATATCCCCTGGGTCTAAACCCACGCGCACTATTGCCTTTTCAAAGTCTTGTGTATAAACGCCGTGTAAAAATGGTGAAGTAAAACAACGCGAGGAAACCGGCATATTCCAAGAATCTTCCGAGGTAACATCACCAATCCGCATTGGGCCAGCGTCGTGTATTATGGCCTTGACTCTTTCCTTGCAACTAAAGACCCGGAATCCCAGCAGTGGGTCATTTAGTGGCCTAGTTATGATACACACTGTAATAACTGAAAGGGTGATTGATGTTCTTCTCACCATTACGAACAACTTCTACAATGAAATGTTTTTAGTATCGGTTTGCTTTTGGCCGCCATCCTGCCTGAAGTAAACCGATGATGCAGTCTAAGATGGATAGTTACAAATTACGGTAAGCGATAAAAGAGAAGGTTCTTATTAAAGCAAAAAAAACTAAGAAAGTTGCTCGGAAATTTAAAATAACTTAACGGCAGTATTTTCAATTAGCTTTTGTAACGTAACCTTTCTAATGTTGATTATACATTATGTGTATGGCTTAATATTTGTAAATTGTTGAAAATATGTGGTAGGTTGCTGGTTCCCGTGTCATTAAAACTACATAAGAGTGGTAGATATAGAGTTAAAGCAAGACAATGTGTATCGGGTATGTTATAGATTTTATGGTAAACATAGTAAAACGTTTTTATGACTGTGTTTTTAAGTAGAAATTAGAAATCTTTTTCGATATAACACATTATTCTACTGATTTGGTAATACATGGCAAGGTAATCGTCAGTAAACAAGACAAAACATGATGAGATAAAGACAATACTGCTCAAGCTACATCACAGAATAAGCTACCAATTTAAAAACGTGAAACGAAATTATTTAGTAAACACTACTTAAAGCTACTTAGCATTCTACACTGAGGTTGTTTGATTTTGAACTTTAGCTGCTGTATTAAGTCGAAGATTTTAAGGGAGGGTCCCACTTTCATTTCCAATAGTTCTATTATTTCGTCTTTACTTAGCTGGAGCATCATTGGACCGGTGATGTGGCTGAAGCTAACGCAATAAGGTTGACAATCGTTGACTGTTAGAAACTTTGCTACATCTGTTGTGGTCCAATTTTCGACGTCGACTGAATTTAGTATGTCTAAGGGCACTGTTGTGTTGACTAGTCTAGGTATCACTTTGCTTTCGTCTGGGACTTCTGCGGGGGGTTCGGGCGATGGGGACGTGTTCTGATTCCAGTCTTGTGATGTTTCCGTGGGTGGGTTCTGAAATAGAAAAATATAAATTATTGTGATGAAAAATAAAACAGTATGATGTATTTCTACAAACAACTGCTACTTGTGGCAGTTGCCACAAAATAGACATCAACTTAGACTTCTACAAGACTTGTGTTTACGAAAACTATATAAATAAATGAATGCAAATACTGGGTATTTCATTAACCGTGTCCTATTTTCAAATTTAAATAAAACAAAGTGTGTGTGAGATATTATCGAAATTATTTATTTATTTGAAAGATGTAGTGATGCCATTATGTGTGAAATATGACATCATTCAAATGTCCGCCACGGCTTCTCTGGGTGGAGCGCATGCTAGATATCCAATTTTTCATGACTTTTGCTCATAAATCAAGCTGAATTTGACCTATGTTATGCATAGGTTATGTTGGCTTTGAGGGCCGCTGTCGTTTGTGGTTTATTCGCATAGACCTGCGACTTAAGAAAACCCCACAAGAAAAAGTCTAGTGGGGTTAAGTCACAATGTGGCCAGTTCACATTAGCTCCACGTGAGATGACTCTCATGCAGAATATTCAATGTGGCATGAGCTGTGTAGCACGTAGCGCCGTCTTCTTGAAACCACATGTCGTTGGTGTTCAGATGGTCCAGTCTATGCCAAAAAAAAGTTGGTAATCATCGACCTATAGCGCTCGGTAGGACGATTATGGCGACCGTAAAATGGGCGAAGCACGCGGTGCGTTGCCCGAACAGAACACTAATTTTGATAAAACAATTTTATTTTTTTTAGCTGTTGAATGCTATAACTATCCGTGATGATTTGGCAAAACAGAATGAATAAATGACCACCAATTTGACAGATGTATCTTTAACAAGATGGCCGCTACCAACTGTGAAAGTTCGGTCGTGCCTATTGTAAGGCCCTTTACATCCAGTCATAGCTGTATAAAATAATGCATACAATTGTAAGAATGTATCTATACTAATATTATAAAGAGAAAACTGTTGTATTTTTATCATAATAAATAAATAGTTACTATTATAATAGTTACTTTTTCGATAATATATTTCTAAATAACAAATATTCTAGGGTATTCCTTGAACAACAAAATCAATTTACTACACATTTTACACTTCTATTCAGTCTCCAATAAATGTTACAACTCAGTCACCTTCATGGAATAAGAATGTAATAGAATACATAATATGTATATATTGGAACTTGTTATTTAAAATATTCTTGAGGTGTTGTGCGCATACATGGTTCCTATGATTAGGTGACCATCCTTCTGATCTCATCACTATGTTATCAAAATTAACCACAATGCTTTTTACACTGAGATTAATGGTAATCAATTTTAAAATCTTAGTTATATTATAAATGTTAACGTTTGAATATTTGTTGCTCAAAGACATTAGAACGACTGAACCGGTTTTATCGAAATTCGGAACACAGTTATATGATCTAAAATAAAACACATAGAATTTTTTATCACGGGAGAACAACGGAAACAGTTACCACGCGGGTAAAACAGCGGAGCACTGCTAGTATTAAAATAAACCTCGTTCACATGAATGATAAGGAATTTTAATTTTAATACTTACTATAGGTTCCTGACTAGGCGGATCAGATTCTTCATAATGCTCCGGCGAGTCGGCGGCCATTTTGTGTTCTTCGTCGACATCCATTTTGTCTTCTTCTTCTCTCGATGGTGACTGGGATTCATCACGTTGAGAATCTATGTCGACTGGTAAGTCGCCCAGCGGTGGGCAAGCTAAAACGTTCTGTTAAAAAATGTTGACATGATTACACTGCAAAACTAATTTTACTCGATTTAAAAGTTAATTAATACATACGTACGTACACATACACGTTCACACACATGCACGTACGCACACATTAATATTACAGGTCTGCGAGCATTTTTTTTTATATTTATTTAATTGTCTTAAAAGTAATAGAGAACGGTATTCATATAATAATAGTACACGTCACAGTACTAGAGTTTTCCAATCCAAATGTTATCGAGCCGGACATACCCTGTGTCATACGTAAATGCATTACCCCCAGGAAAAAAAGGGACTCACCATTATATCCTCCTGAGTGGGCTGATCCGTTTCGTCGCTCCTTTCTTCCATTGGATCAGCTAGTTTAGGTTCCATCTCCGGATCCGTTTTGCTCAGATCTTCCCTGGGCGGCGTCTCCTCAGGTCGCGGGTCTGTGTCTGCCGACATTTCAGACACGCTGGTCGGCGGCGAGAGGCTTTTCATGTCTCCCATGTCCGAGTTTTGGGAACTGTCTTCAGTGGTGTTTGGGGGATGAGCCACGATTTTGGTACCTGAAATAGTTGCAAGTTCCTGTTTATAGGTTATCTATCTAGGCTTCACTTGTCAATATATTGGCTGAATGAATGTAAGAGTAATTTCATAGTTGTATCAGTCACTAGGTGTTGTAATTGACCCCTGAAATATTTAAATTAAGATTTCTATTTCAAAAAGATAATCTGGTCACGTGTTTCGGGTGTAGCCGTGGTATTCTGGTCACGTGGTGAGAGTGAGAGGTCACACTCACCCGTCCTGGTCTTGTCCTGTCGCCGGCGGCGGCGCGGCACGCACGCGGGCCCTCGAGCCGGTGTCCCACGTCGCGGCACCATCCCACCGGGTACATGGCGTGAGTGAGAGAATGAGAGGTCACACTCACCCGGCCTGGTCTTGTCCTGTCGGCGGCGGCGGCGCGGGCGCGCGCGGCGGCGGCCGGCGCGGTGCGCGCGCGGGCTGCAGCGGGCCCTCGAGCCGATGCCGCACGGCGCGGCACCACCCCACCGGGTACATGTCCGTGCTGTGCGCCCACAGCCACTGGTCGTACTCTGCGCCCCAGCCGTCGAAGTGCACCTACACGGAAACGAACGGTTTACTCGGGGTCCTGTCACAGTGTGACTGGTTGAGGCAGGGCAAGATTTAGGGAGGGGAGGACAAACTGGAGGCCTCCACAATAGAGACTTCGGATATTTTTGATTTTTTTTTTCTCGTTGTTTTACCTTTACCTACTGTACTTTGTACATACATGATAAGATAATTACTAAATTTAAACAGTAGAAAAAATTTGCAGTCATAAGAACTGCCGATAGAAGTGAAAACTTACTACTCAGAATTCGACAGCTTACTTTGGAAACTACGCGGGTGAAACCAGAGCGTGGCTATGAGCATAGCCATGGTATGGCCAAAAGAAGTTTTCGCTTTAAAAAAACCTTGAGTAGGTCTAGCACGATGCACAAGGTCACGGAGCCCGGAATCTGTGGAGCGTCTAAATTAAATAAAAATAAACCTTGAGTAAGTCTTGAACGACGCGCGCGACGGTCGCGACGCAGACGAGGCGCGGGTCCATGAGGTCGGTGCACTCGAGCCGCATGCCCGCGACGAAGCCGTGTGACACCACGTGACCGCGGGCCGCGAACGACGCGCGCGCCGCCGCCTCGCTCCCGGTCATGCACAGGTACTGCTCCCAGCTGAACATGTCCGCGCTGAAACTGATTTTACAACACATTGTTTTAATTCAGTCTTTCCCAAAGTGGGCGATGACGCCCCCCTTGTGGGCGCTGGAGGCCTACATTTTAGTGGTTTTTAGGTATGTGAAAAAATGGGGGAGCTAAAAATAATTTATTCTCAAAGTGGGCAGCAGACAACATAAGATTGGGAACACCTGTTTTAACCTATCATGGTGCTATTAAGTGGGACTACATTTTCTTTTTAACCCCCGACCAAAAAAAGGGGTGTTATAAGTTTAACGTCGATGTCTGTCTGTCTGTGGCACCGTAGAGCTCAAACGGATGGACCGATTTCAATGCGGTTTTTTTTATTTGAAGGTTAATATCCGTGCGAATGTTCTTAGCTATGTTTGGTTAATATCGATTCAAAATGGCCGCCTCCACAAAATGGTGGACAAAATATTTCTTCACAACCTACCTCAATATGGGTATCAAATGAAAGGGCTTGACTAGTAAAATACTATACACTATAACAAATTTCAAATCCAAGATGGCCGCCACCACAAAATGGCGAATAATATTAATTTTTTCGCTACTACCACAATATGGGTGTCAAACGAAAGGACTTGACTAGTAGAATACTTTGCACTACCACGAATTTCAAATCCAAGATGGCGGCTCCCACAAAATGGCGAAATACTTTTTTTTTTTCAAAACTCCCTTAATATGGGTATCAAATGAAAGGGCTTGTTTAGTAGAATATTGTACAGATAACAATTCTGAGGTAGTCGGTGGTTAATCAAAATTTTAATTTTGTTCTTGTAGTTTATGTCCTTGAATTTCCGAAAAAAAAAATATTTGGTTATGTGATTGAGTGACGCTTCATGGCGTGGCTATCTAGATTTAGCGCGCAAGAACTATGGTCAAGTTTACGAAAATAACATCTCATTATAAATATAAAAGTGTGAGATTGTGTGTTTGCACAGATTTTTTATTCATAACAAGATTTTATTACAGTTACATATCAGAAAAAATATAATGACAAAAGATACTTGAAAAACGTTGACTGTAGTCTGTACTGCTTGTTTATTAGCAAAATACTTGGCAACAAGGCAGAAGTTGGAGCATTTTCGAAACATTTTCAACTTTAAAAACTCTATTGTAATGTGCATAGTTACATATTATATCAAGTACTGAATGTGTTCTTCTCTGCTTCTAAATTTGACATGGACAAAGAAGCTATAGATACGAGTTTCAGGAAATATAAATAACTTACCCAGCAGGGGGAATGAGTGGTATGTTGTTAGCCGTGGCGAAACCTACGGGGAAGATGCACGGGGACCGCTGGTGATAGCAGAACCAGTCGGCGCCAGACGCGTCGGCCGGGTAACAATCGATCCTGATCATCATGTAGCCTGGGGGAACGAAACAAATTCATTAATATAGATACGGATCATTTATTAGTAAAACAAATTCAAAGTCATACAAATTAAGTTATTAATAAATTAAAACAAACGAGTGTGTTTTAGACCACACGATTGTAGTAAAACTTATTTAGCTCCATCTATACGAATGTTATATGTATATATGTATTAATTTTCTACAAATATTTACATTTATGTTGGATTTTCATTGATAATGTTACTTATATATTTATAAATTGTTTTTTTTTGTATGTAAATAAATTGTATTGACCTAATACCGCTTGGTCCTTTTTCTATCGTACCTACTGCTCGTAGCTCGAAAAAGCGATATCGTTTCATGGTTGTCGTTCCGAAGACTTAAACGACGAGATTTGACACTAATTTTATGATAACAGAGATAAATTTACAATGAGACCGATTTCTGAAATCGATTCTGATTGGAAGCCATAGGCGATTGTAAATTTTTTTATTTGCCTATAAAAGTGAAAACTTATAACTTATAATTTTGATATCTCACTTAACACAGTTCTTTGCTAAAACAGTAGATGCTCCTATAATAAAAGAATAAAATGTCTTCGGAAAACTATAGATAACGATAACACGAGTTCCATGATTTTTGTTCACCAAAACAACCTACAGAAATATTCCCTTCAAAAAACATAGTTTTTTACTTCCAGAAAGAAATAGACAGACAGAAACATTTTACTAAGTACACCAAAAATAAAATGACAAAAAATTACTTATACCTAGTGCCATAAATGACGGCCTTTTCGCTTACAGCAATTTCGCTCAGGACACCATTGATGGCGAAAATAAACTAAATAAAGGGAGATAAAGGTATTTCAAGAAGTCTTGTACTAAATTCTTGTTCTTTACCTTCATTTAAAATCTGCATGACGGTTGCTGCGCAAACAGCTGATAAGTTCAACGGATCGATCGCTTCTAACTTCATTCCTTCCGCAAACAATGGAGGTTCATTGCTGGGGTACTTGTAAAACATTTCTGGTGTTGTATCATTGGGGAGCAATCGACCTGAAAATAAATGTTTACTTCAACTCACATCAATATAATAAAGATATTATAGCATTCACATTTTTTATCTACTTAAAAAATAACTATTTTAGTAGTAAACACACCATCAGAGTAGTACAGAGAGCCATGGGGTCTATGCTTGGCATGAAACTCCAAGATCGTATCCGAAATACCGAGATTAGACGAAGAACAAACGTTCGGGACATCGGAACTACGGTAATACAGCTAAAGTGTAGTTACGCTCTACACGTTGTTAGACGCGGTGATAACCGTTGGAGTAAGGTTGTGAACGAGTGGTGGCCGAGGCAAGGTAAGTGGAGTGTAGGACGTCCAGCTGCAAAATCGAGCGACGATATCGTCTTTATCACTGGTGGATTTTGGTACAAGACCGAGGAAGGTAGCATGATAAAAGAGATGCCTATATCCAGCAATGGGATAAAGAAGGCTGTAGATGATGATATCGGTGGTAAGAAAGATTTTTGGGCCTGAACTGTGTGAAGTTGGTTCAGGAACTGCGGCGTAGGTAAAATCAAAACAATAAAAAAATTGGCAGTCATAGGGACTGCCGATAGAAGTGAAAACAAATACCTCATAATTTAATAGCTCACTTTTGAAACTACGAGGGCGAAACCGAACGGCGTGGTCATGACCATGGCCATCTAGATCATCCGAGTTTACCAGAAGGTTTCTTTCATTTACGAACGTGACGCTTGAGCTCAATTCACGGCCCACGGAATATCTGTACGTGGTGTAAAGAAGTTTTCACTTCAATAATACGAAAGTGTTTCGTTTACAGGTATTTTTAACCCCCGACCAAAAAAAGGGGTGTTATAAGTTTGACGTCGATGTCTGTCTGTCTGTCTGTCTGTCTGTCTATCTGTCTGTCTGTCTGTCTGTCTGTCTATCTGTCTGTCTGTCTGTCTGTCTGTCTGTGTGTGTGTCTGTCTGTGGCACCGTAGAGCTCAAACGGATGGACCGATTTCACTGCGGTTTTTTTTATTTGAAAGTTAATATCCGTGCGAATGTTCTTTGCTATGTTTGGTTAATATAAATTCAAGATGGCCGCCGCCACAAAATGGCGGACAAAATATTTCTTCACGACATACCTCAATATGGGTATCAAATGAAAGGACTTGACTAGTAGAATATTATACACTATAAAAAACATCAAATCCAAGATGGCCGCCACCATAAAATGGCGAATTATATTATTTTTTTCACTACTACCTCAATATGGGTATCAAACGAAAGGGCTTGACTAGTAGAATACATTGCACTATGACGAATTTCAGATCCAAGATGGCCGCTTCCACAAAGTGGCGAAATACATTTCTTTTTTCACAACTCCCTTAATATGGGTATCAAATGAAAGGGCTTGACTAGCAGAATGTTGTACAGATAACAAATCTAAGGTAGTCGGGGGTTAATCAAAATTTTTAATTTTGTTCTTGTTGCGACACAGTTGACGTTGTTGGAAAGGTGAATTATTTAACTTACCAGCAGCGACTCTATGGCAGTAACTCTGTGGAGCGTCCAAAGGATGCCCAATCCTGAACGCCCAGCCAACCGGGTGGATCAACGGGGAGTCTTCATGGCACCAGAAACCGTTGTCTTCAGGCGAGCTATCGTAATACTTTACGTGGAGCCGTTTACCGATAATTTCTGATATTGACGCTACCTGGAATATTGATTTAATAGGGATGTTAACACTAATCACACATTAATGTTTAATGTTAATTGTATGATAGTTTACATTAATAGGATATCGAAAATTATTATAATTTAATATTACGTAGTAAATTTATTATAAATGATTTTAAATCCTATATTTTTAATCGGTTGTCACGTGACTGGAAACACCAATATGAATTATTCGTCACTAGTCGCAAAACAAACTATTGAAACTAATTAAACTGTTTACTTTTCTGCATTTTTATCATAGTTTGCGATCTTAGCGACGACGATTTTGATTATTTGTACCTATTCAAGGAATGATAAGAAAATACATAAACTGGACATACAGTCATAATTCGCGACCAATGTTTTGCGACTAGTGACGTCATGTCAGTCGTTAGTGTTTTAGCGGCAAAATTCAAAATAAGTCTAATATTGTATATTTACTCATAGAAAATACTAAATAATACTTTGAAATAAAATGTTATTTTTTACGGTAAACAAGGGCCAATCTTCAAAATAAAAGCAGTTCCTAAAAATTGTTAACATCCCTATTCTAATTATTTATTCAAGACAAAACTTGGCGCTGGAACTTTCTGTCATTAGTAATGTAGTAGATGTATATGAAAGACCATATAGTATAAATCACGGATATTCGGGGGATATGCCTTGATTGCGAATTTAGTTCGAAACCTAGTGTCTCCAGTCTCCTCCCACCTAAATAATTACTACATAAACAAAAGTAGTAATTACGACACACAACTGCATATTTTAGCACGCACACTAAGAATTATGTTTGCGCTCTTTATGACAACATACATAAAATAGGCGGGACATTTCCGTATAAACAAATAATTTTGTCTATGTAGAAGGATTCACTCGACGTTCACACACATAACTAAGGATTGAAATGAGTGATTGCAAAATTTATTCGACATTTTATTTTGGGCTGTATTATTATGTTTACATTTATTAAGTTTTACTAATATACATATATTTAAATATATTTATATGTATATAAAAATTTATACCCTGTACGACATGTATTATACTATAAAGAAATGTATAAAGTTGGAGCAGGTTAGTTTTACGTCAAATGTATACGAAAGTACTAGCAGTGCCCCGCGGGTTTACCCGCGTAGTTCTCGTTCCCATTCTTTTATCGAGATAAAAGTAGCCTAAGCCTATGTGTTCTTCAAAGTCAAAGTCAAAGTCAAAGTACTTTATTCATAAATGTACAATTTACACGTCAAATTCCAAAATATAATCTTACTGTATTTCAAATTACAACTCGATCCGTTCCTACGTTTCAACGGGGTTGAGCAACAGACATCCAAATACCCAAACGTCCAAACATTGGCATTTGTATATTAGGCATTTATTAGGTAGTAGGATTTACGACACCAATGACAAAAAAACATAATTTTTTTGCTTTCCTTCTTGTACTGGGTAATCTCTGAAACGGCTGGACTAATTTTATGGGACTTTTAATGAAAGATAGCTGATGGCTTAGCTATAGGTTTAAATAAACATCACTTTATTCCGGTTTGAAGGACTTTGTTTCCAGAGAAATTACAGGGCATGGAGGTACAGTACCCGGCGATAAATATTGCACATCGACACCTGGAAAGAGACAATCGGCCAACTTCGGCTTCGTAGAGTGTCGGACGAAATACAAACAGTCCGGTATCTAGTAGGCGTCCCTCCAAAGGCCGATGTGCAATACTTATCGCCGGGTACTGTAAAACATTATATCTCAGACTGTCGAACGCCACAAATCCTAATGCCGTGAATTGGACTATCTGCAAGGAAGGAAGAGAGGCCTTTGTCCAACAGTGGGACAATCTAGGCTGGTAATAATATTAATATATTATTTTCATCAAGCAAGAGAAAAGTACACGTTAAAAAAACATAAAAAGTTATGCCTTAGAGCCTTAGACGATCAGATCTCTGGTAGTGAAAGTCCCGTCATAATTGGTCCAGCTGTTTGGTAGAATAGCGGAACAAACAAGATAGACAAAAAGTTTTAAAATAGTGTTTAGGTATAGGTACCGTACATACTTTCATTTGAACTTAGTAAACAGTTGTTAATTTGATATTACATACAAACGCTCCAATTTTATTTCTTTGTATATTGTATTAATAATAATCATAAAACAAGTAAAAAAACATGGAAAAATAGGTAGTTAATTAAAAATGAGAAAAACGAACATTGTCCATGTAAATTACCGAATAAATTTTCGAAGAAATTTCACATCGGCAAACTCCTTAACCCATACTCACTAACGCGCCAACGTAGAGTACGTTGGCGCGCTTCAGAGCGACTGAACGAATGTCAGAGTTATGCGGTCATATTAACCGTATCGAGAAGACACTGCCACGCCCTCAAGGCATATCCCCTGATAACCGTGGTGTAAATGGATATGAAGAAATAATCTTATCCGGGCGTCTACGCTCTTTCTACGAAAAACGTTATTACGAAATAAACTCGCTACTATCCTACTCCGGTTCTTCAACTTTTAACACACATCAATTGTATTAATTATACCTACAACGTAGAAAAGTGAAGTTTAAAAAAAATCACTCATAATCTTTTTCACTGATTTACTGAATTTAAATAATTTAACACATTTTTATCAATTATTACTATCTAACAATGTCAATTCCGATATATGAATGAACAAAATCAAAAATAACAAAGAATATTTCTGAAATAATAAAAATCTAGTATCACATTATTTCTATAATTGAAATAATATGTACATATATGTATTTTTAAAGGTGGTGAAAAGATAATGAAATCATTTTACCTTAACTTGAGATATTCTATTCTTATCAACCACCTCCATGACATTACCAACAGAGAAGCGAGACACGAGACTGTCGTTCAGCTTTGTGTAAAAATTCGCTGGTAGCGTTCTAGCACCTGTCAACTGTTTCACTAAAAACCTGAAATAAAACAATTTATTTCAATAGACATGATAACTACCTACTTAAAATAATTAGGTAAAATATGTGAACAACATTTTTTAATAATCTGACGGGAGATTATAAAAAAATATTGTTCACGTCGAAAAAGCGACATCGTTTCATGATTGATGTTCCAAAGACAAGAACGAAGAGATTTGACTCTGATTTTGTGATAAGAACGTCAAGGCTGTGGAATACGTTGCCTGTGTGGGCTTTTCCCGATGGTTACAAACTTTGTGTCTTCAAATCGAGAGTGAATCGGTTTCTTCTAGGTAAACACGCTCCATCGTAGACCACTTCGTCGCTTAACATCAGGCGAGATAGCGGTCAAGTGTAAACCTAAAAATTAAAAAAAAAACGTATTTTTTCTTTTTACTTTGTATTTTTTCTTTTGTTTCACAAACAAATAATACAAAGATACAATGCTTTGACGTAACTCTTTCGAGTTACAAATTTTACGAAGACGTGACGTCACCACCCCCCTACTCGGAAAGTTTGTCGATCTTTAATAATTTGATAAAACAACTAATTAATGACAAGGGTATATTTTTGCCCCAATTATCATCCCAATTAATAAAACACCTTTTTTTCAGACAAAATGTCATCTAATTACAGATATCTTATTTAGTATACTTATGTGATATGCATGTTATATTATGTATGTTTATTGTTCCCACCAAAAGAACAGACATACACACAGCCTTAACTGTGCGTTGGGACGCCCCCTGGGTCAGGGGCGTAGCTACCTCCGTATGTGCCATATCAATTATACGGGGCCCCGAGCCACGGGGGTCCCCGATGTGCGTAAGCAAAAATTAGAAAATCTTCCCAATTATTTTTTTCATAAATGGCAAAAGTAAATAAAACAATTTTCTTTTTTTTTCACCTAAAGCGCGCATGCAAAAGTTATAATCAATTTTAAATTGATTATAAACATTTTGGAAAAAGTGACAAGAGATAATTATGATGAAAATGTTAAATACAGTTTAGTTTTATGCAAACACTTTTTTCTCTTTTGTGATGTATCTTTGCCCTTCATAAGGGCCCTCAAACAAATATTTAAACGGGGCCCCGCCAAGGTACGCTACGCCACTGCCCTGGGTTTAAAATTAGGACACGTTAAATATGGTCAACTTACTTTTTCCAATCCGTGTATTTGTCTTCGATACTACGCGGTGGTATGAGTGGTTTGCCGCGCGTGGCGCACCATCCCACCGGGTGGACCTCCGAACAGCACAGGTTCACCCAGAAATCTTTAGAATCATCGCTTCCGAACCCTTCGTATCGCAATAAACCCATATAACCTTTTACCTGTTGATCATTTATAATTCTGTAATTTTTAGGGTACACAAATACCTAAAGGTTAGCATATATATATATATATTATACCACACCTTTATTCTGCAGCCAAGTAGTAACATGTAAATATTACTGTGGTACGGTTTGAAGGGCAATGTTTCCCAAATGAAATAAATTATATTTTGAGTGACTAGCGCAATAGGTAGGCGTTACTTACTATCAGGCGTATGTCCTGCTTGTCATAAAATGAATGGTAGTGATATGACTCTCCATATCTGCCAGGCGAAGTACCACACCTTTGCCAGTTATTCTACTGCCAAGTAATGTGAAAACATCACTGTGTTCGAGTTTGAAGGGCAATGTAGAATGAAATTACAGGGCATAAAGATAAAACATCCTATATCTCTGGGTGACGAGCGCAGTGCAGTTCTGGGTAATGATTTGGACTTTTCATGTTCCAATAGCAACATGTCACTGTGTTGTTATAGCAGACATGGCTTACCATTAGGCAAATGTCCTGGTTGTCTAGTCACTCTATATTTATTTAAAAAGAAAATTGCTTCTTCCTGACAAATGCTTACCTTCAAAACTGTAGCTACCCAAAAGTAGTCGCTCAACTTAGTTTCCCCATTTTCACAGTCAGTGTTTCGGACTTCCACTTTCATTCCTTCAAAAGTAGTGTCCCACATTTCGTGCAACGGTGCATGTTTGAATAAGCTAACAGGAGCGGCTAGGAAGTCACAGCCAAAGAGTTCATCTTTCCATTCGTAGCTATTTGCAATGTGGTTTGATGACTGTTTTATTGGCCCAGCCTGTAGAAAAAAAATGACAAAAAAAAGTATGTGACCATGTGAGAGAGACTAAAATCCCAGAAGGAACAAAATTAACCTGCCTGTTTAAAAAAATAAAGAAACATAAACATATTTAACAGCACCAATGATGTACCTTCAAATATTCACTGCCCAGCCATCATACAATATATTTTCAGGGTCACAAGTAGAGCAGGGTGATAAGTCTACCATTCATTGCATATGACACTCTCCTCTCACTTTATTTAATTCTGCTTCAAATTCTTCACTATGAGTATGGTTTGTAATGTTAGGACTCTTTGAAGAGTCTAACTGAGGAAGTACCGCACCTTAGCCACCTATTTTACTGCCAACCACTGATGTGCAAACATCCTGTATTTCTTAAGGGCAATGTTTAAATCTTTGGGTGTCAAACTCAGTGCAGAGCACCATAATGATTTAGACACTTCATGTTCAATAGCTGCATGATACTATCCTGTTATGGGTGGATGCTTACCATCAGGCACTTATCCTACTCGTCCAGTCACTCTATACTATAAAAAATAACACTCAAATTTAACACTCTTTTAAAGGAACCTATAGCAGTTGATCTCTACTGCCTGCTTTCAAATGTTTCATTGATTAATTTGCAACATACCTGCAAGTCATCATAAGTGGCCTGCCACTGTGCCAGTTGAGGCAAAGGCTCCAATGGTATCAGGCCAGCCATGTGCTCAGCACCTTCCATCAGTTTGTATCGCCAGCTACAGTGTCTCTTGCGTGAATTACTGGCGTGACATCTCAAAGAACAGAACTTATTGTTGCGAGGATAGAACTGTCCCCGGCGACCGATGCGGCCACACAGCTCACATATTGCTGAAACAAACATATGACTAAATACAATATAGCAGTAGTTAAATTAACAAAATTTTGTTACAACTGATTAACTAATGAAGTGCACAATGCAGCTAACTTAAAATGGTAAACAAAAACATTGTGAAGAAACTGACATGTACCTAGTCATAATATTATTATATTAGTCATAGTAATCTTTTGAGCAGATGTTTTGTCCTGTCCTGTCCCAGCAGCAGCATAAGCAGCCCACTAAATGTTCCCACATTTGGCTGCTTATGCATTCATTAATTATAATCTCAATTCATCATTCAATTAACAATACTTTTTTCATTTCATTCATAAACAAATGAATAAAAAGTCAATTTATAAATAAAAATAACAAAATCACAAATGTATAACATCAAATCAAATATTAAGGCTAGGTATTTCTGTCAAAATAGGCATTTAATGCTGTCTTGTTCTCTCGACCGTTCTGAAGCGCGGAATCGGTACCACAGTGGAAATATTAAAATATTGGACTACGTATACGGACTATATAACGGCTTTTCCAATTTCACGCATATTTTTAAAATGTTTCCTAATAATTCACAAATTCGTCAAATTTTTTTAAAAATGTGCTTAAACATAATGAAAGGCCAGTAAAAATGGATGGTTTTTTGGTCAACTTTGCACTAAATCACTGACTGAAATCACTGACGAACACTGCACATCACATCCTCAGCAACAGAGTGGTTTACAACTGGAACAGGTTGCCTGAGGATGTTATTTCGGCATAGTCCTTAAACTCTTTTAACAACAAACTTGACAAATGGATAGTAAAAGACAAAATCATTTTAACAGACAATTACCTATAATTTGTTATTTCAACATTGAGATATAGGCACATCAGCTAAAGCTGCTCGCCTATTAATCAATAAATAAATAAATAAATAAATTTCTAATCCAATTTTTTTGTATGAGGTAAAGATCACTTACTGAGCATAAAATTACAAAATGCTCACAGATCCAGGTAGAGCTTCAAACGCCAATTGAAAAAAACTGTTTTAGCCGATATTTTGGAAACTATATATTAAGACAACAATTGTAGAAAATAAAATTTTGCATCTTTTGTTGTTAGTAAACTGTTTTTTGTAAAACTTACCATTTACGATTTATAGCCCATTTCATGATACGGTTGCGATGATGCCGATAATAGTGGATGAAAATGATGCGGTCTATGATGGAACTTGCTTCTCGAATAGAAACATGTGTACCTCTTAACCTAAGGTTCGCGCCATCGACTAAAACCCACTCTGGCAATGCGTTTTACAGCTTAGTTGTTTCTATTACAAAACTGGAGACCAAACTCTTCGTTCAACTCTTCAATCATGATGATGAACGGTGCTGTTTCTTCGAGCAACAAGCAATATGATAGAATAAGAGACAATCTTCTTAGCATTCCATGGATTCACCGTGCGGGTGCCGGGTCCATCGTGTGGCAGAGAGAGAAAACTCGAGTAGATCCCGAGACTTGTGACTCGGGCGTAGGTTTAAGGGGCCCCTTTCTGACGTACATCAACACTCACCTTCACTACTCGTTTTTCTCTCCCTGCCCAGCCAAATCTGATATGAGCCTACTAATGCAGCTTTAGATACTCGTTCTAGTATAGAACTTACTGCACTCCTGGATAAGCCAAGGTCTTTCAGCAGGTTATAGAGAGATTTTGCTGGTATACCTCTCGCTCCCACTTCTACAGCGTATAAATTAACTACATAGCCGTTTTTTTGTTAATTCGTTTAGGAGGTCGTAATACTTATTTTGTTTCATCGCGTGGTCATTAGGTATATTAGTTTCCCATGGTACGGTAAGTTCTACAAGGACTATGCGTTTCGTAGCTCTAGAAAAAGGGAAAATGTCCGGTCTGGATGACGAAACACCCACATCCTCTGGGATTTTGTAGTGCTTTTCGTACGTAGTCCAATCAGGTACTGTACCCAGGATCGAGTAAGGCTTGTTCCTGGAGTTTGAAGTTGAGCCTTCTTTTACAAAGTTAATTTTTCTTTTGTTTGTCGTCAATCCCTTTTGGGCTCTAGCTACTGAAAGGCTCATGGCTTCACGTATGATTTCAAGTACTCTGTCATGGCACCGTGAGTAATGACCCCCATTAAGGAGCACCTTGCATCCCACCAATATGTGCCTTGCTGTACATATCGCCTCTCCACAAGTATAGCAACATTTTTCAGAGGCTTTTCCCCACCTTACCAAGTTACTCTGATCAGGGAGGGTCATTTGGAATGCATTTAGATAAAATTTTAATAAGGCAGGAGCGCCACTTTAGAGCTAATTGGATACAGAACTCACCTATGGTTAACCACTCACTTTGCATTTCTAAATTCATAGCGTGCACTTTGAAACCGTCATTTTCGTCTTGTTGTAGAAATGTTTTTACCATGTCTCGGTCTTCCCTTTTCTTTCTTGCACCCAGCCCAGCAGTAGGTATTTACTTGTGCAACTGCCATAAATTGTTTATGGAATTGAAGTCTAGATTCCAGGTCTGAAGCAGTTTTGTCTTTTGGGAGAGATATAATTAATTCGTCTTGCAACTTTCCCAAAACATGCGTTTTTGTAACTCTTAGGTGTTTGTAAAGTTCAGACGGTTTCTTTAGTTTCAGCCCAAAACTATTGTGATCCCTAAAAAGAGTAGAGGGATCAGCCGGGTGTGCCAATCCGAACCATGACTTCAATATCTTTATGACATTGGCATCTAGCTTTGCCAGGAGAGTTTTACCGATGTCATAAACTAGGAAAGGCCAAGTAAGATGTGATGTGAGGTAGTTGTCATATATCCATGCTTTTTTTGATATTGCTGATAGGCTGCTGGTCTACCTTATTGAGGTTGTTCATGAAATTTTCAACAACCACCTCTAGTGATGGTGTACGTCCTTTGTGATCTATCTTTCTACCAAGAAATTTGAAAGGCACTGCCTCTGCAATTGTAGCAACTCCTTGGCCACTTATGGAGAGTCCCGGATCATAAGAAGTATATTTGGTATTTCGTCTATCCAGACAAAGGCAATGACAATAAAATATTTATAACTATACTAAATGCTTTTGAATGAACCAAACACGTTCTCTAGGTCTATCCAGCAGACTGTTATTTGCATCTCATGTGTTCTGGCATCTTTCAAACTTTCTGCTAGTAATGTATTGTGTTCCTGGCATCCAGAAATACCAGGCAAGAACCCTTTCTGGTGAATGGCCCTGAAATACCTATTGCTAGCCATAAATGTGGTCATTTTTGTTTGCAATATACTCAAAAAAGATTTTAGAAATTGTATTGGTTAGGGCTATCGGTCTGGTGTCTTTTGGATGAGTTACTTCCTGCTTTTTAGGGATGAGATTTATAGATGGGATTTTTACTAATTTGAAGCAATATTCCTTGTATTAATTTAAGGATTGATCTTAGAGCCCTGGACAGTTGGTGAATTAGATGACTGTCGCTCATGGTTATCATGGTTGTCATGGGTCGCTACACGAAGACGTTTTATTAACTCTCTTTTCTTCCTCCGCAATTTCATTTTGAACATATTTTCCTTGCTATTTTGAGCATAACAAGTTGATGGTGGGTAATGTTCCGAGAAGTATGTATATATGGTGTCCTGGAAAGTTTCTACTTGTCTGTTTAGGACCTGTTTTAGCCCAGGATGTTCTAACAAGATCGACAAGTTTTCGTCATGAACTTTCCAGGTAGAGTTTTTTAGACTGGGTTTTTAGACTATAAAAGATACGCACGATAAACATAACCCTTCCTCCATACGGGTAAAAAGGGAAATGTTTATGCTACTGGGAACAGAATTCACGTCTTATTTTTTTTACATTGTTGCAGAGTGGAGAAGTGATGGAAAAAAGACAATTGAGTACACCTTCTTAATATGCATTATAGACCTAAAATTGGGGCTATTTGTGAAGCTTATTAAGCACCAAGAGCTATATAACTTTAGTACAGACAGTATTTCAGGAGTTACACAAGGATTTAAGCAACTTTGAGTCATGCATTATGGTCGAGCAAATGGGTATTTTGCAAACAAATTATATAATTTTGAATACTACAAAATGCATTTTTACTATAAACTGTACCATAACTTCGATTTTTTTTACAACCATGCTTCAAAGTTGGGTATCTATGGATACTTTACAGTTAAGGTTATAATGAAATCACCTCACAAACTTTGAAAATGAAATGAAACATGAAAATCAATCCTGTAATGTGTTACTAATTGTTTTTACGATTTATTTACGATTTGTTCTTAAAAATGAAGCACTTTTTTAAAGCCAAAGTATGGTAACCGTAAACTGTTTAGTAGAGCATAAGTACTGTTAGCAACATATTATGATATGTAAGCCACACCGCAAAGTAACAGAATATTAAGATTTCACGTCGAGTATCGGCGAATCCAAACTTTGAAATGCACTTACCAAAACTATCCTTGGCTAATGGAACTATCGTTAAATCATCTACGATATTTGTTTCGTTCACTATATCTGCAGAATCATGAGTGTTTACAACATTTGCAGCATGGTAAAAAGCCATGTTTCACAAGGAGTCTTCACGTAATTATTGAATACGACAACCGTAAACAGTTCAATACACATGTCTACTGTTCTGTCAATTCAGGGCATAATGGTGATATTATTAATTATTTCTGAAATATGGCACCTTAGCAGCACTAAGTATTTCTACTAAATGGGCTGAGTTAAATCAAATCAGACGAATAAGTCAAATATTCAGTAGCCGCCAGAGAAAAATATTTACTTTTATTATTACTTTGGCTTTGGCAAAGAATGGCAGACACAAAACACAATACAATCTGAGAATCTGACAGCCACAACTGATAACTGATGGCCAGTTGCCAGTTCCAGTTCAATAATGCCAGTTGCCAGTTGTCACGTTGTCACGTTGTCAGCTTGGCAGTTGTGGTATGTCAGGGATAAGAAAGGAAATCGATTTAGCAAAAGTCGACTTTTCGATTATTAAGAATAAGTGTGGCCCCTGCTCCAGACGATGTCAGCGTTGCATTCCCAATTATCAATTTTCCAACAACGATATTTAAACAAGAGGGGATTTTAGGTCAGCGAGCAAAGAGGGCAACCACTCAACAACTAGCGGTGGGCGATTGTGAGATATAGTAATGAAATCATTCGATCATGAGAATGTCTCGAGATTTCTCTATTATAACAATTAGTACAACCTGGTCAGAATATCTGTGCACCTCGGTGGAATGCGGCGCCTCTCCCGCTTCCCCTGTAACCTCTCCGCGCACTCCCCCGGTACGACAGTACGGTTAGCATCTTCGCCGCCGCCGCCGATATGACGTCACGAGGTCAGGTGCAAAGATATTGTGACCGGGTTGTAGATACTAATTAGTAGTCAGTCATGCACGCCTGATCGCGAGTCGCGAGTCACGCGCGACTTGATTCGCTCACAGTCACAGCACAGCCGCGTGGGGCGAAGAGGGGACAACACGATGCGGTCTCTCGCTCGCACATGTGTCGCTCGCTACGCCACGCCACCCGTGTGCTAGCGCGTCTTGTATAATGTTGTATCTAACTTTTTTGTTATAACAATAAATAACACTATGAATATTCCATATTGTTTTATTTGTTGTTTTAGTGTTTGGGTTTGACTTAGATAGGTACACGAATGAATAATACAAAGGACAAAATTATAACAATATAATAATTATACTTAATAACATACTTTTTTAGTAAAACAATATTTTCTTAATAATATTTATGTAATGCAATGCCTATATGGGTAATAATGTGAGTACTTAAAAATTATATAAAAATATGTATGTTGTCATTACGAGTGCAATCGTAATTTTTAGTGCGCGAGCTAAAATATGCGGTTGTGTGTCGTAATTTTTACTTTTGTTTATCTACTAAATGTTAAAGTGGGAAAAGACCGGATTTTGAACTAATTTTAAATTCGCAATTAAGGCATATCCCCCGAATATCCGTTATATAAACAACCCACAAAATTGTAAATTAATTCATACTACACAAATGAAATTAATGAATATTTCTTTATTTTAAGGTTATTTGAATACGCTATGAAAGCGGGAGAGCGAGCGAAGAGTTAAAACTTAAAAGTAAAAAAAATGTGTGCGCTTAAGATCGCCCGGCAGAAGTGAAAACTAAAATAAGAAATACTTGAATTTAAAGATCACTAAATAATTTTAGTAATAAAAATAAAAATCATGTAGAAATTGAAAATTAGAATATACCTAGTAAGCACAGCAACACGAGAATAACACGTGGCGAAATGATTAATATTTATGGCCAAGTATTAATTTAAAAAAAAAATTACGCGTTTCGGCGTAGTGATTACTTACTCTGTGGAAATGGCGTTTGACTATCAAATTTTTTAGTATTTGCTATTTATTTATTTTATAGGTATTTCGCTAAAAATGCATAAAAATATGTTGTGTTGTTTAAAGTGTATGTGTAGGTAAGTGCTGTGATGAAAATAGATATCATTTTGTGGGTTTACGTAGTGCAAGTGCTGTGATAAAACAGTAATACGAGTATATTACAACAAAAACTTTTTTTGCAATGGATGTGAAATGGATATTTAATATTTCGTGACAAGTTCAATTAATGACATTAATGTGGTGTGGTGAGGTGTAAAAAAATACCTAGAAGTTAATGTCGGTATAAAAAGATATAAATATAAAATAAACACAGGTACACAGGGACTATTTTATCTTTCTCGCTTTGACGCGCTTGTTCACTGTATTTTGTTTCTCGCTCTAGCATCCCGAGTTAACCGGAAAAGCTATTATTATACCCGAGCGTGACAGATCATTTCAATTCACACCCCACACAAATTCTGTCCTAAGCGCACCCAAAGAAATTTTCACTTCAAGAACTATCACTAATCAGTATGTAAGCTTACCGTTAATTAAATCCAGTATAAAAGTCAAAAGCGTCACGTACACGTACGTCACACCACCGTAAAACCGTAATATAAACAAAACAAACTAAACCAATGTCTATACTACTAATCTAGTAATCTACTAAAGTCACGGAACAACTTCGTAAAACAAGATTAGTAGTACTATTTAGTAACAGCATTCGATTATGAAAACACATAAGTTACTAATTGTATAATCGATTTTGAAGATTGATAAGAGGTGTTTAATCTGAAAATCTAGGAGGTGCTTCAGGAGGAGGATCTAGGAGGAGGAATCAAAAACGTAGAGTCAAACCTCTTCGTCCCGTCCGTGGCTTGAAATTATCCACCATGAAACGGTACTGCCTCTTCGAGTTACGAGAAGTACGATAGAAAAAAGGGCAAGGTGATATCAGATCATGCAGATCAGTCACACACTCTCCGAAGTGTATCCAATAAAAAACCGATAAGCTAGCAATCTTTCGGCGATGTATTTTTATATCCCGACATTAACTTCTAGGTACTTACCACATTAATGTCATTACTTGAACTTATCAAGAAATATTAAATATGCATTTCACATCCATTCCAGAAAAGTTTTTGTTGTAATATACTCGTATTACTGTTTTATCACAGCACTTACACTTACACTACGTAAACACACAAAATGATACCTATTTTCATCACAGCACTTACAGATACACTTTAAACACAACAGATTTATGCATTTTTAGGCAAATACCTTTATAATAAATAAATAGCAAATACTAAATAATATGCTAGTCAAACGCTATTTCCGAAGTGCCTTCTGCCTTCTTGAGTGCACACATTTTTTTAAAATATAATATGCTCATCGAGCAACTCGGTCTTCCGCGCAAGCACGGAAGGGTTAGCTAAAAAATATTGTTCAAATCATTCCGTCATTTCTTGCGGGAGGGGAAAGTTGCACACTAGCGCAAAGCCGCACTATTACATACAAAACATGCCTGTACCGATCCATTGCCGGTCATACTCACGGAGCCAAATCACTAAACATAAAAAATAAAGCACCATTCACAAATCTAACCCCGCCCTCAGCCACAGTATATTATCAAACTCCATGGTCCACGCGGACTTGTACCAGTGCATCCTCACTCGCTCAAGCTCGCGCGGTTTTAGCCTACAGCTAGACCGTTCCTCGCACGGAACAAGTACCAGGCGGTTGTCGAACGCACGTCTGAGCGCTCGCGCAGCACGTTTCTCGCGCAAAATTACGTCGCCATATATTGTGCTGTTTATGGATGCACGAGTCAAAAAACAAAGAATTAAAATTTTTTCCTAGTTGTACAATATATACCATTATTTTTTATATTTTTCTGCTAACCGTACAAAAAGTACGGGACATTATAAAATAGCTTGTAATCGAAGCTGGTTGTATGTATTAGTGTAGGTAAGTACATTAAAATATGTTACATATTTATCAATCTTTCAATTCTGAATCTTTCAAATCTTTCTCGTGCCAACAATTTAAAACTAAATTTCAAAGATGGTTAATGGAGCATAGCTTCTATGACATAAAACACTTCTTTGAATTTAATGAAAATAGATTTAGTCCCCTCAAATTCTCAATGTTAATTTATGTATAATATATAGCTACAATGGGTGTGTGACATGGTGTTGTGTCCACCAATATTTATTTATTATTATTGATAATTATTAGTTTTCAGTTAATTAGTGTCATATTTTTGTGTCATAAAATATAGATTTGCACATAGTGAATCTTTTCGCATGCCTTTTAGGCCGAAATTGTCTAGGTGCTAAGTATTTGTAAGAACTTTAGTGTAACCACAATTTAAAGCGAAATAAAGAAACTTGAACTTGAACTCAAACAACATTTAGACGATCAAGTAGAATAAAAACAGTCGAAGTATACTTTTATTGTTTTAATTTTAATGTGTCCGACCCTATGTTACGGCCTCTACTAGCTGTCTTGCGCGTTACGAAGTAAATTACTAAAATATATAATCTGAGCTACAATGCTGACTACCTACAAAACGAAAGGTTAATTTAATTTTTTTATTAGATAATAATTATGTCGACAACCCTTTCGATGCGCATCATTCCGCGCCAGACAGCGACAGAGTTACGCGTTAGAAGAGAGCGCAAATGTTTAGTTTAAAAATTGCGATAGGCATTGAGCGCTAATGCGAGCTGAATTGCACTTTGTTGCGTCCCAGCAAGAGTCGCTATTTATGTAACAATTTTCGCTAAGTGAGGGTTCTGTGGTAATATCTATTCTGTGCTTGTACTTTGACAGAGGGGAAACGCTGTGTATGCTTACTCTCTTCCGTGTTGCTCGCTGAATATGCTATTTATTTAATTATTAGGTATTTCGCTAAAAATTTATATACATAAATTAAATATGTTGTGTTATAGTGTATGTGTAAGTACTGTGATGCAAATAGGTATCATCATTTTATATTTACGTAGTGTAAGTGTTGTGTTAAAACAGTAATATATCACAAGAAACACTTCTTGCAATGGATGTTAAATTCAAATATAATATTTCGGGACAAGTTCAATTAACGTGGTAAGCACCTAGAAGTTAATGTCACGATTTAACATATGATTATACTAAACACAGGGACACAGCAGCCAGTTGACTATATTATCTTTCTTCCTCTGGCACTCTTGTTCACTATATTTTCTTTCTCGCTGTAGCATCCTAGCATCCCGAGTTCATCATCCGAAAATGTCTTATCATACCCGAGCGTGACGCTAGAATTCAATTCAGGCACGCCGAAAGAAGTTTTAACTTAAAAAAAACTAGAAGTTAAAGTTAGGTTGGTATCACAGACTAAGTAGAGGTGGGTATTGAACCAGTCTATCTGTTTTATACATTTGCAATGGTTCGTTTTTTCACCATGGAGTACGGACACGGAGTCCCGGCTCTTAGAACAATGTAGTGATTACTTTTAGGCACAGAGTAAGACGGGACTCCGTATCCGTACTCCATAGTAACAAGAACAAAATTAAAAATTTTGATTAACCCTCGACTACACCAGATTTATTATCTGTACAACATTCTACTAGTCAAGCTCTTTCATTTGATACCCATATCGAGGTAGTAGTGAAAAAAATAATGTAATTCGCCATTTTGTGATGGCGACCATCTTAGATTTGAAATTTGTTATAATGTATAGTATTTTACTAGTCAAGCTCTTTCATTTGATACCCATATTGAGGTAGGTTGTGAAGAAATATTTTGTCCGCCATTTTGTGGAGGCGGCCATCTTGAATCGATATTAACCAAACATAGCTAAAAACATCCGCACGGATATTAATCTTCAAATAAAAAAACCGCATTGAAATCGACCCATCTGTTTGAGCTCTACGGTGCCACAGACAGACAGACAGATAGACAGACAGACATCGACGTGAAACTTATAACACTCATTTTTTTAGTCGGGGGTTAAAAAACGAACCAATCATATGCAATACAGGCATGTTTTGTATGTAATAGTGCGGCTTTGCGCTAGTGTGCAACTTTCTCCTACCGCAAGAAATGACAGAAAGACTTCAACAATATTTTTTAAGCAGCGATCAGACGACACGATTCATCGGGCCGATGAGCAGGGCTCGATACATTGGGCGTTCTGATCACACTACACGATATCACCACCCTAACCTAACTCACTCGGCAGCTAAATGTCGGCCAGTGAAGTTGTGCGCCTACGCTTTCAATGTATCTGAAACTTAGAATCGCTCTCGAAAAAAATGTTCCAATAATAATATCAACCTGTATATAATTTGTCCGAAATTAAAAAAAAATGTAAATGAATTTCGTGAAAATTTGATCAAAGACTCAGTACCTATAGCAGCTTTTTGCGAAATCTAACACACACTTACCAACACGTGTAAGTATACATACAAATGTATAAGTGTTAACATTAGCTGTCACACTAAGATTTTTGGGGACAGGGAAGGCCTATCATGACCTAAAATATAGCTCGTTAATATCGGAACCCCTTTTGTCAGAAATGACACCGGATACGTGCAAAGCTATACATAGATATCTAGCCATTCTCACTGCATACGTCCTTTCACGTCGAACGCCGCACGGCCACTGACCCACTGAGCACCCTAATCCCTAATCACCCTAACCGCGATCAGACGACTCGATTCATCGAGACCACGGGGGGTAAACCTCATACAAATCCAACGTCATTTTCTTTTTTTTTTCATTATGTCATTCGAATTTGACATCCAGCCTAACAAATCTGACACTTCTGCTCCCCTCGCTTTTTTCACAGACTAAGTAGACTTTACTTCAGTAGTCACAATTTGATTTCATGCCAACGTCACACCTTGTAAAATTCAAAAGAGTTCTAGGTGTACTTCACAGACTAAGTAGGTGCCTGTCTGCCTGTGATCTGTGACTTTCGGTACTTAGACCACACCACAGACTAAGTAGACTCTCTACTTAGTCTGTGGTAAGTAGAGAGATACTTAAGTGTAACAGTGTATTCAAAAATCGTTCGCACCGTGCTTTAGTACAGTTCACAAGTGAGTAGCGTTTCGCAACATGAAGATCCTACAACGCATTTGTTTGAAGTTTTTTTCTCTCCAGACTAATTCGACAAGTTCGAACCTGTTTAATCGGCGAGCCAATGAGCGCACCGCTCGCAACGAACGCGTGGTGGGGGGTGCTACTCGCCCGTTGAAAATAGAACAAAATGGTAGGGATGTTAGATTGATGGAAAATAATCGATTAATTAAAAATCGATTTTTCTTTATTCAAAATTAATCGATTTCTTAAAAATCGATTATATTTAAAAAAATAATCGATTTTTGCGAAAAAAATCGATTTTTTTGTATAAGTCAAAAGTAAATCCTTTTCATATTAAAATTACATATAAATACTGGTGAACAATTCACACACATCACCATCTGACCCCAAACTAGGCAAAGCTTGTGCTATGGCAGACATCATCAACAGCCCACTAAATGTTCCCACTGCTGGGACTCGGGCCTTCTCTCACAAGGAGAGAGTTAAGGCAACAATCTACCACGATGGCCCAGTGCGGGTTGGTGGATGACACATGGCTTTGGAAGGTTCTAGGTACGTGTCGGTTTCCTTACGATGTTTTCCTTCACCTTCACAAGCTAGTGGCATTACGCACATGACTTTGTAAAGACAGTGGTGTGCGTGGTTTTGAACCTGGGGTCTCCGGATCGGCAGACACCGTTCTCGCGACTAGACCAGTCGTAATTTAGCAACTATGGTATACAAATAGCGTAATTTATAATATTTATATACTCATAGTTGTAAAAACATACTTATTATACATAGAAACACCCATACATATTACAAATATTTGTATCACACAAATATTTGCACGAGGTGGGAATCGAACCCACGACCCTCGGCTTCGCAGGCAGAGTTACCACCCACTAACATCACATTACATTAGTAGTTAGTATTAAAATAAAATACCTACTCAAAATGATCTTTAAAAATCCTGAACAACTATGTAAGTAGTATGGTCTCAAAAAGTATCATATAAAATACTCTTTCGTTATTCTTCAAGTTTAGACAACAGTAAAATTACAAATAATTAATGCCACAAAACCACAAATGTCTTATGGTACAGTTCACTAGTATTAAAATAAAATACTTAAAACGAGAATTAAATAACTAAACGACTACGTTGTCCCAAAAATTAGAATTTTCAGCAACTTTTTCATGTTTTTCGAAAATCGATTTAAATGCGTATTTTTTATAATCGATTTTAAAAAAATCGATTTTTTTACTTAAAAAATCGACACAAAAAAATCGATTATTATAAAATAAAAATCGATTAAAATAAAAATCGATTATTTTTTAACATCCCTACAAAATGGATTGACTCGACTAAATCACTTTCTAAATTACTCGACTAAATTTTCACTGTTCATACACGTTTAGTTGCTAAATTACTCGCCACTAGGCTAAATTACTAGCCTAGTGCGAACAAGCCTTAACTCGTCTCTACTTAGTTACTTAGTCTGTGGATACTTAGACGGTTAGACCTTAGACGTCAAGGTAATTCTATAATCAATATTAAATTAATTGAAATCGCGAATAAGTCTTCTGCAATGTCCTCAATATTTATGAGATAAATATTTATTATTTATAGGTATGTATTTATAAATTGCGTGTGTGCTTAAAATGAAATCGCAAGCATGATCGCGATGTCAATGCTCTCAATGGATCTCATGAAAAATAAGTGCTGAAACGCGCAATGTAGTTAAATTTATGAAGGTATATAAATAACCAAAGAACCATCGCAAAAAGAAACCCCGAGAATCCGCCAGAATAGATGGTGAGTCACTAATGCATGATACATTGAAAACATTGATAATGAAATCTGCGTTTTCGAATCTCCACTCCAGTGCAATAATAGGGGAAAGGGGAATCCATCCATTGTTTTCGTGGTGTTGCCAATGTATAGTGTTTTCTGTATATGTACTAAAATTTTACATATATAAATTACAAAACTAGAATATAACAATAAATAATTTTAAACCCCACAGCACAATTTTTTGTAAAGTCTTGCCCAGTATACACAGTAAAGATATCGGGCGATATATGGGTACACAAATTTTCGCCTAGCTTTTGTGTATCAGTGACACTATCGCGGTTTTCCAAGCGTCCGGAAATATCCCAGTTTCTAGGCTTAAATTGCAGACATGTACCAAAGGAACCAGGATAGAATCTCCAATATTCTTGAGCAGGGAGGATGAGAAACCGTCGATGCCGGGTGCTGACTTCGGTTTTAGGTTTTTGATGAACCCGTTTACTTCATTTAAGTACGTTGGAGCAAGGAAGAGTGAGTAGGGACAGTAAACATCAATGACCTATAAGTAAAAGACGAGTTCCTCGAGCAAAACTTTGGCAAGCCGAAAACGAGGTAATTACCTTATGCCCGCTCAGTCATGGACTCTCCAGGGTCGAGAGCAGTCCGTATCGCTTTTAGGTATTTTCGGTTAACATTGTGATGTGAACAAAAGGAAAAATGCCATCCTGTGTTTTTAGATACTGTAAATATTATACTGCAACTGTTAAAGAGAAAAATGTTTCATTTAATGCTTAAGAAACATTATAATTATTTTTCAAAATATTTGTTATTTAATTTGGTTGTTTATTCCTACGAATGGATAGAGCGAGATGGATATAGTCTGATTAGAACGAGAGTGTAAGAGAGATCCGCCTTTCTGCCGCCTAACTAAATCGGGGTTCGTTTTGCTATTGCGGTCTCTATCACTTCAACCGGAAAGAAAAGAGAGAGAAATATCAAAGCTAAGTCATGTTTCGTTCGGCGGTAAACCCCCGATTAGTGTCATGGCAGCAGATGTGTTGTGGCATAGAATAAATAATATGTATGGGTGCAAGTTCCGCTGTGATTTATTGCATGATTGTTAGACTATAACGCTTCTATTTGTAATACTTCGTTGGTTAACATCCAGTCTTTTAGTGCTCCGTAGTTTTTTGGATTCTCATGATTTGCGGTTAGTTGCGCGTGTTGGTAACTAGTTTTTAGTTTCAGGAAAAAAATGTTGCTTTTTTTTTATTTGGATTGTAGGATATGTTAAGAATTTCTTTATCCGGTTGTTTTTTACTTTGTTAGGGCAACTTGCCTCGGTTTCTCATGCATTAAAGGAGATCAGAGGTGTAATCCAAGGTTTTAGCTGTACTTTGGATCGACTGATTTTAGTCTAGTGTCTAGTAGCATGGTTGTGGTTATAATTTTATTGAAAGTACTAATCGTGTCGTTTACGTTACTTAGGTGTGTAAATGTTTCCCAGTTGATGTTGTTTAGATACTTGGCAACGGCTGAGAAATCAGTTTTCAATTTTGTTTTGTTCCTGATGATTTTTTTTGCGTTAGAACTAAAAACTGGCTAGCCTTAGTTCTAACTATTCAAATCACAAGATTTTGAGTCAGTGGGCACTCGGTTAGAACTCCAGTGGTTGAGTTAGCCGATTTTACGAAGATGTGATCCAAAGCACTCGTGTCAATAACAAAGCCAACATGTAACGACTCGTCGTTACTTGTTAGCTTTGTTATTGCCAGAAGGAAACCGTGCACCATCATCAGATCTCCATAGGCTGAGCAAGCACTATCTAATGTGTGGTCAAGCAGATTGATATTCATGTCAACTGTGAAAATCACCGTTTTGAACCTCTTGGTTTTGGTTAATCTTATACTTATATTCTGAATATAAATATATAGATAAATAGATAGATACTCTTTATTGTCCACAATACAAAAAACAATATACAAAACGATATATCCTTAGAGCTAGTGAAACAAGTGGCGACCTTATCGCTAAAAGCGATCTCTTCCAGGCAACCGAAGGATGGAGAAAAAGATGAAATAGAGTTAGACGGGGTTAGGGTACAGTGTAACTTAAGGTATTTTATAAACTTACATATTAATAATCGTACATTCTAATACTTGGAATACTTAGTTCAATAATACACTAATAAATACAAAACATAAATAATATACATACTTAATTAAATAAATAAAATAACAACAAAAACAAAATGAATATTTGATAAGAATAATTAATTTCAGTGTCATGTCAGCAGTGATAGATAAAATTCCTTGACTTGTTTCTGAAAAACAGGCAGTGTTGGAGCGTGTCTGACGGCCACGGGTAAGGCATTCCATAGTATGACAGCCTGGAACGCAAAGATTTACCGTAAAAAGTTTCAGAACGTGCAGGGGCGGTTTCAATGATAAGTTGTCTTTCCCAAAAAATCCCCAAAAATCTTTTGACTTACGTTGCCTGCGTCAAACGATTTCCGGCAGCCTCCACCAGTTCGCTGGTCCACCTTGTGGACCTGCCAACGATGCACTTTCCGGTGCGGCATTTCTTCAAGGTTTTCGAATCTTTCCCTCTCATCGGCCGTCAGTTCTGCGAGCTATGTATCCCACCCAATGAAGTTTAGCAACTCAGTGAGCTGACGGTTACTGTGGTTCTTTTACGCATTTCCTCACATTCGGGTGTATGTGAGGAAAGCACTGGTAAAATATCTTCGTAAGACGAAGACGCTTCGGTAGTTCGGATGAAAAGATACATAATTTTCCAAGCATTTCTCAATCAAGTTGGACTCGACAGGTCATTTCTCGCAATTGGAGCTACGTAACTAAACTTCAAGTCTTCGTCTTCGTACTTCGTAAATCTACCTAGTACAAACGTACCAGGTATACTTACGTACGTCAAGAACTTGGAGCGTAGACTTTTCTACTTTTCGAAGAGTGCGTGTAACATGATTGATTAACACGATGATCGTTTTGTCCATATTCATTTTTGGACCCACTTTTTTGGAGACTACTGAGGTCATTCAGGCATCCTGTATAAGTCGTACAGGGTACAGCCACGAGTACAATATTATCACCAAATAAGTTGTTGGTGATGTACTCGCCATTGATGTTAATGCCAAGTTCGTTCTAGTCCAGAAGTTTAAAGATGCCTTTCAATGCAGTGGTGAACAGTTTCAGGGATTTACCTGTTTCCTTTCTCGTTGTAAGTGGATCGGTTTAAAGTTCTTAACTTGGAGACGAACTGACATGGTTGTATTTTCATACAGACATATTAACACTTCGATGTATCGATAGTCAATTTGACACCGCTGGAGCGACTACATCATAGCCCAAGTCACAATCAAATCAAAGACACTTAGCTAAGAAGCTCGTTATACTATTCATCTTTTTCATAATCTGCCGCAACATATTTACGTATGTGGCCCATGGCGCTGAAGCCTATGTAAAATCTGCCTTGTTTGGGTTGGAAGTTATCAAACCTGCGATTGGAACGATTTGAATTTACCCTTGAAAACAATTTATAAACATGACATAGAAGCGTGAAGGGCGTCCATCAACAAGATTTTGTCGCCCTTCTTAAAAAAAGAGAACGACGACACTTCTGGGTCATGATTTTGGCATTTTACCTTAGAGTATGACGGAATTGAAAAGCTTTTGTAGAGTCCTTAGCATAGATAAACCTGCCGCTTTAAGGAACTCTCCTGTAATTCCGTCATCACCGGGCACTTGTTGTTTTTGAGCTGTTTCAGGGCCATTCAAATCTCGCACAGGCTAAATTCCGGGATATTTTCGGAGTAATGTCAGGTTAATCTGACTCTTGGGTCATGGACCATATTTATGACAGGCTGCTGTGTTGTCGAATATAACTGTTCGTAAAACTTCTTCACTGCCTTTCAGCTTAGAGGTGGCCCATCCAAGCCTTCCATCCTCGGTTTCACTTTCATCAGTTGACTTTGACCGATTGATCCCTCGCGAACACTTTAGAGCCTTTATTTTGCTAAATGATCCTTTCAGCACATTTAGCGTTGAATCGGCCTATGTCGCGAGTTACATAGTTGAGTTCTACCTATTGATTCTTCCATATTGAGAAGTGTCACTTGAATTGTGAATTTAAATACCATCTCGCGCGTCTGCTTCATTAAGTTAAGTAAATTGTATACTGGATAGAGTCGGATTTTTTTGTGTGCTTTTGCACAATGGATTTTATAGTGTTTGGATCCCATCGTTTGGATAACTTCCACAACCCTGTCGTTATAATCGTCCACGTCTACGCAGCAGTTTATTTTATTAAGCAATTCCTTCGCTGGATAACTATTGACAAACTTCATACGATAAAAAGTCAATGGAAATGGTTGAGTATGCATGTTAAGCAACAATAAATGCATCTGATTCTTCTTCTTGTCTGCGATCCACTGACACGCGAATATTCGAATGTCTAGAAATGGTTGAGTATGCATGTTAAGCAACAATAAATGTATCTGATTCTTCTTCTTGTCTGAGATCCACTGACACACGAATATTCGAATGTCTAGAAATGGTTGAGTATGCATGTTAAGCAACAATAAATGCATCTGATTCTACTTCTTGTCTGCGATCCACTGGCACACGAATATTCGAATGTCTAGAAATGGTTGAGTATGCATGTTAAGCAACAATAAATGCATCTGATTCTACTTCTTGTCTGCGATCCACTGGCACGCGAATATTCGAATGTCTAGAAATGGTTGAGTATGCATGTTAAGCAACAATAAATGCATCTGATTCTTCTTCTTGTCTGCGATCCACTGACACGCGAATATTCGAATGTCTAGAAATGGTTGAGTATGCATGTTAAGCAACAATAAATGCATCTGATTCTACTTCTTGTCTGCGATCCACTGGCACGCGAATATTCGAATGTCTAGAAATGGTTGAGTATGCATGTTAAGCAACAATAAATGCATCTGATTCTTCTTCTTGTCTGCGATCCACTGACACGCGAATATTCGAATGTCTAGAAATGGTTGAGTATGCATGTTAAGCAACAATAAATGCATCTGATGCTACTTCTTGTCTGCGATCCACTGAAACTCGAATATTCGAATTTCTAGTTAATGAAATTCGAATATTCGTGCTGGTTTATTATTCGAATAATTCGAATATTCGAATGCAAGCCCTAATCCCAACTTAAAGTATGATCAAAAATGACGCCAAGATTCTTCACTGTTTTACTGTAAGGTATTATCGTTTCATCAAAAACAATTTTAGGTACTATGGTCCAGTCAATTCGAGATACCATATAAGAACTGTCTATTATAATGACTTGTGTTTTTGCGGGATTAACATTCAAACCGAAGCTTTTACTCCAATGCAAAATTTGCCGCAGATCAGAGTTCACAGCATCAACTGCTTCATGCAAATCGGACAGCGACGCTTGGGAATAAATTTGGAGATCATCTGCATAAAGGTGGTAGGAAGAAGTAAGATGTAAAGATATAGAATTTATAAAAATTGCAAAAATAAGAGGTGAAAACACACCGCCTTGAGGGACACCAGCTTTTGCATTACACCACGACGAAAATATATCGTCTAAGCGAATACGTTGCCGGCGCCCGTGTAAATAGCTATGAAACCAGTCGATCACCGATGGAGATATGTTATGGGAGCGCAAGATTGCCAGTAGGATATCTAAATCAACGACATTAAAAGCATTACTGAAGTCTAACAGAGCTAGAACAGTAAGCTTGCCGTTGTCCATACCCAGTCGTATATCGTCGGTGATTTTCACAAGTGCAGACACAGTGCTATGCCCAGGACGGAAACCGGATTGTAGAGGATTTAGGAGGTCATGTCTGGAAATAGGACGGTATTCGGACATGGACTCAGGATTTGGTTTTTTAGGTAAAGGAATAATGTGAGCGTCTTTCCAGACAGAGGGGAATACTGCAGAGGATATGGAGTTATTGAGAAGTATACATAAAGTAGGAAGGATGATGTCCAGAATAGGCAAAAGCATGTTCCGACTTATGCTGTCACCGCCGACTGCACTGGAAGTTATTGACAATATGCTCTTCCTAACATCACATTCTGTGGAATGATCGAATGAAAAAGCGGGAAAGTCGGGTAATGAAATGGCAGAAAGAGAATTAATAGTTAATTTTTTTATTGATTCTGACATTGAAGATGCAGATGAGAAATGATGATTTAAAGCATTGATATCGATATTACTATTATTAATATTTTGACGTGATTTGCCAATTCCCAATGACTTGATAAATTTCCAGACCTTTGCTGGGTTTTCGTCATCTACAGATTTATGAACATGGCGACGCAGTGCATCCCTACACACCTTGTTGCAGCGATTACGAGCCTGAACGTATTTATCCCTATTGATGTCGGTAGGGCGAATCTAAATAAATAAATAAATAAACAACAACAACAACAGCAACAGTGTTTTGGCAACAGCTTTTTTGTGCATTAGAATTTTGATATCCTCGGTGAGCCAAGGCGCCGGAAGGTGCTTTATCTTAATTGCACGTAAAGGAGCGTGTAAGTCATATAACCGAGTAATTATCGAATTAAAAGCAGAAATTTGATCATTGACAGATTCAGCGACTGTGACCGGATGCCAATCAATTTTAACAGCATCTTTCAAAAGGGCTTCATGGTCCATACCACCAAAATTACGCTGCATGATGATTTGGGGCTAAGATTTAGGAAGGCGGATTTTATAAGAAAGGAAAATAAGGTCATGATAAGAAAAAGCATCAGCAGAACATTGCCCATGCTTGGCAATATTGTTAGGGGAAGAAACAATCATCAAGTCAAGTAGTGAGGGGACACAATTAGGAAAATGATGGGTGGCATTAAGAGGGAGAAGGTGTAAGTTACTGGATGTAACTAGAGATTGAAGGGAAGCAGAACGATTATCCTTCTTTAAAAGGCAGTATAGTATACTCGTAGTATAGTACTAGTGAGCTCGGACACGGAACAAAATATCACGAATCGTGATGTTTTGTTCTAGGAGGTAGAAGGGTCCTATTTCCTAGCAGAACTCTTCAAACAATTCCTGGCGATTTTGCGGTTAAAATTCCGAAAAATTAATTTCAAAGTCGAATATTCGTTGAAATTTTCGTTACTTATAGTAAGCTTAGGACATTGAAACGTCAAACAATTTTGATTCGGACGAAACTTCGGATCGAAGTAGAACTGTGGTAGGAGAGTTGCGAAATTTCGTTTTTCGTTGAATCCGAGTAGACTTCCATGCCACTTGCAGGCTTTTTAACGAAATTGAAAACTACTTTTGACAGGTATTTTGGCCTTTTGAAAAAAAACTCTAGTCATATTTTCACTACATGATATATCAATTAATCTATTAACGAATATAGAATATATATATATATATCTAATATATGTAGTTGAAATTGCTGTCGAAATGAATAATTCTCAATATTAATACACTTAATGAACGTATTTTAGCAGTTTTTGCGACATTTTCAGGTTCAATGAATCATACAACACCATCGATATAATTAAAGAAACGATTTTAGAGTTCGATGTACAACACTGTTCTGATTCTGACGTGTATTGCTAGAATGGTGAATTGAAAATTGAAATGGTTTATGACTTCTTAATACACTTAATGAACGTATTTTAGCAGTTTTTTGCTACGTGTTTAAGGTTCAATGAATCATGCAACACTGTTCTGATTCTGACGTGTGACGTGTGACGTGTATTGCTAGAAATGGAATTGAAAATTGAAATGGTTTATGACTTCTTGTTTATGGTTTAGTGTTTACTGTTTAGAGCTTTAGTTAGGGATGGGCAAACAAACAAAATATATCGATATAAATCGTATCGATACTTTCCAAATGGATCGACATATATTTTCAAAAAATATCGATATTCCGATATATCGATTTTTTTTCATGAGAAGGCTACTTAAATATTAAGCACTTATTAATTAAATAATTAAAAAATGAGAATACATAATATCTGGCATATTATTGACGTGACAACGTCTAATAAATCGATGAACGGCTGTAAATTTCGGCTGCATGCACGAAAAAGTGTCCCGTTACGCTCATTGTACGCTTGCACCGCATCTATCAGTGTTTTGTTATGACGTTGTCACGTTAAATAATCGTTCGTAAACCAACCGACTTTACAGACAACCAATTTTATTATTTATTCATAATTCATACATATTTTACTGTCCAAAATTAACCATCACTGAAAACAGTATTCGTCTGTGTTATATAGGTGTATGAATGCGCATTTAACCACCATGTTGTCAATAGCTCCGCTCCTACCTACATATATTATACAATACAATAGTCTGATATAGACATTAGCAGCACTCTTTCATTAATGTGCTTACCTGTCAATCTGCTCCTATTATACGGCACTGTTAAATTAACGACTGAAGCTACCCTTTCGGATGATACCGAGGAAGCTTGACATAATATTAGATACTTCAGAGCGATTTCCGAAAGAACCGGCGTACAAATTTGGCAATTCACCCAAAAATATATTGGATCTGACTTCCTCTTAAAAAAAAGGTTGGTCCTGATACTGGTTAAGCTTATTGGGGACAGATCCAGAGCTCGGAATCTCTGGCGTAGCTGTTTTCAGATTGAAAAGCTGCTCATGTCAGCACCAGATCGACGTTTCATTTATTTTGCTTTTGCTGATGTTGCTCGGTCAGACCTTTCATCTGGAGAACGTTGCCCTGAATAAATTTGACACTGAAGAATATTCTGAGCGAATATAGATGCTTGTGTTTGATATAGCATTTGATACTGCAATCGGAGAATTATAGTGGATATATGTTTGAAAATTCGAGGCAAAATATATCGTTTTTGATATCCGAAAGTAAATATCGAAAATCGATAAATCGAAAAGAAAAAAATCGTCGATTTATATCGATTATTTTGAAAATAAAATCGATATTTTGAATATGTCGATTTTTTTTGCCCAAGCCTAGCTTTAGTTGTTTGTGATTTTGTGCGCTCTAGGGATGGGCAAATAAACAAAATATATCGATATTAATAGTATCGATACTTACCAAATGTATCGATATATATTTTCAAAAAATATCGATATTTCGATATATCGATTTTTTTTCGAGAGAAGGTTACTTAAATATTAAGCACTTATTAATTAGATAAATGAAAATACATAATATCTGGCATATTATTGACGTGACAACGACTAATAAATCGATGAACGCCGGCTGCGTGCACGAAAAAGTGTCCCATTACGCTCATTGTACGCTTGCACCGCATCTATCAGTGTTTTGTTATACGTTGTCGTTCGTAAACTAACCGACTTTACAGACAACCAATTTTATTATTTATTCATAATTCGTACATATTTTAATGTTCAAAATTAACCATCACTGAAACCAGTATTCGTCTGTGTTATGTAGGTGCATGAGTGCGCATTTACCCACCGTGTTGTCACTAGCTCCGCTCCAACCTACATATACAATAGTCTGATATAGACATCAGCAGCAATCTTTCTTTAAAGTGCCTACCTGTCAATCTGCTCCTATTATCCGGCACTGTTAAATTAACGACTGAAGCTACCCTTTCGGATATTAGAGCGATATCCAAAAGAACCGGAGTAAAAATTTGGCAATTCACCCAAAAATCAATTGGATTTTATGTAAATTTTGTAGGTTTACACTTGACCGCCATCTCGCCTGATGTTAAACGATGATGCGGTCTACGATGGAGCGTGTTTATCTAGAAGAAACCGATTCACTCTCGATTTGAAGACACAAAGATTGTAACTATCGGGAAAAACTCTCTCAGGCAACGTATTCCACAGCCTTGACGTTCTTATCACAAAAGTAGTCAAATCTCTTCGTTCGTGTCTTTGGGACACCAACCATGAAACGATGTCGCTTTTTCGAGCTACGAGCATTACGATAGACAAGAACAAAATAAAAAAATTTTGATTAACCCCTGACTACCTCGGATCTCGGATTATCTGTATAACGTTCTACTAGTCAAGCCCTTTCATTTGATACTCATATTAAGGGAGTTGTGAAAAAAGAAATGTATTTCGCCATTTTGTTGTAGCGGCCATTTTGAATTTAAATTTGTCCTAGTGCTCTACTAGTCAAGCCCTTTTATTTGATACCCATATTGAGGTAGTAGTGAAAAAAATAATACAATTTGGCATTTTGTGGTGGCGGCCATCTTGGATTTGAAATTTGTTATAATGTATAGTATTCTGCTAGTCAAGCCCTTTCACTTGATACCTATATTAATGTAGGTTGTGAAGAAATATTTTGTCCGCCATTTTGTGGAGGCGGCCATTTTGAATCGATATAACCAAAACATAGCTAAGAACATCCACACGAATATTAACCTTCAAATAAAAAAAACCGCATCGAAATCGGCCCATTCGTTTGAGCTCTTACGGTGCCACAGACAGACAGACATCGACGTCAAACTTATAACACCCCTTTTTTTGGTCGGGGGTTAAAAAAAGGGCAAGGTGGTATTAGATCGTGGAAATCAGTCGCACACTCTCCGATGTGTATCCGATCTGACTCCTTCTCAAAAAGTGGTTGGTCCAGACACTGGTTAAGCTTATTGGGGACAGATCCAGAGCTCGGAATCTCTGGCGTAGCTGTTTTCAGATTTAAAAGCTGCTCATGTCTGCACCATATAGACGTTTTATTTATTTTGCTTTTGCTGATGTTACTCGGTCAGACCTCACATCTGGAGAACGATGTCCTGAATAAATTTGACACTGAAGAATATTCTGAGCGAATATAGTTGCTTGTGTTTCATATAGCATTTAAATACTGCAATTGGAGAATTAAAGTGTATATATGCTTAAAAATTCGAGGCAAAACATATCGTTTTCGATATCCGAAAATAAATATCGAAAATCGATATATCGGAAATAAAAAAATCGACGATAAATATCGATTATTTTCGAAAATAAAATCGATATTTCGATATATCGATTTTTTTTGCCCAAGCCTAGTGCGCTCTGCGCGTCTGCGCTTGTGCTGCGGTTTTGTATTTTGTATGGGTCACACACAGGTGTGGACTGTGGACGTATATTACATTCTCTTTGGTGTGGACCTGTGGACTGTAAGTGGTAAGTGTAAGTTTTGTGCAGTAAAGCAAGATGGCAAGAACGCAGGAAGTTAGCGAGATAATTATGTAAGAGATTCTGGTTGATCAAGTGGTAATCAAATTATTTGTTCAATTCGAAGCATTTATCACGCGAACTACACTCTCTTATCTAACACGTAAGTGTTTCAATACTTATTATGAATATAATGTTATATTGCGCAGTCCTTGTATCTAGTATCTCAAATTTTGTCTATTTCATGTTCCATCCAACCCATTTTTAATCTTCCCCTCTTGTAAAATTCACATTGCACAATATTTCGACAGTTTTTCAAATTTTGACATAGGTACCTACGTATAAAACACTTTTTTGAAGCTTGATTCTTTATTAAATCCCCAAAACAATAATAACTGAGTACCATGGACGTATGAAAAACTCGGACAGAACCCATCCAAAGACAGAACTGAGGCACCCAAAACCCCGAAATGGCGGCGGCTTTTTAAGTGTGAAGGAATTCTGAGTTACCATGTTAGGTAAATTAACACCACAAAAAAACACAAAGATGTAATCAATATATTATTCTTCTTACTGCTCAACCTTTAACCCTCCGCCCGTCGCGCGGTTTTTAATAACGCGGTTCGTCGCGTGGGGTCCCTGAAAACCTCGAAGATCAACCGTCTATAAAACCTCTTATAACTTGTATATTTTAACCTATCTTAATGGTTTATGATTAAGTGTTTCAATAACAATAAAATACAAAAAGTAAATGAAATATATTAATAAAATTTATTTACTGCTTTAATTTACTAATCTATAATTAGGTACATAAATTGTATCATATCACAAAAATAAAGTTTTTTTTCTTACAATATAGCTAAACTTTCAATTTTATTATATCTATATGAGATCGCATTGAATCACAACACTTTTTTATAGTAATATTGAATCGCAATACCCAAAAAAAATATAAACTTTTGCCAAACTAATTCGGACTAATTTTCCGTTTCAACACAGTCTTCTTCTTCTTTATTTTTGGCTTCCATTCGGTGGTATGACCATAATTTCGCCAATGTCTTGTGTTTCGACTGGATGTTCTTTTGGAATTTGGTCGGTATTCAGATTTGATAACAGTAGCTCTTGCAGTTGGTCGGTGTAGTAGAGTATTGTTTGTTAATGATTAGTAGTTATATATTTACTACATTAAACCTCTGCAATGGACAAACACAAAGATAACGTCACAAGATATACATATATAGGTATGAATACAAATAAAAATACAAACCTTCACACTTATAATAGTGATTATAGTTTGATATTATTACTTTTAATATATTTACTGAGGACATACACAAACGGAGAATATACTAAAGGAAGGAGATTAGAGAAATTAGCAGGGAGGGGAAGGTCAGGGGGGATCTTGTCATAAAGAGAATTAGGATATCTGGAGCATTCCAGGAAAATGTGGTTGGTGGTGCCGTCAGCCAAGCCACACTCACATAGGGAACTGTCGCAAATTTTTATCTTTGTTAAAAATACCGCAGTACAGGCAAAACCTAACCGTAGGCGACAAATTGTTGATGTTATTCTTTTATTAATATTTCTGAATTTGAAAAACCAGGGTTTAGGTGGAATAGATTCTTGAATTTGCCCATAAAATTTACCCTTAATAGTCTTGGACTGCAACCATGTTTTATTCCAGGAGTCCACTAGTTGAGGTTGGCATATTGAGGAAAGATCATGTGTGTATATGTGATAATGGTCTTTGTTACCTGTAACTGTAGCTTGTTTGGCATGATAGTCGACATTTTCATTTCCTAAAATGCCAGCATGCCCTGGTATCCATGCCAAAACTATTTGCAGCCCAAGATTATGTGCTTTCAGCAGTTCTTCCTTAATTCTGAGCACAACGGGAAATTTAGACTTTGCTTTAAATTGATTGGACAATATGGCCTGCAAGCTACTCTTTGAATCCGTTAGAATAATAGATTTATCTAGGGAGTGTGGCGAGATATACATTATTGCTTCAAGTATGGCAATAGCCTCTCCAGTGAAAACTGAGGCTAGAGGAGGGCATTTGTGTCTTAAAACAACATTGTACTTAGGGATCCAGACTGCGGTTCCAACTTCTCCATTTTGGTTCAATTTTGATGCATCTGTATATACTGGCAGCCAACCACTCCAGTTAGTTGCCATTATTTTACAGAACTGGCGGTTGGAGTGTGCTGATTCTTTATCAACACCAAAATTTAAGATTATATGAGGCTGGAAGGTTATGGCATGATACTTAGTGGTAAACAAAGGATTAACAGGGAACTGAGCAATAGTGTAAGGTAGGTTCGAAAACTTGACATAACTACGAAGAACACAAGGAAGGTTTATTTGGTGCCTGATGTCTAGAGAGGGAGTGAGTCTATGAAGTTCTTGTAATTTTAGCCACAAAGGGTGGTCTGAATTTTGGAGAATTTTGGTATAGAACTTGTCAGCCAAGAATTGTCTTCGTAATGGTAAGGGTGGTTCTCCACTCTCTACCTGGATGGCATTAGTAGGAGTGCACTTCATTGCACCTAAGATAATCCGAAGACATTTTGCTTGTATAGTTGATAATGTGTTAAGTGCGGATTTATTGCCAGGCTCTAGTAGAAACGCTCCGTAGTCAAAGTGACTATGAATTATGGAATTATACAAAAGTTTTTGTGAAAATGGATGGGAGCCCCACCATACGCCAAAAAGAGAACGGAGGATATTTAAGTTCTTCTCACATTTAGCAGCTACATAATCTGAGTGAGGGACTCCTGTTAATCTTGTGTCAAGCCATAAACCTAAGAATTTGATTGAGTTTTGTTGGGGGATGGGTTGGTCATTGCATCTTAAGTGTATATTAGGGATAGATCTCTTTTTTGTGAACACAATGGAATGGCTTTTGGATGGAGATATGGATGCTCCATTATCATTAAGATAATCCTCCAAATAGGATAAGGCAGAGTTTAGGAGTGTCTCTGCTTCCTCAATTTTTTTACATCTTACATAGAGAGCTAGATCGTCGGCATATTACTATAACTTGTATATTTTAACCTATCTTAATGGTTTATTATTAAGTGTTTCAATAACAATAAAATACAAAAAGTAAATCAAATAATATATATTAATTTATTTACTGCTTTAATTTACTAATCTATAATTAGGTACATAAATTGTATCATATCACAAAAATAAAGTTTTTTTTCTTACAATATAGCTAAACTTTCAATTTTATTATATCTATATGAGATCGCATTGAATCACAACACTTTATTATAGTAATATTGAATCGCAATACCCAAAAAAAATATAAACTTTTGCCAAACTAATTCGGACTAATTTTCCGTTTCAACACAGTCAGTACATACCACTTTAGTATGTGTTGGGCATATGTTACCTTACTTACCTACACTTACAAAAGTGCAGATAGATTTGAATTTTCTATCGATTTGCTTCGGTCAATGAATGAAATGCTGCCTCATTGGGATAGTTGCGCATCCATCAGGTTGTATATCCTGAAGCGGAGGTATGGAACACCTCATAGTAGTATAGAACAAAATCTTCGCATTCTTGCTCTGAATCCGTGTTTTGGTCACTCCTTTCATCTGGGCATGTTACATCTTCCTCTTTAGGACTGTCCTTGTGGCTTAGTGGGTAGTAACCTTCCTGCGAAGCCGAAGTTCGTGGGTTCGATTCCGATTCACAGTGCAAATATTTGTGTGATGAATTCAAATATTTGTACTGTGTCTGGGTGTTTCTATACATAATAAGTATGGATTTACAACTATATACGTATTATATCAATTATCCGCCACAATACAACCTTTGCTTAGTTTAGGGTCAGATGGTATTGTGTGTGAATTGTCCACCACCAATATTTATTCGTCGCCACCATAAATGTCATCACATTCTTCTTCTAACCAACGTAATATACGTTGTTGTTATTCTTCTCCGATATTAGAAGTAAGTGTTGTTCTAAAACAATAGAAAAATAAATAAAATACATGTTAAAAAAGCAATCAAACATAAAATTATGAATTCAGTTTTACTTACGCGGGTCGTCGCGTGGGGTCTTTCACAGCCCGGGCGCTGAAAACACGTCCATATCTCACTGCGTAGGCACGCGAGCTGAAATTAGCTGCTATACACGCCGACTATAATTCAACTTCGGAGGGTACCTAAAGTATAGAAACGTGGGCATAATTTTAAACATGAATTTTATGTATTTGTAACACCTAGTCAAAGACCCCACGCGACGGGCGGAGGGTTAAGGCTTGTTCGCATTAGGCTAGTATATTAGTCTAGTAGTTGGTAATTTAGTAGCTAAAATACTTGCTACTATTCAAAAATGGTTTGCACCATGATTTAGTACATTTCACAAGTGAGTAGTGTTTTGCAACATGAAGAGTATACAACGCAATAAAATAAATGAATGAGTAAGCTAATCATAATGGCTATTTTAGAAAAGGTGAATGAGGTAATTTGTGTGATCAAAAAAATAAGTTATTCCACAGACAATTTCGTATTTGGAAAATTGTTTGAAGTTATTTTTCTCTCTAGACTAATTCGTCAAGTTCGAACCTGTCTAGTCGGCGAGCCAATGAGTGCACCGCTCGCAACAAACGTGTGGTGGGGGCTACTCGCCCGTTGAAAATAGAACAAAATGGATTGACTCGACTAAATCACTTACTAAACTACTCGACTAAAGTTTCAGTGTTCAGACACATTTAGCCACAAAATTGCTTGCTACTAGACTAATATACTAGCCTAATGCGAACAAGCCTTTAGATAGAATATTTAGCAATTGGATGGAGGTAAATAGGAAGTTAGATTTTTTGCTTCCTTTAAAACTTTATTAATTATATATTTTGTAGGGTGTGAGGGAAACGTATAATATAATAAATGTATAAAATAACATATAACATTAACTTAAACTCGCACAAAATCAACAAATCTCTCTTTGATAATTATAGTAGGTACTCTCTCTCTCTCGAGTTTGTACCGCGCCGATATATATTTGTCTTGCGCAAGAAAAGGAGAAAAATCAATAATGTACAAAAATCAATCAAAGAAAAACAATGAACAAGGTCATGATTATGTCCCATACAATATAACAGTAAAATAATTATTGATTCAATGTTTGACATATAAATGAAACTTTCATGAAACTCTGTGATGTCAATTACATCCTCATTTTCTTACTATTTTTTACATAGTGTGCAATTTTAGATGTGTGTGATTTAAGGCTATCTGATATAGTAATTAATGTACAAAAGGGCCAGTCACTTTGTTAAGTATTTTAAAAGATATTCAGGATTTTGTAAACATGAATGTCTGGGGACCAATACATTTATCTAGGGACTGATAATAGTTATGCTGATGCAGGGTTGCCAACTCAATTGCATGGTTTGGTGGTAAACGGTTTTTATTAAAGTGCTAGATTGCTGACTGACGTGGCTTAGTTTGCTCTGACTGCGCCGCGAAGCCGAGGGTTGTGGGTTCGATTCCCACCCAGTACAAATATTTGTGTGATGAATTGAAATATTTGTGCTATGTCTGGGTGTTTCTATGTATAATAAGTATGTATTTAAAACTATGTATATAAGTACTAGCTAACCCGGCGAACTTCTTACTGCCATATTTTATTTCCAGGGGCGCCGCTAGCTATTTCGCCGCCCGCGTGCAATACATATTATGCCGCCCCACAACTACTTTAATTTTTAACCTACTTCCAAAAGAAGGAGGTTATAAATTAAGGTGTATGTTTTAAGCTATTGCATAGCTTTTATCGCGGGCCTGGGGACCGAATTTTAGTGATCGTGCATCTCTTTCAGTGTTCACAAGAAAGAGGGATGGAAGACCGTAACGCCGTTCTCCCCACTCGGTCATTCGACTTTGAATCTTATTTGTATTAGCTTTACATACTAAACGCTCTTAGCTGTCGAAGACTGACTAGATTGAATAATTCTCTGCATTTGTTTTGTGGTAAACAAATGTCACTCTTAAAAAATAAGAGCAATTCCGAAAAAAATTTAACATTCCTATTGCTTATGTTCATAAAAATGCATGCAACATGCAATAGCTTTACCGCGGCAGTCCCCGAGTGCCACACTTCTTTTTTTATGTATGTTACGCGATAGTAATAATTATGAATCGATTTTGATGTTTTTTTTATTTGGTTGATTTGGTTCAGAGGTGGTCCCTTAATTTTTTTTTCGAAATTGGTGTAGCGGTTTGAAAAAATGTGAACAAAAAATAGCTAAAATTTACCTCGATGACATAGTAATTGCTTATTTTTGAATATGGTGAAATGCCTGAATTTAATTTCAAATTAAACTCGGTTCTTGTATTTTTGAAGAAAATAGATTGTATTAATGACAAGAACAAAACAAAAAAAAAATATTGTTTTATGTATACTTTTATTATCTATTATACGAGGGGTGATCCAAAAGTAATGATAATCAGTTATTTCTAGTGCACACAAAAATACAAAAAAATTACAGTCACTTGCTCAATTACCCACTAGTTCAGGAAAAAAAAAATCATATAAATAGGCCACGATTCCCGGGAGCTACATTCATTTGAATACGGACTGTCAAGGAGTGAACATCAAAATGGAAAAACACGAAATCAGAGCTGTCATTAAATACCTCTGCTTGAAAAAAAATGTCTACCAAAGACATACACAGCGACTTGGTGGAAACATTAGGGGACTGTTCTCCTCCATATTCCATAGTTGCACGCTGGGCTAAGGAGTTTAAGCTGGGAAGAACATCGACGGAAGACGAACACCGCGAAGGGCGCCCATCGACGTCCCTCACTGGAGAAAATGTGAAAAAAGTTGAAGAAGTTGTATTGGAAGATCGAAGAGTGACTATCAGGCATGTAGCTGAGGTCACAGGGATCTCATATGGCAGCATTCAAAGAATCCTTGTGAACGAATTGCATATGAGAAAGGTCTCCGCGCGTTGGGTACCGAAAACGTTAAACGACGAGCAAAAGAAGAAACGAGTCGACATGTCAAGAGCAAATCTCGAAAAGTTCCAGGCAGACAAGGATAATTTTTGTCACGTTTTGTGACCATGGACGAAACCTGGATCCACCATTTTGATCCTGAAACAAAACAACAATCGATGACATGGAAACGATCCGATGAACCGACGCCGAAGAAATTCAAAGTGTCAAGATCAGCAGGGAAGGTTATGGCGTCTGTTTTTTGGGACGCTGAAGGAATAATCATGGTGGACTACTTGGAAAAGGGGCCACTATTACAGGCTCCTACTATGCAGAACAAATAAGAAGATTGCGGGAGGCTATTAAGGAGAAAAGGCGAGGCAAACTGCGGGCTGGAGTGCTGTTCCATCAAGACAACGCACCGGTTCACAAAGCTGCAATTGCCATGGCTGCCATTCAGGAAGCGGGCTTTGAGCTGGTGGAACACACCCCCTATTCACCAGATCTAGCCCCCAGTGACTTCTATCTCTTTCCACGACTCAAGGAACACCTCCGGGGCAAGAAATTTGACGATGATAGCGACGTGATGGCCGCGGTTGAGGACTTTTGAGAGTCAAGATAAAGATTTTTTTCTAAGGGAATTTTAGGTTTAGAAAAGAGATGGACTAAATGTATAGACTTGCTAGGAGACTATGTTGAGAAATAAATTTAGTTTTTGATTTTATTCATTGTGTTTATTATTGATTATCATTACTTTTGGATCACCCCTCGTACTTTTACTTTTGAAGTTTGTACAGTATTAGTCAAGCCTTTTCATTTGATACACATATTGAGGGAGTAGTGAAAAATAATTCGCAATTTTGTGGAAGCGGCTGTATTGGATCGATATTAACCAAAAATAACTGAGAACCAACACAAAGAAACTGGCTTTCAAATTAAAAAAAAAATGCATCAAAATAGGTACAACCGTTTGAACGTCATAGGTTACACTGTGTATGGGCACCGGTACAAACTGAGGTGGGCCGTCATGTTGAGGGGTGTCATTATTGCGGTCCACTGCTGTTCCTATCCTATGCAACTGAAAAGTGGTAAGCGACGGGCAGAGATGTGACGTATCTTAGATAAAAGTATCTAAAATACAGATACAAGATACAAAATACGTATCTACATCTTGTATTTCAAATACTTTTTAATTTTTCTATTTTGTATCGTATATTTAGATACATTTTCCGGTTATCTTAGTATTTTGAAGATACTTTTTTCCATAAGATACTTTTACTAAAATAAACTTAAAAAAGCAATTTTTCTCTCCGAAAGCAACTGAACGATGCGCGTCGTTTAAAAAAAAGTCGCGGATATGGTCGGGAACCAAATGACAGATGGCGACACTATCGTTCTACAAATGTCATCGACTAAGATGTCCCATCTTCATTCCTGTCACTATCAGTCATTCCGTATTTTTTTAACCCCCGACCAAAAAAGGGGTGTTATAAGTTTGACGTCGATGTCTGTCTGTCTGTGTGTGTGTCTGTCTGTGGCACCGTAGAGCTCAAACGGATGAGCCGATTTCGATGCGGTTTTTTTATTTGAAGTTTAATATCCGTGCGGATGTTCTTAGCTATGTTTGGTTAATATCGATTCAAGATGGCCGCCTCCACAAAATGGCGGACAAAATATTTCTTCACAACCTACGTCAATATGGGTATCAAATGAAAGGGCTTGACTAGTAAAATACTACACATTATAACGAATTTGAAATCCAAGATGGCCGCCACCACAAAATGGTGGATTACATGATTTTTTTCACTACTACCTCAATATGGGTATCAAACGAAAGGTATTAACTAGTAGAATACTTTGCACTATGCAAAAAAATTTCAAGTCCAAGATGGTCGCTACTACAAAATGGCGAAATACATTTCTTTTTTCACAACTACCTCGATATGGGTAACAAATGAAAGGGCTTGACTAGTAGAATGTTGTAAAGATAACAAATCTGAGGTAGTCGGGGGTTAGTCAAAATTTTTAATTTTGTTCTTGTCGTTTGCACGTGTTGTATGGTGTTTCGAATAGAGATGATCGATATTAGAAAAACATCGATGTTAACATCGAACGTAAAACATCGATGTGCAAAAAACATCGATATCTAAAAACATGGATATTTTCTGTACAAAAAAAATTACGAAATATGTTTACTGTTATTTAAATTTAAAATGGCACAGGAGTAGGAATGGACCAAATATACATAATATATCGATGTTTTTAAAACGCTCGATGTTTTCTTACGATGCATCGGATCAAACTGATGTATTGTTAATTTTAAAATATCGATTATACATTGAAATTTTAAATAATAAACATAGTAAATAAGGTGAGCCAGTAAAAGTGATATACTCAGATAAATATATTAATCCAAGTTATGTTCTAAATAAGAAAAAATATTTGTAATCTCTCGCACTAAAGAATAAAATCTTTTTCTTTTTATGATATTAACTAGCAGTACCCCGCGGTATTACCCGTGTAGTTCCCGTTAGTTTTTGGGATAAAAATGTCTTCCAGACTGGGGTTGAAAGTGTTCCAAAGTTACGACGTGATTGAGCGACAAACATCCATACAACGACATTATAATATTAGTAGGACTAGCAGGATATATTGATGTGATAATCGGATGTTACATCGGACAAAACATCGATGTTTTATTTCCATGTCGATTACTACGACGTAATTGAGCAACATACATCCAATATATCTAATGTTAAAACATAAAATAATTTAATAAACAAAAACAAAATTTAAAATTTGGTTAACCCCCGACTACCTCAGATTTGTTATATTTACAACATTCTACTAGTCAAGCCCTTTCATTTGATACCCATATTAAGGTAGTTTGTGAAGAAATATCTTGTCCGCCATTTTGTGGAGACGGCCATTTTGAATCGATATTAACCAAACATGGCTAAGAACATCCGCACGGATATCAACGTTCAAATAAAAAAACCGCATCGAAATCGGCTCATCCGTTTGAGCTCTACGGTGCCACAGACAGACACACACACAGAGACAGACAGACCGATAGACAGACAGACAGGCAGACAGACAGACATCGACGTCAAACTTATAACACCCCTTTTTTGGTCGGAGGTTGAAAAAAAAATCCTCGTAAAAAAAACAAGTCTCGCCAGTTGTTCTAACGTAAAAAGTTCTGAGATCTAATCTGAGATGTATACCAAGTCAATTATTATTAATTTGGTCAGTCCCTTGTCAATTTGTTATTTCAACACTGAGATATAGGCATATCAGCTAAAGCTGCTCGCCTATTAATCAATAAATAAATAATATATTGACTTGGCCATCGCATGAAAACACAAACACAAGTTCACTTATTAATTAACTGCATATGAAATAATAACTTTGCAGTATTATACATTTATACATGTGATTACAAAGTTAGTTATTTATTTAGTTAGTTAATGCATCTGGAAAACTGGACCGAATAATTATTGAAAAATTAGTTTAGAAGTTTAGTTTTTCCTTGATTTATACACTAAACACTAACTATATTCTCATTTACCTGATCCTTGTTATCAACGCGATATATTTATTCGAAAATTGTTTTCTCGGATGAATAAACTTAAGTTCAATTAAACGTTGTTTTCTTACAAAAGTATTTTATCTTTAAAAAGTATTTGTAAGATACGTATTTTGTATCTAGTATTTCAGATACCTTTTCAGAAAAGTATTTGTATCTGGTATCTGAAATCCTTTTTTCTTAAGTATCTTGCATCTTGTATTTCAGATACTTTGTATAGGGTATCTTATACATCTCTGGCGACGGGACCACAGACCTTACCCGTTGGAGAGGACCAGGGGTGTCCAGAAGCGGGGGGCGTCTGACACTTCACTGGTAGGTCACCGAGGTGGTATCTGGATTCAGGTGCAAGAGCTAAATGCGGGGATTCCATCCCCCAGCGAAGTAGGCCCACAAGGTGGGCCAGGGTCGTCGGTTAAATCCGAAGAAGAAGAAAGAAGACTCAGTCTTCTCGTGACCACGGCGGTTGTAACGCTGCCGAAACGTCGAGGTATTTAAACAATGAATTAAATCGTGATTAAGTCCTGTAGATACATTATAAACATTACGTAAATGAATTTTCTCCACTTACAAAAAAGGTTAATATTGAAAACATAAACATCAAATTTGTTGTTCGTCTTCGCCATTTTGACAGATTAGGGAGTTTCGGCACTAGGTGGCAGACAGTGGAACTAAATTAAATGAACAGGCTAGACAAGTAATTACATGTCCAAGATCAGTAACGGCGTTAGAGTAGGGTATGGTAGAACGACCGCCCAGGGTGCCGAATACAAAGAGGCGCCTCTTCCTCTTACGCGTTCATAAGGAAAGGGAGCGCCGTTATAAATCTCGCCCAGGGTGCTGGTAGTACAAAAACTAGCCTTGTCATCGTTCCAAATTATTTGCCAAGCTCTTGGACCAATGGCTGATTTAGTAAACGGGGTAGGGTGTCAAAAAAAAATTAAAAGAATTTTTATTAATTAATTTTATTTATGAAAAAAAAAAACAAAGACAATGTTCGATTTTTCTAAATGGACTCCCATCGAAATGCTTTTATGCCCTACTAATACGCCCGCAACAATAGTGTACGCGAACGAAGAAGCGGGCTAACGAAGTAATAGGTAGTTGAAACTATATCTGAATAATTTAGCCTTTGCAGGAGCATTGTAAATCTTAATTAGTTTTTGATAATTTTTAGTTTTGAATTACGTAATGTATAGCTCGATTTGCCGCCCCCTGGGCCGGCCGCCCGCGTGCGGTGCAAGCCTTGCACGCGCCGTTACGGCGGCCCTGTTTATTTCTCTAATCGCAACTGAGGAAATGAAAACCTTCCAGTAAAATAGAATTAGCTAAATTGAAAATAAAACTGGAGTACTCAATTAAAAAATTCATATTATTGTACAAAATGCGTGGGGTCCTTATTATAATTACTACAGACTAATTGGTCAGAATCATGTTATCTACCTCATTTATAAATTTGAATTTTTAAATATCATACCTGAGCGTGACGCTAAAACGCTCGGGTATGATAAGAGATTTTTTGGCTAAACTCGGGATGCTAGAGCGAGATACAATATACAGTGAACAAGCACATCAGATCGAGGAAGATAATATAGTCCCTGTGTCCCGGTGCTTATATTATTTATGTCTTTTTGTATGTTTTGACTAATGGGAGTGCAAATAGAGCTGTTGGTTTGGTTAATATATATTCAAGATAGCCGCCTCCACAAAATACCAGACAAAATATTTCTTCACAATCTACATCAATAAGAACTCATTGATAATTATTTTTTTGTCTCTGTAGTATTAATCATCTGGTATTAAATTTTAAAACATGTCTCACCCGTGACGGTCACCGGCGGGACAAGCGTCACGTGTGGGTTTATTTGTCTTTTGGTATTTTTTTATACTATCAGGCCTCAAAATGAGCTAATAATTGGTGTCACTTCAAAATCAAAATCTGCCCTGTGCAAAGTCTTTAAAACTAAATATATCCGATATATATTCCGATACTGATGCAGTTCTTGGAGTGATTCCGAATGTCATCATCCCTTGGCCTCCTTGGTTCAAAATAAATATATTTTTTTCACATAATATTGTGTTTGCACTTAAATTTATACTAAACCTAACAAACTGTTCCTTATTGTTCAAGAAAATCGCACATGTCCCGCCCGTGACACACACTGTCCCACCCGTGACGTGGATAAATTGTATTTTTTTACAATAAATAACAATAATTTCTCATATTCTTTAATGTTAATGTAAGTTACAGTTGTCCATATATTTAAATTAAGATTATTCAAGTAAACATATCTAATACAATCGCAGAAATTTCCTCAAACATTTCCTTCTAATTTATCAGTGTCTAATTTTTGTCCCACCTGTGACAACATTATTTATCTTCTTATTAACTTCTAAATAAAGTAACGTGAATCAATGTTGTTCACGTCAATTAATATTCAATTATGAAGAAATTTGTTAAGCCAATATTTAAAGAAACGAATTGCGTATGTTTTTTTTCAATTAAGACTCAAACAGAGCGCGAACTTATTGTACGACTGTCCCACCCGTGACGATGGAACACCCCACATATTATATCTTAGGATTACTTCTAAATAAAGTAACGTGAATGAATGTTGTTCACGTGTAAATATTCAATTATGAAGAAATTTGTTAAGCCAATATTTAAAGAAACGAATTGCGTATGTTTTTTTTTCAATTAAGACTCAAACAATGCGCGAACTTATTGTACGACTGTCCCACCCGTGACGATGGAACACCCCACATATTATATCTTAGGATTACTTCTAAATAAAGTAACGTGAATGAATGTTGTTCACGTGTAAATATTCAATTATGAAGACATTTGTTAAGCCAATATTTAAAGAAACGAATTGCGTATGTTTTTTTCAATTAAGACTCAAACAAAGCGCGAACTTATTGTACGACTGTCCCCCCCGTGACGATGGAACACCCCACATATTTATTAAAGCGTTTATAGCGGCGACGATTTTCAGTGTTTGCATTCAAGTAAAAATAAGAAAACACATAAACTGGACATACAGTCAAAAATGTTTTGTTGCGGGGAGACTTGATCAAAACATTTAAAATACTGAATGGATTTTATAATCTCCCTCACATAAGGAACCTGTACAGATTAAAGGAGTATAAGAGAGACAGTCGGCGTCATAAGTCCCTGGTGTCTCACGCGCCATTACTGACAAACACTGGACAATCTGGAAATCACATCCTCAGCAACAGAGTGGTTTACAACTGGAACAGGTTCCTGAGGATGTTATTTCGGCATAGTCGTTAAACTCTTTTAAGAACAAACTTGACAAATGGACAGTAAAAGACAAAATCATTTTAACAGATAATTACCTATAATTTGTTATATCAACACTGAGATATAGGCATATCAGCTAAAGCTGCTCGCCTATTAATAAATAAATAAATAAAATTAACAGGTTTCTTTTAGAAATCTGTGATAAAATTATAGTGTTTTAGCGGGAACATTAAAAATTACTCTATGACTGTATATTTACTCTTCACAAAAAAAAAAAATCTGGTTAACATTTGTCAATCTACAAAATAAAGACAATTACGAAAAATTGTTTACATAAATAACATTATATAAATTTTAAATTGCATAGGTTAAAAAGTGTTGTTTTTTGTTGTCATATTAAAATTTTAATTATTTCTGTTACAGATTTATACATAGACAACTATGGGCAGAGGTGAGTTCATAAAAGTTACTTTTTAACCGATTTCCAAAAAAAGGAGAAGGTTATCAATTCGACCCCTTTTTAACCGACTTCAAAAAAGGAGGTTTCTCAATTCGACCGTATATATGTTTTTTTATGTGTATTCGCGGATAACTTCGTCGTTTATGAACCGATTTTGATGATTCTTTTTTTGTTGTAAAGGAGATATTCCCAGGGTGGTACCATGATAAGGAAGCCAGGATCTCATGATGGCATCCCAGAGAAATCGAGGATAACTTTCGAAAATTGTAAAGATGACTAGTGTGTTAGTTAAGTTTTTGCTTGAGCATTTTAAAGCAGTATAATTTAAAGATGGTCTGGAGTCGATCTGATGAGGGAACGGGAAGACGGTCGAGGGGGAACTCCTCGACGGTACATAGTAGTTACCTTGTGTTTGGGCTCGATGAATTTGTATTGATGAGAACTTTTTACATATATGGGTTGTGACTGTCATTAGTGGTCTGATGATGAAGATAAAGGACATTTGATTTCATGTATTGAGATCTCAACACGAAATCGTGTAAATGCATTAGTGAAAACTTGTTTAGCACTAAAAAGGGTAAAATAAACTATTTTTTACAAAAGATTAAACCGACTTCAACACCACAAATAGGCACTCAAAAGCGAAAAATAATTTAATATAGGTAATTATTATAACCGCTACTCACTCATCTATATGAAGTCGGTGCCAGCCAAATCTAACAGGTAGTAGATAGATACTACTTGCCTATGCCTACTTACTACCCCGTACATAGTATATCTACTAACTTTTTAACTAGCCTGGCACCGACTTCATATGGATGAGTGAGTAGCGGTTATAATAATTACCTATATTAAATTATTTTTCGCTTTTGAGTGCCTATTTGTGGTGTTGAAGTCGGTTTAATCTTTTGTAAAAAATAGTTTATTTTACCCTTTTTTAGTGCTAAACAAGTTTTCACTAATGCATTTACACGATTTCGTGTTGAGATCTCAATACATGAAATCAAATGTCCTTTATCTTCATCATCAGACCACTAATGACAGTCACAACCCATCTATGTAAAAAGTTCTCATCAATACAAATTTATCGAGCCCAAACACATTTATGTATGTTACCTGATTTCTCAAGAACCTCTGCACCGATTTTAAAATTTCTTTTTGTGTTCGGATGGGTATGCTTCCCATATAAATCTTATCGAAATCGGTCGGGTGGTTTTTGAAATATGAGCCATAAACTAAAATTTGCGTACAATTTTCTGGATGACGTAGTTGAAGATTTCACAAAAGTTATGAAACTCGATCCTGTCAATACGAAATTGTGTAAATGGATTAATAAAAACTTGTTTTTAACCCCGACCAAAAGAAGGGGTGTTATAAGTTTGACGTCGATGTCTGTCTGTCTGTCTGTGGCACCGTAGAGCTCAAACGGATGGGCCGATTTCGATGCGGGTTTTTTTATTTCAAGGTTAATACCCGTGCGGATGTTCTTAGCTATGTTTAGTTAAATGTCGATTCAAGATGGTCGCCTCCACAAAATGGCGGACAAAATATTTCTTCACAACCTACATCAATATGGGTATCAAATGAAAGGACTTGACTAGTAGAATACTATACACTATAACAAATTTCACATCCAAGATGGCCGCCACCACATCAAATGAAAGGGGTTGACTAGTAGAATGTTGTACAGATAACAAATCCTAGGTAGTCGGGGGTTAATAATTTTTTTAAATTCTGTTCTTGTACACTAAAAAGGGTAAAATAAACTATTTTCGTACAAAAAATTAAACCGACTTCAAAACCACAAATAGGCACTCAAAAGCGAAAAATAAACTAAAATCATTATTATAAGCGCTACTCACTCATCTATTTGACGTCGGTGCCAGTCAGGTCAAAAAGTTAGTAGATTGATGCTATGTAGGCACATGGTAAGTAGGGACAGGTAAGTAGTATCTATCCACTACCTGTTAGATTTGGCTGGCACCGACTTCAAATAGATGAGTGAGTAGCGCTCATAATAATGATATTAGTTTATTTTTCGCTTTTGAGTGCCTATTTGTGGTTTTGAAGTCGGTTTAATTTTTTGTACGAAAATAGTTTATTGTGATCTATTTTGGCTCTTTAAATACCTACACTTTATTGATGTATTTTAAGTAACCTCTCTACTTTGAGGTGTTGTACTGGGAAGGTTTCTCTAAGATTTGTTTTTTTATGATGGTAGTCTTTTGTGAGCTGCAAATATAGAATTCGTAACACAAAGCCAAAACGTAGTTACCACGTTGAGGATTAGTGGCTGAAATTAGAGGGCCCAAGTCCTTTTTAAAGTTCAGTTCCAGTTGAAGATCCTTGGGCCAGTGTGTCGAGGCCAGTGTGTTGATACCCATATTAAGGGAGTTGTGAAAAAAGATATGTATATCGGAACACAGTAATGTTTTCACATTACTGTTTGGCGGTAAAATAACTGGCTAAGGTGTGGTACTTCCCCAGGCGGACTCTGCTAGGTCCTACCGCTACTAAAAGATATTAATATCAAATATAATAAAGATATCAATCTTTTTATAAGCATCATAAAACCACAGAAAATTAAGACGATATTTGATGGGCTGTGTGAGAACACAATACACGGCCGATGTTTTTAACGTGAAACGTTTATGTCAAAGAGATGTCTGCGTCTGAGACAGATGTGCTCGCAGATTTGGTATATTACTATTCGTTTACTAAGAGGAATACGCCAGCCATGACGCGTTCTCGAAAAGCTTATATTGTTTTGATTTAACTTAACAGCAACTGAATAAATTCACAGGAAAGAAAAAGGGGCAAAAGGGGGGAGATGGAGGGGATAAGGCAGAAGAAGTTCCTACAGTGTCTACTTTGTCAATTTCGGAGGCAACTCCATCAACATCTCAGGCCGTGGAAGAAGAAGACGGCTTGGGTCTTGGCACAGGCGGTCGTAAGAAAAATAAAAAGCAGAAACAAGCTGAACTGAAGGCAGTTGCAGAGGCTGCTCGAGGAGATGCCCCACAGTCTGAGCCAAAACCTGAGATAAAGCCCGAGCCAGAAGTTAAGAAAGAAGAGCCCAAAGATGAAGAATCTGAAGGTGCTTATTTCTTCTTTTTTCTTTATTTTCTTTTGTAGACATATATATAGATGACCAGGACATGTGCCTGATGGTAAGCAACATGCCTGCCTGACATGCAGCTATTGGAACATGTCACTCAGTGCAATGTGCTCATTACACAGAAATATAAGATGATATAATCTCTATGCCCTGTAATTAATATATATCTCTATGCCCTGTAATTTCTCTGGATACATTGCCCTTTAATCCGGGACACAGAGATTTATTTATTGAGATAAAAAACGGATGTCCACTTACAATTATCTCTCACAATATTCACATTATTAACTTGAACATTTATCAATAGAATATAATTAAATTATTGTTCCTACATACTAAATTATTATTACCAGAAATACACTTAAATTATTTTATTAAATCAACATATACAAATGAAACGAGTCAATGGAATTAAAAAAAAAACAGTCTAATTAATCATGGTCGTTAATCGATATGTCTTTTTTTGCATTCATAACCCACTGGTCAGTAAGATTCGCACAATATTCAAATATAATCATTTGTAGGGTGTTCCAATTATCATAAAAAATGTCAATATCAGTGTTGGCGGAGAGAAGAGCATTGAGGTGACGTTGGATGTAATAATGTAATGTTTTCACATTACTGCTTGGCGGTAGAATAATGTGTGACATATGTCAAAAGTGTGGTACTTCCCCAGGCAAACTCTGTAAAGAGTCCTACACTACAGAGTTGCTGCTGTTGTTGGGTGCAGACACTGCTGTTGGGGTTTTCTATGCATTATTCCTACTGAGTTTTTTTCCAATCTCACAATAGCAGCCTTAGTGGCTTAGTTCTGAAGTTTTGATGCTCAATATGATAAAATATGGGATAGTTAAGCACTGATGGTGATGTTACAGGTTCAATAGTATTTTTACTTCATATGTTTTAGTTATGTTTGTTTCCTCAAAAACTTTACAATGTCTTAGAAATTCGTCTTTCATTGTGGAACAACTTCATAATACATACTTAGTATTGAGTATGTAATATTGGTTCTATTTTTATTCAGAAAGTAATAGACATCAAGAACCGTGTCCAAGATAGGTTTTTAATATTTTGAATAAACTGAATGAATTATTTTATTTTCTTGTGATCCAGGTGGACTAGGGTTGGGTGGCGGTGGCGGTAAAAAGAGACCAAGGAAAAAAAAGTCGTTAGCTGCAGCTGAGGCTGAAAAAAAGACCCAGGAACCAGCTGTTTCTGGTTTACCCTCAGTGCCTGAACAAACGGGTCCAAAACCAGCACAGCCTGGCTTCCAACCTGTGCTTCCACCTCAAGCAGGATGGGCCCAACAAGGTCCTCCTCCAGGTAATCTATACTAATATGTTTATAATCTATACTATTATATATATAACGGAAGAGTTTATTTGTTTTAATCTCAGGAACTACTAGACCACATCAACACTTTTAAATCGTGAATTTATATTCAAGAATTCTTACACTGTTAGAAATGTACATGGTCTCTAAGTGTTATAACCTACATAATATTATGTAGGTTATAACACTTTTTTCCCATGTACATATTATGTAACACGGGCAAAAAGCAAGAGCGGAGTGCTGTTATTCAATATATCTCAACAAAAAAAAAGATAAATTTCCAATTTAGAGCCATTTAACGTTGTTAATTTATTATTTTCTGATCTTGGTGTACGGCGCTGAACGTTCGGTTGGAGCACGCAGTGTTTTTAACTTTCCTATGCCACAGACTAGTGTCTTCTATTTTATTTTTCAATTTTTTTGTTTTTCTATTTTATATATTCTTCGTCGCGTTTGGCCTTCAGGCGATTATTTCAGCAAAAAGTCCATGTATTTTTCATAGCAAGCGACACATCACGCGGGGTGTTACGCGACTGAAACGTCGACGCCACGTAGCGCGCTGAAGACACCGCGTAATGATCGTTTGCGTTGGTCATACAAATGGAGTATTACGACCGAAACTTCAGCTGCTGAACTTTCGGCGCCGAACGGCTCCGCAGATCGGCAGATGTGTCGCTACACTAAGTTTAAAAGATCTGTCGAACTTAAAAGTAAATTTCTATCTACAGGATTAGGACAGGGTACATCTGCAAAGGGACCAGGCCCACAACCTTCTGCAGGGTCGTGGGCTGGGCGTGCACCCACGCAGCCAGGACATGGCCGCGGCGTTCCGCCATCAGGCCCTGGCTATAGTCGAGACGCAATGCCTCCATCCGGCCCTGGCTATAGTCGAGACGCAATGCCTCCATCCGGCCCTGGCTACGGTCAAGGAGGTCCCCCGCAAGCATTCCCATCTCAGCCAGCCCAGCCTACCAGGGCTCCAACAGCCGTGTCGTCGCAACAAGTGGCTCGCGCGCCCCTTTCAAGGGGAGAATTGAGCTGTCGGTACAAGATACCTGATAAAGTATTGGGCCGTAACGTAAGGCACATACCCACGAAAGTAATAACAAATTATCTGCCAATGGTATTCAAAGCCATTAAGGTGGTAAGTAGTTTTGTTTTTTAAACATACCAATTATTCGCTGGAAGTTCTAGCAGTAGATGATATAATGTTATATTGCGTCCTATATTAAAAAAATAAAAAACAAACCCTGTAAACAAACAAAGTGATATCGTAATTTATAATATCCAGGTTTCCCGCGAGTATCCAATTGACTTTAGAGATTTGCGTCTTCAATCCAGTAGATTTTATCTTAGACCAACTAAGGCCTCTTAAAGGAAATAGTGCTAACAAATCCCATCAATGTGAGCGATAATATCATATCGTTTTGTGTAATCAAGTGTTTTATTTTTCCAGTATCGTTATGATGTTATTATAAAGCCAGATAAACCGAAAAAAATGTTACCTACCGCTTTTAAAATGGCCGTAAATAAACAATACCCCGATAACCCTTACATAGCATTCGACCAGGCAAAGAATTGCTACACTCTTGTCCCGCTCAAGGATGTTCCTAGTGGTGGGAGCTCAAGACAATCTATCACAGTAAGTAAGAATACCTAGTAAATTTTAAATATTCTCACCTATCCGGTATCCGTGCAAGACCGAATTATTGAGTGCGTGGGGTAATGAATCAGTGCGTCCGTGATGGAGTTTATAAGTGCTTACGTGTGTGAGAGACAGTGATATTTGTTTTTCTCATGCGCTTATTCGGGTGATTGAGTGAGTGTGTGAGAATGTGACATTTTTGTATGTAGAATGCATTTAGCCGAATATTCAATATTGGAATCTCGTCTCTCTCCTATGAGGAAACTATTAGTAGTGACAATATAGATTTGTGTATATGCAGTAAAATCGACAGCTATCCTATAGGGTTTTCTTTCTTTAGGGCTTATATTGGTTGTGAAAAATTTTTAAAAATATTTATGAATAATAATAGATAGCCATGGTGACTAAAATAATTAAAAAGTCGACCAGGAAGATATTTATAGTGCATAGAAGTTTCGATTGACGTCACGTCCATATACGATTTTATGTAGACGTGACGTCACAACCGTGACCCTACTCCGGAAGTTTGGTGATCTAGAATTTTTTGTCGATTTTTAATAATTTTACAAAACAAAAAATACGTATCCACTTGACGGACTACCGAGACTACTATTTTTTGACTCAGTCATCATTTAAATTGTGAAAAATTCTGTAATGGCAAACTGTAATGAAATTAATGTCTTTTTAGATCGATGTAGCGGACCCCAACGGTCGCAACATTACCTTTGATGTATCATTCAAAGCGACAGGTGTTGTGGATTTGGGAAATCTAAAGAAGTAAGCACTTATTATATAAATGTAATATACACTAGCATCGCCCCGCGGTTTTATCCGCGTTGTTCCTGTTATTTTCCCGGGATCAAAATGCCTATGTGTTCTTCCAGACTATATAATCTAACTGTGTTCCAAATTTCAACCCGATCTGTTCATACGACGTGCTGGAGCAACAAACATTCAAATATTGACATTTATAAATTTAGTAGGATTTTGTGTTTCAACCAACATGTTAAACTGAATTTTTGCTCTTCAAACTAGGTCATTTTTAATGTTTTTAATGCCAGGTTGCTGGTTAAAACTTTACTACTAATATTTGTGTGGTTTATCATGTTAATATTACCTATAAAGGTGATATATATACCGGGTATATTAATTCCCACGTATCGCTGTATTGGCCCATAACGCATGTCAATGAAATGGTATACCTACATTTCTTGAATTAAAACATATCTTGTCTACTTTTTATCACGTTGAAATCAGTGGTTGTTAAGGTTAACTTGGAGTAGAAACTGTTTGAAAACAAAAAAGATCTCAATACGTTTACAGTTACCAAAAATAACAAACTTTCTATCCAATTTATTTGATTCCAAACCTCCAAGCTCCCATTACTTCTTCAAAGTTCATCAAACTCGATTTTAATCGTAAATGTTTTGGTAAGAAATGTATTAAGATGTAGAAATTATTACTATACCCATTTAGTAAAGCAATTAACAATTTCACTGGGGAAACAAAAATATTGACCTTGAAGTACCTTATAGCGATTCACTTATTCATTATTCATAACTTAATATTAATTTGTACATCCAATGATGAGGTACCTACATATTTATGTCATCATTTTCATGTATTATTTGAATAGAAAGTTTTTTTAATTTCTTTGATATTTATTAGTCACTAACTTAGTATTATCTATTAAGGCTTATTCGCATTAGGATAGCAAATTAGTCTAGTAGAGAGTAATTTAGTAGCTAAAATACTCGCTACTATTCAAAAATCGTTCGCACCGTGCTTTAGTACAGTTCACAAGTGTAATGAAAAGCAGTGCGGATGGACAACGACTGACTTTATTGTTCTAGAAAGAAGAAACTTCAAAGAGTTCATAGTTAGCGCCACTGGTTACATTTTGTTACTCATTCTTACAACAGATGACGCTACTAGTCTACTAGCTACATTTTGTTATACATTCTAACACCCCCACTTAACAAAATAATAGATACATGCATTCACCATATTATATTATTATGTTTAAGCATATAAACCAAACATTCCTAAAAAGTTATAATGTTTTACTTTACATAAACCCTTGGTTAATAAATCTGCGGGCATCTCTGATGTGGGCAAGTATTTAATCTTTACAATGTCGCTAGCAACTTTCTCCCTACAAAAATGATACCGCACGTCTATGTGTTTGGTCCTTTTATGGTGAATAGGATTCGCTGACAACTTATGGGCCGATTGGTTATCATTAAAAATTGGTATCGGATAAGTTTCATTAGTTAACTCAAATAACAAATTCTGCAAGTAGACAGCTTCTTTGCAACTCTCCGAAATGCCCATATGCATATATTCAGCCTCCGTACTGGATAACGCTACAGTAGACTGCTTCTTGGTTTCCCAAGAGATAGCACAACCTGACAACCTAAAGAAATATCCAGTATAGGATCTTCGATCTATTACATTACTGGCCCAGTCTGCATCTACAAAAGCTTCTAACTGACTATTGCCATCAGCTGAAAACTTTAAACAAAACTCTTTAGTTTTCTTTAAGTATTTTAGAACTCTCATTGCATAAACCCAATGCCTCTCATCGTAACAGTTATTAAACTGGCTTAAGAAATTCACAGAAAAACAATATCAGGACGTGTGAGCACAGCTACATACATAAGTGAACCAGTCAATTTCTGATAACTTTGTTTCCCATTACTCACTTTTAGTTAAATTCAATGCTTCGTCTAGCGATATTTCATTTGCATTTTTTTTTATTTTATATTTATTTTGACCAACGCAAACTCTACCAACACCGTACCAATCAGGCTGCTTGCGGATACGCTTACTAGCCTTTTCTATTGGAAACTCCGTGGGTAGCCCTGTCTGCGACATGTGATCTCGCACAAGCTCTGCAGGTTCTGCCTCTATCATATCTGTAGAGTCCTCAAATACCTCTTCTTCAGTACTAGTGCTTTCTCTTTTGAAGTTCAGTGCTTTCTTCTTCTCCTGATCTTCTAATATACTTACGTCGCTCATGTCCCCCACTTCTTGGGTACATACTGGTCTTTCTTCCTTTACTGGAAAAATATCATCACTGCTCTCACTAATGTCAAAGTGTAATACATCTTGCTTCTGTTCAATCCCCTCCTCAATCACAACAATATCTCTAGCTATAGTAATACTGTTATTGTTGGGATTGTAAACTCGGTAACCTTTGACATTGTTTGAGTAGCCAACAAGTATACATTGAGTCGCTTTTCTGTCCAATTTCAACCTTTTTTCTTTTGGTATGTGTACCATGGCTTTACTTCCAAAGATACGTAGATGGCTGACATCTGGCTTAGCTCCGGTCCAAATCTCCATAGGCGTTTTGTTATTGAGTCCTGTTGCAATTGACCTGTTTCGCAGATAAACTGCAGTGTTCACTGCTTCTGCCCAAAAACGCTTCGGCAATCCTGCGTCAAATAACAAACATCTCGCTTTCTCTATGACTGTACGGTTCAACCTTTCGCAAAGACCGTTCTGTTCCGGTGTGTATGGACAAGTTTTTTGATGAACAATTCCAGCAGAATCCAAGTATGTTTCAAATTCCTTACTGCAGAATTCTGATCCATTATCTGTCCTAAACACTTTCAGCTTCCTGCCTGTCTGATTCTCCACTAACGTTTTGAATGCCTTGAAATGTGAGAATACTTCATCTTTTGTCTTTAAGAAATATACGAACGCCATTCGACTGAAGTCATCGACGAATAACAAAAAATATTTCTTTCCTCCAATAGATCTAGCTTCCATAGGCCCACAAACATCTGCGTGTACGATCTCGAGAAGTTCCTTGCCTCTGTTGCCCACATGACTGAACGGCAACCTGGCCTGCTTACCTTCGCAGCACACAACGCAGTTTGACTTACTGACCTGAGCCTTATCCGAGTATGACATTCCATTAACGGCACCATCTCTCATCACATTGAGATCTTTGGTGTTTAAATGGCCAAATCTTCTATGCCACACATTTCCAGATACTGAAGTAAACAAACAATCCACTTGTTTGATTCTCAACTTATACACTCCTCCTACCAAATCCGCAGTTGCTACAAGCTTACTATTTTGGTTATAAATATAACAGTGCTTCGTATCAAATGTCACTCTGTTTCCCTTGCTAATTAACTGGCTGACAGATAGTAAATTGTAGCCAAGTTCGGCACATGTAATGCTCCCATCACTGTGTTTTTATGCTCGGTATCTCCAACAACTGTAGTTAATGACACATCTCCACAGCCTTCAACAGAAATTTTCGTTTTATCAGCTATGACAATCTCTTGAACTTGGTGTTGATTTGTTGTGTTCAACAACCAGTCACTTCTACATGTTAAATGGCTACTGGCACCGCTATTAACGTACCAATCCCATTGATTGAAGTTACCGCTAAGAAACACTGCACTGAATGCATTAGATTCCTTGCTATTTGGAATATTATTACATTTATTCATGAAATGCCCAAGTTGTTTGCATTTGAAACATCTGACATTTGCCTTCACGTTTTTGATGACGTTTGTTTATGTGCGGTCGTTTGTTTTTGAGGTTTTTATCATTGTAATGCCAACCTTTCGTCACGAATGCATTCTGTGTAGAACTAGAACCTGCTTCACTTCCTTCCTCCATATCAAGCAACTTTGACTTGATGGCATCCGCTGTCAACTCGATACCTGAATGCTCCACCGCCATAATCATGGGTTCAAATTTTCAGGTAATCCTGCTAACAACAAGGAGCCAACCCATTCATCACTAATCTTGAATCCTGTGTTGTTCAATCGCTGACTTATTTCTAACAGCGAAGTTACATACTGAGACATAGATTCGCAATTTTCTCGACGAATTGATATGAGGTTCCGAAGCAATCCGATGCGCCGCGTATAGCCATTATCATCGAATAGATTTTTTAACTTCTGCCACAATCCCATTGCTGTTGCTTCACTCTTAATGTGTACGAATAAACTGGGATCTATAGTTAAAACTATCTTCGCTTTTGCTTTTGCATCATTAGGATTGTCGCCGGTCGTGATACACCGTTCCATGCCTTCTAATATGAGGTAGTTCTCCACGGCAAACGCCCAATCTTCATAATTCTCTCTGCCTCTAAGCTTTGCTATACTTGCAATTAGATTTGTCGACATTTTTGCACTATATTTTAACCAAAATTGCTTTTATTCACTTTATTTGCCCATAACCTGTAATGAAAAGCAGTGCGGATGGACAACGACTGACTTTATTGTTCTAGAAAGAAGAAACTTCAAAGAGTTCATAGTTAGCGCCACTGGTTACATTTTGTTACTCATTCTTACAACAGATGACGCTACTAGTCTACTAGCTACATTTTGTTATACATTCTAACAACAAGTGAGTAGCGTTTCGCAACATGCAGATCCTACAACGCATTTGTTTTGAAGTTATTTTTCTCTCCAGACTAATTCGACAAGTTCGAACCTGTTTAATCGGCGGCCAATGAGCGCACCGCTCGCAACGAACGCGTGGTGGGGGGTGCTACTCGCCCGTTGAAAATAGAACAAAATGGATTGACTCGACTAAATCACTTACTAAACTACTCGACTAAAGTTTCAGTGTTCAGACACGTTTAGCCACAAAATTACTCGCTACTAGACTAATATACTAGCCTAGTGCGAACAAGCCTTTAGTCACTATGATGAGTTTAAATAGAACGGGCAAAACTCTTGTAAATTCTTACCAAGTTTAATACATGTTTTGGAAGTAAATTATGTAATAGGTACTATCCATGTATTGTTTTACTCCTAAATCTCTGGTTATAAGTACTTAGACATACGCAAGATAATTATTTATAATAATAGTACGCATCTTATTATTAGACCAGTACATAAACTGTGCAACAGCTATATTGGTCAGAGTGCCTTTGGGCGTATATTATAACATTACTTTCTTCTATACCAAAGGTATTTAGGTACATGACTCGACTGGGTATAGGCAGTCATTTAACTTTATAATACATTTTGCACCGAGTCTATGTAAACAATCCACATTTTACATTATTGCCTTGTCAATGGCACCACTTTTTATCAACACCCTAAAATGACGAACTAAAATATGCAGTACAAATACTCCAAAAATGCTTTACATACATTACTTTATATATATAATCTTTTAATATGGAAGGCCATATTGCATCGCCAAAGCGACATTCTTTTGCTTAGTAAAATTGTTGAAAAAAAAACATTACCTTTTTCAAAAGTCTTAATACAAATCGTTAAAAAGCATAACCTGACATCTAAGTAAGCAGGTATATTTCATTCATTATATTCCTTTTAATTAATTACCTAAGTCCAATCCTGTCACTTTTTCTACATACCTACCTTCATATATCCGCAATTTTACCGCACTTTAAATATAACTATACCACACATATCACACACGGAATTTGAACTGAAGACCTAACCCGGTATGGTTTTCCTTTCCACACGAGACTTCTTTTCTGAAGTGTGGTCCGCAGCCTCGGCCGCCGCCGTATACCCTAACAGCCTGTGCGCGCCCTGCCGAGATCTCACTTCGCGGAGGTCCATCTCTCTCCGCGCAAACTGGCGGGACTGGTCTTTTGTGTTTGCCGTATTACGTATTCAAATATTTTCAAGTTTTACTAAAAATCGTCAAAGAAGCACGTTCAAGAACATCAACTAATGTATAATGATACACTATTTATAATACTTATTACCACTCGAAAATACACAAGTCAAAGAAAATAATACAATGAGGCGACATGTTTTTTTTTCACGTTGGCGCCAAAACTCCAATTTCGCCATCTAGGCAAAATGTTCACTTTACGTAAACTTCAACAGAAGAATAAAAGAGAAAAACAGGGCTGACTTTACATTCATTCATTAAAGTACTTTTTAATCACACCAATTTGCAATCCCCGCTTGTCACGTTATAATCGAATGTACAGTTTGCATTACTTAATTATATGTTATTTTAATTAAATTACTTTTTTAGGTCTCCGGAGCTAATTCCGTACATAATCTTGAAACGACTTGGGGCAGAAATGAGCCGTCTCTTTTTACTATTTTCGGTAGACCCCCTGCTGCTACATTTCTACTGTATTCACAAAACTTCTTAAAATATCGCCCTAAATTGAGTTTGTTAAGAAGAAAAAAATGAAGCACATTTTCTTGTGTCCCATTTATTGAAATAATATACACAGAATTATAAACATTTATTATTATAAACAATCAACAATTGTCAAAAAAATAATAATTAACTCTAAAATGTAAATCAACAATAAAAAATGTTTACTCATATTTCATACTTTGAAGAGATGGATGTACTTGAAAAATTTTCTTTCACTGACTTATGGACCCCCACTTACAACTTGTGAACCTCTGCTTTCTTTTCAAGTCTATGTGGACCCTTATGTGTTCTCCTATGGACCACTGGGGTACCACTTCGGGAACTTATGAACTACCTTATAACAACAGTAGGATGTAGTAAGCATTAGTTTTGAGTATTTAATAAGATTTTTCTTAAGAAATTTATAAGAATAATGTTGTGCTATTAAAATTGATTGGCATTGGATTTTAGACAGAATGCAGATTTTTTGGGTTTGGTGGAACTTTGAGGACACTTGTTACAGGCACATGGAAATTGGTGGAAGCTCTCTGAACACACCCTGCGAAGAGATCCAGTGCATTGATGTTATTCTACGACAGGGCACATTAGAATCGTATGTCAAGGTAATTTTATTGTTTTCTATTCCCGGATAATTATCTTTGTCCTATAATATAAAATACGCTAATGCTAAGAAAGAAGCCTTCCTTATCTAATAAACTGGTTTTTAGAATTACATATAAAAATTGAATCCTCATAAATCTGGAATTGATTTATGGAACAATTTGAGAGAGTCCGACTGTCACGAGAGAGGATTTTTTTATCCATCTAGTTATTTTAGAGATTCTAGTCCATGTACTCTATCATTATATGCGAGTTGGCCCTATCGCTGCTTTTCTCCTCCAACCAGTGTTGTAGGTTGTAGTGGTAGTACTCTTTGCAGAATACGCCTCAGGAAGTACCAGACCTTTGCCATTTAATCTACCGCCAAGCAGTCATGTGATAACATCACTGTATTCCGGTTTGAAGGTCAATGTTTCCAGTGAAAATTACAGGGCATAGAGATAAAACATCTTATATCTCTGGGTGAAGAGCACAGTGCAGTGGTAGGTAATGATTCGGACTCTCCATGTTACGATAGTTTCGTGTCACTGTGCTATTATAGGCAGGCATGTTGCTTACCATCAGGCGCATGTCTTGATCTTCTCGTTACTCCATAAAACTTACTCCATTTCTGATAGTTCCTTATATTTTTTTTAGCTCTTTGCACATGATTGAGACAGATCAAAATTGATCTTTAATTGAAAATGATTTATCTTGGAATCTATTTGTAGTGTGGACGTCAGTTCTTCAAGCGTCCCAGGAATCCTCTCGACTTGTCGGGCGGATTGGAGATGTGGACCGGCTTGTTCCAATCGGCTATCTTCACTTCGCACGCTTTCATCAACATCGACGGTTTGATCTCATTCTTTATTTTTAAAATAAGTGTAGTATGTAGTTAGTAGTAGTTAGTATTACCGATTTTTCAGAGATATTAAATACCTGTTTCATAAATTTCAGTAAACTTTTGTTTACAAAAAAATAAAAATAGATTATATTATAATGACTGGTGGCGAATTATTCTGTTGGATATTAACATAACTCTTAAACAAACAACACAATGCGTCGCATCGGCTAGCTATCTGCCAGCTAACGAAGGCGGGTAACACGAGACACAAAATCTGCCGACACGCGAATCAACTGGGCGAGACGCGATCGTTCACGAATTCGCAGTTTCATATGGACCGAAACTTCGGTGTGTCTACTACCGAAACTGTTGCCGAAGCTAGATCTTTTTGCTGAAAAATCATCATCAGCCTTTGTTCGCCCGTTGCCCGTTGCTGGAGGCTTGTCCCATAATACCCCACTGCAGCCCGATCCTCGGTCTTACGTTTCCCATCGCCAGCTGTATTTCGTAAATCGTAATGTCATGGCCTAATACTACGTTTACCGATTCGAGGTCTCCACTCAAGAACACGTCTACAACAACGGTTATCAGTACGAACCGAACTGTATCGGTATCGGCCGAAGCACACCGAAACGAAATCTTCGGTCGTCCACTAATAAGACCGTCTAACCTAAAGTCCGTGGTGCTGCCGTAAAGATGTACTGAGCAAAGCTGTATTTTGTCTCTTGGGAGGTAGTGTGACAAACATCAACAGTTTGACAAGATTTTGGCTCAAGCCAAGACATTGGAAAGATAATAAGAAGTATCAGCTAAGTATCAGCTGGAGGCCCTGGAATCGATCGAGAGACGTGCCAAAAGGCTCATAGGCAATGACTCTCTTCTGCGAAAAAGACTACAAAGTCTTGATCATCGCCGAAAAATTGCCAGCCTATCGGTTTTTTATCGGATACACTTTGGAGAGTGTGCGACTGATTTGCATGATCTGATACCACCTTGCCCTTTTTTCTATCGGAATGCTCGTAGCTCAAAAAAGCGACATCGTTTCATGGTTGAAGTTCCAAAGACACGAACGAAGAGATTTGACTCTACTTTTGTGATAAGAACGTCTAGGCTGTGGAATACGTTGCCTGAGTGGGTTTTCCCCGATGGTTACAATCTTTGTGTCTTCAAATCGAGAGTGAATCGGTTTCTTCTAGGTAAACACGCTCCATCGTAGACCGCATCGTCGCTTAACATCAGGCGAGATGGCGGTCAAGTGTAAACCTATAAAAGTTAAAAAAAATAAAATAAGATGCTTTGATTTGTAGTCTCATCGGCCAATTTGGTAACGCCAATGAAAGTATCTGCTTTCCGTTCTGCTTGCATACGGAAAGCAGATGTAGTTGTCTGCTTTCATTGCCGTTACCAAATTGGCCGATGACGCTACAAATTAAAGCATAGCAGAAAGCAAGAGAGTTAGGCGGAAGACCTGGCGGTCGTAACAGTGCTTAGTTGTCAGTTCTTTATTTTAGAATTGATCTATTATTAGTTAGAGTTAGAACTAATTTTGTGTTAAAACTAAGTGGTTGCATTTTTTTTAAATTAATTCACGGGTAACACACGAACGATTAGTGCCAAACGAGCAGCGGTCTCCTTGAAAAAACCCGCCGGATGCGGCTGAAACTTAAGGTCGTACGTAAGCCTACTTATTACGACTCCATTCCCACCCGACAAATAAAATATCACTAAAATATAGGCTTTATGCCATGCTAAGATATAGATTACATTGGCAACATAAATTAGCAGACGGTCGGACTAGACCGAACATATCACATGTGAGTTATCCGTGAATTGATTTAATTTATCTAAACGTTCTTGTGTTCATTATGATGTTGACTGAACTTATAATTTTCCAGTGGTCCACAAGGGTTTCCCGATGTACCAAACCATGATAGACGCGATTACAAAGAGTTTTAAACTTACCACGGATCGCAAGATTGAAGACCAAAGAGGCCGTGATGTAGACCATTTCGTCTCTTTCATAAAAGGATTGAGGGTAAAGATCTACTAATACTATAAAAAATCGGACAGAATTTCATCGATTCATTAGTTGACATTTCACACAGCACCATCTGACCTTAAATCAAGCAAAGAATGATATAAAATATTTTTTATTTATTTAATATCATTCATATTATACATAGAAAACACCCAGGCACACTACAAATATTTGTATTCATCACAAATATTTGCACTGGGCGGGAATTGAACCCAGGAAGGACCCAGGCTCTCTACCAACTAAGCCACGAGACCTGTTACGTCGTTACTGTTAATTTCTGTTGAAAATCTTACGATTTGAAAAGAAAGCTATAGGTCTGGGTTCTAGTAGTCATCAAGTACAAGAAAATATTTCAGAATTTAAGAAATCGTGTACTTAGTCCTTAACACCTGAAACGGAAATTGCGATCTTTCGCAGTTTCCGTTTTAATGCGTCTGCGGGTGCTGTCTCCTTACATTTACTAGCGCTACGCAATGATTTCGGAGGCGTTATGTTTTGTCCTTCGTATTTAGTATTGCTTTAACGAATATGTTCAAATAAACAGTCGAAAGGCAGCAGAAGTATCTTTTAAGTGATGATTGTACGAGTAGACCTCATCGTCTCTTAATGTCAACTGAGATATCAATTAATCTCAAACCTATATTGTGCCTATATGTGTCTAATAAATTCTTTATGGCGCTGAAGTAACACGAAAACGTCTTAACCCTTTGAAATCGTTAATCGGAAAATTGCGAAAATTCGCGTTGACGCGCGAATCGGCGATAGTAAGCGCGAGCGCACGGCCTTCGCTCCTTGCGGATTATTTTATATCTTGTGATAGATTAGTTATATTTAGGCTGGTTTGAGTTACTTTATCTTAAAGCTATTGAAGTAAGCTATAAGACGATGTAAACTTGTTTTGTATTGTATTTTTATTTCAATTTACACGGACCTTTCGTTGTACCCAAAGTTGAAAAATAGTTATAATTTTGAAAAAGTGAGTATTTGTATTGAAAATGAATTGTTTTATGTATTCGTTTTTATGTTTTTATACAAAGCTTTATATGTTTCTTATAAAATAAATCTAAAATGTATATGCTTTCATACAAATATTTTGATATTTTGTACTCTGAATCATACTCCAGAAATTGGCGATGAACAGAAATTGCATGCGTTAGGGCCGTTCTTTCAAAACTCTTGTGTGGTAAGATTTTAGTATGTAGGCTTTATATTTATATACTGGTCGATAGAAAATATATTCAGGAATTTTATAAAAATAATATTAGAACCGATAATTAAAAAATCTATACCCAATGAGGCAAAATGTCAGGAATCACAGAATTTTCGTGATAAAATCCGACGATTTTGATTCTACAATTATTGACATGATAAACAATGTTTTCTGGCATAAAATATATCTTTCAAAATGACAAAACAATATGCTTTTCGGTAATCTAAAAACGTGGATACCATAAAACAAAAACTCGGAAAATACTCTGACAAAAATACCTAAAAATACCTAAAAAACACTTCGCGGCGATAAAATTCCGTGACGTCATAGAATGTTTACATAGCCGTATGCAGCTTGTAGTTGGCTAGATACCCTAGACACGCACACATTCGAGCGCTCCCGGCGTGTCTGTGTGTGTGAGTTCTGGACGGTCCCGTACTTTTCATGAATTTTAGACAAAAATAAGGAATATCGGGCCAAGGTAACGAATAAAATGGATTTTACGATATTTTTACAACTAAAACACAGATATTCTAAGACGTCCCAAACAAAATAAACAGTAAAACGATAAGCAAAACCAAACGATCGGTCAATTTGCCCGCGAACCAGAAAGTACCAGATATGTTTACTCGATGTTGTATCAAAATATATAACACATTATACGATTGTGATTATGAAAAGGGTTGGAAAAATACTTCTAAAGCGTATAATAAATAGCCACTTACCACTTATTTATTTGAAATCACTTAAATTCACAAAACAAATACACCCTCACTCGCGAGAACCGGGACGCGCACTGACGGCGCGAAATGGCGGGAAACTAACCGACTTCTTCGATCTGTACCGAAAAATTTCGTTCCGACTGATACTACGCTATTGGTCTGATTATGAAGCGGCATTCAATAGGTCTTATATCCATTAAAAAGTTATGGGAATATCCACCTTCGCTTATACAATATTAGGTTTAAAAGCGGCTGGGACCGCAACTGACATCGGACGGTGACGATTGTCACTAGCCGATGCCAACGGTACTTTCGCCTTCAGTGACGATTGTCACTAGCCGATGCCAACGGGTTAAGAAACAACCTAAAATACAGTAACTGGCGGCCTTATCAATAAAAGCTCAATCATAGGTATTTATGTAATAAAACTGTATTATTCCAGGTGATCGCTACATTAGTGGGCCCCCCTAATAATGGCCAGACGCGAGAATTCATCTGTAACGGCCTGGTAGACACCCCCTCTAGACTTACCTTTACGTCCGAGAAGGATGGGAAGAACGTAGTTATGTCTGTCGCGGACTACTTCGCCAAAGTCAAAGGATATAGGTAAGGAAGGTCCACTTGATCCGTTAGCGTAAATCGATAACTCTTTAAAAATCTATATAAATAGGCATACTCTTTAAGCCTGGGGGTTATGTCGGAATCGACACCCCAACTGTTGCCCCTATCATCTAAAACCTATCTAGACGGGTTTCTACATTTGTTTCTAACGGCGGGAACGCGGGGATGCTCCCACTTTTTTCACCAAATCGGCTGCGGCTTTCCCATCTCTGGGTGGCAGACGAGCTTTGGTCTCCCACGATGCGTCGGGTCTATGGTTCCGCTGCCTACCAGTATCAACTAGACGCGAAGATTCCACAAACTGGAATACAAACAAGTTCGCTTTCTCCATTGCGGTGTGAGCCAGCGTCCCATCAGGTTTCACAAGGAAGAGGAGGAGTCAGGGGCGACGGAAGTGCGCTTAAACCGATTTAGCTGAGGATCAAAACGCTTTACTACCCGTAGAATAAGAAGCTAGTTTGCTCCTTCTTCGATTAATATGCTCAAAGCAAGCTTTAATCGCTTCTTCTATCGTCTTATTAGGAAAAACGGTCTAGATAGCTTGAAACTCTAGCATTATTAAGATTACTAACAAAATCTGTTCAGGACGATTACAGTGCACATAAGGCATTTCAGACATAATCAAATTCATTCCAAAGTAAGTCAATACTAGTTCTACGGAATCATCGGTATGTTGTAGCCCAAAAAGGATTGACGACAAACAAAAGACAAATTAACTTCGTAAAAGAAGGCTCAACTTCAAACTCCAGGAACAAGCCTTACTCAATCCTGGGTACAGCATCTGATTGGACTATTTTAATGGACACGTACGAAAAGCACTATAAAATCCCCGAGGATGTGGGTGTTTCGTCATCCAGACCGGACATTTTCCTTTTTTCTAGAGCTACGAAACGCATAGTCCTTGTAGAACTTACGGTACCGTGGGAAACTAATATGCCTAAAGGCCACGCGATGAAACAAAATAAGTATTACGACCTCCTAAACGAATTAACAAAAAACGGCTATGTAGTTGGTTTATACGCTGTAGAAGTGGGAGCGAGAGGTATACCAGCAAAATCTCTCTATAACCTGCTGAAAGGCCTTGGCTTGTCCAGAAGTGCAGTAAGTTCTATACTAGAACGAGTATCTAAAGCTGCACTAGTAAGCTCATATCAGATTTGGCTGGGCAGGGAGAGAAACACGAGTGAAGGTGAGTGTTGATGTACGTCAGAAAGGGGCCCCTTAAACCTACGCCCGAGTCACAAGTCTCGGGATCTACTCGGGATTTCTTTCTCTCTGCCACACGATGGACCCGGCACCTGCACGGTGAATCCATGGAATGCTAAGAAGATCGTCTCTCTGACTTGCTCATGACCATGTTTTTAGAGTATATTTACGTGTTTTATATATTCTTTTATTTTCCTTTTAATTTCAGGATCAAGTATCCAAACCTGAATTGTATGTGGGTTGGCCCCAGCAATAAAAACATTTACTACCCGATGGAGTTACTTCAAGTCTCTTATGGACAGGTAAGATTTATTTATTTAGTTAACTAGCAGGGTCCCGCGGTCTCAACCGCGTAGCTCCTTTTCTTGTTATTCTTCTTGTTCTTGTTGTAATTTCCGGGAATAAAAACTTGACTATGTGTTATTTCAGATCGTGACCTATCTATGTATCAAATAACATGTAAACTACCATTAGACTTTTTGTTTACTGAGAGATACAATCTGGAACTTTTTAAGGTCAGAGTGAATTGGATTTTAGGTCATCGTGCGTCATCTTTGACCACGCCGTCGTTTATTATCAGGCGAGTTGGTGGTCAAACGCGATAAAAAAAACTACATTCTTCAGTAGTTTAGTGTGAAAGTCGACAAGCCTCCGATCGTAGGATCCAATATATCGCGTGCATATCCTGAGTATTTTGCCAAGAGCAGATTGTCATCTCCACTACCTTTAGTGGCGAAGGAAATTAAAATATTTTCAGGACATGCGTCATTGCCCACTCACACTTAGCTAGCGTGGTGGATTACGGTCTTGCCTCTCTTCCTGTGAGAGAAAGACCGGAGTTCCAGCTGTGGGAACATTAAGTTCGAATGATTTTACTAAATTGATGAATTACATATATTACGGCCTTGCTCCTCTTGCTGTGAGAGAAATTTCAGAGTCCCACTTGTGGGAACATTAAGTTAGAATGGTTTTACTAAATTGATGAAATTCATGTCATTTTAATGTACTTTTAAGTGTCGCATGTATTGTTCATTGAATAGAAATACTCGATCGATTTCTTCTTGATTTTATTCAGTTTGCAATACCGGCTAAATTCTACTCTTTCAGGTCTTTATTAAAACTTAATTAATGATTAATTCACTGAATAATGCAGGAATCGTCGTTGTAAACGAAAGTAATTTGATCATTTCCATTTTTTTCAGGCACGGAACAGACAGCTGAATGAATTCCAACTATCTAACATGGTGAGAGAGGCGGCTGCCCCACCAGTCGAAAGGAAACGTAAGATCGAAGAGGTCGCAGCTTGTGTGAGTAGCTTAGTTTATACATTACTAGCTATCCAATACTGTTATAACTTAAGACAATCTCAAAACATTCAGTGTACTAAAGTGAAGCTCAGGGTTGTTCAGTTGAACCTCGATTTATGGAACAAATAATTAGTCTGTCAGATTATTAAAAAATATAGTACACATGTTTTTTCTTTTGTTTCACAAACAGAACTAAATTAACAACTCTGATTTACCCCCGACTATCTTGGATTTGAAATTTGTACAAAATTTTACTGGTCAAGCCCTTTCATTTGAAAGCCATGTTGATCTGAGGCTCTGAATAAAGATTTATTCCGCCATTTTGTGGAGGTGGCCATCTTGAAAGGAAATCACCTCAAAGAAACTTCAAATTAAAAGTAGCGCATCGAAATCGGCCCATCCGCTTGAGAGCTTCGGTGCTTCGACTACAGACAGACGACGAACACCCTTCTTTTAGGTCAGTCTATAACTTCGTCGATTTTAATAACAAAAAAAAAATGTTTTCTATATTTTTCCATAATGTACCTGACGGACTAGACTGTTAGATTGGTACATTTTTAACCATGTCATCAGTCCGTTTGGAACTGAGACTAGTTCGGATAATCGAAACGTGAGATATTTGGGAGGAGTTTATAAACAACACCTTTTTAACCCGACTGCGCGACGCAAAGTGGAGTGGTAATGTGTTTATCAGTCTATATATGGATGGATGTATGTATGATTCTTTGAAGCACTATACAGACCAAACGCCTGGGCCAATTTTTGTGATTCACACGTCAATCGATTCCTCTTACTCTCGCGAGTGACACTAAAAATTAGATTAAAGTGATATTAGTGTTAATTCGATATGGCGGATACCAGACGCCATATTGTCCAAATTAAAAAAATGAAAGTCAATAAACAATGTCAAAAAGGGTAGCGCTGAATAGGTATTTAAAAATAATTTTTACCTTTCTCTCCACGTTTTTTGATTTGGCTGACCGTTTAGGATGTGTATGAATTGAAAGTTGCGTGACAACCATTCTCACATTTGTAGGTTTTAGGTAGCAGAAAACTTCGTATAATTGTAGTGGTAGGACTCTTGGCAGAGTCCGCCTGGGGGAAGTACCACACCTTTGCCAGTTATTCTCCCGCCAAGCAGTAATGCACAAACATTACTGTGTTCCGGTTTGAAGGACAATGTTTCCAGAAAAATTACAGGGCTTAGAGATATGACATCTTAGATCTCTTTTTTAGATTGAATTTTAGAAAACACTATATAACATAACTTATTATTTTGGCTTTACTCAGTGCTTACGAAATCTCATGCAAATATTTTTAAGCAATAAAAAGTTTCAAATAAACTTTCATCCCTTATTTCACCCCTTTGGAGGTTGAGTTTTGAAAAATACTGTAATACATAATTCATTATTTTGATCATGCTCAATTCGTGCGAAATTTTATGCGAATACGTTTAAGGAATAAAATGTTTCAACAAACTTCCATCCCGTTTTTTACACCCTTAGGGGTTGAATTTCGTAATGAGATTTCGTAAGCATTGAGTAATAAAGCCAAAATAATAAGTTATGGAATACAGTGTTTTCTAAAATTTAATCAGTTCTACTGAAATATAAAAAAAAAAAATTTAAATGATAATTAATAATATTCTGGACTGAAATTTTTTTAGGCAACCCATTTGCTATATATTTGTTGACATATTAAATTACATATAAAACACTTTTCATCCAATAAGCAGCTCGGTGAAGGTCTTTTTATAGCGGGATCTCCTACTATATTGAGAGTTCGGATGATCGAGATTCGGATAATCGAGGTCCTACTGTAGCTTAATTTTTGTATTTATAGTCGGGGCATTTTAATAGGTAACATTTGACAATTCATCAAAATTCGACAACGTAACCTTGTAACGGCGGGCATAAAATAATATATTTTTGCTTTTTGTTAGAACTGCATATTGTTTAATTTTTTTCTATTACGACTACATATTTGTTATATTAATGACTGATACTAGCAATTTTACGATTTGTTTTCACTTATAAACCATTCTAAATATAATAAACAATATCTGATCTAAAGAACTGCACGTCGCTACAATGTTGCGTCAGTTAACCTTTTTTGTTTTTAACCACTAAGGATGTTACTGTAAAATCGAAAGCTGATAAGTTGAATCGAATGCAAGGATTACTTGTGAAGAAATGTCACCATAAGTTAATGACCACGTTGTGACTATAATAAAACATAAACATATTTATTATTATTTTATTAACTACTAGCTTTTACCCGCGACTTCTTCCGCGTAAAATAAGTAAGTATTAAGGTAACTGAGGGAGTACATATTTACTTGAACAGTAGTACACCCATACAAATTTACTTTTACTAATATTAAAACATTTTTGTACCTACAATTTCATAAAAATCAGTTCAGTGGTTTAGGCGTCAAAACTTAATAGACAGGTAAGAGTTACTTTCTCATGTACCTATACTATAAAATAGTATGCATTTTAAGTGTCTAGCTTAAAAATTTTACGGTTTTCAACATTGACGAACTTCCATATAAATTTCATCCCCCATTTCAACTTCTATTTCATCCCCGTACGGTTTGAAATTACAAAATTGCTAGAACAACCCTTTATTTTCTCCACTTCAAGTGTTAGATATAAAGTTCCATGGTTTTATCTTCAACAACGACTAATTTCCACACAAAACTTTCATCTCCGTTCAGTTAATGAATAATTAAGAAATCGAAATTACAAAATTGCTACGCGAAGCTTATTATATAGCGAAGCGATTGTTTCGCGTCTCGCGTCAAGCGTTTAGATACGAAGTCATGGTTTTATCTTCAACAGTAACGAACTTTCATATAAACCTTCCATCCCCCATTTAAGCCCCCATTTCAACCCCGTACAATTCTAAATTACGAAATTGCTAAAACAAACACATATTTGCTTCGCGTTAAATGTCTAGATACGAAGTTTCATGGTTTTGTATTCAAAAATTACGAATTTCCATATACTTTTATCCCTCATTTCAACCCTTTTTTTCCGTAATAAAAATTAAACTATGTCCTTTTTTGAAATTAAGTCTATCTGTGTACCAACTTTCATTAAAATCGGTTATGTGTGGATCTCATGCTTATAACTTTGAAAATTACGATTCATACAACCGTCCATCCCATGTTTCACCTTCTTAGGGGTTGAATTTCACAAAACCCCGTCTTAACGAGCGCCTGCGTGCTAAGAGACACCTCCATGCAAAATTTCTGAGTTTTCGTGAAGAGTGACCTATCGCTTTTATATACCTATATAGATAAAAATGCTAAAAATAACTGTGAGAATAGACAATATTATTGAACATAATTAATAATTTCTTTGAGTGCTCACACCAATGATGAAGATGACAATACTAACTGTTGTTCAGATACTGCTTAATAAATGCATTTTTTTTGTTAAATTATGCACTTGTCATATATTGCTCCTTAAATTTACGAAAAAAAATATTATTATGAGGCAAGGATTTGCCTGATGATTTTTAAAATTCACATATTGGTGTTTCAAGTCCGTATCGATTCATTTCACTTTAATCGAAGTTTTAACCAGGTCACCTCACTATGGACAAACGTCAAATGTTACCTATTAAAATGAACCGAGTATACTCTGCGATTGCGCTATCGCTAATATCAACTCTGATTTATGACAAAACCACTATCGTGTAAAAAAGTGTTATAACTAGTTCCATGATAGTTTATTGCGAATAAAACAAAATAAAAACGGAAATGAATCAAATAGCAAATACAAGTTTTTAGTAGCCGAATATTTTGCTGTAATCCTAATTTTTAACTGACTTCGTAAAATGAGAATGTTCATGTTCCGTTGAATGTTTTTTTTTATATATATTTTGTAACATTCTTGTATATGTCTTTGAGCTGTTTGATACAACCTTACTTATTTTCAGATGAATTATTCTAACAACGCATATTTCAAGAAGTTTGGCCTTGAAATACAGAAAGATTTCCTAGAAGTCAATGCTAAAATCCTGACCCCGCCAAACTTGGATTGCGGAGAAAGAAACACTGTGCAACCTAGGTTTGTACTTTTTTATATTGACCCAAGACTGCGTCCGCCAATAATACAAAAATATCTATTTATCTTGTATATATGTACAAAAGGCAAAGGTGATTGACTGATAGATCAACGCACAGCCCAAACCGTCAGGGCTAGAAACTTAATATTACACACTCACTAAGGAAGATTTTTTAAATATTCAACCTTTAAAGGGATGAAATAGGGAATAGAAGTTTGTATGAAACTTTCTATTTCTTAAATATATTTGCATGAAATTTCCCAGGAATTGAGTAAGGTTTTTTTACTTTTAAAGGTTTACACTTGACCGCCATCTCGCCTGATGTTAAACGATGATGCGGTCTACGATGGAGCGTGTTTATCTAGAAGAAACCGATTCACTCTCGATTTCAAGACACAAAGATTGTAACTGTCGGGAAAACCCACCCTCTCAGGCAACGTATTCCACAGCCTAGACGTTCTTATCACAAAAGTAGAGTCAAATCTCTTCGTTCGTGTCTTTGGAACATCAACCAGGAAACGATGTCGCTTTTTCGAGCTACGAGCATTCTGATAGAAAAAAGGGCAAGGTGGTATTAGATCGTACAAATCAGTCGCACACTCTCCGTTATTGGATACACTTGTATCCGATAAAAAACCGATAAGCTAGCAATTTTCCGGCAATGTTCGAGACTTTGCAGTCTTTTTCGCGCGAGAATGTTATTGCCTATGAGCCTTTTGGCACGTCTCTCGATCGATTCCAGAGCTTCTAGCTGATACTTAGCCGTTCCCAAAGGTGCGAGCAGTACTCCATACAGGAGCGAATCTGTGCTTGGTATTTTGGCAGCTAATATAGCCTTAGATTCGATATACGAGCCAAAGTCGTGAGTAGATGACAAAGTAACGCCCAATAGCTCGAGATGGTCGGATACCGGCACGGATACACCGCGAAAAGTAGGAGTCTGTTGGAAAGGACTCCTTTTTGCGGAGAACAGACACGCCTGCGTCTTTCCCTTGTTAAACCTGACCAGATTGGCATCGCCCCATTTAGAGACTGCCTCAAGGGTCAAGTTTAAACGCTCGATCAAACTCTCTCTCAGTAACCTGATTTTGCTGCCTATGGGCTCTCGCGCTCTATATGTAGCTCTCTACAACGGTGCTATCATCTGCGTACCCAAAGATACCGGGCTTCAACATAATCGTTGATATGTAGCAGAAAGAGTGTCGCAGAGAGCACCGATCCTTGAGGGACTCCGGCATTAATAGCCATTAGATCCGACGAGCAGCCATCAATGACCACTCGTATGGATTGATCCCTTAAAAAGTCCGATATCCACGTCAAATTAATAAGTTATATGCGACACAACTTTTTCCACCGTTACGTTAGTCCAAAGTTTGACTTGTTGGACGGCGGATGTGACAACGTGAAGTTGCCATTCAAAGTAAATATTTTGTTATCGTTGTTTTTTTTGTTATATTGCGATTGATTCCATTCCAGCAGGAAACAAACTCTTATTATTTACATATTTTTGTTTTAAAATACAAAAACATTTGTTTTATAATGAAAATGAGTTTATGTTTGTGGTTGAGTATTTATTTCGTATTTTTCGTAAATTAATTTTCTCATGGAATAGGATTTCCTGACAAATCTAGATGATTGAAAAAAATTTTAGAAGGTTTTGTTCAATTATATAAAACAATAGTTTGATGCGACCGAATGTGACAACGACAATAATTTTTGTACAGTAAAGTTAGTTACAACTAACAATTTGGATTCCCAAAAAACCGGGAAAACACTTGCTTGAAGTACTTTATCCACCGTAGATGACCTTTAAATCTCTTCGTTTGACGGTATATCTTTCTAAGTGACATTGGCGGAATTGTGAAGCTAATCCACAATAATAGCCATAAACCAAGAGTTGAAGTTGAAAGAGCTCGCGTCATCATTATAGTTTCATTACTATTCTCGTGTTTTATAATTCACATATTACAAACAATTCCTTTTGTAATTTTTTACAGCCCAACTCGACCAAAACATAAAGTGTCATATAAACTTTCATCTCCTATTTCACTGCTTTGGGGGTTAAATTTTGTAATAAGTTATTCATTTGCGTTTGTGTATCAGTCCAATCACCTTTGCCTTTTATGTAAATACATAATTATATATAGTAGGTAGATAGATAGATTATTGTGTCATATGTGTAGATGGTCATGCCAATTACCAAAGTAGGGATCGACGACAAAAACGCGACTTAAGAACGCGAGCGAACCCGCCGACAAAAGCTGTTGTATACATATGTTTTATCCCGGGAAAATATAAAAAAGTATAGATAAAACAATACATATAAAGTATAAATTATGGCGTTGAATGAGTTAAGAGAATGTTGTATTGTAACGCAGGCGAGGCCAGTGGAATGCGGGCCGCCTGGCCAAACCGGAGGCTCTGGCCGCGTGGGCCTTCTACGCTCTGGAATGCGACTCTCGTGCCAGCAACTTCGAAATGATCAAAAAATTTGGTGAGTATTCTTAATTTTACGGAAAACACAACTTCTATCTTTGCTAAACATTGCCAAATTAGGCTGGCTTGGTGGCTCAGTTGGTAGTAAGTCTGCCTCCGAAACCGTGGGACGTGGGTTCAATTCCCACCTAGTGTAGATATTTCTGTGATGAATACAAGTATAAGTACCGTGCCTGGGTGTTATCTATCTATAATAATTATGTGTTTAAAATAAGAAAGAAAGAATAAGTATTAAAATATGACCCCTGCCAAAATAGTATACTTACGTTAAATTAAAAATCTAAAAAAAAATCAAAATATCTAATACAAATACGCTCCATCGTAGACCGCATCATCGTTTAACATCAGGCGAGAAGGCGGTTAAGTGTAAAAAAATCTATTGCTATTTGCAGGTAAGATAAGGTGTTACAAAACATTTTAAAAGTTGACCCATACAAGCTGGCTTCTTCTTCTATAGTCTGTTCCACGGAGAGGTGTAGAAAATGTAAACAAATCAATGTCACTCTCAATATGACATTCCAGCATTTCTCAACCTTTGTTTTAGAAGATAGTTCGTTGTAAGCGTCTCTGTTTGCCCTTTTAGATTTTCGTTACATAACAAGGTTAAATATATTCCAATAAGTCCGTTTCCAACCTTTTGTCTTATTTCTATTATTTTATAATTATACGTTTATTAAATATGTGGTGCGAATAAGTTTAAAACATCAATACAAAAATAACTTGGGTGGTTGGTTCATGGAACACAATAGTAACATATAAACAGTTTTTATTAATATTAATGATTAAGTACAGCTTTGTTTTGTTATGTAGCACTTAAATTCCTTTTTCATTATGTATGTGAAATGACTGACTTTTTAGCAAACTTAAATTTAATTAGCTATATATATATATATATATGAGACGATCTTCTTAGCATTCCATGGATTCACCGTGCGGGTGCCGGGTCCATCGTGTGGCAGAGAGAGAAAAGCTAAATCTGATATGAGCCTACTAGCGCAGCTTTAGATACTCGTATATATATTCACATTCAGATCCGTATCCGTGGATGTACTTTTTTCACAATCCAGCACATCACTAGTGTAGTTTTTACTACCTGTGTAGCTGCCATTGCTATTATTTTGTCTTAATAAAAAGTGGTATACCTATATAACTGGTAACCTATATACTATTTCTTGCTTTAATTATTGATCTACGTTTTATATTTGAACTAAAGAAAGCAATCCAGTCTGAGTATATAGCTAACGTGGCCCTTATACTTGATTCCGTAACAAACAAATAAGGTAAGTAAAATGACAAAACAAATGGTGGCACACAAAAGATATTGGTGGCACTATTCCTACCCATTCTGAGAAGATTCAAATAATAGTTTTAATATTAAGTGCCCCACTGGATATTTTTTTAATAGGAGTGGTAGGTGTAATTCATTCAAAAATGCAATTAATTTCTACTGCGTTAGATACTGTTGCAATTAATTTTAAAACGTATCGAATACTGGGTAGTGTTTTCATCTATCTTAGTATAAGATTTTTACATCCAAACAAATTTGTTAATGAGCGTTCTGTTTTTACATTAAGTTGTTTTTACATTTATTATTTCAACATTAAGTTATTGCTCGGATCGGGTGGTCTTGTCACGCCAATACGCAGATGCAGTGCATTTTAATCTCACGCGCGTCTCTGCCTTTTCGCGTTCATGAGCGTAATGCTGCTAACGGTAAAAGAAAACATCTTGAGCAAACTGGCATCTTCCTAAAAATTTTCGAGGTTCTTTGACCTCGAAAGGTTTGTCACCGAAGAATTATAGCCCCAGCAAGGAACTTTTAGTGGGTTGCTTATGTGAGCAAGCGTCCCGCAAATTTACCCGCTTAGATACCTTTTCCTTAATTTTCCCTCCATAAAAATAAACTTATACCTATGCTTTCCTGATCATAATCTAAAACCGTGTTCCGCGATTAAACCTGAGCCGTTTAGCTGTTCCAACTTGATTGAGCAACGTACATCCAAACTTTTGCTCTAAATAATAATAAATATTAGTAGATTTTCTTGCGAATAAATATACATTATTTGGTGGTTCATTAGGTAAACGTCTTATAATTTACGCGGAAAAAGTAATGATATCCCATCAGAAACATGCGTATACTTAAGTGAATTGAGATCAAAGTTCAGTATCTTATACCTTTAAACGAGCAATTTTTGTAGGTATATATATAGAATCTGAATCTCGGAAACGGCTTGAATGATTTTCATGAAACTATGTATACAGAGGGTTTCGGGGACGATAAATCGATCTAGCCATGTTTTATTTTTAAAAAACGCCGTTTTATGCGCTTTTTTAGACAATGAAAAACTACTACAAAAGCATTAGAATGCGACAGTAAATTTCGCGACGTCGCGCGACAGTATTTTAGCTAAGTCGGGAAGTTGGGCGGTCATAACATAGTAGTTCCGGGTTCAGATCCAGCCGGCCGCCTTTATTTTTTCAAGTTCTATTTTTTGGAGAAAATCTGTATGTATCTAAGTAACCGAACAAAGCTCGGTCATCCAGGTACTTATGATATTATATGCCTTGTTTGTTGACTTCAACGACTAAAGAATAGAGATCTAAATGGTCTTAAATGGTCTGTTCTAAAGTCTATTTAAAATAACATAGACTAGTTTTAAACACTTAAAATATGATTTGTTTTTATAATTTATGATGATTATTAAAAGCAGTCTGACTTGGCTGGTTTTAATATCATATTCATATCATATCATATTGAACTTGTCTTTCACTTCACATTAATTTATGTTTCGATGAGATTCACAGTTTGAGAAACATAGATCAAATTGCCACTGTTTAAAATCGTATCTACCACATTCTACTATTACTTTTGATAACTTTCAAGATAAGTTAATAAATAATAATTTGATCAATACAAATCCAAGTATGTTGTATTTAAGATCACAGTAAAGTCGTATCATAATTGTGAAAAATATTTTAAGACAGTTTTAGAAAAATACTAAGGTTAAACGATTTTTATGTTATGGTAGCACCTTTGTTTACATTTTGTACACCTTTCCGTGGAACGGACTATAGAGGCATGCAATATGTTTGGCAACAGTTTCTATTGGTCTGAATTTATACAATGATAATAATAGCCACCTGATAAAATATATAATAGTGCACAGACTTCTTCTTTAACCCGGGGAAGTCTTTTTTTTTCTACTCGATTTATTGTATTTCTACTGATGACTTGATTGATTTGTATTATTGGTGTCATAATTGTTTCATTAAAGCACTTGTTTTGTGTTATTATTTCCAGTTGATGGACACTGGGCGCCGCTTAGGCATGGTTGTCGCCGAGCCCATGCTATTCGAGTTTAACGTCAAAATTAAGGATCTCCGGAACATTCTCTTCCACGCGCTTGAGAAAGGCATTCGCTTCGTGTTTATCATCGTCGGTACGAGAGGACGTGATTTCTATCACAAGGTAATATATTTTTAGTTATGCTCAAAGCAGTGGTATTGTAATTAGAATTCGGATATAAAACTCACTTTACATTCCATTACATATATTAAATATCTATGTATATATAATATGTCTAATTTTGTTTCTAGGTGAAACAGATGGCTGAACGAGACGTAGGCATACTGACGCAGTGCATCAAAGAAAATACCGCATCACGACGCATAAACCCGCAAACCATCAAAAATATTCTATTGAAGGTGATTTGAATAAAAAATATAAGCAATTACAAATTATAATGTGTACACTTATATCATACTATGCATAGTTGGATTTAACTGAACTGGTATATTTTTTAACCTCCGACGCAAAACGACGGTGTGTTATAAGTTTGACTTGTCTATGTGTGTCTGTCTGTGGCATGTTAGCTCCCGCACGAATGACCCGATTGTGGAAAGTCTATGTTTGATGAGAATCGGTCGAAGATGGCCGTAACCACAAAATGGTCAACATCCGTCAATACTGGTATCAGAAGAAAGGGCTTGACTAGTATAATGCAGTACACTACTTATTCTATGATAAATGTCAAATCCAAGATGAGAGATCCACAAAATACAGAATTATATTTATTTTTTCACAACTCCTAAATATCAAATGATAGGATTTGATTAGTAGATTTATATGACACTAGATGTCCGCCCCGGCGTTGCCCGTGGTACATTATATAGTACTCATCAGGATCCCGTACATATACAACGTTGAAAGAATGACTGAAATCGGTTCAGTCATTCCTGAGAATATCGCTTTCAAACAAAACACCTCTTCAGCTACCTGCTACGCCACCTGTCGGAAATTGATTGTACCAACACAGATGCTGTCACATGACACATGCTGTCATGTGTCATGTCAAAGCACGAAACGTTCGAAAACTCTCAAAATGGAATATTTTTTCCCGATTTTGTTACATTCTTGATTCATGCTTCTATTAATAGTAGCGTTATTTTATGTAGCCTATTATAGCCTTCCTCGATAAATGGACTATCCAATAGAAAAATAATCTTTCAATCCGGACCAGTACTTCCCGAGATCCTAGCGTTCAAACAAGCAAACAAACTCTTCAGCTTTATAATATTAGTATAGATGAAATGAATTCAGATCCAAGATGGTCAAGGCTTACTCGTAATTTTGTTCTCGTCTTAAGGTGAACTCGAAACTGATGGGCATCAACCAAGTTCTTGATTCTCGTTCGATGCCGGACTGCCTCAAAGGCGGCGACGTCATGATCGTGGGCGCTGACGTCACTCATCCCTCGCCTGATCAGGTACGTGTAACTATGGTTCAGTATTATACCCTTATTATACAATAAACTCCTTTAGGCAGGGCTCAAACGTAGACACTTTTTGTGCCCTGAGTCAGATACAAATCGACGATTTTTTTTATTGAAGCTGTAAGAAATCTTTCACTCCCTGCGCAAACGTAAACATTTTTTTGTGTCTATAACTGGCCCCAAAAGAACAAACAAAAAGTATTCACAATTGAAAACAACAAAAAAAAATAAAAGCTTCTACGTGTGCCCAGCGCCTTAAGATTTCTGATGTTTCTAGGTAGCTTTTTCGCTCTCATATTTTAACATTAGATATCTATGTACAATATGTATGTCGCAGCCGGATCGTATAATTCGTATTACAATCGTTGAACCGCCGCATTAAAAAACGACCCTGTTTTTCAAAACGGCTTGCCGCAATGTAATACGGCGGATTATACGGTCCGGCTGCGACATTTACATATTATGTATGTATAAAAATGAATTGCTGTTCGTGGGTCTGGCTAAAACTCGACAACGGCTGGGCCGATTTGGCAGATTTTGGTTTTGAAACGATTGTCGTAGCTCAGGGAATGTTTAAACGGTAAGAAAATATGCAAAAGTTCCGAAGAAGATATTAAAAAATATTTTTCTCGTACATTCAACTGTTCTACAAAATTTCCAGTCGAACATTTGACGTTACCGATCAAAATTTTCAGCCAATCACAGACTAAGTAGAGAGTTACCAGCCAATTTAGCGAAACGAATTTTATTCAAAGAGTATTATAATATATAGAACTAGCTGTTACCTGCGACTTCGTACGCGTGAAACGTTATATGTTATTACAGCAATCGTAATTTGAATCATCGGATAATACATTCACTATCCACATCAGGAGGATGAATTGGTTTCGTTAAGGTAAACACGCTCCATCGTAGACCGCTTCGTTGCTTAACATAGGCGAGATGGCGGTCAAGTGTAAACAACCCACAAAAGTTTAAAAAACATCTTTGATGCATGTAAAATACTATGCATAGATACAGACTTCGTATATTTTAGTTAGTGGAGAAATCCTGATATAGGTAGGTACTTAGCAACTTCGAAGTCCCAAACAGAATTTTTTTCTGTTTGGGACTTGTTTTTTGTTTGTTGTTGATGTTTTTGTTTGGTCTGTCTATGTATTTACATAGATAGACTTATATTGCCATAACAAAAGCAAGTTCAATTAAAAAAAAAAAAAAATACTTGTGTGAAATGAAATCTTGAAACTAATTTTTATATTACCTAAATACTATAAGAATTGTAATATTTACTTAGTTTAAAAATAAATAACAGAAAGTTCAAATGAGTTGGTATATTAGTGCAAAGAACTAAAATAATCTGAAAAAGCGAACATAAAGTAGCATTGAGCAGCGAAATTCAAACAGTACACTCGACACGTGCGATAACGACGCCTGCCCTCACGTGACTGCCCGTTCGGGTTTCGGGTAGCTATACCTAATCATGTGCCGTCCCTCTCACCCCGCGCTTCGTGTGCAGCTGACTTCAGATATTATTGCGGCATAGCGCCATAGCGGCCGTCGTGCTATTGAAACAATAAGTCTGTGAATAAAATGGTTTCTTCACATTTTGTTTGTATTAAGATAGCAATACATTTGGATCAACCGTTTCAAAAACGTACCTACTACCTACGTACGTGAATTAATTGTAATCAAATTTCTGCTGTGAAAGTCACATTAAAATAAGTTCAGCCATTTCGGAGACGTAGGTGCTCCTCAGTAGACTTCAAGAAACCATGATATTTTTTATCTGTTGACTAAGATCATGAATTGAACTTTTCAAGCTTCTACGAACGGACGGACTTCACATAAAACTTCAACCCTTATTTTACCCTCAGGGAGGGTGGATTTCCAAATATCATGATACACAATTTTATTTCTCATTAACCAAAAACATGAAGACAAAATTTCATGCTTCAAATAGGACCAATTTTCATACAACCGTTCACCCCCTGTTTCACCCCTTTAGGGGATGAATTTCGCAAAACCCCGTCTTAGCGAGTGCCTACGTGCTAAAAGGGTCCTCCATGCAAAATTTCAGATTCCTAGCATTTGTAGTTTCTGAGATTCCTTGATGAGTGACCTTTCGCTTTTATAAATATAGATGAGAGTAGAATTTACGGCTGGTCTAGTCGGGAGAACAGCGCAGCGCCTGCCGATCCGGAGACCCCGGGTTCAAACCCCACACGCATCACTGTCTTTTCGAAGTCATGTGCGTAATGCCGTTAACTTAAAACGGTGAAGGAAAACATCGTGAGGAAACCGACATGTACCTAGAATCTTTCGAAGTCATGTGTCATCCACCAACCCGCACTAGGCCAGCGTGATGGATTATGGCCTTAACTCTCTCCTTGCGAGAGAAGGCCCGAGTCCCAGCAGTGGGAACATTTAGTGGGCTGTTGATGATGATAATATATAGTTATAATCAAAGAGTTTAATAATACATAATAATACATAAAGTATATAAGTTTTTTTTCTGTGTTGCCGTCGCGCGTCGTTCAGAAATCATATTGAAAGAATAGTTTAAAATTAATAAGTAATCCAACCTCTTTTTATAATATCTGACATTTGACAACCAAATAATATCCATGCTCTATGTCGATCGATATCTCAGACACAAGAGTGCATTCTTCTATATTTGTGAGTGACGATTACTGCTTTATATACAACTAGCGATCCGCCGGGCTTCGCACGAGTACAATGCTGATACTAAATATAAGTACTATAAAAATGGTTATTGTGGGTTATTCCTAAGAGACAGACATATTTATACTATTCGAGACTTTTTGTAGACCTATTGAAGGGGTACTACAATAATATTGCTGTACATTATTTTGATCTAGCTCATGGGCTCAGCCAGCGTTTGCAGTGTAAGCATAAAAAATGTGTTTATTTATGACATTACATTAGAAACTTTTAAATTATCCATGTTTCTCTGCTATTTTATGCACGTATTATACATATAAACCGTTCTCTTAAAGCACTCTTGTCTATTTATAAAACCCCGCATCGAAATCTGTTTGGTAGTTTTAATCACAGATTTCTAAAACAAAAGGCAGATGGAACGTGCGAAACACAGATTCATCAATCGAAATGAAACCACCTAAATAATAAATAATCACACGGGACTTCCGTACGAGACGGAACGGAGTACGGCTTTCTGGACCTTGCCAGAAAGCAAATATCAAACGCCAAAGCAAAAACAAACTCCAGTCAGTACGAAACGGACTTCAGTCTCGTACTGACTCGAGTCAGTAGTAACATTGTCGAAGTTTTATACGGTGCTAATTTATGCGTACATATTTACCCAAAAAAAGATGTTGGGATCAGGCCAATCGCTGTTGGCACCACAAATACTGGCGTTGCTGCCAAGGGGGGTTGTAGGTATAAAACGTTGCTCTTTCGAGCTTCCTGTCCCAACAAACTTGATTTTGGTTCTCTGGGTGGACGTGAGGCTGTTATTAATTCTCTCCTGACTTTCTTTGTCCAAAATTGGGGAGAGGGGTGTTAAAGGTGGAGACCCGTTGTCCGAAGTGAATAATAAAATTCTTGACCTCTAAAATTTTCTTTGGCAATGTTATGGTGGACCCACAAAATTATCAAAACAATCCTATGCTATCTTCCGTTGGCTATCAACTTGGTGAACCTTCGGCCATGCGACCTTCGCCCTGGCCATTCGTTCTATCATTTAACGTCTCCGGTCCAATTTAAACGTTTGACAATTGGACGACGGAACTTTGGGTGGCGATGTGAATAATGTTCAACTGATTTACAAAAACTCTTAAGACGGTTTTCGTTGGTTTGTATCAACATTTTTGAAAAGGTGAACTTTTCGTTTGCGACACACGTCCAGGCAAAGCTGGCAAAGATCGGATAATAAACAAATTGAATGATCTGGCCCCCAACATCAAATCAGTTGACAAAAAAATCTCTGCACTTCCTGTGTTCACCGATATTAAATGAGTAGTTGCCACATTTTGTCAAGCATAATATTCAAAATTTCCCAAGAAGCTCCGATAGAATACTCAAAATAAATACACACATGACTTTTACTATTATTCGGCGTTGTCTTTTTATTCCGAATTTTCTGTACGAATATTCGAATTTTTTGTTGCATGCATAATCAAAATTCTTAACTTCATAGGATGGAAATAGTAATAACAAGAAATCCTTGCATAATATATAATCGGTGTAATAATAAATGATTTTAACATTATAATATATGTGTTTATCATACGCGAAGATTTCCGAACCTAAGACAATAATAGTGGGATTTTTTTCTTAAGACTGGGAACATTACTCGCTCACCAACGTGAGTAATTTGACAACGTTGGTGAGAGCTGTCATATACATAACTAATTACTGGCCTCACAGTGTCGTTCACGAAGGTTTCATCTGTTTAGAAATCTGTGGGTTTAATGATCTAACCCCGTTTTTGTTACATTCGTTACATGCATATGTTAGTAGCGTAATGTTATATATATTTAGCTTTTAGCCTTCCTTGATAGATGGACTATCCAATAGAAAAATAATAATCTTTCAATTCGGACCAGTAGTTCCCGAGATCCTAGCGTTCGAACGAACTCTTCAGCTTTATAATCCATATAACACACAATAACCATTTTCATTAGTAGGTACTTATATTTAGTATCAGCATTGCACCCGTGCTAAGCCGGGCAGGTCGCTAGTCAATTATAAATATCCGCTTGAGGCACCGGCGTGTAATACAGCGTGGCGCTTTGGTGCCGACATAAAATGAACACACGGGTAGGGTTACTGACCAATAATCATACAAAAGGTGTGAAAAATTAATATTCGCTTATTTGAAAAAAAAATTAAAACTAAATAATTGTATCATGCGATATAATAAAAATCATCCTGTGCACTAGATTCATTCAACGTCAGATTAGTGCGTGATTTACGTTCGCTTTTCGTAAAACAAGCTGGCAACGTCGCGCGGGCGCACGGCGCGGCAACGCCGCCCCGGTCGAGAGGGGTAGGTAGGTACTTACAATGCGCGATAATTTGGAACGGGGACGGGGACTTCCCCGTCAACTTTATGCCTGTTCATCACTAATAAATCGAATACCTACCAAATAATAAAGCTAATAAAATAACATAAAGTAAATAGGTAAATGCGTTGGTAGGTATCTATTGTAACTTTGGCTAAACATTATAAAATAATTGCTTTTTGAAGTAAGATGCGTGTTGTCAGAATCAAGGACATAAACAGCCCACCAAATGTTCCCACTGCTGGGACTCGGGAGCTTCTCTCGCACAGAAAAAGTCAAGGCCATAATCCACCGCGTTGGCCAAGTGCAGGTTGGTGGTTAACATAAACATGATGAATTCAAATATTTGTACTGTGTTTGGGTGTATATTTGTATAACAAGTATGTATTTACAACTATACAAGTATTATATCAGGTTTCTGGCCGCCGTTGTACAAGCTTTGATGCTTAGTTTGGGGTCAGATGGTGTGTGTGAATTGTCCACCAATATAAAAAAATATGTTTATGACTTTCCAGACGTGCATTCCGAGTATCGCAGCTGTGACGGCTTCAATGGACTCCAAGTGTTTCACGTACAATATTGAGCTCAGTATCCAGACACCAAAGGTACTACAAGATTTTTTTTTGTGATCCATTCAAAACGCTATTATTAATATAGACTAGCAGCACCCCGCTGCTACACCCGCGTAGTTCCCGTTCCAGTTATCTTCCCGGGATAAACAGTAGCTCATGTGCTATTCCACTCTATTATCTAACTGTATTCCAAATTTCAACACGATCCGTTCAGAAGTTCCGACGTGATTGAGCAACAAACATACCCACTTGGAAATTTGTAATATTGGTAGGAAGTAGGATTTACTTTTATGTATCATCATCAGCAACTATTTGATGGGTGTAATTTAGTACTTACTAGTATCTAGCACAGCCCTGCAGTTTGAAATAGTGGCTAGACATATGTATGTATGAAATTTTCCATGGTTTGGGTTTCATTAACGAAGTTTTACTCGCGTAGCTCCCGGTATTTTCCGGGATAAAAAGTAACCTATGTGCTATTCCAGGTTATATTCTAACTGTTTTCCTAATTTCAACCCGATCCATTCCGGCAACAAACATCCAACACATTTAATAATAATAATATTAGTTAAATAACGTTTTTTATAATGTTTGTATTTTAAAAACTTAAAAAGTTAGAAAATTGTTAAATGAGTGTATAATATTAGTTAAATTTGGTGGTAAAAAGTGTAAGGTCTCAATGAAATCAAGTTTAAAAATGAAATGAAAAGCTACCTTAATATCTAGCAAGGCATATTATAATATACCTAGATGATTTTATGGAAGGTATTTAATTTATATATGGAATATATTATGTATATATGTATGGAAAATGTGTAAAAAATTAAATTTTGTAATAAAATATTGGAACTAAGAATATAACCTATTATTTATTACAGAAAGAGATGATTGTGGAGTTTGCTGACATGATGTATGACCACCTCACGTTGTGGGTTAGGAAGCACCGAGTATTGCCGCGAAAGATATACGTTTTCAGAGACGGCGTGTCTGAAGGACAGTTTGCTGAGGTATTTATTTATCTTTAAACATGTTTAAACAATGCTCTTTTGAAGTGAAACTTTCGTATTATAGAAGTGAAAACTTTTGGGTGGACCACATACAGATTTTCCATTGGCTGTAAACTAAGCTCAAGCGTCACGTTCGTGAAATGAAAGAAATCTTCGGGTAAACTAAGAGGGTCTAGATGGCATGGTCATGACATTAACTGTTCTAATTAAATTTTAATTTAAAATGTACTTATTTAATTGGATAACGGGACGCTCACGTATATACGGTCGGTCAATCCGCTTCGAGTTTCGGCCGCGTCCGGCGGCCGTATGTACGTGAGTGTCCCGTTATCCAATTGAATATGTGTAACAACCACGTTAATTTTAATATTAAAATGTACTGTTACAAATTTAATTTCATTAGATCTCGTTAGTGTAATTGGCGATATGCCGTTCTGAGTTATTATATAAATAAATAAATGGCCCGTCCTCTGGTTTCACCCGCGTAGTTTCCAAAGTGAGCGATCAAAATCTGAGTTATTATTTTACATTTTTAATGGTAGTATAGTCGGGGCATTTCAATAGGTAACATTTGACAATTCATCAAAATTCGACAACGTAACCTTGTAACGGCGGGCATAAAATAATATATTTTTGCTTTTTGTTAGAACTGCATATTGTTTATTTTTTTTCTCTTACGACTACATATTTGTGATATTAATGATTGATACTAGCAATTTTACGATTTGTTTTCACTTATAAACCATTCTAAAGATAATAAACAATATCTGATCTAAAGAACTGCACGTCGCCACAATGTTGCGTCAGTTAACCTTTTTTGTTTTTAACCACTAAGGATGTTACTGTAAAATCGAAAGCTGATAAGTTGAATCGAATGCAAGGATTACTTGTGAAGAAATATCACCATAACTTAATGACCACGTTGTGACTATAATAAAACATAAATATATTTATTATTATTTTATTAACTAATAGCTTTTACCTGCGACTTCTTCCGCGTAAAATAAGTAAGTATTAAGGTAACTGAGGGAGTACATATTTACTTGAACAGTAGTACACCCATAAAATTTTACTTTAACTAATATTAAGAGCCCTCTCACAAAACGACAGAACTCAACTTTAGGTAAAATCCTGCAACATTGTCAGCGTGCGTCCGTTCGATTCAGCTCGAGCGTTTAGGCGGACAGAACGATCTTGAGCCGTAACGGCAGTGTACTAAAAATTTTGATGAGATTTTCTGACGTGACAACGTCTACTAAATCGATGAACGCTGGCTGCGTGCACGAAAATTGATGACTTATTGTCCCGTTACGTTCGTTGTCCCGTTACGTTCCGATAAATTATTCTTGCATTACAAAAATCTGATTACTAGTATAATTTCATTTTTATTTAAAGGTTAATTTTTGTGCAGTTGTTCTTAGCTATGTTTGGTTAATATCGATTCAAGATGGCCGCCTCCACAAAATGGCGGACTAAATATTGATTCATAATCTACCTCAATATGGGTATCAAATTTAATGAAAGAGTGACCAGTAGAAAACTATGCACTATGACAAATTTCAAATCCAAGGTGGCCACCACAAAATGGCGAAATACATTTAATTTTTCACTACTCCCTCAATATGGGTATCAAATGAAAGGACTTGACGAGTAAAATACTATGCACAATGTCAAATTTCAAATCCAAGATGGCCACCACCACAAAATGGCGAAATACATTTCTTTTTTTCCTACTTCCTCAATATGGGTATCAAATAAAAAGACTTGACGAGTAAAATACTATGCACAATGACAAATTTCAAATCCAAGATGGCCGCCACCACAAAATGGCGATTGTTATTATTTTTTACTACTACCTCAATATGGGTAACAAATGAAAGGGCTTGACTAGTAGAATACTATGCACTGTCACAAATTTCAAATCCAAGATGGCCGCCACCACAAAATGGCGAATGTCATTATTTTTTACTACTACCACTATATGGGTAACAAATGAAAGGGCTTGATTAGTAGAATACTATGCACTATGACAAATTTCAAATCCAAGATGGCCGCCACCACAAAATGGCGATTGTTATTATTTTTTACTACTACCTCAATATGGGTAACAAATGAAAGGGCTTGACTAGTAGAATACTATGCACTGTCACAAATTTCAAATCCAAGATGGCCGCCACCACAAAATTGCGAATGTCATTAATTTTTACTACAACCTCAATATGGGTAACAAATAAAACGGCTTGACTAGTAGAATACTATGCACTATGACAAATTTCAAATTCAAGATGGCCGCCACCACAAAATGGCGACTGACATTATTTTTCACTACTTTTCAATATGGGTATCAAATGAAAGGGCTTGACTAGTAAAACTACGCACTATGACAAATTTCAAATCCAAGATGGCCGCCACCACAAAATGGCTAATGTCATTATTTTTTACTACGACCTCAATATGGATAACAAATGAAAGGACTTGACTAGTAGCATACTATGCACTATGACAAATTTCAAATCCAAGATGGTCGCCACCACAAAATGACGAATGTCATTATTTTTCACTACTTCTCAACATAGGTCTCAAATGCAAGGGCATGTCAAATTTGTGGCAGTGCATAGTATTTTACTAGTCAAGCCCTTTCATTTGTTACTCATATTGAGTTGGTAGTAAAAGTTAATGTCAGTAGCCATTTTGTGGTAGCGGCCATCTTGGATTTGAAATTTGTCATAGTGCGTAGTATTTTACTAGTCAAGCCCTTGCATTTGATACCTATGTTGTGAAGTAGTGAAAAATAATGACATTCGCAATTTTGTGGTGGCGGCCATCTTGGATTTGAAATTTGTCATAGTGCGTAGTATTTTACTAGTCAAGCCCTTGCATTTGATACCTATGTTGAGAAGTAGTGAAAATCAATGACATTCGCTTTTTTGTGGTGACGGCCATCTTGGATTTCAAATTTATCATAGTGCGTAGTATTCTACTAGTCAAGCCCTTTAAATTGATATATATATTGAGGTAGTAGTAAAATTAATGATGATTAATTAATATTGGAAGTTCGTTGCTCAAACACGTCGGAACGGTCATTGGTCATGGCCATTGCTCATGGTCATTGGTCGTGGTCATTGGTCATGGCCGTTCCTCATGGTCATTGGGCATGGTCATGGTCATGTGCATGGTCATGGTCATGGTATTGAGGTAGTAGTGAAAAATAATGACATTCGCAATTTTGTGGTGGCGGCCATCTTGGATTTGAAATTTGTGACAGTGCATAGTATTCTACTAGTCAAGTCCTTTCATTTGTTACCCATACTGTACATACTTAATTAATATTGGAAGTTCGTTGCTCAAACACGTCGGAACGGTCATTGGTCATGGCCATTGCTCATGGTCATTGGTCGTGGTCATTGGTCATGGCCGTTCCTCATGGTCATTGGGCATGGTCATGGTCATGGTCATGTGCATGGTCATGGTATTGAGGTAGTAGTAAAAAATAATGACATTCGGCATTTTGTGGTGGCGGCCATCGCGTTCATCGACTTATTAGACGTTGTCACGTCAAAAAACGTCACTTCATGAAGTAAACAAGATCAAATGTGATGGTCCGATCCGAAAAATCAGAATGAAACGTTATAAAACGCCAAACGAATTAAAATTTTGTGGTCGCACTATAATTATTCTAGTTTATGTCATTAACGCGCGAAATATTACGTAACCGACTCCCACGCTAACTGACGCAGGTCCTCCCCCGACGGCCGCTCGCGGCATACTAAATTGCGCAGCGTAATTTATTGTAATTTCGACTGCTGGTAATTTATATTTTTTGAAAAATTGACAACTATGATTTGAAAAGTAACTATAGAATTGGATTCTACAAAGAACAAAGTATTATCGTGTCTAATTTTTATTTTGGAGTTATTGTGTATTTTACACAGAGACAACGCTAAAACTGCAATATAAAACTTAAAATTGGCTTATGATTTTGTTTTTTTTACTAATAAATGGGACCAAAATTCAGATATATGTGACTTGAATGAATTAATAAAAATATGTGTATGATGTTCCCATATTTTTTAAGTATAAATTTTGAGTATCACTTGTAGATTTAGAAGTCTGAAACTGACACGGCGGCGACTTTTCGGCGAAATGGTCATGGGAGATAGTTCCCTACGACTAAAGGCTTTATTATTAGTAAAATTAAAACAAGGAAACGTCAACAAGAAAGATCGGCCTATTTTTTGAACGTAATTATCTTTTTCTAGATAATACTAAAGATGGAAATATCGGAACACAAACTTTTTGAATTTCGTGCGACGACGTGAGCCGGCTCTTAAATCATTTTTGTACCTACAATTTCATAAAATAAGTTCAGTGGTTTAGGCGTCAAAACTTAATAGACAGGTAGAGTTACTTTCACATGTACCTATACTATAAAATAGTATGCATTTTAAGTGTCAAGCTTAAAATTTTTACGGTTTTCAACATTGACGAACTTCCATATAAATTTCATCCCCCATTTCAACTTCTATTTCATCCCCGTACGGTTTGAAATTACAAAATTGCTAGAACAACCCTTTATTTTCTCCACTTGTGTTAGATATAAAGTTCCATGGTTTTATCTTCAACAACGACTAATGAACTAACTAACAAAACTAACTAACAAAACGTTCATCTCCGTTCAGTTAATGAATAATTAAGAAATCGAAATTACAAAATTGATACGCGAAGCTTATAATATAGCGAAGCGATTGCTTCGCGTCAAGCGTTTATATACGAAGTCATGGTTTTATCTTCAACAGTAGCGAACTTTCATATAAACCTTCCATCCCCCATTTAAGCCCCCATTTCAACCCCGTACAATTCTAAATTACGAAATTGCTAAAACAAACACATATTTGCTTCGCGTTAAATGTCTAGATACGAAGTTTCATGGTTTTGTATTCAAAAATTACGAATTTCCATATACTTTTATCCCTCATTTCAACCTTTTTTTCCGTAATAAAAAGTAAACTATGTCCTTTTTTGAAATTAAGTCTATCTGTGTACCAACTTTCATTAAAATTGGTTATGTGTGGATCTCATGCTTATAACTTTGAAAATTACGATTCATACAACCGTCCATCCCTTGTTTCACCTTCTTAGGGGTTGATTTCACAAAACCCCGTCTTAACGAGCGCCTGCGTGCTAAAAGACACCTCCGTGCAAAATTTCTGAGTTTTCGTGAAGAGTGACCTATCGCTTTTATATACCTATACCTATGTAGATAAAAATGCTAAAAATAACTGAGAATAGACAATATTATTGAACATAATTAATAATTTCTTTGAGTGCTGTTGTTCAGATACTGCTTAATAAATGCATTTTTTTGTTAAATTATGCACTTGTCATATATTGCTTCTTAAATTTACGAAAAAAAATATTAATATGAGGCAAGGATTTGCCTGATGATTTTAAAATTCACATATTGGTGTTTCAAGTCCGTATCGATTCATTTCACTTTAATCGAGGTTTTAACCAGGTCACCTCACTATGACGACATAAGTGACAAACGTCAAATGTTACCTATTAAAATGACCCGAGTATAATGTTGTAAATTATTATCAGTAGTTCCATCATGGAACTGTAAATGGAACTAGTGGCAACGAAACAACGCGTGGTTTTACTTAGAAGATACCGATACACTCTCGATTTGTAGACACCAAGATTGTAACCATTGGGAAAAACCCACTCAGGCAACGCATTCCACAGCCTCTTCACACGTTCTTATAGCAAAAGTAGAGTCAAACCTATTCGGGTCTTTGGAACGTCAACCATGAAACGATGTCGCTTTTTAGTACATCAATTAAATTTCTGGTGATCTAAAAATAACTATTTTAATATTGAATATATTAGATTAGTTATATAAATTAGATCTAAAAATAACTATTTTAATATTGAATATATTAAAATAGTTATTTTTAGAGTTTAAGGAAAACATCGTGAGGAAACCAGGAATGGATCTTGAATCTTTCGAGGTTTACGAGAGATGGTCCCGAATCCCTACAGCGGGCTACTTTTGCTACTCGTGAGTTGAAGATGCATGAGAGTATGCGGTCGTGGTTTTGTCTCGGCATATTGGGCTCTTCATCTACTACACCGACGTCATAGAGGGCGATGTCATATGGGGCGTTCAAGTATTACGTAACGCAATTTTTGAAGATTTTTGACCCCCTCCCCCCACTGTAACGCTCCGTAACGTTTTCTGTACCCCCCCTCCTCTCTAAACGCTACGTACCACTCAAGTGATCATTTTTACCTTGAAGTCGCAAAATGTTATGCTATAGTTTTTATTCTTGGTATAGTTTTAATTGCCTTATAATAAAACAAGACATTTTTAATTAGAATGTGAACGAAAAGGGTTGGCAATTTGGGAGTTTTAATTCCCTAATTTTTTTATGTAAAAAAGAAATAATGTTACGTAACGTGTTGTAAGAAAGACCCCCTCTCGCCCCTGTAACGCATCGTAACGTTTTACGAGAACCCCCCGCCCTACCAAATTGCGTTACGTAATACTTGAACGCTCTCTAAGTGCCGAGTCGTCAAGTGCCATTAGGGACTACAACTATCAGATGGTAATACAAGATCGCAAGGCGGCGATGATGCGGTTTCTAAGCCGCGAGGAAATTTTCTGGAGACGGGAATTGTGGATAGAAAGTTTTAAGATAAATAGTTCGTGATTATTTCTGTCTAAAATGTAACAAGCACTGGCCGCACTGTACATAAAATGTAACACCACGTAAATGGTTTTGCGAACAACTAATTTTATAGTGGAACACAGCTTTTAGACCTGGTCATAAAAAATACATTTTATTTTAGGTGATGAACAGCGAGTTATCAGCAGTCCATAAGGCATATCAACGGTTCAATACGCCCAACAAGCCTGAAGTACTGTTTCTGCTTGTTCAGAAACGCCACCATACGAGGTACGTGTATTTCATTGTGGTATACAATTGTACACATGTACCTTCATGATGATTTGGGAATTTGTTATGCAGTGGTTTCCCCTTGCCTTTTGCATTTAAGCGTTTTCGGGGTTATTTGAATCTCAAGGACGTTTTAGCCTCTTCCAGTTACCCAGACAGGTGAATTGTGGTAAATGGTTCATCATCAGTATATGAATGCACAAAAAAGCCGGCCATCAGAGAGGAGTGGCGACCTGTTGTGAAGCTTTTCGCTAACAACTGAAGTGATGACCACGACCACTCTGTCAAGAGTGATGATACCGACGAAGAAGAAGAAGTACACATGTAATACGTCACGATGTGTACAGTGACATTTTACATCTAACCCTAACTTGTACAACCCTAATCTATACCAGGTTAAGGTTTTGTGCCTATAACTACACACATACAGGTCACTTTGACTATCTATAATATTTGCCAACCTTTCAAATATCTCTATACTATCTATACATATACTTTTTTTAAATAAAAAGTGACGAGACGAGCTGGGCATGTGCCTGATGGTAAGCAACATGCCTGCCACATAACAGCACAGTGATACGCAGCTGTTGGAACATGAAGAGTCCAAATCATTACCTAGCACTGCACTGCGCTCGTCACCTAGAGGTCTAAGATGTTATTATATCTCTAAGTCCTTTAATTTTTCTGGAAACATTGCCCTTCAAACCAGAACACAGTAATGTTTGCACATTAGTGCTTGGCGGTAGTATAACTGGCAAAGGTGTGGTACTTCCACAGGCGGACTCTGCCAAGAGTCCTACCACTACTAAACTACTGTAATACTGTACTAATATTATAAAGATGTAACGTTTGTGAGGTTGTAAGGTTTCCGACTCTACGGAAACGATTTTATAAACTCTTTTACCACAAGAAAGACACATTATTTGCTAGCCCGAAATTAAAATGTAAAGATCCTTTCACGGTAGTTGGATTTGTAAAAAAATTGGTTGCCTGTAAAGTCGGTATACGTGCGAAAGTTTTACGTGACAACGACTTTGAGTGGTAAAATAATTTTACGGAAGGGACGCGTGCCTTTCACTTTTTATGTCTGTCTCTCTCGCTCTTAGGCGGGCTAACCATGCCCGAGTGGAAGGGACGCGTGCCTCTCACTCGCTCTCGTTGTGAGCGCATAACGTGAGCGGAGCGTAACGCAGTTTCTTGAAGTGTCACCCGGCAAACCAATTTATAAGACGTTGTCACGTCAATAAGTCTTGAGAAAAAAAAACATACCGGTCGAATTGATAACCTCTTCCTTTTTGGAAGTCGGTTAAAAATATGGTCAAACTAAAAGGTTTCTTTCGAATGCTGCCTTAACGATGAGAGATAAGATTAAGTTCTAAAGAAAAGTTTTAGAGCTTAAAAATGCTTACAGATTTTTACATTAATGAGTACTCACAAGTAAAAATGTTTATTGCTCAACAAAATGGGCATGGGTCAGCTAGTCATGTTATATTCATAGAAATACAAAATAATTTAAAATAGATGAATAAGACGTGTTTCTTTATCTATTTTATTCGCTTTAGCGTACATACAAAACACGGATGCTTACCTAGTATGGATTAACGAAAGATTTTACATATACTAGATACAGAGTTAGAACAAACGCTTTACACCGAAAGCACGGGTCTGATCGCTCTTGTCTTGTCGCTCTTGTGGAAGTGCCATACTTTTGTGGCGAGCGGAAAAACCCGATCTGTTTACTTATTCTTTATCTAAGGGATTAACAATGAGTGTGTCATTATTTTACAGATTTTTCACATCGCCACGATGCGAAAACGTAGAACCTGGAACAGTTGTTGATACCCATATAGTCCATCCTAAGGAACTCGATTTCTATTTGGTAAGTGAACCCACATATAGCAAACTGTAGAAATTACAAAATAAGGCATATTAATAGTATCAAAACTATTGGGATGATGCTTGGGTCAAAATATGTATATCATTCCAATTAGTCCGTCAGCTAGACAGTGGAAAAATATAGGAGTATTTTTGAAGTGAAAACTTCTTTTGGCGCGCCTCAGGCAAATTGTTCGTGGCCTGTGAATTGAAATCTAGCGTCACGCTCGGGAATGATAAGAAATCTTCGGGTAAACTCGAGGCAATGGCCATTAGCCATCTAGAAATGCGTCAGCATTTCCCATTGGCCGGCGCATTTCTAGATGGCCCTGCTCATGGCCACGCCCTCTGGTTTCACCCGCGTAGTTAAGTGAAAAATAAATTAAATGAAAAAATATTTATTGTGGCAATAATGAGAGACATAAACAAAAACACAAGATATGGTACATGTTTGTAACAAGAAGAAAATACAAAAAAACAAATACATATTGTGTTAGTGTGCACTGAACCCCACACTAGGGCTATCTGTATTGTGGGATCCAGACTTCTCCTAATTTTATACAGCAATAAAAGGACTGACGAGCCATTACAAAATAAAAATATAAGTATAAAAAATATCAAAAGTAAGCTATCAAATTGAGTTGAGTTATAAGTTTTCATTTCATTTTATATTTGACAACGTCGTTCTTTTGTGTATTCGTCAGAGCGATGCTCAAAAGTACCCTTATTGCAGAAATTAAATTCCGAGAGGTGGCATGAAATTTTGGGTAGGTATTTGAGGCAAGCTGAAAACTTGTCACATAGCTGTCCTATTATACCGCAATATGTAGCTGCTCCTTTGCCACTCCAACGCTGTACTCCATAATTGGGATGTCAGTGTCGCGAGCCTATAACATGTTAGCCTACCAAAAAACGCGAAACGTGGCTAAAGAACCTCAAAAACTACGGTTCTCAGCTGATACCTATATCATTTTCTTAATGAGAGTTTTCTCGTGACCACGGCGGTTGTAACGCTGCCGAAACGGCGATGTAATTAAACATTGGTTTTACAAATACATAAATCTTTATTGCTGTTTGTAGGTAAGATAAAATGATACAAAACATTTTAAAAGTTGCCCCATACAAACTGGCCTCTGCGAGAGGCATGCAATATGTCTGGCAAGACAATTTGTTGTAGTCTTAATTTATAAATGAAAAAAAATAAATAATGGTCAGCTGATTAAAGTCTTCTTCTATTAATTTCTGGTTTTTATTTATGTCATCTGATTCTTCATCTTCGATTCATTTCTGGCTTCTATTTGGTTGTGATACATATATATAAGTGTGAGATAAATGCTTGGTGAGCACAATTTCGCCAACGTCTTGTGTTTCATCATGATATTGTCTTGTGTTTTTGAGTTTGATCAGTATGTCCATCCAGGGTCTAAGGTCTTGCAGTAGTAGATCTTGCAGTTAATTAGTAAGTTTTGTAGTGTAGTCGTGATAAAGTCCTTGTAATTTCAAAATTATGTGTTCAAATCGTGAAAGTTTAAATACAATATAAGAAATTATATCTCGAGGCTAAAGCAGTTTTCACTTCCAAAACTACGAGACTTAATTCTTATATAATTTTTTGTCGTCTTCGATAGGTGTCTCACCAAGCTATCAAGGGCACCGCTCGTCCGACTCGCTACCACGCGATCTGCAACGACGGGAACATTCCGCACGACGAGGTGGAACAGCTGACGTATTACTTGTGCCATCTGTACTCTCGCTGTATGCGATCCGTCTCATACCCGACGCCGACGTACTACGCGCATCTCGCCTGTTTCCGAGCCCGCTCACTCACGTAGTAAGTTTTTGTTTTTATAGTTTAGAGCAGCCTTTCCCAAAGTACGCCAAAACGCCCCTTTTGTGGGCGCTGCAGGCCTAAAGGTTAAGAGACCCAGAAATGATCAGACCCAGGCTTAGAGTCTGATGTGTATGTACTTCCTACTAGGCTCAGGTCCCAAGTTAAATTTTTCGGGTTATAGTAAGTCACTTTTAGAATTAATGTCTAATCTCTGCAATATAATAAGCACGTTAATTAATTTAATTTTTAATTTATAGTGGGTTTTAAGTATGTAAAAAAAGCTAAAATAGCGTTAGGGTAAATGACTAGTCGTTGGACAGTTAAGCATTTTATTTTTAATATTGTTTTTTTAATCCTACTATACATCAATTGTTATGATTAACGGAACGTATTTTAAGTTACTTTCATCATAGAGCTATCGAGTTTTCAACATTTTATCATAATATTTAAAAGAATTCCTATTAAAAAAAGCCATTTTCCAAAAAACTCGTAAATTTATAGTCATTGGACAGAAATTTCTGTTATGGGACAGTTAACACATAGTTATTGGACACTCCTGACACTACTTAATGCATTAGTAGCAGTGTGCCATGGTGTTACTCACGTTTATTAAAATAGCCTATGTGTAATTGCCAGTGTTTTAGCTATCTTTGTGCCAAATTTCATCACAATTGTTTATTGTTTAAGCATGACAGGAAAGTAAAAACATAATCATGGACTAAAGATAAAAGTTATGAGAAAAAGGATTACTAATTTGAAATATAAAACATATTAATATCTTTTCAAAGTGAGTTAGGTACTTTTATTAATTATACTTCATCATCATCAGCCTCAAGACACCCACTGCTGAACATAGGCCTCCCCCCTAGATTTCCACAAAGACCGGTCCTGTGCAACCTGCAACCAGCGGCTTCCAGCAACCATTGTGAGGTCATCTGGTGGGAGGCCGTCTAACACTGCGTCTTTCGGTTCGTGGTCGCCACTCGAAAACCTTTCTTCCCCATCGGTTGTCAGTTCTGCCAGCGATGTGGCCTGCCCATTGCCACTTCAGCTTGCTTTCTCGTTGAGTTATGTCGGCCACTTTCGTTCCTTTGAGAATATCCTCATTACAGATTCTGTTGCGCAAAGAGACTTCGAACATAGCTCCCTCCAGAGCTCGCTATACGACTTTGTGCTTTGTTATGAGGTCCACAGTTCATTACTTAGACTTATTACGCAAATATTCCGCAAACAGCTCCTGCAAGCAAGATGTGTTTGAATCATCACTTTCATTGAGCAAATCTTACAGTGATATTTTTTTTTATCCAACACCCTAATCTGATGGCACACTCTCAATGACTTTAAGGTAATCTTTGATAGTTATTATTAACCATCGGTGGACAACTTTGACCCTCAGCAGAAAATGAAAACATTACCGTCATGTTTTCTTTGGAAGAGCTTGTTTCGACATTATATACGTTTTTTACTCCTTTTAACGTCAAAACTGTAGGTACCTGTTTTGGGACAAAGTTGAAATTCACTTTTATTTTCATTAAAAATGCTTCTTGGATCGTTCAAAATAGCCAACAGGTCTTTTTCTTGAAAGTTTTCTTGTAATATTTCCAAGAACCATTTTCGAATATCTCTTTCAGACACACAAGCTCTTGAAAATGTGACACCTTCGCTTATTTTCTTGGAGATAGCAGGGTTTCGTTCCAAAAATCTTCTTACGCATCCCTCTCCAGGATATCTTTGAATGGGTTTGGTCTTGGGTTATCAGACAAAAACTTTTGTACGCTAAACTGGAGATCTTCTTTTTTAAGGCCCATTTCCCCCATTTCTCGCTAACTCTAAGATCCAGTTCGCCAGATATTTTTCTTCTTCTTGTGTAAGATATGGCGAAGGTCCGCAAGAAGTCTTATGATCAGGATTTTCCAATTTGAAATGTAAAGTTTATTTGGGTATTCCGTATTTTCTTGCTATTTCTCTTAATTTTCCAACATTTTTTGATTAACTTAAAGCCTTATCTAGACTATCAGTATATCTAGAATATGGAGTTACCATTTTAAGCATCTTGATTACTACTGTGGACAAACGGAATAAAATAGACAGCAAACAAACAAACAAATTATGTTGTAAAAAGCGTCCAAGGACTAGTTTTCAAAGAAAATATTAGTCGTTGGACAGTGTCCAATGACTGTAAAATAACCGCTAAATAAAATTCTGTGAAAGCTAAGTGTTTTTGAATGTAAATAATGTCAAATTAAAGTATAAAATAAACGATTGTTTCTACATTCAATATTATTAGTTATTGGACAACGGTCCAGTCACTAGTCTCAGAACAAAAATAATCACAATCGTTGGACAACTGATAACTTATGCTACAAATTAGTAAAGTAGCAATCGTTTACTTAAATAAAGAGTTACTTTATAGTACGAACCATTCGTCTGATGACACGTCTCTTAAACAGAATAAACACTTTTTATTTTGATTTTCGTCACTTTTGTTCTTATTCAAATAATTATTTTCGAGCACAAAATGTAAACATTGGCTGTACACATCAAACTTATTTTTTTTTTGCAAACACAGCTATCTGTTGAAAAAAAATTGAGCACTTCTGTAACATCCCAATGGACGAAGAAATAATTAGGGTCGTTCAAAAATACAGAATACAACACACAAACTTTGTAAACTTTGTCGAAAGTTGAAGTGTCCAATCACTAGTTATGTCCAATCACTGGTACGTTACCCTATATAAGTTTGGGACCCCCTAGAGTGATGAGACGAGCAGGACATGTGCATGATGGTAAGTAACATGCCTGCCACATAACAGTATGGTGACACGCACCTATTGGAACATGAGGAATCCAAATCATTACCTAGCACTGCACTGCGCTCGTCACCCAGTTATGGATTATTTTTTATCTCTATGCCCTGTAATTTCACTGGAAACATTGCCATTCAAACCGGAACACAGTAATATTAAATACTTGTATGATAACAAAGTTTTTTTTGTTTCCAGTGGTCAAGCTTTCGACAATGCCGCTCTCGAGACCAGGCCTGAACGACTCCGCGTTCTCGACAGAATGCTTCAATTCAGTCGAATGTTCTTCGTTTAAATATTCGTAACTCTTAAATATGTAATACAGTACCCGGATTTCATGGATTTTCCCTAAAATAACGTATAATTATTTTTAATTAATTCACTCACTCATTAATTAACATTAATATACTCGGACTAACCCGATTGAAGTTTCAACCGCATTTAGCGGACTATTTAAGGCGAGCAAGGTGGCTGTTTGGCACTGCCCACGTTATGTCCGTTAGCTTAACTTTTCAAAGATATAATTTTTTAAACAATACTAAAATGATTTCATTTCACGTCCAAACATTTTTAGTAGATCTCTTAAGATTTGTAAACTTCTTGTTTTTTTTTCTCAAGTGCTAAGCACCATCACATATTAATATACATATTTAAATTTTTAATGAAACAGATTGTATATATTTGAAAATATATACACACGGATATTTGGACTTCCAGTACTAAGTTCATAGAGACTTGTTATGCTTATCAATGTTTACTAAGTGTTGGCTACCCTAACTGGTGTCGAGTCCAACATATCTCGTCGTTTTCCAGATTTACAGGTTATGTTATACATACAAAATCAGCTGATCCATTTTAATCCATCCATTCAAGTCTGCTATTTTTTTCTTACTGATTTCAGCATTGGTTGACATTTACAACATTAACAACAGAGCAAAAGTTGTTAACAGAAATGAGCATAGCATTCCTCTATGAACTTAGTATAGGTAATTTGTTTAACCCCCTATAGCTGGGTATTGTAATTAAATGTAATTAATATTAAATAATGTTTAAATGTGTATGAAAAATCAAATAAAAAATGAAAAAAAAAAATTTTCTTATAATTAGTAGCACGTAGAAATTATTCAATGCGAATCTATTTCCATCGATGAAGTGAACTTAAAAATCGTCTTTCGATTTTACTGTGGAGTTTCATGGAACTTTCGCATAAAGACAGAGACTTTTTGACGTGCAACTTAACAAAAATATTTGTTTATAGTGTTTTCATAATTATTAAGACACCCTAAAATAAAGGTTAGCTATTGTAAACGTTTTGTAAAACGTAATTTTGATACGATGTTTTACTAGTTTTTATTTTAATTTGTGGCGTTTATTAACAGAATGGTAAATGACTGATTAAATTTATCCGAAATTATAATATCTCATTGAATCTTTACCCCATCAAATTTTATTTAATGTTCCTATTAATTCTTCGGTACCCTTATGTCACCATTTTCTTTCCTAGTTCTAAGTTATAGATAGGAAAGTATTTAGTAAAAAAAAATAGCAGTCTATTTACTAAACCTTTTAACACAACAATGTTGTTTTTAGTGTAAGATTGCCAAATTGAATATTATATTTTAAAAAGGTTGAAACATTCCAGATTGACCATCAAACACCTATTTCTCGATTTGATGTATCAGCGGCATGCTCATTAATTTATACTTGTGAATCTCGATTAATTACTGCTACAACAATATTAATAGCAATCTTGCGTAAATTAACGCAAGCCATTTATCTACAATAGTTTTGTGTGTCTTTTATAGTCTATTTTCTAATTAGTATAAGATGGTATAAATACATATAAATCTTGGCTAGTCAAGGGTTTTTCTATAATAAATAAATAAATATTGGTGGACAATTCACACACCATCTGACCCCAAACTAAGCAAAGCTTGTAATATGGCGGCCAGATAGCTAATGTAATACGTATATAGTTGTAAATACATACTTATTATACATAGCAACACCCAGACACAGTGCAAACAATACAATTTGTATGCTCTTTCTTTTGTTTTTTTATTAATTGACGTGTAAATTGTACATTTATGAATAAAGTACTTTGACTTTGACAAATATTTGAATTCGTCACACAAATATTTGCACTGGGTGGGAATCGAACCCACGACCCTTGGCGTCGCAGGCAGAGTTACTACCCTCTAAGCCACGAGGTCAGTCGATCTATGAAAATATTTTGTCTCTAAACCAATATCACCATGTAATAGAAATACTAATCCGTATTTTTATGAGGGCACATTTTGAATCACTGTGAATCTTGAATCTTAGAATAATAACGAAACAGAGAGAGAGAGAGAGAGATAAATACGCATTTTGTGTCACTGGGCGACCCGACCCGGCTTTGGAACTGTTTGTACCACTTATTTGGAGTAATGGAACTCGAAAATATTCTGAGTAATTTAGTTATTTTTTTATAGCTAGGAACATTGAAAAATAACGTAACTTGATGACAGGTGATGCCAATGTGTTATTGTATAATCAAAATTTTAAACATTGTCGCCACGGGCTTGAAACTTTTAAAATGAAAACTTGTTGTTTGAATATTTTTTAAATATTGTTTTGCTCGTACTTTTGTCGTTTGTATCACTAAGTTTTATACATCCATCAAGAACAAATAGCAACCCTCAGTATAAGACTTATCTACTGCTATATAAATACTTAAATGGAACTATTTTTGATTGCTTAATTTCCATGAAGGGCTATATTGTAGTCGGTAGTGTTTATTATCTTGATATTAGCATCTGAAAATATGATCTTGTGACTCAGTCGGTAGTGAGTGCTCTCTGAGCTATGATAGATCGTGGGTTCGATTCCTAGCCAGTACAAACATTAGTGTGAAAAATACCGATGTTTATACTATGTAAAATAAGTATATATTTACAGTATTCTAATAGGCATCTGATTTCTACAGTTACCAAGTCTTGTTTAGTTTGGAAATAGTTTTTGTGTAAGACACATAGTTGTATAGCTATCAATGCTCTTGCACATCACTAAAGTATTTGACTGCAAAAAACCAATCCACATGTGATTATTATACGGGTTTATTTACCTTGTTTACCCTGGCACGTCAAATTTAATTAAATTAAAATTCTACTTTTTACCAATGGGGTCTGAAATTTGACACACTTTTACTTTCGATGACAATAAATGCATTGTTGTGTAGTCTTTAGGATCATAAATTACTATCTTTCTTTAAAATAAAACCGTATAAATAACAGGAAGTTTGGTTTTTACGTACATATTTCATTTTAGGTTCCTATTTACATGAATTAATTCTTTCAGGTTACATTTTGTAATTTTAGAAGAACCCTTAGTATGTATTCATTAAAATTTAATTAAAATAAACGAAATTTTTTATGTATTCAGGTAAAATGTATTTTCTGAGTGTTATAAAAACTAATTAAACTTCACATATTGGAAATCAACCTGTGATATTTTTTTTATTGAGTTTTTGAAACCTTTCAGAAATAACTTTCCTAGCTGAAAAGACTAAGCTGGGACTGGCTAGGGAAAGACTAAGCTGAAAATAGACGTAGCCAAAGAGTTTACATATACTATGTACAGAGTTGAACTAACGCTTTACACCCTTTACACCGAAAGCACGGTCGGATCGCTCTTGTCTTGTCGCTCTTGTGGAAGTGTCATACTTTTGTCGCGGCACATGACTCTGTTGCCATAGCTAACTTACACCTCATCTGATTACGATTGGTACAAAGGAACCGTGCGGAAAAACCTGATCTATTTACTTATTCTTTATCCAAGGACATAACTTTCTTAGCATGAAACTAAGGGTTGTTACGTTTATTAAGGGTTGTTAATTATATCACGAGTATTTCACGTGCGAGATGGTCTGTTCAGTTTGACTTAGTTTCAGCCACGTCCGGCTGACAATATATTTATATTTGTACCTTATCTTAGCAGGGCTGCTTAGGTACCCTGTTATCAATGTAGCTGATGTTATAATTGTTGCACATATAAAATCTTTAAGAATTGCGTTACGTAATATTTGATCCCCCCCCTGATCTAAATTTTCATTTTTCCCCGCTGCTCACCAGCCAGGTCTGTACCTCCGTGTTGGGGTAATATTAGGAGTATGGCAAGATTTCAGCTTTTCTCATATATATACCTTCCCAAAATTTGCTGCTAGCTCTCGGAATATATTATGTACAGCCCAGTCTTCAAAACATGTAATGGAATAAGCTTAATTTTTTTTTTAATAAAGAGTTACGAGACGAGCAAGACATGTGCCTGATGGTAAGCAAAATACCTGCCACATAACAGCACAGTGACACGCAGCTATTGGAACATGAAGACGCCAAATCATTACCTAGCAATGCACTACGCTCATCACCCAGAGATCTAAGATGTTATCTCGAAGCCCTCATAACTCATTTTTAACCGACTTCCAAAAAGGAGGAGGTTATCAATTCGACCAGTATGTTTTTTTATGCAAGTTACCTGATTTTACTCTGACTTATTTCATTCAAGCACACCTCAAGCCCGTCCAAAATCACCAGTCACCAGGTCACCAGTAGAAAAGCAATAAATCGAGTAAAACACACTTTACTAGTAGGTAGTATTACCCCACGATTTTACACGCGTAGTTCCCGTTCCAGTTGTATTCCCGCGTTAAAAAAAATAGTCTATGCCTATTATAGCCTATAGTCTACACCTATTAGTAATTTGGAATTTATTATTTTTTTTAGTTTAACGTACACAATTTGGGGAGCAGGGGGCCGGGGGATCCTGTCCGGTGCGTGGTCCGTGGCAGTGTGATGATCGCGTAGTAGAGTTAAAAAATGTGTGACGATTAATAAGTCTAAATTTCGACAAAAATGCGATAGGTAGGTATCTGGTTTGAGACCAAGGGAGTATATATAATATTATCTTTTGAATCCAGAAGCAATCACAGACTGCTTATATTCAGGGCCTCTTACATAACATGCCGCTTGCAGCCTTATTTCACACAATGGTTCACATTCAATTAATTTTCCAGTGGAAGATAATAATAACGTATTCATTAAAAGTTCTTCAAATCTGCCAAATAATCATAATCATAATTTATTAATAAAATATCATTTTACAAGTCAAAAAAATATTACTTACAAAATATGTCATTAAATAAAATACTAGTACATGTGCCGTTGCACTTAATCATAAATTCTATAAAAATAATGTCAAACTTATATTTTGAAATCATAAAATTCATTAAAGTTATAAAAAGACTGCTCGACAAGCCATTTTTTAAGCTTGATTTTAAATAGGTTTAGGTTCTCTATTGCCGTGACGTCATGGGGCAACTGATTGTAGACAATCGGAGCCATGACATGCGTCAACTTGGAGGACTTAGTGAGGGAGTGTGGGACCGCTGCCACCTTGTGTCCAGCCCGTGTGGGGTATGAGTGCCGGGCACCGCATTCCTCGTTCTCGCCGAGTTTGATCCTGGCGTATACCGCCACCTGATAAATCAGAATGGCGGGCAACGTCAGTATCCCCAGGTCCTTGAAATAGGGGCGAGCTGGGGTATCCCACAGCACTCGCGCTATACACCGAACCGCCCGTTTTTGCATACGGAAGGCCCGTTCCCAGTCCGCAGCTCTTGCCCACATTTCAGCGCCGTATTGCAACTGTGAGTGCACCGTCGCGAAATAACATGCACAGGGGACCAGCCTCGCCACTCGGTTCTGTGCAAAGCACGCGCTCCCGACTACTCATTCCATTCACTAGCACTTTCAACGGTCTCGATGGCTTACCGGACAAGCTAAATTGCATGAAATGAGTCTTGGTAAGGTTCAGAACCAGACCACTCCGATTGAACCAGGTAAAAAGCTCAGCGGCGGCATCATTAAGTTTCTTCTCCAGATCCTCCACAGTCGGTGCCGTGACCACTGCCACCACATCGTCCGCGATAGATACCCTAGCCCTAGCCATAGCTCCGAAATGGTTCCAAGAAAACCAAAAGCTTTATTGAATGTACCTACTTGTAGGTACTAAGGTTTCAAAATTAAGCACCTCAAAAGAAGACGATAGGTTGTACATCCGACACCTAACATGTCAAATTACACTCCGCGATGGAGTTCGCTTCAGTTTAAAGTTGGTCAATTGTAACTCGTGTTCATTATGTAGGCAAAGAAAAAGAAGACCAAAAATTACCAAAATAACCAAGAAAAAGTTCTTACCCGGGCACTTCGGGAGAGATGCCCAATTGTGATTAAAAAAAATGGATTTTATCTGTGATCTCGTTACCTATACCCAAAGATTAAATAGCCTGTTGACCGGCCATGAAACGAATTTTGGTTAAATCCACAAGTCACCAGAGGGGGCGCAGGACGAGGTAAAGCCGCGCTGTGATAGCCGAATACCCTCTAATAATATTAATAATACGTGTCACGCGACACTACTTTCTATCAATGATTAGACAAAACGAGATAGAGTAGGTAATGCAAACTTCTAAGGACAGAGCACGATGCAAAGAAAGACATCAACGGGTTCCCATTTCGTTTTTCTTGTAATGTTCGTTTTAATTTTGTAGATTGATGATGTTATGTTTTTCTAATTATTGCATAAATTACTTGTGAAATGAAATACCGTCCTTTGTAAAGATGGGTGTCCTGCTATTCTTTCCGCATTATTTCCCTGAGCAGAAACGGAATCAAAAGCCTGATTGACCGAACTCGCAACAGGTATAAGTTGTGCAATTATGCATAGGTATAATCCGCTAAGGAGGGGCAGTCGTACGATCAGTCAAATGGGTATATAGCCTTTGCCTATACCTAATTGATCCTATTTAGGTAGTGTTATATCTTCAAAAATAATTTGTTTAAAGTTTACGAATAAATATATTTGACCTGTGGGGAGAGATTTTTATTAACTGTGTTTCAGAAAAACTATGGCCTACTCTCCTGGACTTACTCTACTACCTATAGGTTTTCAGGGTAGCATATTAAGAACTAATGTAGCGCATTGGCAGCGCGGTTGGCGTGATTATTCCACAACATATTATTTAAATGATATTGTATAAATAAATCTTCAAAAATGATACTTATGTCACCTTGGACAGGGTCTGTACTAATAGCAAAAGTATGTTTGTGTGTCACGATCATTATGTGCGTGTTTATAGTCACGTAGGCTAAAGTTGTCGTGTACCTATGTATGTACTTACCTACTTAGCCAAATTCCTGGGAGGAAATGAGCATAGTCATTATAATACATGGCGTCATTTTAAAGCAGGGGTTTCCAAACTTATTTTGTCTGCTGCCCACTTTGAGGATAAATTATTTTTACCCCCTTTTTTTTTTTTTTTTTTTTTTAACTTTTATAGGTTTACACTTGACCGCCATCTCGCCTGATGTTAAGCGACGATGCGGTCTACAATGGAGCGTGTTTACCTAGAAGAAACCGATTCACTCTCGATTTGAAGACACAAAGATTGTAACCATCGGGGAAAACCCACTCAGGCAACGTATTCCACAGCCTAGACGTTCTTATCACAAAAGTAGAGTGAATCTCTCTTTTCTTGAAATCTAAAATCTCTTCGTTCGTGTCTTTGGAACTTCAACCATGAAACGATGTCGCTTTTTCGAGCTACGAGCATTCCGATAGAAAAAAGGGCAAGGTGGTATCAGATCATGCAAATCAGTCGCACACTCTCCAAAGTGTATCCGATAAAAAACCGATAGGCTGGCAATTTTTCGGCGATGATCAAGATTTTGTAGTCTTTTTCGCAGAAGAGAGTCATTGCCTATGAGCCTTTTGCAACGTCTCTCGATCGATTCCAGGGCCTCCAGCTGATACTTAGCTGATCCATCCCAAAGGTGCGAACAGTACTCCATACAAGAGCGAATTTGGTTAGGCGAACTTAGGTGTTTAAAAACCATTATAATTTAAAATTAAATTAATTAATTAATGTACCTAAGCTATACTAGAGGAGATTAAACATTCATTATAAGCGAGATTTTCACTATAACCCGTAAGAGTTAACTTGGGTGAGAGCCCAGTAGGTAGTAGGTAGGTACACAACGCCCTCATTATTTTCTGGGTCTCTGACTGCCCTTTAAGTCTCCAGCGCCGACAAGGGTGTGTTATCGCCCACTTCGGGAAAGGCTGTTTTAAAGGTTCAATAGTAGTAAACTTATAAGGATCTAAATACGTAGGTATATATTGCTTTATTGGTCTTTTTCGAAAACAAAAATCTGTCCGTCAAACCAATTGAAGTAGAACTACGATAACAAACCAGGCGTCATGTTTTGTATACAGATACTTCGACGATAAAATACATGTCTTAGTAATTTTTTTTGTCTTTTGTTCCATATTACGTAGATTCTAAAAAATATTAACTTTTTGCGTGTGGACATACCTAATTAGGTACTTGCGCGGTCCGAAGGAGGGGGTCACAGGGGACATGACCCGGCGCGGTCCCAGCCTCGAATTTTGGAGGGGGTCACCAGTACACAGCCTCAGATTTTGTGGGGAGGGGTCACAAGTAGAAAAACAGTAGTGGTAGGACTCTTGGCAGAGTCCACCTGGGGAAGTACCACACCTTTGCCAGTTATTCTACCGCCAAGCAGTAATGTGCAAACATTACTGTGTTCCGGTTTGAAGGGCAATGTTTCCAGAGAAATTACAGGGCTTAGAGATATAAGATCTTAGATCTCTGGGTGACGAGCGCAGTGCAGTGCTAGGTAATGATTTGGACTCTTCATGTTCCAATAGCTGCTTGTCACTGTACTGTTATGTGTCAGGCATGTTGCTTACCATCAGGCACATGACCTGATCGTCTCGTCACTCTATATTAAAAAAAAAAAAAAACAGTAAATCGAGTAAAAAGTACTTTACTAGTAGCGCCCCACGATTTTACCCGCGTAGTTCCCGTTCCAGTTGTTTCCACGCGTTAAAAAATAGTCTTATGTACCTACTATTAGATATTTTTATTGTTTTTAGATTTTTAGTTTAACGTATACGATTTTGGGGGGGATCATGCCCCCTGTGACCCCCCCTTCGAACCGCGCATGGTACAGAGTAGGGGTCTGTGTAATTGTGTGTTTTTTTCAGTTTAAAGTACATATTCCGATGTTTATGCGAATATAGTTTTAGTTTAGCACAGTGACACGCAACTATTGAAACAGTCCAAACTCACTACGTAGTACTGTGCTCGTCATCCAGAGATATAAGATGTTTTATTTCTCTGCCCTGTAATTTCACTGGAAATATTGCTCTTCGAACCGAAACACACTGATGTTTGCATATTACTGCTTGGCGGCAGAATAACTGGCAAAGGTGTGGTACTTCCCCAGTCGGACTCTGCTTAAAGTCCTGCCACTACTGAAGTAACTGGTATATAGTACGTACCTATATAGTCTATTTGTAAAATTACATTACCTATTCTATGGTACGAGAAACAAAACCATAAAATCTGAGAACTATCCATTGTACCGACGGCCGTGGTTAAAAAATTACCGGGTCTGCTAAACAAATCGGACCATATACATACATGGCTGATACAAATTACTTAGTAACGTGCCCCTACGTAGGAGTGGACATAAATTACCTCTTATTATGTCTGGTAACCTCGCCTTTATCTCTATCGATTACGGAAGAACCTGTCAGGAGCTGTGTCGATCACAAAATATGACCAGTAGGCTTTTTAAAATAGAATTTAATTTATCATGTTTCACACTTCCGTCTCCACATGGCAAATGTAAATTTATTAGCGCTTGTAAAAATTTTAAGCAAGATTTTTTGCAATTTGATTGATGTGATTGGTTTTCGGAAGGTCGCTCAAGGAAGTTGTATTAGTTCTCTAGAATGAAATACTACGGAGCAGTAGTTTATTTTATTTCGGACCCGAGGGAAATAACAATCATCAGTATGAACACCTCCATTTGTCTATGTATGCATTTGTCCACTACAATAGAGTTTTTACATGGTACACCACTTCACTCCACTCCACTCTCAGCTATTTTTTTCTTAACCAAAATTAGGCTCACGCTTCACCGCCATTTCGTCTAATGTAAAGCGACGACGCGGTCTAAGATGGAGCGAGTTTAGAACATCGAAGAACCTAGAGTAAGAACCTTCGCTTATGAGAAATCGATTCACTCTCGATTTGAAGACACTTAAATCGTATCAAGTTTTCGGAACGTCAACAATAAGCTACAATAATCAACAATAATAAATAACAATAATATGTTGCTTATGCAAGTTTGTGGAAGTCCGAAACAAGAAAAATGAAATAATTGGCAGTCATAGGAACTGCCAAGAGAAGTGAAAACTTTTATGGGTACTTAACCCAAAATTTGATAGCTTACTTTGGAAACGCGGTTGAAACCGGAGGACGAGCAGACGCGTTTCTAGATGGCCAATGGTCATAGCCCCGAGTTTAGCCGAAGATTTCTTATCGTTCCCGAGCGTGCCTAGAATTCAATTAACAGCCACAGACGAAAAAAAAATTGTCTGTGGTGCGCCAAAAGAAGTTTTCTCTTCAAAATATGCTATTTAGTTTTAGATTCATGAAAATCAAATAAATGCTGGCCCACCTAAATGTAGATAGGTATTTATGCAATAAAAATTCAAATATTTGCTTCCAACAGCCTCTGGCAGTCTTGTGTAGATATGTTTATCTACCCACTATTGTCACTTAATTCAATTTCAGGGCTCCCTACACTACATTTATCGATTCACAGTCTACTGCCCAGAGCAAGTTCACCCTAACGGTTAGATATAGGCTGTGCGATAGACACCAACAAACTACTGACAGCGATGTTAAAACATAATTGTCAACAAGGACTAAATTTATATTTAAGCCCGATCTCGATGCTATTTACAAATATATAAAGTAAAGAAATGTGTGTTGGGAACTAAAATAGGAAACCATTATTAAAAACTATTGGATAATCGATAGGTTAACCAATAATAAAAAATATTATTAAACGTAAGTTTAATACATATACCTACTACACGCGACATGACGGTAGATAACAGGAGCTGATTTTATTTACCTTTCTCGTTTGGGTATACGTAAGTTAGTTCTAAGTTCACCCGAGCCTTTCAATCCGAGCGTGACGATCAGTTTTATTCACTGCCTTCGAAAAAAACTGTGTGCGGTGCGCCAAAAGAAATTTTCACTTTAAAAATGTAAGTCAGACAATTTAGAACTAAAATAAGCAAAATAAGTAAAGAACCATCGACAGTCTCCGTTCAACAAGAACAAAATTAAAAATTTTGATTAACCCCCGACTACCTCGGATTTGTTATATGTACAACATTCTACTAGTCAAGCCCTTTTATTTGTTACCTATATTAAGGAATTTGTGAAAAAATAAATGTATTTCACCATTTTGTGGTAGCGACCATCTTGGATTTGAAATTTGTCATAGTGCAAAGTGTTCTACTAGTCAAACCCTTTCGTTTGATACCCATATTGAGGTAGTAGTGAAAAAAAATATACAGCGTGTGGCGGAAAGGTCCAACAATATTTATGGTAGTTCATCTATACTAGGTATCGAATCACCGTTTCGTGGTGGCGGCCATCTAGGATTTAATTTTTTATAGTGTACAGTATTCTACTAGTCAAGCCCTTTCATTTGATACCCATATTGAGGTAGGTTGTGAAGAAAAAAAAGGCCATCTTGAATCGATATTAACCAAACATAGCTAACAACATCCTCACGGATATTAACCTTCAAATAAAAAAATCAGCATCGAAATCGGCCTATCCGTTTGAGCTCTACGGTGCCACAGACAGACACACACACAGACAGACAGACAGACAGAGAGACAGACAGACATCGACGTCAAACTTATAACACCCCTTTTTTGGTCGGGGGTTAAAAAAACAAAGCATCACATAAAGTTCATCTAGGCTCTAAACACAGAGTAAGTAATCACTAGCTCTAAACTTTAGAGGCTACGATGCACTAGATTTGCACAGACTATGTGAGACTTGTCAATCTTATAAGAAAACCTCTCTACACGTTCGTTTAAAAAAAACAGGACTGCAGAACTTGATTGCCAGTGCGATGATAAAAGTGATTAGATTGTCACCACTTATTAAGCACTTAGCCCGCCAATTTTGCTTAGAACAAAAACCGTTTAATGATCAAATTAGCGAGATATCCTGTGCCAATTAATAGGTTAGCCCCAAGTAGCATAATACTTAATTTTATGCAGTTCATTAGCCGCTAGCAGAGGTCAGTTGGTCTCAGTACCAGGAAGTCAGCAAGGTCTGAGCCCGTCATCCTTCCTTCCGTACGATTAGCCTATTCTTTACACATGAAATGTTTCTAGAAACCGTTCAATTAATGGTATGTAACTTAGTTTAAGTATAGTATCAATTGTGTGAAATAAAAGCTTCCGTTTGATCGATGATAAAGTAAGTGGGTGTGTTATCTTGTTAAAATTTTGCAATAGTATTGACTGGACCATAAGTAGCAAGCGAGAGTTGAAAACCTCTCGCTTTTTCGCTGGAGTGGGAGCAGACACGGGAGCGAGCCTGGAGATTCGCGACTCTGGGCTCGCATCCCGTGTCCACAGGAAGGCTTTGGGCGTTAGACGCTTAGGGCCGTTCAGCACCCCACCTGGGGATAGGTCTTCAAGGAGGTGACGCGCCGCTGATTTCCGGCGCGATACTAGAGCCAAATGCGGGGGTACTGACGCCCCCAGCGAGGTGGGTCCGCAATGGCGGTGGCAAGTGGGTCAGGGTTGTTAACGGGAGTGCGAAAAGTGACCCTGCGACCCTGACCCCTAGCCATTAAGGAGAAATGTGTGGGGGTTTTAATTGGTCGGGGCACCATGTCCGCTACCATGGTGTCGAGCCCGATATACCTCACCATGCCCCTACATGGTGGGGATACATAAAAGTATTTCCCTCACATAAAAAAGAACCCAACTCCAAGAATTATACCTTACGAATGTGTATCTCAAAAATGGCTAAACTATATCTATTTGTTGTTATGTTTTAAATAAGTTATGAAACATAATTTATGCTAACGCCTATATTTAGTGAATTGCCTCTTATTAACCTTTTAATATTAATTTTATTTTGTTTCAAGGCTTAAATTATATTTTCGTATTTTTAACAAAACTAGTCACGGTCATGGCTGTTAGCAAAATATGCATAGTCATTGTAAAATCAAAATGCGGAATAAATAGATAAGCATAAACTTGGTCCTTGAAATTCAATCAGATTTGAATAGTACAGTTTTGGCCATCATTTTCGTAAATATTTCGAAATGACAGCTAGATGTAAACAAGTATTTGTGTAAATAATGATGAATTATTGTTTGAATAATTGTGGATGGGCAAAATGAGCATGTATTGATCGTTCTTAGAAAACGGCTCGACCGATTTGACTCATGTTTTTTTTAACTATTGAGAAAACTGTAAATAAGAATAATAAGTTTTGAATACATATGATTTTTTAGCGTTGTGGTTGTAAAAGAGGGTCAAAAAGGCGGTTTGAGGTGATTTATTGATCACCTTAAAACCACCTTAAACGCAAGTACTCGTATACTTAAGGGCGTGTGGGCCGTAATTTTGAATTTTTAAAACAACTTTAAGACCTTTAAAATAGTGTTTTAAACTCTGAAAAAAATATATGTATTAGTTAAGGATCTAATCTAGTGCAATTCGCAGTCAGTAACACGATTTAATGAATTTTATTTGATAGAAAAAAATCCCAAAGTTACCCCTTTTCAAAAAGTTGTTTCAAGTTTATGACTAAACTAATGAATTTTTTTACTAAATTTTTGTACTCAACGAAAGCCACTAAAAAGTTATAGATGCATTCGCAGAGTTTGACTTGATAAAAAAGTATCAGTTATTCACTATGTTTAAATATCTACCATATTTATGGCGCGCCGTTCGGCCAGCTTGATCAGTCGCGTTTCGGCGCTCACGGACGACGGGCCTGTGCTTGATTTTGCAATTTTGACAACCGATAAATTTTAAATATTACGATCATAGTGCCACAGTATAACAATATCAGTAGGTATTACTAGTGAAGCACGCTATGATCTTGATTTTTGATACCGTTTTCATTGGAATTGCAAATAGACGCTGATACTAATTAGTACGCTGTTTACTTTATGTTGTAGACCAATAAGGGAGTCTCAAAAAACTGACGTCGATACCACATCAGTAAAAAATTCAATGCGGATGCAATGGAAAATAGATAAGCATCGGTAATATATTCGTCCGTTAAATCAGAGATCGGGATAAGGAAATAATGAGAGGGGAGAAATCCCCTGCGTAAATCCCCTAATATAAATGCAAGTAAGGTATCATAAATAAATAAATAAATAAATATTGGTGGACAATTCACACACAACACTATCTGACCCCAAACTAAGCAAAGCTTGTGTGATGGCAGCCAGATAGCTGATATAATACTTATATAGTTTTAAATACATACTTATTATACATACATACATACATACCTAACTTGCATTTATCTACCATTTAGGTAAATTCTTTGGTAGTAAGGTACTTAGTACGTGGAAGAAAAGTCCTCACATACAGATTTTACCACTTTGGAAGAGACTTTCGCGCAAACTATTCAGTTTAGAATAAAAATGTTAGGAACTTCAATACAATTTTGAACACCTTTCCATAGATACACGTATTGTTTTGTTAGAATTTTTATTTTTTTATTTCTTTTCCAAGTTTGTGACACCACCAAATTTTTTTGTTTTTTCTTTTTTTTTGTATGAAAATGTTAATATTGTTCATAGAAATTTAGACACTCGACCAAATTTGATAAGAAGCCTTTTAGGCAGTAAAATTACTCGTAGAATTTAACTCTGCACTAAATTTCCGATTCGTATTTTTTATATAAGGTTTAGAATCATTTCCTGAGCATAAAATCACAAAATAATAACAAATCCAGGTGGAGCTTCAAGCGCCAGCTCGAAAAAACGTTTTTGGCTGATATTCTGAAAAAGTTATAAAGCCTATTATTATTGTAGAAAATAAAATTTCCCATTTTTGTTGCCAGTAACTTTTTTTTCGAACTTACCGATTACGATTTATTATGTCAAGTTTGATGATAACAATGTAAAAATAATAAGATGTGAATTCTGTTCCCAGTAGCATAAACATGTCCCTTTTTACCGGAATGGAAGAAGGGTTATGTTTTTCGCGCGTATCTTTTATGTTTGTAAATCTTTTATTTCCACATATCTTCCAAACGGCTGGATGGATTTTGGTAACTAAGATATTCTAAGACTAGTCTGGCTCGCCAAAGTGTCCTTAGATAGTAGGTAATATTTTTTTACGTGTAGATTTTTTTGTAGTCGGGGTTTTTATATTAAAGTTATTCTATCATATTGCTCGTTGCTCGAATAAACAGCACCGTTCATCATCATGATTGAAGAGTTGAACGAGGAGTTTGGTCTCCACTTTTGTAATATGAACAACTAAGCTGTGAAACGCATTGCCAGAGTGGGTTTTTGTCGAAGGTTCGAATCTTGGGGTTACAAGGTACACTGTGCTTGTTTCTATTAGAGAAACAAGTTCCATCGTAGACAACATCATTTTCATCCACTATTATCGGCATCATAGCAATCGTATCATTGAATGGGTTATAAATCGTAAACGGTAAGTTTAACAAAAAAAGTTTACTAGCAACAAAAATTATTGTCAAAATATATAGTTTCGACCAAAATATCGGTTAAAACAGTTTTTTTCAATTGGCGTTTGAAGATCTACCTGGATCTGTGAGAATTTTGTAATTTTATGCTCAGTAAGTGATCTTTACCTCATATAGAAAAAATTGGATTAGAAATTTAGTGCAAAGTTGAACAAAAATCCTTCTATTTTTACTGGCCTTTCATTACGTTTCAGCACATTTTTTTTAATGTTTGACGAACTTGTGAATTATTAGGAAACATTTTAAAAATATGCATGAAATTGGAAAAGCCGTTCTCAACTTATAGTGTGACCAAAAAGAAAAGGTTGAATTTTGTATATCTACGAGTATAGATAAATTTAATATTTCTTCGTTCATATACCTATCAAAAAAACTCTTATCACTATTCACAAAATTGTTATCACTAGTATAAACAAATCTTGAACAAAAAATGAGTTTAAATTACATAGTCAAATATTGTAATGTTATTTCTGCACTGTGGCACTGATTCCGCGGTCGGTGACGGTCGCGAGAACAAGACAGCGTTAAATGCCTAATTTGACAGAACTACCTGGCCTTAATAAATACATTGCGCGTAATCTTTATATCCTATATAAAATTTCGTGTCATGATGTTTGTGTTCGTACCCTTCTAAACCACGTACACTATTATATACCATTTTTTTAATGAAATATTTCATGGGTGTTTCTTAGGTACAGTAACTCTCCATTTTCCATTTAGTCGTCGCGTCTTATAATCAGGGTATTATTATTTTTGTATGAGGAATATCGTAAATAATAATTTAACCATCAGCGCCGCTCATTGGCTTTATTTACATTACATTTGTATCGTTTATATTACATTTGTATTGGATTAGGAGAAGAAAAGGAAGATAGAGAAATAAACATTACAAACATTTTCTTTATGATGCTTACACACTAGTCCGATTTCGTCTGTTGAGCTAATCAGTAGGTAACGATTGGAACTTCGCTAGTAATTACTCGACATCGTCTTATTATTTTCTACGCCTCTTCCCAGCTCAGAGCCACGTCTGCATTTCTATTCATTACCTGTTACTGCTTTTAAGTTTTAAATAAAATGATATACTTACTTACTTACATATACCTACTTGGTATGTATTTATTCAAGCAGATGCATCGAAAAAAAATTACAGCCTCATACATAATTAATGACCTATCAAATTGTTACGTAAACAAATACGAGGATGACATTCGGGCAAGGCTGTATGACTAGAAATAAATATTCACTGTTTCAGCAGTAAATCTTGTTTGCCACTTAAAAACTCTACAATCAGAAGTTAATTCTTTTAGGATGGTTTGAAATTAATGCACTAGGAACTGCCGATAGAAGTGAAAATTTATAACTCAGAATTTGATAGCTCACTTTGGAAACTACCCGGGTGAAACCGGAGGGCGTGGCCATGACTATGGCCATCTATAAATACTGACGCATGCCTAGACGGCCATGCCCATGGCCAATGGGAAAAACTGACGCATTTCTAGATGACCAATGTCTATGGTCCCGAGTTTAGGTTAAAGTTTCTATATACGCAACGCTAACGGAGACGATGGTTTTTGTGCTTCGACTACTTTGTTGAAAGATTTCCCCGCTGGGGTCATTGGAAGTGACTCAGAACACTTAATTTGTATAAATACCTCACTTTGTTAGCACTACACGTAGTATTGCACCACTTTATCAGATCCGGTAAATAAAGGAGTGCATCAAATAGACTTATTTTGCACAACCGACATTACGTACGCACAGCCTTCACCTTGCCGATCGTCGGAATCAACCGTGACGCGAAGAAAAACGGCTATTACTTAATAATTCGATTATTTAGGCCAAGTTCATCGGTTGCTATGCCCGACTGGGCCGCTTTAGTTAACAATCGATTGCGTGGTTACGTATCGAATATATGTAAGTAGATAATTATTGATCCGTTATTCGGATATGACACACACTAACTGCTAAAAAGCTACAACCAACCAATGAACCAATGTTATCTCGGGCATTATCGTTTCAGTTCTCTAATAGGTATTCGTACATGTTTTCTTCCCTAAATTTGAAACTTTACCATCACGCTCTGTTTGTATGTTGTTTAGTGCTCCTACTTTTTATAATATAGAGTGACGGGACAAGTAGGCCGTGCGCCTGATGGTAAGTACATATTGTACGTATGCAATCAACAACACAGTGCCACGTAGGTTAGTTAGTTTGGCGGGGCCTTTTCCGCACTTAGCCTCTCAATTGGGCCATTGTGCGTGGCTCATATTACCCTTCTACTCCAGCCATCCCAGGTTATCCCAGAAGGCAAGCAACCTATTCAGGTTGGTGAAGGCCTCCGGAAATGCCGCTGGGGAGTGGAGGAATTCTGCCCGTTGATCTGCCACGCTCCTGCATTCCATAATCACATGCTGTGGCGTTTCTTCTCCCTCTATGCATCCCTTGCATAGAGGGCTGTCTGTCACACCTAAATTAAATAAGTGCTTGTTTAGAGGACAGTGAGTGCCACGTAGGTAGGTATTTGAATGTGAAGAATTAATCACCTATCGTTGCCCATTGACCAAGACAGTAATTATCAGGAAAACCTACTAAGACAACGCATTCCACAGCCTAGAAGTTGTATCACAAAAAAAGAGTCAAACTTCGTCGTTCGAGTCTTTTGAACGTCAACTCTATGAAACGATGTCGCCTTTTAGAGGTACAAGCAGTCTAGATTATTTATTATTTTATGTGTTAGTTTTTTTGATATTAGTGTCTACGAATGTTACTCTTTCGTTATTCTTTTATTTTTTACATTTACTAGCGTTTACGCTACGCTAAGAAGAGACGTAGTTTCCTTTCATTAATAGTAGGTATTTATTCTATGCCTAGGTACATGTACCAAAACGGAATCAGCATTGTGATACATTTATGTAGGTTATTGATTGACTCATGTTGTGGTTTAATGAAGCTTTTATTCTGCAACACATAAAAAGGGCAAAAAACTTTAAAAAATTTGGCCAGCTAGGTATATTTCCTACGACTTACAAACAATAACATCAAATACCTACTAATAGCGAAAGTGATATATTATAGCTGAGTGAAATCAGACCATTCAAAGTTTTATTATACCTACAAATTAAAATTATTCAACATTTAAATACAGCCTAGACTAAAAGAAGTTACATAAATCCATTATTGCATTTCTGGTTAAATGATTAAGCTTAGATAGAATTCTAAATCTATTAAATATTTATCATTTAAATTAGTCACGTGATGTTACGTTTGCTATTATGTTATGTGATCAATGAATCAGGCATGTGATTTTAGATACATTACAAGCAAGAACAAAATTAAAAATTTTGATTAACCCCTGACTACCTCGGATTTATTATCTGTACAACATTCTACTAGTCAAACCCTTTCATTTGATACCCATATTGAGGGAGTTGTGAAAAAAGAAATGATTTCGCCATTTTGTGGAAGCGGTCATCTTGGATTTGAAATTTGTCATAGTGCAATGTATTCTACTAGTCAATCCCTTTCGTTTGATACCCATATTGGGGCAGTGGTGAAAAAAATAATTTAATTCGCCATTTTGTGGTGGCGGCCATCTTGGATTTGTTTTTTTTTATAGTGTATAGTATTCTACTAGTCAAGCCCTTTCATTTAATACCCATATTGTGGTAGGTTGTGCAGAAATATTTGATCTGCCATTTTGAGGAGGCGGCCATCTTGAATCTTACCATCAGGCACACGGCCTACTCGATTTATTAAAAAAAAAACAGAAACTAGAGCTTTGTTTACCTAACCCCATAATTTCACGTATCCTTCTTTATCAGTCAAGGAATCGGGGAACCGCGATGCTCTAAGAGATACATACCTACATCTTAGGGTACTCGCCCTTGGCCAAAGTGTGTGATTGGCTCTCTCTTGGTGAGTGAAGGCGCCTAGTCTTCCAGCTAGCCTGTTTATAATATTATGAATGTCAATGTTTGGATGTGCGGTTCTCGTTCTCGATGTGATTGAGTAACAAAAACGTTAAAACATCCAATCTATGGCATTTACTATAATATTAGTAGGATCTTGAACATTGCATTTATCACGATGCATTATTATTTCGTAACTAAAACTCATTCCATATTTCAACTCGATCCGTTCAGGCCATGTTCAGGCGTTCCGATATGACGTGAACTTAAATATGCCCGAGCGACACGAGGCTAGTTTTTCAAGCTAGTGTTAGTAAACCAACAAACTAGTACAGTTTCGTGTAGGTAGACAAAACTAGCGTTGTCTACACGAAGCTAGAAGTACTACTCGTACTACTTGTATTCCGTTGAGACGTTCCCGATTTATTTGTGATCGTAAGTAGTAAAAATTTGATGCACTCAGTGCCTATTTTTTTGTGATAACTGATGAACCATCCACAGAAGGCTGGTGAGATCATTGAACCGTTTGCCACAGAATTGGGTCAGTGTTAAGATATTTAAACTGAACAAAAACTACAGTACAGAACCAGAAACCATGAAATTTTTGAGCAAAGTTGAATTAGTATAGAAATGTTCAAGATGGTGACGTCAGCTTACCTGTTACCTTCATTTACCAATCGTTGTTGGTTAAGAATGTATATTTTTTATAGCATAGAGATGACGAGACGATCAGGACATGTGCCTGATGGTAAGCAACATACCTGCCACATAACAGCACAGTGACACGCAGCTATCTACGTCTAAATCATTACCTAACACTGCACTGCACTCGTCACCCAGAGATCAAAGATATTATATCTCTAAGCCCTGTAATTTCTCTGGAAACATTGCCCTTCAAACCGGAACACAGTAATGTTTGCACATTAATGCTTGGGGTAGAATAACTGGCAAAGGTGTGGTACTTCCCCAAGCTTTTTTTCATTGATAAGACTTTTTGAAGGGAAGAGCAAGAGATATTCCTGATGGTAAGCAACACGTCAGGCCATAACAGTTATTTGAACATGAAAAGCCGAAGTCACCGCTTGCCACACTTTGGCCAGTTAATCTACCGTAGCGCGGTGACGTGCATATATTACATTGTTTCAGCTTGAAGGGAAATGTTTTCAAAGAAATTACAAGTAAATAAAGCTTTAATAATATATGTTCTTCAGTTAATTTGTTCGTCATCTATTCTTTGCGTTTCCTGTTTTAGTCACAGATCACTATAATCTTAGTTTTTTCCAAAGACTTCGATTTCGTACCAAAAAAATCGAAATCTATGGTTTTTTCCCAAAATCAGTCAGTACCAGTATCAGTCAGTGTCATTTGAGATTAAGCCTGTCCACAGATTACACACCTCAGCTTGTCCGAAAGCGGTAGGTGGCAACGAAACTTCTTCGAAAATTTCTGTTAGGGGGAGTCCTTACAGAAAGTACTCTTCAAATTGTGCATAAATAGTTCTACCTACGTAAAACAATTTATACAAACTTAATTTATTTCGGACTATAGTTTGAGCAGATATTGTGGTTAATTCTACCTATACCTAAAATTTGGTATGTAGTCTCAAACAATTCCAAGAGATTTGCTAAAATAAAAAAATAAAATAAAAATCAACAAAAAAGAAACATTAGGATTATGTTAACGAAATTTCCAAAAATTTTTGAACGAAATTGAGTCGGTATAGAAATGATCAAGTTGATGACGTCAAACAACTCAAAGATTGTCCCAAGTTTAGCTATTAAATTTTAAAATATCAAAAACTCACATTAAGTTACAAGTATTTTAGTTTTGTTTTGTGTGAAATCAGACAGGAAAACCTCAAGCACTGTACTTTGAGGTCTAACCCTACCGGTCCGTCTGACTGTTGACCATGACCTACGACAAAGTTCGTTGACTTCCACTTTTCAGACATCTGAGTGTGGCGAAATTATGAACTCTAAAATTGATTTTCGCTTCACTTTGTTTAGTTTTCAAATGACCTAGAGCTAGAATATTTAGCCAATGTCTAGTTTATTCTTATTTGGGTTAAATATAATGTGGTAGGCGGATAAAATTCTCATTTAATTAAGTTTATTCCGTGATTGGACTAATATGGCTATACGCTGTAGGGCAAGGTTTTCTTTGTTTCTGCAATGAAATATTTATTATCTTAATACTTTTAATATTAAAATTGCGAAAGTTTAGATCTTAGTTGTTCAATCACGTCGGAACGTCTACACGGATCGGATTGAAAATAAGAACACAGCTAGATCATAGTTGGGAATAGCACATAGGCTACTTTTTTATTACGGAAAAAATAATGATAACGGGGCTATGCGGTGAAACCGTGGGACACTGCTATTTTACTATATAGTAAAAAAGTATGTTTGATAGTTTTTTCGCAGGTATAAATTTGAGGTAATTGCTTAAAAAGTCTTTTTTTCAACTGACTTCTGTACATAGTCATGTATTTTACCTACTGATAATGGCGTCCTGCACTATACTTAACGGTAGCTTGAGCCTCTGAGTATTTCATGAGCAAATGCCCAGGTTGTCATCACCACTGCCTCTAACAGCGAAAGACAGTGAGAAAGTGGTATCGTGAGGCAACCAGAATATTTCAAGAATGACATCTACCATCGCCAACCTATGTACATTTGGTCAGCGAGCGTGCTGAATTATGTATGACCTTGAATCTCCTAGCGCGAGATCTAGAGTCCCAGTAGTAGCAACTTTGTGTGATCATGTTAGACCTAATTGCAATGACGACAGGGCCAAAAATATACCATTCTGAGTAAAACGTCAGGATTATGGAAAAATAAGGGACACGTATTTTTTTTGTTTTATCAAATTATTAAAAATTGACAAAGATATAGATCATCAAACTTCCGGAGTAGGGAGTTGTGACGTCACACTACAGGAAAAATCGTATCATATCGTGACATCACTCAAAACTTCTTAGCACTGTATCTTCGTCGTGTTTTGTTTGTGAAACATAAGAAAAAATACATGTACAATATTTTTTTATAACCTATCTGACCGGATAATTACTTTTTTTGTCGTCTCGTCTATTATGATATGTTTAGTGCCCGTTAGCGTTTAAAAAATAGGACGACAACAGATTTACAAGTACCTAGTATTCTAGACGAGAAGTATTCTACTAATATAATAATGCGTGGTTTTTAATCCCCAACCAAAAAAGGGGTGTTATAAGTTTGACGTCGATGTCTGTCTGTCCATCTATCTGTCTGTGTGTGGCACCGTAGAGCCCAAACAATGGGTATCAAATGAAAGGGCTTGACTAGTAGAATGTTATACAGATAACAAATCCGAAATAGTCGGGGGTTAGTCAACATTTTTAATTTTGTTCTTGCTTACCTCTAGAATAATCATACATAGACTATTTTAGAAAATAAAATAAAAACGGAAACGAAAACTACGCAGGTAAAACCACGAGACGTTTCATGTATAAAATGTTGGAAAGGTATCTCGTAACTGTATTGTCTTATTTTGCAACACCCTAACGGACACTTCGTAAACAATATCCTATGATACGCTGATATCTTGTCTCAGTCTCAGAACGCGGAGTTCCTAAGATACTGTTACTAGTTATCTCTATAATTTAAAGAAAACAAGTTTTAAGTAGTCTTATTTATTGGTATTTTTCCATACTGGTTCAAAGTTAGACAGGATTTACATAAATAATTATTAATGAATTATGTTCAGTTGCATTATCCAATTTTGGGCCGTTAGTATGCAAATTGTGTTGTGATTCTACCACGGTGTGAGGTAACTTGACTATTCATCTGTTGTACATATATCTGAATGCATGATAAATAAAAAAATTGGTGGACAGTACTACAAAATTCAACAACAGAGGTCCTGAACTAAGCAAAGCTTGTACTATAGGAGTTGATATAATCCTTTTAAATGCATACCATAATCATAAATGTCAAAGTTTGCATGTTTGTTACTCGAACATGTCGGGATGGCTGAACGGATTGAGCTGAAATTTGATACAGTACATAGACTGGAATAGCACATAGGCTAAATTTTATCGCGGGTAAATAAGGGGAAGGGTAAAACTAAGAGGCGCTGCATACAAACAAACACGCTAACACAGAATGACTAGCTGGGTATCAGTCCAGTATTTGTCCGAACTCCCAATCTACGATTTTGTGTGCAAATCTACTGCAAACTGAGGCAAGAGGATAGTCAAATTATCTATTTATAAAATACCTACTTACGTAAATAGATATTTTGCGACAAATAGACAAATCTTAGATATTATAAGTAAGGCTTAGTTGCGTTGTAAATTGATGTAGATGGAATCAATAAAAAAACAACAAATTCAGGTCCACACGTGTGTGTTAGCCCAAAGTTCGAAAGGTAGTAGAGGCTATCTTAAGCTAACCTTGACAAAAATAAAAGAAGTGCCTTCATCTTCTGTGCTAGTAATACTAATCATCTGAGATCAAAAGATACAAGTTGCTTCTTTAAAAAAAAAATTAAGGCATTTCGTCTTCTGCGCTAACCAAAATTTCTGTAAATACCTAGTTGGGACTATTATGACTTTATGACCGGCGTTGGTTCATAAAAAAAAAAAGTGATTAAAATTAGTTATTACGCTGTCAATATTTATTTTATTATTCTCTCAAAAATGGTTGTCAAATCTGGCTGACCAAAATTGTGCACTAAAAGGATATTTAAAAGTGCCACTCACTGACATTGCCCTGTATTCGCCTGAGGGTATTGCCTTCGGTTTACCGACGCGGAAGCAATCGCAGGCTTTGGACGGGTTATCCAGTTTCAATGCACTCGTTTTTGACATTGTGGGTCTATGAAAACCGTATTGAAGCAATGATTACCTACGCGACTTCTTATAAAAATAAAGTTTGTGTGTGAGCATTGTTACTATTGTACTGGGTAACTATGGGTCTAACCACGGATATCGGGGTCTACTTACTAAGATCTAACTCTTTTACATTTTAATTTGGCTTATTTTGCATCTTATATCTAAAAAAATCATACATTTCATCTTCTTCTAAAATATATCTGAGAGATAAAAAATATAAGACAAATTAATATGTTATTATAACTATGTTGAAGAAGTTATAGTTCCTTAATTTCAACCCGCTTGCAAACAAAAGCACGTTTTCTTATCACTGCTGCTCGAAATCGAAAATCCATCCTTTACAAGAGAGAATAAAGTGCGGGTTGGGTTTTATAAAATTTCCTTTTGATGTTTTCCTACACACTTTAACCCGAACACAGGGTAAAATACTTAGATGTCAGGCGGGGTACAAGCCTCAGACTACATTTGTTTGGAAATATGACATTGTGGACACCGGGCTACCACGCCTTGGCTATCAAGGGCAAGTGCAATGACACCAAAATACCTATAATATCGAACGGTATTATTACCTCAATAATTAACGCCTATATTTTTCGTCATTGCTGCGCCGTTTACGTAGTTAATGAGGTCATATTAATAATTGTCTGATTGGAATATGACAAAAGAATTAAAATTAATCTAAGGTTGGATTGTTATCTTCTGAGGGTCAAAATTGAGGTTGATTGAATTTACGTTTTTATGTGAAAACCATTCGTCTTAAATTAATTTCAGACTTGGAAATAAATTTGAAATGGCAATAAAGGTTTTTATATTACTTGTAACCCGTACCTAGACCCAATTAAGAAAAAAAAAAGGGAAAATTAGCGAAGACGAGAAATGTTAGTTGACACGACGTGCCTAAACACAATTAATTAAAGATAATGATACCGACAGATGCTGTTCCAAGGTTGAAAATGTCTAATGTTCAGTTTTTTCAATAATCTTTTTGCACATTGCACACGGTGGCTATCTCGCGACACTGCTGTCCATGATCTATGATGGATTTTAGATTTTATCAATCTGTAAATACTCACTCAGACAATGCTTTCCAAAGTTTTGATGCCCTTGTTACGAAATTGAAGTGAATTTTCTTCGTTTGAGTCTTTGGAACATCACTATGAAACGGTGTTGCTTTTTCGAGCGACGAGCATTCCAATAAAAATTTATGGTGGTTTTAAATCATCTCCGAACACTCTCCGAATAGTATCGGATAAAGAAAATATTGAATTTAACAAGTAAAGGTACTTCGATTTGTTAATTAGGTATCACCGAACTAATTTGGAACTTACCTACAGTTATTTTATCAATATTAAAACCAGTTATTTAACGTAACTGGACTCGTTGTCGTAGATTTTTTTCGTTATGACGCGTTTGAACTTGAACAATAGATGTTTTATAGGCCGCGCCATTTTTTGTCACTTTTTTTAGCAGATACCATAGAGTAGATAATATGTTAACTTCGCACGTATTCATTAGCGAACAAAACAATGTAACTACAACAACTATTTTTTCTAAGTTACATCTTCAAAATATCTCATTTGTAGAAAAATAGGATTTTTACCCTATATCAGCGTCATAACTCTTTGATACTTTGGAAACGGATGTAAGGAGATTAAAATTAGGCTTAGACAAGATATTGGTTTTCCTTCGTGATGCCCTGCAACATTTGGTATCTAGTACAAAAAAGACTTTGAGAATTAGCAGCATTCTGGGCAAGCTTCCAAGTAATAGGGGGATGGGCCTTTTTCTTCTCATTGGCTCTCTTCGGCCTATGTATGTTGTGTAGTTTTAATTATGAATCTGACTGATATGTGAAAATCCCGTGGCTTACTTTTATATCTACGGCATTTTGTCAACTCTTATGGCCTCAATTGCTAAGCAAACTTTGGGCTAGCTCAAAAGACGCTGGGTCCTAAGTCCTTGTCGCGGTAGAGTGTGATAGCGGTACCACGTCTCTCTCGACAAGCAATGGATGGAGACACCTGTGGGGGGATGAGTCGGTGGAACCAACGCTCCGTGGTGTCGCGCCCGACATACCCCACCGTAACCCGCGGTGCGCGGTGGACGATTACTTATAGGCTTGTTAGACTGGCTGGCAAACAAGTTGACCCAAAAAGACGTGGAAGGGGAAACTTTTTTTTTTGCCGGCAACTATACATATCGTCGTTCGGCATCCAAAACCGCGAATGTATCAATATGGAATTATTACTGAGGGACAAAAAAAACGACACAAAGTTATGTTCCCGGTTTTGAATCTCGCGAATAATAAAGGAACAGTCGTATCAAAATAAATTGGTCAAATTTTTAATGCAGGTTAACATTGAATGTTTGGAATAGAATTGTATAAAAAAATCAACATTTCGAAAAAAATAATCGCTGATATCGACATGTAGAACGTCGATATGTAGGCTTCTTGGCGTAAAGTCCAAACTACGTGTATGAAGTTGGCGCATTCTATCAAAATGATTCGGCAACCTTAAGAGTTAATTTGCGTGTGACATTTTTTTAAATAGTTAATAGCTTTAAAATGACCCACGATTTTGGAATCTTAACCTCGCATTGTAATGATATACTTACCTAGTAGGTGTTATAAGGACAAATATTTTTTTTTCAATAATAAACAGGAACCGTTTAATAGTCGTGCCAGTTTATTCAAAATCTTGACGGTGCCGGCGGTGTTTGAAGGTCAAGAAAGTAGGTTCTACCGCCAAGCAGTTATGTGCATTACTATACCCCGTTTGAAGGGCAATGTTTCCACATAAATTACAGGGTAGAGATGAATCATATTCTGTTTCTGTAAGACGATTAGAGTGCAGCGCTACTTTTTCATGTTTAAATAGCTAAGTTGACCTATGCTGTTGCGCTCTGGCCAGGCGTATTGCTTACCATCAGCAAGGGCGGATTTAGCATTGGCTCCAGGGTGGGAGGGTCATATAGCTCTAGGGGGGAGGGTCACATAGTCGTGGTCAATTCACAAAACTGTGCGATTAGTACTTGCATGCTTTTTAATCAGTGGTCCACACCTAGGTACTGAACCCAGCCGAGGGGGGTCATGCCCATCATGACACTCCCCCCCTCCAGGATCTGCGCTTAACCATCAGTCATGTCTTGCTCGTCCGCCGTTGTTGCTTCAACACGGGCTGTTACAGTTGGCTAGTAAGCAGGAACCACGCATTTGGTTTGTTCCAGATAGTCAGAACAAATCAGGCGTCATTAGCAATGTACTCTTATAGTGTTATACTCGCCTAAATCTTACAAATATAGAATAAAAAAGCAAGAGAATAAAAGCAGATGATTCACGTTTAAGTATCTCTTCTTAAAACCCATGGTCTTATTTTGTACGTGTATTTTACTGTATTGTTATTTTTCAAGGCGGAATACACTAGATTATGCAACACAGGCATTATTAGCCTAGTGCAGTTTCTAGAGTACAACGTAATTAGTTTTAAGATCCACAAAGACCGGGTTAAAATGTAAATTTGTAATTTACTTTATCCTCACCCGTTTTTATTTTGTAATTCATCTTCTACTCGTAGGTCGTCTTGTGCGAGTTGGCACAGTTTTCGAAGTAGGTGTTTTAGTCGAATAGTATTTTTTTTCCTATGGATTTTAGATGTGTGGTCACCTCAACACTACACTTAACACTAGCATAAACTAATATAGCCTCGTGTAAGCAGAACTAGCATACCCCAAGCAAGGTCGGAAAGCCAGGATATTGAACAAGAGAACTAGCTTGATATACTAGCTTGAAAAGCTAGCCTCGTGGAACCCGAGCATTAGTAGGATAGTAGGATATTGATAATAATTTACTATTCAGCGTGGTAATCCCGTCCACATGCTGGACATTTTTCCGACCGGTAATTGCTTTCATTATCTGAATTACTTATCTCTATTGAATTCTTCTAAGTGTCAGTAAGTAGTTTACTTATATCAATGTAGTGTTGTAAGTAGGTGCTTTTCATATTTAATAGAGATTTATTATCTGTCACCACATTTTCTGTCACCACCAATCTGTCACCACAAACGGACAATTAGAATTCTTACATTAATTTCATTGCTGATTTTTAAATACTTGTCTTACGGTGTCCAAATTGTCCATACTGTTTGGAGCTCGCCCTTAATGATATTACGGCAACATACACGTGTGACATCAATATGATAAAACGGTGAGTCGAGTCAGCATCTCGATCACTAAATTGTTTATGTTATAATAATTTTACTAACCTTTCACATTTTATTTACATTTCCACAAACAATTATACCACATAAGCTATTTTACCCTTCTAAACATCATATAAATTTTGTATATAAAAACCATCAATTTATTAAACAAAATATTCATCACTCAACCTGTGTTTGGATCACTACAACTCCATCTCCGAGAAGACAGGCTAACCAGGCAGCCTCGGGACTGGCAGCAACAGTACCAGTCCCTTATCACCACCAGCGGCAGGTCAACTTGGCGACCGCCAGCCGTAACTTCCCTGATACTTGGGATACGGCACCTTCGCCCGTGGTGAGTCAACTTGGCGACCTCCACCCCGAACGCCCCGTACTGGACGTTCGGCTAACACTCGCGGTCGGTCAACCTGGGGACCACCGCTCGGACGCTCCCATACTGGGGACGTCCTCTTACTATCGTGCATCACAGGTCCGGTCGGACTAGCACCGGACTCCGCACACCACCATACCCAGAGCAGGCCATCTAGAGGAGGCCTGCCAAACAACGGACGCTCCCATACTGGAGACGTCCTCTTACTATCGTGCATCACGGGTCCGGTCGGACTAGCACCGGACTCCGCACACCACCACATTCAGAGCAGGCCATCAAGAGGAGGCCTGCCAAAAAACGGACGCTCCCATACTAGAGACGTCCTCTTACTGGCGTGCAGCACGGGTCCGATCGAACTAGTACCGGACTCCGCACACCAACACATCCAGAGCAGGCCATCAAGAGGAGGCCTGCCAACCAAGTCAGACAAGCGTTGAACAATACGTTGTTAGGCGCTTGCACTGACTTCTCTGGCAATTGTTAGTTTATCGTCGCTTCGATAGGCTAGCAATTGTACATATGGTACAAAAAAAGCAGATAGGTAAAATTTTAATTTTGCATAACTTATACTCTGAGGTTTTTGAAAAAAATGTTTCTTTCGATTTTTAAATACTTACAGATTCGTTTTTTATTCGAGGTAAAATTTATTGATTTGTTTAGAGAGAACTGACATTTACACTTCAAATTAAACATTAATGCGTAAGGTTAAATTAAGTATATGTAAATTTATTGTAATGAATGCATCAAAGATGTTCTGTCCGGTTCAATCCTAATTTTATCAGATTGATATGAGAACTAGTAGATCATTTTATAGGGCGACCAATTCAAGGTTATTTTATGATAAGTACCTAAGTTAAAATTATTTCTTCTTGTAGCGGAAAAAGGCAACCCAATCCAAGTGAAGCAAATGGTTAAAAAACCTCGATAAATTAATCGTTTTTTTTTTCTATTTAGTCTAAGCTTGAACTGAACTAAAGCGGTGGAACTGGTGGAACACTATTTAACTTTGTGTACATTTTGTCATTATAGGGTACGAGTAGATAGATAGATAAACTCTTTATTGCACTTATTTAGAAAACAAAATAATAAAAATATTCAAAACTTAAAAACAAAGTAGCAATTGGCGACCTTATCGCTAAGAGCGATCTGTTCCAGGCAACCGCAGTATGGAAAAGGAGAAAAGAAGAATAAGAAGACGGGGAAGTACAAATAATGAGTGGAGAATACTTATAATTCTACAATTAGGAAAAGTAACTATGTTACTTATAATATATAATTAAACTGCAATACCTACATACACTTAAAACATGCTACATATACTTACATATTAATAACTGTACACTCTAATACATAAATACGAATATAACATACACTAATAGATACAAAAGTATCATGTTGTACCGATGGAGATTTATGATATAGATTTAAATTGTATAAAATTAAATAAGAATAATGAATTCAAGTAAATGATCACGTCGACAAATATAGTTGATTCACCAGTTGCTTGAAGGTGGCTAGCGATGGAGCTTGTCTGGTTGATACAGGCAAAGCGTTCCACAGTTCAGTAGCCCGAAAAGCAAAAGATTTGCCGTAGACATTTTCACTGCGTGCTGAAGGCATTTGGAGCACCAAATTGTTCTTGGAGAGGCAAAGAGTGTGCATCGCTCCAGAAAGTAAAAACATCTTTCAAATAACGAGGTGATGAGGGGTTAAATAATACATTATAGAGTAGAGACAAAGTATGAGCATTCCGACGAAGGCGAATGGGGAGCCACTTGAGCTGCATACGAAACTGGGATACGTGATGAACAAAATAGGAAGAAAGAAACAAGAAGTATACAAGGTGTTCAAGAAAGAAGAAGTCATTACTCTCCATAACCTATAAAGGTAACTATTTCCGAGGAACCCATTTAGATTTTAGACAATAATTATCATATATTATAAACATTACACAGGACTTGTCACGTCTTCTCGTGACCACGACGGTTGTAATGCTGCCGAAACGTCGAGGTAATTAAATAATAATTAAGATCGTGATCAAGTCCTTTGTAATGTTTATAGTTTTTATTGTTTATTGCACATATACAACATCTTTAAAATATTTGTACATACCCTGCATTAAGAGTGCTGCAAACAGTAGTTTCACTTAAATCTAGGTAATTCACGATAATCTCAATAATCTCAATTACTTATATCAAAAAGTATTATCAATTTTGTTCCTATTACATTGTAGGTATGTACTTATAATTACACGTATTATTAGAAATTAAAATTAAATATTAGAGACTCATAGTTAACACTCTTACTCGTAATATTAGCTATACAAATTCTAGTCAATTCCGAGGAGTTGCCGCATTGACTAGGTGTGGGTGCTCAGTAGCCGTGGCCTGGTCAGCCATGGTGAATCGAAGAGGAACCCGCGATTCGGCCGCTCGCCAGGGCTTTGGGGTCCAAGCCGAGAGCGATGCGGCCAGTAGGAAGTTGCGCGGCGACTGAGGCGGACCGCGATGTTTGGCGATCAGCATCGTAGGAGTAGAGGAGAGACCGCGGTGGCAGAGGAGTGCTTTACGGTGCGCCGTTCTCCCTGCCCGCCGCGGCCAACGTACGGTGGCGTGGTCGCCAACGTTTGATGGCAAACGAGGAGGCGCTGCAGGGGACGAGGAGTGCCGAAGTGCCTCCCAATCAACACTGCGTACAATCTTGATCTTTGACTAGGAATAATAAAAAATACAACTAAGGTTTTGATTTTGCCAGTTCACTATGAAACGAAATGTTCTTAGCGTTATAAACTTTCAGATCGGATTGGGCAAGCAACGTTGGCCTGCTAAACTAAAATCGGAGACTGGCTAATGAAAATGGGATTTGGCCACACAAACGAGGACAAACCTTAAAAAAAAGTAAAATTTAACTTGTTTACTTTTTGAAATATCGATATTAGATCCGTAGAAACAGTTGTTCTGTTTGAATTGCTGCTACAAAAACAACTTCTTAACTATTATAAAACTTTGTGGCACTTTGTACCTACTTACGTAAAACTACTACTACTACGTAAAAATAGTGGGGAGGAGCCCACATCGCACCATAATATATGATTGGTGATGTATGGTGTGATGTAGGGTCCTCCTTTTACGGATTTTAGGGCTCGTGTGTAGAGGGTTTAATAAAGACTAAAGCTAAAGGAAGGATTTAGGGTTGTTCAAAATTCTACAGTCTACCGAAAAAGTACAATGCAACATAAGAACAATGTACCTTTACGCTCTATTGTGAGTCAGATAGACTCCTACGGCCACCTGGCAAAGTCCGTTGCTTTGGTATTTCAACCTTTGGTGGGTTTGTTGAAATTATTAGATACATCAGATTAAAATTGGATAATATCCTCGTGGGTTTTGATATCGAATAATTTTTCACCAATCCCGTAAAAGAATGTCTCAAAGTAGTTAAAGACCTGTTGAGAGAGAACCACTTATCGGAAAACCTGATGGTCTTGGTGAGAGATCGCTTGAACAGAAACTACTTTTTTACCGAGGGCGGGGACAGTATTGCTTGCAAATACTCGTAGATGGCGTAGTTATGAGAAGTCTTGTGCCTTCAGAGTATCTCCCTTCTTATTCTGCGGAGAGCTCGATGTTTTAGTTATGTGCTATGAGTCATGATAAAACTATAGATAAAGATGATAAAAATTCAACCGCAATTCATAATTCAAATTTTTTTTTCCGAATTGACGAAAACCAACTTCAATTTTAAATTAAATTCAGCCACGACTAAATTTCATAACGATACCTTAATTTGCAAAACGAATAACTACATAGTAGCAAATTTCAAAGGGGCCACTAAAAACTTAATAAAAAAAAAATTAAAGCATCAAAATAAAAAAAACAAACATTGCAAATTGCAAATTAAGGTATCGATAAGAAACAACCACTACGAAGGCGTCGTCCAGATAAATGAAAGAAAGACAAACTTTAAATTCTTGTTGTTATTTAAAAAACCGCCCCACTGATTTCAAAAAGATTTTTATTGGACCACCTCCGAAATATTTCCTTCCAATCAAAAAAATAAGTATCAAAATATATTTTTATTACACAATTAGATGAGCTATCGCGTAACATACGTACAGAAACATACAACTGAATTGAGAACCTCCTCTTTTGTGGAATGCGGTTAGCTAACTAGACTGCTGATGTAAAGATTCACGTAATATATAAGTCAACTAGCGGCCCGTTCCGGCTTCGCTCGGATATTGTCATATGTATAGACAAATAATCGGAATAAAAACTATCCTATCTTTCAAGTTGGATCAAACTGCATACAGTATACAAGTTTTATTGAAATCGGTTCAGTAGTTTAGGAGCACATCGCGGACAAACAATGTGACGCGTAATTTTAAGATTATGCTGTTAAAATGTAGCTTATATGACACGTTCGTAGATTTACCATAGCAGCGCCATCTATTGATTACTTACTCAACCCAGTCGAAAGGTATCGACATCTGTTAGAATCATTTGGAGTTAACAGATAGGTAATTGTGACTGTCAAGTAATAACAGACAAATAATTAGCAATAAATTAAAATTGCGACTATAATTTCAGATTTAAACTATCCTATCTCTCAAGTTGGATCGAACTGCAGATGGTGTGCGAATTTTATTATAATCGGTTAAGTGGTAAGGAGTCCATTGAGGACAAAGATTGTGACACGAGATTTATATATATTAAGATGTTTATGTATCTACATGATTTAGTCGGTGAAGGTCAATTTTATATACTATCTTAATGCGTTTACTCTAATATGATGATGTTAAACAGTGCTTCGTTTCAAAGAACATAGTGTCCAGAATAATTAAAGGGCAAAGATATGAACTGTTTTATGTCCCTGGAAGATGAGCGCAGTGCAGTGCTAGCCGATAATCAAGGCTATTCATGTTCAAATACCTGCGTGACTCTGTGGTGTCATGGGTAATCATGTTGGTAATCATACGCATGCCCTAATAAAAACTCATCATACGTGCTTTTTTCACGTATACACATTTAATAGAAATATTACTAAGAGTGTACATAAAAAAAATGTAATCAAACTCAGGTCGAGTTGTTTGTTGAAATTGTGAATAAATATTGGTGGACATTTCACACTCAATACTTCTAATTATGTCACCATAAAATTGTCAACACTATCACATTTTAATCTAACGCATGAGATTATAATCAAACGCATGAGATTATAATCTAACACACGAGATTATAATCTAACGCATGAGATTATAATCTAAAGCACAACATTATAATCTAACGCATGAGATTATAATCTAACGCATGAGATTATAATCTAACACACGAGATTATAATCAAACGCATGAGATTATAATCTAACGCATGAGATTATAATTTTACGATAGGTTAGGTTAGTTTGTAATCTGACGTGGTTAGATTATAATCTGACGGTATTTACAATTTTACGGTGACACATATTTATGTGAGTGAAATGTCCATTATGAAAAGAAATGTGACTTTTTGAATTATTTATTTTTAAATAAAGAGTGACGAGACGTGTTCGACATGTGCGTGATGGTAAGCAACACGGCTGCCGCATAACAGCACAGTGACACGCAGCTATTAGAACATGAAGAGTTGAAGAGTCCAAATCATTACCTAGCACTGCACTGCGCTCGTCACCCAGAAATCTAAGATATATCTACGAATGTATCGGGAACAGTGAATCTCTCGCAAGCGACGCCCGGGGTGCCGCCCGCCAAACTAATAGTAAATGATTTTGGCTTTCATATTCCACTTATTACTTTATTTTACCTCAAAATAAAAGAGGAAGCAACACCAAAACCATTACTGTTTGTTTGTTGCACGGTCAAATAATCCGTCAAGAGTATGAAACATTATGTCAGTTATCGTTCTTTTCGGCCATTTTTAGGTCATGTGCGCAATATCGCCAACTTAAAACGGTGAAGGAAAACATCGTGAGGAAACCGACATGTATCTAGAATCTTTCGATGGCATGTTTTTGTTATTCATCAACTTGCACTGGACCAGCGTGGTGGATTATGAGCCTTGACTCTCTCCATGCGAGAGAAGGTCCCGAGACCCAGCAGTTGTAGTGGGCTGCTTATGCTAACAAAATATATTCGAATATATTACAAAAGCTTAACTTTATCTCTTTGAGTTTTCACTAATATCAAGACGTCGAAAATTTCAAAGCTGATTTGAGTTGACTAAAAAAATGACTGTATTTTGGATCGAGGTCTTGTTTGAAATACTGTTATTATTTCCAATTAGCTCATCGCAATCCAATTTGTCGCGGTCAAACGGGATATTTGTCGTTTTCTGACGTGAACGTGATAAAAACGTGTCCTATGTCCTTCTCCTAGTTCTAAGCTACCTCCTCACCAATTTTCAGCCAAATCGGTTCAGCCGTTCTTGAGTTATAAATTGTGTAACTGACACGACTCTCTTTTATATATATAGATTATCGTTATCTAAATATTTGTACATATTGATTGACAATCGCTGGCTCACGTACGATAAATATCACTAAAATTATCATTGAAAAAGTTTATAATAAAATAGGTATGAATAGGTGTATGAAACTACTGAATAGATTAAATGAATGAAAGAAGAAAAAGAGGGGAAAATATAAAAAAATATAAAAATACATGAATGGGAATGAGATCTACACTGATGCAATTGGGGGGCACTACTTGCTAATACTGTTTCACTGTATTTTTTTAATTTGTTGTATCACAATAAAGACTTTTCTATCTATCTAATATTTATATAAATTGGACACAAAAACTTAAGCCAAATTCCCACTGCTGGGATTCTGGACCCTCCCTCAGAAGAAGAGAGCCAGGCCACAAATCACTAAGCTGGCCAAGTGTTAAGAATATTTCTTTTAAAAAACACGATAACATCAGTTACGTACATTGTATATGTCATCGAAAAATTGTAAAATCCGTCATATTATAATCTAACGCCGTTAGATTACACACAAACCTAACCTATCCTACAATTAGATTTTAAAATACCCTATACTATACCAATACTCTGCGATACTCTACTCTGCAATACTCTACAAATATAACTGAATGGTTAGTTTTGAAACAGTAATGAAATTACAGGGCTTAGATATATAATATCTTAGATCTCTGGGTGAAGAGCACAGTGCAGTGCTAGGTAATGAATTGCCATGTTCCAATAGCTGCGTGTTACTGTGCTGTTATGTCACAGGTATGTTGCTTACCATCAAGGACATGTCTTGCTCGTCTCATCACTCTAAACTACAAAAAAATACAGGTAAGAAATTTAAAAAAAAACACTCACGTTAATAGGATAGTAAAAATAGACATGCTCTTTCTATGACTAGCGGTCCGTCCCGGCTTCGCTCGTGGTACACAATACAAAGGTATAGTCTACACAGGGATCACGTACATATCCAACGGTGTAAGAATTTTAAAAAGAGAACGCTCTTCTGAATAAAACGATCTTCAATGACAGTTTGATGAGCGCTCTATTTTATTAAATGTAATCATCTAGGACTTCGTAATATTTTTTTAAGAAACTTATACTATGACATTCGAAACTCTTGCTCAATGATCTAGCTTGCGTAATGATAATCAGTATGTAGGCTTATCAAAATATTATTCATGTAACTGTAGTTTTATTTTGAAATATTGTAGAGGTACCCACCACTTTTTATTTGTACTTCCCGTCTTCCTGTTTTCATATCTGTTTTTCCATCCTGCGGTTGTCTGGAAGAGATCGTTGTAGGCAATAAGGTCGCTCATTGCTACTTTAATTTTATTCTTTAAGCTTTTATGTATTTTTTTTATTAAGTACAACAAAGAGCTAATCTATCTATCTTGCGCAATAAAAATAAATAATGATTTTATGAGATTTTGAAGTGTAATATTTTTAAATTAACCTTTTTTTTAAATATAATTTCTAACCAAATTACTAAAATATAGAACAAATCAATTTTCAAAAAGGATTAATTAAGTATCGAGGCACTAACAAAACACGTGGTCATACTTCCCGCGTTTCGGAGGTCGCGCGGTGTCCTATATAACGAGAACACAACGATAAAGCGTTTACAACAAGAGTCGCTCGCACGCCGTCGCCACCAACCTCCGTACGTAAAAACAATTAAAAAAAAATGAAGCAAGGTTGCCAAGTTGTGAAATTTCATTTTTCATAAATTACTAGACGTGATCTAATCGAATTTTAACTGTGTGCTACGCGGCATTGGCTGTAATTGTTTACCAGCTTACCAGTTCACCAACGTTGCAGGAGTTTCCAGTCAGTCTGCGCGGACGCATCAACGGACCAAGTGCGCGCAACCCACTTGCTGTGATAGTGACAGTGCCCATAGATAACACGCCACAATGAACCACTACGTGAAAATCGTAAGTAATTTTTTTTTTTAAATTAGAACATTATTAGTTGCCAGTTGTAATTAAAAAAAAAGATCTTCTGTCATATGACATTCGAAACAGAAATCAGTTACACGATTTTGTCAATTAGAGCGTTTTTGGTAATTACGAGTTTCAGTATTAATTACAAAACAAAATAAATAATCCTGAGGCAAACCCAAATTCAGAATCTAATATAACTGTTTAACTTTATCTAATTAATAAATACATTATACTTTTACGACTATGCTATTGCTGTTGTATTACAGTAAATAAAATTATTCTCCAGTGAAATAGCTAACGAACCACAATTTGAAGTGATTTATTTCAATAGTATAATTAAGTAAAGTTGCATACATTATTTCAGTTTATAATTATAGATATGTACTTACGATAGAAAGTAAGAATGATTTTATCGATGCGTTTAAAAACTCGCCAATGAGACAACAAAAATAAGTTCTTACGTAAATTGAGTTGAGCCATAACATATGTACGTGATTATTATGTAGAAAATGATAAAACTAATTTTACCGCCGTATTTCTAACACATTCCTACTTCAGGCTTACGCTAATTAAAACCTTCATAATATGAGAGATCAGAGTAAAATTGGTGTATTTTTTTATGACATAATTGTGACGTCAAATTTGAGCTTAAGACAAAAGCATGAAAAGGTTATTAAGAGGTGTGTAATCAATGTTAAAAAGTTTTAACGAATTGAAAAAATTGTGTGTAACTTACCCTAAGTCTATAAAAACTTATTTATGTTGACGTTTGGGTCATTTACAGGCCAAACGATGAGTTTTCTGAAATCATTTTATATATGTTTAGATTTTATAGACTCAAGTAGGTGGTTTCTTTCTGTTTTATGAAGTACACGACGAATTGTCTCCAAAAACCATTTACAAACTACTAAAACTACTTAAAACAAGCAGTTTCGAAAGAGTGTCAAGTTCAAATTGAAATAAATTAACTTAACTGGTATGATTTGGTAGAATTAGTAACAGTAGTAACCTACCTAGTAGTAAAATTATGTATTTATTTTGTTATCTTCCACCATTAAAAACTTTCATGACAAGCATTTTTGTCTCGTTTAGTTTGCTTTGTTTATATTCAGATTTTTGCTAAGAAAATTATAGTTAAATGTCAAAAAAATTAAAGTAAAAATTACATGTCAAATAATTAAAGTTCACTTGAAAAATTACAAATTAATAAACTATCATACGTAGTCAATAAAAACGCCACAAACTTAAAATATTTACAACTTTTTTGCACGCGTATAAGCTTCGAATAGATATTTTACACAACGCTTACGCGTGTATTTTACTCAAAGCATACTATGCGATACGGCAATTAATCTAATTAAATCAAGTTATGTCTAGTTTTTATTAAAAACAAATTCAATGAAATCGATAGGAAATTAGTAGGTAGTACCTAAGTATAATAGTTAATGTATTGTCTTTACTTAAATAATTAATCAAATTGTAATTTAATCCTTCCACCGCATTACTCATTTATTTGACAACGTCGGTTGAGACGGATTTCCTATAATACCTACGAATTCTCTACTCCACGAGATAATTCGCAAGTCCGGATTGACCTCTCGAATTATGCGTTGAGTCAATTTGGCTATCACGTATTCGACAAAAATCAATAAAAATGGTGCATCAGGGAGACGGACGAAGTCACGACTTATTAATTTAAAAAAATCGTGAAAAAATGATACCTACCAAAATAATAACCAAGTCAACAGAAAAATAAAGTAATTGGAATATTTCATAATCATAAAATAGTAATTGTCCAATATGAAATGTATACAAATCGTGTAGTTTCTTTTGTAACGCCGAGGGCTTATAGGGCCGAGGGAATGCGCATGTTTACAACACTATAACGGGCAATCATGTCGTAGAATAGATAATTTTAGATATAATTAACACTCCTCGCCCCCTAGCAATAGGCGCTTCCTCACCTCTCAGACCGGAAGAAGTACTCGAGGAACACTCCAGGGTTGTTTTCGAACGGCTTTGATTGGAAATACGACCATGGAGAGTTGCTGCGCCAGTTATGGTTGGTATGGTATGGCCAGAACTCCAACTCACACTAATACTCGGTGGCCCCTGCTCTCTATTAATGGCGAAAACACAATCACTCGTTAGTATTTTTCCACGTATCCTCTGCGACGTACAAAGTACCTGGCGGAAGCTTAGTGAACATATAGACGAATAACTGCGTAGGCTTCTTGTTCTAAAAAAATATTTCAGGTTATTCATTCTTTGTTCAGTACACGAATCTATTACGTAATGAGTTTTACAAAAACTACTCTTAAAAGGTCACGTCACAAGACAAGGGCCAGCATAGTCACAAAAAACAGCGGGAGCGAACTGCATTATACTGCAATCGTGTGATACATAACACAAAAATTGCTAAACTTATAGAACCGTTTTATATCATATTTCACAAATGTAGACCTCAAAGTCCAATGCAGCAGCTACAAAATGTATAAGACAAAATTGAGAGCAGTCCAGTCCTTTTTGCTATGAAAGGCATTTTAGTTACAATCGCAAGACTGTTTTATACTATACTATATTTCAAAAGCAATAAAGCAACGTTCTGTAATAGCGTAACGATGCATTGAATCAGAGTGTACCCAATATTTAGACTATAGGTACCTGATACAGGGTGCGCGATCTAAAGATACACACTTTCTACATCGTAATAAAATAAAACACCAAGAATCTCCCATTCTTTTTATAAACTATGTTAATATATTATATTAACTATGACATAGGTACGTATACGTATATGTATACGTTAGTTTATATGTCATATTTCAAAGAAAAAGAACGTATAATAACTGATTCATTCGGTCATACAGACTGGTCAAAGGCTTATTGACTCACCAATAGACCTCAACATACCCTCTTTTATGACAGATATAAGAAAGACCTCATACTTATGATGAATAATGTACAGAAATTGTACTCATAATTACACATTCGAAAATAACTGAATTAAAAAAAGTCTGCTACTCTCTGTTTTTGTAAAATAACTTATATTAACTGTGACACCGATATATTTCTCATCAAATATAGTTTAGAATAAGACAGGTGAAAGGTTTAGGGACCTTATCTGCAGGGTTAAGCTTTTCAAATAGTCTGAGATTTTTAAGAATAGTGAGTCCTTTCAGGTTTGAAATTAATTCCATTTTAAAAGTGACAGGTTTGTTATTTCTATATCTAATTTTAAAAAAAACCTGTAATATAATTTTCTAACTAAAGTCACTACGACCCATTTTTGGAAGAAGACGTCTTAATTGGTAAGATATCCGAAATATTTTAGTGTAAAACTTGTCGTTACCTATATGCTTCGTCTTTGAACACATCAACACTTACAAACGTCCGAGTTGGTAGTCAAACGAAATCCTATTCACGTTAACATAAATCTTTCGTTTTGTAATACTCGGGTTTGTACAAACACCCTGTAATTGGAACATCTCGTAAATCTACTCGAAATACTGGTATCAATAAAGTAAGTGGGACACCAGCGGTGTCTTTCTAGGTACTACGTATTAAATAGCCCAGCGTTGGGAATAGTAAGATGAGGCAATGGTTAATTTATCCCAGATTCTGCAACATTTCAGTTCTACACTTTGTTACCTACGGCGTTAAATATTTTCACAACTACATCAATTTATTAGTGTATTTCGCTCGCCACGATACGAGTAAAAAGTATTTGAAATTATGTAGAGCATGCACACGCTTATATTTGGCATACTCGAAGTATACACAGATACATTACTTGAGACAATATAATTATGTATTTGGGTATACTTGACTACTAAGTACACAATAATTAAAATAACAACCTTCATAAATACTGGTGAGGTGTAATTTGAGCTGAAAATTATTCGCTTAAATGATCCGCGAAGTTGCTTGCTCACAAAATCAATTATTTACTATCCTATGTAATGACACTTAAAAAAGTGCTTAAAAATTCTTTGATATTCGACTTGTTTTTTAATGAGGCAGTAGCTATGGTTACTTTAATTGTTGGTTAAACGTCTACGATGAACGGACGATCATTATAACGTATGTACAAACAAATTACAATTAGATACTTTCGGAGTAAAAACATTTTTAGTTGTCAAAAAAGTCCAACTTTATCCTATATTCATATAGATTATAGAGTTTGATAGATATTCTACCTTTCTTGTGCTCGAAACCGCATCTTGTTCAAAATGTTTAATTAAATTGGACTACAAAAACTAATATTCATAAAGTAATAAAATTAAATTCTCAGCTATTTTGTTTGATTTAAATAGCCTAATAAAGTTATAAGTGTGTAATAGCCGGCAAGATACATAACTAATTTTGCTTATTACTCTATGTGATAAATCAGATAAAACTGAGTTCTCTAACCGACGGTTAACCGGTACACATATTTATCTGATTTGATTTTACCGCATCACTATTACATAACAATATTGGGTCGTCTGGTAAACTCATCTCCGTGTCTGACAATTAATTATTATTAATCGTGAATCAAATACGCCGAATACCGAAGTGGGTTAGCTAAAACAATGAAGTATTTGATTAATTACGGCCAAGGGTGCGTTTGAACAAAGATAGTTTCTCATGATAATCGGTAGTTTTTGCGGTTTCGCTGCGTTTGCCTGATGAACATCGGTTAAGCTCGTGACCGAGATATGTAAAAACCGACCTTCGTGTCTTCACGGATAATGGGTGAACGACCTATTTTGCAATACTGCTTACCAATACCGGGTTTTTGCTTATCAAGTTCCGGAGACTACTTATTCGGTGATTATGATCGATCCGTATGATTTTGACCTTGCGTAGAGCACAGAAATCACAATTTAAGATAATTTTACGTTATCATGATTATTATATTTAGACTTAATTTAGTCTACAAAAACTAAAGATTTTATCTGGAAATTTGGGATAAGAACTAAACAAATTATTAGTCGTGTCGGTCTAATGTTGTGCGACGAAAATAACTTAATGATAGGGTTAGCAAAGATATTAAGTGCAGTGTTGTAACGCTGTAAGAATGATATTGTGTAACACAGAAAGCGCATTTGTAAAATGCCCTGAATTATATGTATAAGTTGTAGAAAGCCAGATCCGCATCGTTTCTCTCGTTTTTTCACGACGGATTTGCATACAAATAAACTGATGACACAAATTATTATTACGGTACAGTGTAGACTGGTTTCGAAAAAAAAATATTTCTTAAAAAAATATATCTAATGATGTTGTTGGGTACGTAGAATAAATATTTTTTTTATTTTTGTTGTGTAAAAGGTTAAGATTAGCGGTTATTACTAGTATAAATTGCTTTGGCTGCCCTCATGGCTCAGTCGGTTGTGAGTCTACTCGCTAAGCCGTAGGTCGTGGGTTCGATTTCCCATCCAAAACAAATATTTGTGTGATGAATACTGATGTTTGTTCTTAGTGTTATCATGTATATTATAACAACTATCTGGCTTTCATCGTAGAAGTTCACTTAGTATGAGCGTTTGGAAAAATACCGACCAAATTTCTAAAATGTGTATGTACTTCAAAAATATAATATTTTAACACATATTTTGGGCTACCACAGCTATTTGCTTTGCTACGGCTAAGTAGATGCAACAATTACGTAAATACCATCGTGTGAATGACTTTCATTACTTCAATAGAATTTAATAACTCCCAGTCATGCTACCTCTAGACTGTGCTTCTTATAACTGTCAGAGAAATTGGATTCGAATAAAAGTACGTGTTGACATTTAACCATCATGATCAATGAGGAAGTATAACATTTTTTACTAAAAATTATGTAGGTACGGGTGGAAAGTCCAGTGGGAAGTAGAGTTAATACTTAACGTTTTGTACCTAATTAAGTCATAAAAATATCGAGCCAAAAAGCTACTAAGTTTACAAAAGAAAGTATTTTTTTTGAGATTTTCAAGTGAGTTCAAAAGAGTTTGATTTGATATATTCGTCGGCATAATTGTCGGCTGATTCGGGGAAAACAAACAGGAGGCAATAAAGCTCTTTGTAAAAATTGTTAATTGATTTCATATTCTATTACTATTTTTTTCTTACAAACTACTCAAAAAACATGTATAACTATTTTTTTATCCAGAAAAAAGTTTAAGATTTTAATACGAACTTGGAATTTCCTACGGTGATTGGGGAAACCCTTCTGGCAATAATGGCTTACGTAAAAATATAATAGTAAGACCCACGATTTAGAGGAAACTAAGAAAAATCTCTGTGTAGTACAGGAATTGGGACCATGATTGGGTTAGGCAGATTATGGAAAAATAAAGGAGACATATTTTTTGTTGATTAAAATATTAACAATCGACAAAGATATATATAATTGTCAAACTTCGGGTTTGGTTGTGACATTATGTTTTCGCTTCGTAAAAATATTACAATGAAGTGACGTCACTCGAAACTTCTGAGGACAATATCTTTGTCATTTTATGTTTGGCAAACAAAAGAAAAAAGATGTGTACATTTTTTTTTAATGTAACAGATCTAATTGAGACAGTCTAATTTTTTTAATCGTACGGTTTGCTGCCCTTGTGTCTAACAACGGTAAGAGGATCACACAGTCTAGAACGAAAACAAAAACGCTTTTTGACCATACAAAAAATACAGTTACACAACATTAAGTGAGGTATTAAGAACTTATAACTACGTCAACAATTCAGCAAAAAATTCTGACCCGTAACTCGAATTATCTCCATATAGTACCTTCGAGTTCGCTTGACGTCTCAAACGTCGAACATTTTCTGTATCAAACTGATTTTGCTAAAAAATTAGAATGGTTCGCTTAAATCTAGAGTTTGGATTGCGGCAGTTTGTTTTATTTTAGTGAGACTTGCAGTATGCTTTGGATGAAATCTATCTAGAAAATTGATTGCTTTATTTACTTTTGAACCACATATACAATTAACAAAATAACAATAAAAGAAAATTAAAAATGACACCAAAAAACAAACGATAAAGAAATCGTATAGCAACACAATTTGTTAGATGACTTTACATAATTTAAAGTCATTTACTGTTATTTCGTCACTTTGCTAGTCCTTGGATTAGTCAAATGACTCTTGTAGTAGGTTAACTATTTGTTGATGTCTCTAGCAGCGCCATGTAACTAAACCTTTATATAGTCACTATTTAATATGCGTTTAGTAAATTTACATTTTATGTTTAAGTATATACATCAAAAAGATTTATTTATGTTCTTATTAGCATATTTAACGTTATTCAACGAATACGAGTACAAAGTAACGATTAATTTTCGATGATCATTTGTTGGGTTTGTTAACTATCTGCTGTATATCAAGCATTTTCACAAGACTTATGCCAAAATTTCCAAATTTTTTGAATAATTGAAATGAAACATATTTCATCAAAGACACAGGATAAAGGTTACATATGCAAATTTTATATTACAGCTTTACAGCGCAGAGCCTGCGAATTAAGTAAAACATTGAAGTTACTGTAATACTGGCTTACTTCAATGTTAATAACCTCTTAGGGTTATTATTTAATAAGTTGGCACGAAAGATTAGTCCTAAATAAATCTATTTGACTCATCTGCTTTGTAACACTAATTAGTTCCCTTAGTTTAGTAGATTTTGTCTCTAAACAATATACATATTTGTAGTAAATAAATAAATAAATGTTGGTGGACAATTCACACACAGTTGTGTGTGAATTGTCCACCAACATTTGACCCCCCCAAACTACGCAAAGCTTGTACTATGGAAGCCAGATAGCTGATATAATGTAATATACATGTTATTTGATCTTGCGTGTTGGTACTTATAGATCTACAGAACAAGTTTAACTTCCTCTATCACAAGATCTTGACATATTTTCTTGATGCTCCTAACTAGGTTCAGGCCTTGACGACAGCTCAATAATTGTGAATACCCAAAATTCCTCCGGATGAACTTCCTTCTCAGAGGCTTTATCAAGTCAAGGTGAATTTGAACGCACGTCAATAGTGATGTGACACGGATATCGTTGTCTCAAAACTGGATTAGTGGACTCGGACTGCTTCGTGACTCAGACCGGAACTGCATGGATCAAGGATAAGTCTTGAGTTGATCGGTCATAAAGCTTTGTTGTTGTATACTTGTATTAGATAAGTTTTTTTCATTAAATTATAAGTGAATTGTATCAGATTTGATTTCCATAGTACGGGTTTTACTAGTTTGGGGCAACCCCATCTAGGTTGTCTGAAAAGTGCGGACCAATTTGTATTCATATTCATTTATGTATATACTCGTACAATATATTGGTATTACTATATTATTATTAATTTTTAACTGATCAGAAAATTAAAATTAAGTGTAAAGACAATTAAATTATTCCTGATTTGTTCTAATTAAACATTTATAAACATAATAAATATACAAACATATACAATATGTATTATAAGTATGTATTTAAACATAAATAAGTATTTTTTCAGCTATCTGGCCGCCATAGTACAAGCTTTTCTTAGTTTGGGGCGGATGGTGTGTGTAAATTGTCCACCAATATTTATTTATTTATAGATATAAAAATATAATAGGTAACAATCCTAGATTTTGTGTCGCCAGTTTGGATTTAGTATCTGAAGGGTGGAATCATGCTGCTTTAAATCTTATATTATAATATTAGTAGTGTCGACTAAAAATATATTTTTGTCAGTTATCTCTAGTCAGACCAACTGAAAAAATCAGTCTAAGCAAAGCGTATTCAACTATTCAAAATTATAGAGCGGCTATAAAAATCTACCAGACACCCTATAATTCTATTTTATGATAATCTCAACGCTAGACAAACTTTGGGCAGCCAGGTGAACGTTGTCGCTAAGGTCGTAGAGGTCATTAGCATTGTGTTACATTGTTTCAATACTAAAATTAACTTTGGTTGAATCATTTGCAATTTTGGTGACTTTGATCCAAGTTTAGTCATACTTAAATATCAGATCATTGAGTCACGTAGTATAATCGCATCACTATTGTGCCTAGTAGAACCTTGTCATTGTGTGTTTACATAATAGTTGACCTCGTCTTGCAAATTCATGAAATTCGTCTTTAGATATATCGTGCGCCCTTTATGTTTGATGATATCTAATTTACTTTAATGGTAGTTTTAAGTTTTGCGGTACCAGTTTGCCACATTGTATCATCGTAGAATGAGTGACATAAAACTTTTACAACTTCTTTGTGATGGACTCTGCAATGTTCTATAGCATGTACACTTTTATTGGATTACTTTTGTCGACATACCCTCACTGCACATTGAAAATTTTTCAATTTTTCATGTAAACGTTAAAGATTTCCTTTGTAATTAAAATTAGGACCTATCAGATTCGCGACCTCTGAATATTGGAGAGCCAAAATTAATTAATAGATTCATTTTAAATTATTTAAAACAATTTAGAATAATACCTTGTTTCACTAATTGTTTTATATTAGCATTTTAATAACACGGTAGTGATTTTGGAGGTTGTTTCCGGTGGATCGACTAATGTTTTGGCGTAAATGTAGCAGGTTTATTTTTTATTACAAAATTAGCATAATATTTGCACATTAATGATGTTGATTGAATGATGACTATATAGTCTTGAATTTATGAATTCGTATATCATATACCGTATATATTACACAATACTTACGAGTAGGTACACAAATAATTACGTAATAATCATCTTGTGTTTTATGGACATTCAGGAAATCAGTTAGTCTTCTTCAATTGCCTTTCTAGATTCATTAATGGGCATTCCCATTTTGTGCAAGTATTGAACGCGCCAGAAATATACGCAGTATGTACCTATGTGTAATGAAGAAACACATGGACTATTAGACGTGTCGATATGTCTTTACCTTGCTCGTCCTCTAGGGTCGAGGGGATTTTGTTAATTTGTAAATTATTTGTAGATTAGACGGTATTCCTAAAATTTACTCAAAGCGTACGCGAGCCAATAAATATGGGAAAAATATAAGTGCTGTCAAAACGCCGACGTTGACGACGTTTGTGTCGTCAAAAGAAACAAAACAAATGAAATGAAGTCGCATTTTGGAAATGTTGACTAATTTACGAATTCCAATGCTGTTTTATGCATACAATAATTTTAGAATTAATATGGTAGTTTCAGTATTGAATGTTAAATTTCGGTTTTGGGCGCAGGGTATCACATTATTATAGCGAAAATATTTGCAAATCTTCGACAAAGAAAAAAAAAACCATACCAAAAACGTGCAATATCTAGTTTAGTGATGAACGATTACAGTGACTATTATTTTATTATTAATCGATTATGCAATAGTTCACAGAGTTTATGATTATACGAGTATGTTTTATTATCGTCCAGACTCTTAATGGCCAGTGACGTATCCAATGGTTTATTAGTCCATTCGTAGTACAAGCAAAATGTGTGTGTACTATTACTATACTGTGTATAAGTATAAGTGGTGTAACGGAGAGAGTAGTCGGGTTACATTATAAAGCAGTTTTTCTCGATAAAACTCTCGTGTTGTCGTAAATTTGATTTTATTATTGGATCCGCAATTGAATTTCTCGTTTCGGTTTCATTACAACATTATTGAGTGAAAATTACTTCTTCAACGTTGTAATTAATTTATTTATGAGTAAATTTGATATGAAGATTTTGATAAAGATACTGCAATGGATTTAATTATGGGTTATTGATACGAATTCGTGAATTAGTTCTCGAAAAAACCTACTCAGAATTCGTATGATCTATTAGATAATTAAAGTTTTCCAACTAGCTATTGCATGATTAGACCGAATCATAAGTCTAAGTAAAATTATGATAGCTCTTACACTTGTTACTAAGTAAAAGAGACAAATTTAATGTTTCAATGTATGCCTCAGTTTTGTACCAGTCGAGTCCTCCGTTATAGTGGATCTTACTAGTGAATGATCAATGTCCTGTTCACCTTGCCTCGGCCACCTCTCCATCACGATCTTACTTTATCTATCGTTATCTGTCCTAATATTAAATATGAAAAAAGCGTCAACATTGTATATTTGTTTAAATAGTTGAGGAAATCCTGATATGAAAAAGAATGTGTATTTAGAAAATTACATTCTCCAAAATAGTTTTATTATTAAAACAATTGTTCCACCCGCAACGCTTACATTATGTCTGTTATCTCTACTAGCATCTTTCAGCGACTTCTTCCGCGTTACGTTTAAGAGAAGACGCTATGCAAGTAACTTTGCCTTTTTTTGCAGGATAACAAGCAAAGGTCGGTGTATACGTAATTCCAGGCTAAAATCACCCCTCGTCCTAAATTTCACCCACATTTATTCCTGTCAGCTATAAATATACAAAATTTCACATTCGTTCAAATCAAAATGACACTGACCTAAATCATTTCAAAGTGCAATCATTAAACATCTGTGATACATAATATTGTCGCATACCAATCACATTATAATAAGGTGATTTTCCGACAGACATAAGGCCGATTGTCACCCTTCAAAAACGAATAAAATTCTACCTTACATAGAACGTGTTCATTAAATTTGAAGGTTCCGTAGTGTTTGACTACATATATTTTTTATTTGTTTTTTTTTTTATTTAATTTGATTGATCCAAACACTAACAAATTCCTAGTAAAATTATAACGGCACATTATAGTAGTAAAGTATATGAAAAGTAAGCGAATCGCAAAAATATAGATAGACTATAAAAGCAACTTAAAGACGGAAGTAAAAAATAAGTATCAGTGAAGCTTGCGCATGAACAGGTTCGTATGACTTTGGAATTGTTGTGTTCTTATCTACTCACATAAAAGTATCATATGGCTCTTATTAACAGATGTTTAGTTTCTCAAATTATAATTTTAATTGTTTTAATTTTTGGCATATGCATTTAAGTTTTGATCAAAGGAGCCAAGAAACTATTTTATGTAGTTTAGTGTGGTCTTTTAAATATAACAAATTGATTCAAAGAACTACAAAGGTATCTATGCATAGTTTAGCAATAACTTACTCGTATTTATTACTCATGGAACTTCCGGTTAAATGTGGCTTTAATATCACAGGTTTTGCCGCTATGGCTTACAGGTAAAAATGAAACTAAACGTTTTGTGATTAACATAAATAGTGCCAATTTAAATACTTCAAACTTGAAACTAACGGTTTAGGAAAATATCGCAATTAAAATGTGAGACGCTTTTAAATTTTGATTTGTAATTGCAATCTCTTTGCGGTGTCTACTAGGAGAAGCGTCAAATTGTTGACAGTTGTTCTACCACCAAGTATTGAGCAAGCGGTACTTTGTAAATAGGGATATTTCGAAGATAAATGTTATATTGAACATAGAAAACATCTTATATATCCGGGCGGACAAGCACTGCTTACCATCAGGCACACATCTTACTCGACCTTTCACTCTCGCGGTTGATACGAGTAACTAGTCTCCAAGTCCGCAAAAGTCTTGATACTTTATGCATTATGCATTACAACGTGTATTGAAGAGAAAACAAAACCTGCATTAATGTCAATTTGGTGTCTTTTTGAGTTTGATTTACGTCAAAAACATCCAAAATTACTAAGCCGATTTATTTGTACTCAAAAGTTTTACAGTTTCTTGAATCATGTGAAGTATGAGTAAATGTTTGGACAACGGTGATTGGAATTAATGCAAGACATAAAATAAAATTTAAAGTGAATCCATTAAAATCGCAAAACTAAAAAACAAGGCTTATCGAAGTTCTTTTCCATATGCGTGCAAAACTAAATAAGAATTGGCACAAAACACAAACGTGATCTGACTAAAGAAGAAAAAGTAACGTTAAAAATAACGTCAAAGTGCAACAATTATCACTTAAACGATTGGGTATTTAGCACGTCCTTCGGTCGTAATTGTTTAAAACAGCATAACAGTTCACTCAACGGAAAGTCGAAGTTTTTTACATAACAATACGCAAATTCGGGGTCGCCACGGCCTTGTCCATACTCGCAGACAATTTTATAATCGACTGATTCCGTTATCGCATTCAGAATTTTGAGTGTAACTGCTGCTAGGCCTATTATTAATTATATAGTTATAACTTGCCAGTACAAATAGATTAATAGGAATAAATAGAATACAGCATTGCGTCCATCAGAGTTCTAAGTTAAAAAAAATTGACCTCACTCAAACTTTTTACAACTTTTTGGCTTGCGTAAGCCATGAGCAAAATTCGATATAGGTACGGTATTTAGTCATGTAATTCCTTTTTTTTTAAATATGTACATTATCTGTTTGCCAGCATCGTGGTATCCATATAGGTTATTGATACTTTATCAAGGAAATACAATAGTTATATTTAAACTTCCTTGTACATTTAATACTGTTTGTTTGCTTGTACGTTTAAAAATACGACCAAGGAATTAAGGACCAAGAATGCAACCCACAACACATTTACATACGCATACATAGGCATATGTGTTACATTGGCTATAAGATTTTTTTTTTATATAAAGAACCGTGGGATTTGTCCTCATGTGACCTTTATAGCCTACCTGACTTTCTGTTATAGTAGAAGGTACTCAATTTATATTTTTCATTTAATTATTAAACATCTTTATAACATTTCAAGTAGGTACTATTTAGACAATTACAATATTTTGACTCAATATTATGTCTAAGTTCACTATGATGTCACAAATTACTATCCCAAATGATCTATGTACAAAAAATTTAGAGGTTTTTCTGCGACGTTAGTCTTGAGTGTAGTGTTGGGACGTGCATAGCTGCAGGATAGGTCGAAGATATCAATTTTTCGCGGGTCAAAAATGGACTCGATTTGCAAAGGAGTGAGGAAAATGACATTATGCAAATGAGGGCTATATCCACCAGTGGGATAAAGAATACTGTAAATAATGAAGATTAAGTCTTTGGTAAATGTATGAAATGTTGCGGTAAATATCCTCAGTATTGTTACTTTACTATACATGCTGTTTTCTAATGAAGGCGCGGCTATAGAAGCTGCGTGGTCAATGATACAAACACAATTATACTCAACCTTCAGTAACTGGGTGACCCAATTGCAATTTTAAACAACTTTGCCTTCCTAGACTAGCCCACGTTACTTCTGTAGGTAATCATCATTTGTAATAGTTGTGATAATTGGCTGTTTGCATACAATGACTAAAGTATTAATTGACTGTTTTATACAACAGGACTACTTACATTAGCATTAAGTTTAAAGACACCCGTCCGGAAACACAATGGTTTGTGTAGAGCGTTTCACTGTTGCAGTGGATGAGATTAATGAAGATTTAAAATGCTTTTGGACACGAGATTATACTAAACACGTGAAATTATGAAATCGATCGTTCTTGTCATTAGGCTATTACGGTTTGACACGACAGTAGTATAGATGTTTTTAAGTTTCACTATTTGCAGGTACAGTATGACATCATATCATTTTCAAGTTATGGGCCCTGAATTGTTGTCTTCGGAAACTAACAATCTCTCGTAGATTTGGACATTCCTTGTTTTGGTTAACCTTCTTTAGTCTGTAATAAACAATTACTAGGCGATTATGTTTGACTAGGAATTTAATTAGTTAAAGATAAAATCTAACTTTCGGGCCTAGTAAGGTCTTGTATAATTCGCAAATTTAATTAGTGAAACCTTGACCGATGCTTACTAATTTAAGGATTGTATTTTTATTTGCAATTGATTGTTTATTTTTTGGTTAAAAACCAATTATATCTACTTTATGTACTAATATGATGTTTCATTATAATTAAAAGAATAATACTTTCTTAACATATTTGTTGAGGATTTTTACTTTTAGTTTGTACTTTTATCAATACCCTCCATCTCGTCTGATGTTAAGCGACATTGCGGTATACGATTAAGCATGTCTACTCGTACTTAGATGAAACAAATTTAGTTCAATAAAAAAGGGTCAAGGAGTTATAAAAAGTGCAGATCTGCAGTAAGCTCTCCGAAATATATCCGAAAAAAAATCCGATATGGCAATCAGTAACTTCAAGACTTTGAAGTCATGTTCGAACATGGGTGTCATGGCCTTTGAGCCTTTTGGTACGTTTTTAAATCGGATCCAGAGCCTCCAGCTGTATAAAATGTCTATAATATATATTTTAATACATATTTCGATGAATATCCTTCATAAAAGGAGTTACTGTTTAGTCCGTTAGACACAGTATTTTAGTATAAAGAGTACAAATCGGAAGCGGTTTGATTTATAGTCTTTGTTCATGTATGTATTGTTTCTAGCTATGTTTTCCAATTTTTCTTTTTTCTTACATTACTTCCATCTGCATTCTTTGGCAACATTTATTTATTTATTAACTCGAATAAAAAAAAAGAGAAACTTTGATACGATACATACCTAATTACTCGTTCCACCCCGAGATTAAATCTCTGACAGGATATCCGTTTCGCGTGATACCATCTACCCAGGTGTTTTATCACGCAATATTTTAATGGCTAAGCCGCATCAGTAGATTCAAATTAAGCTATTATCTCTAAATTGATACTTCAAACGGTTGTGTCAAGGTGAAGGGATCAAATCAGTTAAATTTACCAACAGGCATTTATTATTTCAGAGGCATGAATCATTATATATTGCAAATTTTTTTCATACAATCCTTTGCTTATGTGCGTAACCACATAGATCATATTTTGGATGCATATTATGTGTATCATTACAAATATTTTTTCTCTCTTCTGGAACAAAAAAACATACTGAATCGTATCTAAATATAGAATCACCCCTGCGTTTTAAACATTTAGTCAAGTCTTACGCGAGCCAATAAGCTGTATGTACATTTTGAGCATGTCAAATCGGTATAACAAGATCCGATCTTCGAATGTTCATTAAGCTTATTCCGATGAATTGAGCTTAATTGAAATTGAATTGAGTTTTATAATACGGTAGTAAGTCTTGTTTGTCTACATAGGTCATCGACAAGGTGTTCTATGAAAGGGACTATCTTGCTTATGGGAGTTATTTTACAACTAACTACACTACTTCCATAAATATTCTCACAAAGCCATATACCGGTAAGCTATGTAAGCCATAAAACATAACGCCATATACCGATTATCAAGTCCACTACTAGTCTGAAGCGTGCCCATGCTGGCAGCATCACTACGGAGATTCAATGGTAATAATACGCTAAGTCAAATAAACGCCAGTATTTTAAGCGTTCGGAAAGATTTTTGTAAATAAGATGAGCTTCCGGTTTCCACGGGCCCGATTCCTCCAATTTGGGTAACCACTTCCGAAGGTTTGTTTTCGTTGTTTGTGACACTCAGCAGAATTAGACACCGCACCGGCCCTACCATGTGTCTCTAGAAGAAGTAGGAAATCAGTTTTTTTGACATATGTAAAGTAACCTTTAATCAATCAATGATGTTAACTTAATCTGAAAGACCGAAATCAATATCTATTTTCAAAAATACTTTTTTTAAATACACATTCCATAAAAAGTTGTTAACGTAAAGATCCCTACAAAAAAACTATCAACAATGTTTGAATCGTTGTAAAAGAATACTTACGTTAAAACACACAATGTTTTGTCACAATTATAAGACAAACACCATGTCATTGTTTTGTCCTCTTAACCTCGTGCATTGTTTGTCCTCTAGTGTCTAATAGTTAACATATACGCGTTAACTATTACGGTAGTACGAGTAGTGTTTTAAGCTTTACAGATGTAGAACCGGTAGGCAGCATTCAAGCTTGATTTTTTTTATTTATTTATGAAGATATATGGTAGTAAGCCTCAGATATGATTTATTTATTTCATCTAAAATAGGTTTGCACTTGACCGCCATCTCTAAAGTAAAGCGACTGTCAGCGACCATCAGGAACTTTGCGTGTGAAACCCTGAGCATTGCTAGTATGCAAATAAAAATATACCACGTCTTTATATATGTGGTGCTTGTCGTTGTTTGATTGCAGCAAATTTTTCAGTCGCTTAAGGCAAGAACGATAACACAAGGTTACTTTAGGTCCAATAACTGCCAAAATCCGTGGTTAAACACAAACTTTAGGCGTACAGATAAATGTAAAGTGGCGTAAAGGGCTCGCGATCTTGGCATAGATACTCGTACTTCTACGCGTGCTCGATTCGGTTTCGAAACTACATTTTCTCATTTGTAGGCCCTGGTGGCCCTTCTGTGGAGTAAACTACGTGACATAAAGTACTGTTGCTATGTGTAGGGCTTGTGGTGTTATGGGCACAAGATCTTGGCAGTCTTGGCACAATAGCCGTTGTCCTGCGCCTGAGTTGGGCCACAGTTTCGCAACGGTGCGTTCACACTTGATTTGGTTTCACCGCGGCCTGCGCGTCAGGAATTCTCCTAAGTGGGGTTACCATGCAAACGTACCTATGTTTAGGTTTTGTTGTTATTTCACTTTACAAACAATTTTTAATAATATATGGTAGTAGGACGAGCAAGTACTTATGTGTCTGATAGTATGTAACACGCTTGCCTATAACATCAGTGTCACGCAGTTAGATTTGAACGTGCAAAGTCCAAATAACACTAGTAATTTGGAGATAAAAAACATTAATCTCTTTGGTCCGCAATTTCTTTGAAAATATGCACATTATAGCTCGACAGGGAATAATTGGCAAAAGTTTAGTGATTCCCCAAGCGGACTCTGCAAGCGTTTAACGTTTTGCCGCTAACTGTAAGTTTATGAGTGACTGTAATAAAGAAATAAATAAAGAGGATCCCAGTACACATGCAAAAAATGGTTTCAAAAAATATTATGCTATACCGAGACATTAATGAATACTATAATCTTTCGTTTCGGCAGAAGAAACTGTTATGTGTTTAGCGCTGAACAGTTTTTGATTTAGTTTTAGAATGCTTAAAACGTCACCTTACTCTAGGAGGAGTGTCTTATCGGCCCCCAAACATACATCTCATTCTTCTTAGTAATTGAAATGAATACTGTCCGTTCATGATTGTACATACATATAGTAAGCCACATATTTCGTAGTACCTAGAACAATGTCGCAACCATTATACGACAACCTAACCGTGAAGCCACAGGTATGCACTAACGTTGGTCATTCACGTGGTCAATTGACTATAATATATCATGCTATTTTATAGCTAAACCCGACCGCATGAAGTTCACTTTATATGAAATCTTCTGATCTTACAAAATTCGCATAGTTAACGTCACCGTCGTAGACAAACTAAAACGGTAGTTTACAGTAATTTGATGGTGTATAAATTTTAAAAACCTCAGTAATTGGCTCAGTATTTCGCACTTGATCACAACACCTTTGAAAAGTTTTGTATACAAAACAAGACAAGTAAAAAATTAAGCGTTCACATGGTTCGAATAAAGAATTAATTAACATTTAGTAGATTTTAGTGTTAAGTTAATTTTAGATAAATTTGTATGTCTGCTTCAGCAGTCCCAATTTGTGTGCTTCTGTTATTGGGAATCGGAGTATTTTCGCACAAGGGCTTTATCACACAAGTCACAACAAAATTTACTATCTCGAAAGATTTATTTCTTGGAACATGCTCCATTCCAAACTCTAACATCTGTACTCTGAAAAGTGCACAGAGGTGCTGACGGGATTCGAGCTTACGTCCTCAAGGTTGTGAGTTCGTTCGCCACTAGGTCACCACGTCTTTATAAACTTATATTTCTAACTAGTTTTTAGATTTTTTTTAATAGCTGTGTTACAAATGTTTTTAACTAATAGATGTTTATGCACTATTTTAAAATAGAGTATTCTATATGAGACTCAATTTTTCGGGATAATCAGTATCTTATGTTCTATTGCAGACTCAAGTTCCGATTTGATCAGTTCGTAAGAAATGATTTAAAAATTTAGTCAAATAGACTTTGACATGTTTAAAATCAGTGACATACCAGGCTTAAAGTATCCAATAAATTCGATACCGAAGAGAGTATTGAATGCAGGGCTCTTAGCAGTCTGAATGCGTAGGTATGTTGCAAACGACCTTGCTAGGATAAATGGAAATTAGATGATACTCTTTAAGTTAGAATTGTTAAGTACTCGATTGGCTAACAAAACCTTGCGGGACGAGGTTAGTGCAGGGGCTATCATAGATGTATAGAATTTATCACCGGACTACTTCGACGACGAATAGAATGATAATACGTCCTATCACTATTGTGTTTAGGGGTCTCACTAGCCTATATTACACGGCCTGCACTTATGAGTATCCTAATGAATCCTAGTCTATTACTACCCATTGACTTTTTACTGTCGTATTTCAAATATTTGCTCCAGACTTACAAGAGGTTGAAACTTCAAATTGATATTGAAATACAAGAGACATGAAGTCGGTTATAAATTGATCTTAAATGTAATTATCTACTTCGGCGGTGAGTGTCGATTTCCCGTGGAGTAAAATTTTACAATAACTAGATATTATATATGTTCAAATGATGCTTTAATAGATCAAATACTTGGTTGACCGAGCTTTCCTCGGTTTCAATGCGTTTATAAAGGGCTCTAATTAAAAGATTTTCTCAGAAAAAAATAACAAAAAGCAAAGACCCGAGTGTAACCATCAGGATTCGAACCGGGACATGTTGACTCCGAGGGCGAGCATTCCGTCTGAGCCATTTAGACTTAATGAACAGTGACGAAATAAGTTATCGTATTCTAATGACATTGTAGGAGTTTTTCATTGTCTTAAATCGTCCCCGAAACCCCCTGTATACATAATTTCATGAAAATCGTTCGCGCCGTTTCCTAGATTCAGATTCTATATATATATATACCTACAAGAATTGCTCGTTTAAAGGTATAAGATAAGATTTTAATCATAACACAGCCGTGGTAGCCTTTTGTAAAAAATGACCGATTTCAGAAAGGTTGTAGTAATCCTGGATCTTTGAGTATTTTACCAAATAGATATTAAGAATGTTTTTCATCACCACCGACCGCAACAGTGAACAGGAATACCTCTTGAAGATACGGTCCAAGAAATACCAGACTGGAATGTTCCAAGGAAGTTCCATGTGTTTACTCAACGCGTAGACATTGTGGGTATATCTTAAATAATATGTTATTTGGATCAAAGGCTTTCGGAGAAGTTTTTAGTCTAAGTTTACTCTTTTAAAGTACTTAAAATACTAAGCCTTTTGAGTCCTAAACTCGTTATCTAGCCATGTGACTATCTAACCGAATATCCTTGATGCAAATTGTTCACTGATTACGTTTAAACTTTCACTAGAATATGGGCCACAATGGAGTATTAACTAAACTGTTCACTAAATTTAAAAACAAACAATAAATTTAGAATTCAGAAGTAGATTAAATAAATATACTGTTTTGATTAAATAACACAGTTTAAAGTTTAGATTCTGATGTACGCTCAAAAGGATTCGTCTGCTATAATTATTTTAAACAATGTTCATTATCAGATCAAACCAGAAATCGCCAAGCTGTTTCATATAATCTTATGACCGTTGGACCAAAATGTAAAGAATATTTTTTTTTCAGTGTTGGTACCATTGGTACTCGTAGTAAAAGTTGATAATAGTACTGAATACAAACATTACATTAGGTTTTGAACAGTTGAGTTTTTGTTCTTATATACTGTATACAGAGTACAAGTATAAATATGATGAAATGAGTTCTTAAATAATATATAGTGTTTCGAAAACACTTCTAATCTCTAGAGATACATTAAACGTATTTTATTGCATTCATTATTTCTTCTACTTTACGTAGTAAAGTCTTGAGTCTAGGTTTTAGTTTTACTTTACAATTCAAAGACCGGCACTTAGAATAAATAGCATAATATCGGTCGATCGATAGGTTAAACTTCACAGAGATGAATTGGAACTATTGATATTTTAAACAAATTAAAAAAAAGCGAGACGATTAAAAAAGTAACGAGTCCGCCAGTTCATTAAAAATATAGCTTACGTAAATATTTTTTATTTGTTTCAAAAACAAAAATGACGAAAATACAGTGCTTAGAAGTTTCGAGTGACGTCACTTTGTTTTTTTATTAATAAAAAGTGTCGAGCAACATCCCTGCCACATAACAGCACAGTGACACGCAGCTATTGGAACATGAAGAGTCCCAATCATTACCTAGCACTGCACTGCGCTCGTCACCCAGAGATCTAAGATGTTATATCTCCGAGTCCTGTAATTTCTCTGGAAACATTGCCCTTCAAACCGGAACACAGTAATGTTTGCGCATTACTGCTTGGCGGTAGAATAACTGGCAAAGGTGTGGTACTTCCCCAGGCGGACTCTGCAAGGAGTCCTACCACTACAAAATTTAGGTACAATTTTTACGATGAAGCGAAGTTGCAACGTTTACTCCCGAAGTTTAATATTATAATATCAATGTCGATTTTTAACAATTTGGTAGAACATAAAACACGTGCCCAATATTTTTTTGGCTGTTGTAAGGTATTGGTATGGTGACGGATTCGTTGTCATACCAATAGCTTAAAGAAAATTAAATACGGAGGCGTAGGCGTTGAGAGATAAGCGCCCAAGAATGTAGGAAGTAGATTTTGAAATACCTATAAACTGAGGCAAATTATTTATCATAATGTTGTAAGCTCGTTTACTAACCGAAAAGCTGTTTGTATCCCAACGCGAATGACGTTGCATACTAACCTACATATTTGGTCAGACGGGCGTTTGAATCGTTGGATTTCAACATGCCTTATCAGACAAGTCGCTCACTGTGTATAGAAAAGTGGTATTATTAATTACAATATCTGCCTTACTTAATAAACATAAGACCAATGTTTTGAAATTTTCATTAAATGACAATCTTTTAACAAAAATATTCCTAATACCAATATTTTACTCAACCACTTGAGTTTCTATGACATTACAAACGTCAAAAATATCTTTATCAATTCGGCTGTAGTCAAAATTAGACAGTTTTATGGCTCGAGCTAGTCTTAAATAAATGTTTGGATTACAGGGATAAGTTTTCAATGTTTAGAATAAAGCAATATGGCAACAATTTATCTTATCACAACCCAACCCCTGACCTAGGCTACTTTGAATGTGCGTTGACGCTAACGTGCCATTGCGCGCAATCATGGATCTTGATAAACCTTTGAAGCATTTGACCGCATTTCTATATTTGTGCATGTGGGACTTGCTTTAAACATGTTCCAGTTTTCTGTTCAAAATGCTGACTTTTATACTTTGTTCTGATAAACTTATTTTACAGCTTACTTTAGGTACATTTAGAATTATACAAAAAAACAGCATGCTGGCTCAGTCCGGGTTGACAGATGACGCATGACCTCGAAAAATTCTAACAATATACAGGTTTCCTCACGATGTTTTTCTTCACCCTTAAATCCAGTAGTTATGACAATCAAAATGCAAGGTAGTGATTGAAAATCATTGTCGAAAAACCCCGTATGGTAAATTGTATGTACTATATTAAAGTGACAGTAAGACATGTAGGGTTACTCTTACGGCTAAAATCGGATCTAGGAATTACTTTGAGCTATTTTGTTGACATAATATTGAAATCTGGTTGAGAACGCCACAACACCGTCTGGAGATATCATCCAATTGATTGATAGATAAAACAATTGAAGCCATAACAAAACCGCTCGTCTGTATAAATCGCACGTGTTCACATTATCAGTGTAGCGACTGCATACCGAGAGTTCATGTACGCAGGCCTTACTTGAGGTCACATATCAAGTTCACACACTTGATTCGGACCAAACCTGTTGCACGAGACACGTATGCGCCTTACGTAAGCAAAGCTGCTACGTTTCCGCGGTTTCCCTTCTACTTTTGCATTGATAAAGCTCGCTTTCAAAACCAATTGTAGACAATTCATTACTGCATTTGTTGCTATGCAAATATAGATCATACGTGACGGGGATACAATTGGTTTGCGCAACCAAGGTCGCGGAAGACCGACCGCTGCGTGCAATTTACTTGTGAATAGACCAATTGATAATTTCGATCGATTAAACACAAATATAACGTGTTACTTAATTATATATATAACTCAGTCTGATTAAAAGGTTCTTTGTTCTAGAGATAAATATTAAAGATATACTTTATAATACTCCTTGTATATCATTAGTTAAGTGATGTTGGAGCGTTTTCGGCTCCATTTAATATTGATAATATCTAGGATAATTAGATATGTATCGTTTGAATGTGTTATGGCTATTTATTGTGGGGTAACTATGTAAGCAGATAATTATCTGTGCTCCACATATTTTGCGCATTCATTGCGATGATGGCTGTCTGATGTAAATTATATTCGACTTGGTAAATCTTCCGAAAGATTATATGTTACTTGTTATGTCATATTGTAAGGCACCATACTATACGTAGGTACTCAGTGTATTCGTTTTAATTTATTATATATCAGTTTTGTTTCTTGAATTCGTAACAGAAAAATGTAATTGGTGTTGGTTATTAATTATACAGCACACCTAAAAATCTTGTTCAAGGTAAAAAAATACCGCTCAAAATATGAAATACACTCTGTCGGAACCTTTAGGTGCATCATAAGATATATACAACAAATGCACGTACACACCATATGTTTGTACAATTCTTGAGCTGTTATTAGATTTCTCAGTGGTGCGTTACTTACTATATCTACCATTTTTTTGTATATGAATTCTATGATTTTAAAATCCTTCACTTCTGTTACGTTACGTTATTTTTTTGCCGATATTTTGCCAAACATCTCTTGGATTTTCCAGCGTGCTATAGACCATCCAAAGTAAAATTCGGTTTCGCTAGCCATATAATATATATGTACGTTTGTACGTCTTCGCAATTCCGACTAGTTAGATTTGTCATAATCAGATATAATGTAGGATTCTAATGGTGAAAGATTTTTTCAAATAAGTAAAGTAGTTTCGGACCATGTATTATGCATAAGTACAAAGAAACAATAAAATCTTTCCTTTTTGTAATATTACATAATATTTGTGTAGATTACAAGACGGACAACGACGGATAAAAAAATGAAATAAAAACTATTTTAACCTACGTTTCTTTTGTCAACAGGCCCTCGTGCTGTGCGCGTGCGTCGCGTTAACATCATCACAGTTCTACGGTTTCTCAGACTTTGCCACAAGTTTCGGTGCGCCAAGCTACAGCTCATTCGCGGCTGCGCAGAGAGATCCCCGGGCTAACACAGGTACCTTTAATATTTAACAGTTTTACGTAGATAGATTACGTTAGTCTCAAGTTGAAGAGGGGCAAAGAAAACATATAAAATGAGATCTTGTTGCGGTCACAGTAAACATTTTGTAGACTAATTTGGGTTGTAATGGTGGGTTCTCTACGCATCAAGTGTATTAGTATCGGTGATCGGTCGGGTATTAACACTTGTAAGTGCTCTATGTATGTATATATTGTAGTGTAGTCCGTAGTTATAGAGAAATATTATTTAAAAACCACTTTTAGTATTAAAATTAACGTGGTTGTTACACATATTTAATTGGATAACGGGACACTCACGTATATACGGTCGGTCAATCCGACTCGAGTTTCGGCCGCGTCCGGCGGCCTTTTTCAAGGCGAGTGCACACGCGCGGTGGCTGCCGTTTGGCACTGACAAACGGGCAGCCACCGCGAGCAAACTCGAGTCGAATTGACCGACCGTATATACGTGAGTGTCCCGTTATCCAATTAAATATGAAAACCACTTTACCCAAAATGTAAATACTTAAGTACTAACATTATGAATAACAAAAAGTCATAATCAACGCATGAACTTTGTCGTATGTATTTTGAATGATAAATGATGTCGGCTTAAACTGTCACCTAAGCTTTTGCAATTATATTTTTTATAATCACAATATAATTGTCAATCATATAAAAGCTATAAATAATGCGTACTTCGCCTAAAATAGCAATGAAATTAACGTTAAAGTAATAAGGAAGACATAACATTGCAACAGACAATTCCACATACGGTCGATGACCGTGCCGACCGTATGTTAGGTCGAATATGCCCGTAGGGCACTTGCTCTTGAATAAGCCTCATTTCGATATTTGGACTCACACTGATGATATTAAAAAGTATGAAATATGTACATAAATAATGCAATAATTATACCCCTTCTTTATCTATAATTTTGGCTAACACCTTGATACTTTTCTGCTCATGAAAATTTCCGCCAGACAGACAACATTTTTTAACAGAGCACGCTAAAAATACTCGTAGATATACATATAAAACTAACGAGAGATCTCACAAGTTAGTGGCTTAAGACGCTGAATAGCGCCAACTGCCACTTTTTAAACACACATTAAATCACCAGACTGTGGAAGCAAGGTTTGATGTGGAGTGCGTTCATCTAGAAGATCCCAATTCCTTATCTCCACAATGGATTAGAAACAGTACTTAAACCTTGTATAAATGTCTAGGTTTTTGTTTCTTCGATGAATAGTTTCGTTATGATGCTTTGTATTAGTAGAATGAGGTTGTGGTGTCGAATTTCTGTGTAAAAATATAGTAAATGTATGTAATTTCAATTCTAAATTTCAATATTTTTTTTCCAAAAACTATTCTTGACTGTGTTTGTATCGTAGCGACAGTTTAGTTATCCTATGTAATGTAAGGTAAGAATAAAACCCTACTACCTACTTGCTCTTCAAGCAAGTAATAAGGGTTTATTTCAGGCAGATAATAATACAGTAAAAAATGACTGAAGTGTACATGTATGTATCTACAATACATATACATTTATTTCATTACCCATGCCATGATATCGAACATATTTCACATCACTAAATCGTTATCCAAAATATAATTTAATTACCTTCCGATGTACCTACTTTTCTTGTAACCACGGCCGTTCCTAAAATGTCTGGATTTTTGTAATTTTATAATAATTTGGGTCTCGACTAAATTCAGTAAACTTTTCAATGTGAGTACAAATCGACAAAGTTTAAAAACTATACCGAACCCATGCCATTGTTTTCGCTCAACCTCAGAAGAAAAAACTGGTATAAATGCATAAATTATTATATTTAAATAAAACAAAAGGGCACAACAATAGATAATTTAAAGGAAGTCTCCACATTAAATGAAATACACCATTTAAGATTGGAATTTTAATCATTCCCATTCAATGTCACATAAACAATGTCACTGTTTTCCCTCAGTGTTTTATTACAATGCTGTTTTACGATTATTTGGCTAGAACATTAGTTTTGCTAGAAGGCTGCGAACAGACGATGTTATCACCGGTAAGAGTTACGAAAACGAATGTCTTGAGAATGTACGTAAAAGGCATAATTTAGGCATAACTTTGCAAACAATACGTGACAAAATTGTTTAGATTTAGATGACCAAGATGATTATTATTTTACGACGCCACATAATATATAAACAATTACACATCGGCATTTATGGTGCGTTTTGTGGTTTAATGACATTAAAGTGGTATATTATCTCACATTCAATGTAAACTTAAGTTCAAGGTTTTCATTCGTACCATAAAGATACATTAAACAACAGGTTTGTAACTAAAATTTCTTAATCTAAGTATTATACTAGTTTCAGCTATTCTACCGATAGGTATTATAAATATGAAAGGGTGGATGTTTCGATATTTGGATGTTACTCAATCACATAGCACAAACTGAAGGACCAAGCTGCCAACTCGAATATACATATTAACTATGTTCAACCCGAAAAAAAAGAATATTTCCATAGATACTGCCCGTGGGTGGGCGAAGTCGCGGGCCCATACAAGTTTGGTTATGTAACAAAGTTTCCATGGTTTACGGCTGGACTGGATTGGGCATTTTTTATTACAGTATAGTTCGGAACTATTGTGGAAAAAGTCACAAACCGAAAACAATTACAATTGTCGAGTAAGTAGCGTGCCATTTGCTTTTTTACTTCTTTGTTGCGTTTTATTATTGTGTGTTTAAAAATTGTGCCCAAAAACGACCAGTCTTGTTTTATTGATAATTCGGTATTACACACCAAGATATCCAGAACATAAACGGTTGAGTGATCTGTTATTGATTCATATCCGCAGTCCGTGACAGGATATAATTATTTTACATTCAATATGACATTTTGCGTATTTGCTTTAATTGAAAGTGGAGCCCGCCATCATTGATCTCATTTCGTAAGTGTTTTAAGCTACATAAACCATATCGTTTATTCGACGAATTTGTTTTAATTCTTTTATAGATCTATTATTTATCGGTTTATATAAAGTTAGCAGCGTCCCGTGGTTTTACCGGCGTAGTTCCCGTTCCTGGTATTTTTTCGAATAACAATTTGCTGTGTTCTTCTATATAATATTATACTCTTTCTATATAGAAAGAGTATAATAGACAGATAGATTATAGTCTATATAGACTATAATCTATCTGTATCCTAAATTTCAACCCGATCCCTTCATACGTTACGACGTGATTGAGCAACAAACATCCAAACATCTAAATATTGACATTCATAATATATTAATAGTCGGATTTTAACATCGTTTCATTGTTTTTCATCGAATATTAAATTGATTTTTAATTTATTTACCCTCGAATTCGACATAAAGTATGTATGGCATACTCAATGACAAGACTATATTACACTATTAGTACAAACACAAAAGTGTGTTTGTAAGCGTGTAGGTGGAACGGCTGAACGGATTCGAATGAATTAAAATTAAATTCATAGTGTGTACGTTAACATAGGCTCCTTTTTGTGGCGTTAAAGTTAGTGGCTACTAAACCACAGCTTACACTGCGACGTGCAGTTTGTACTAAATATCAAACTTAAAATAATATGAATAAGCCTTTATCACCGAATGCTAGCCAAACTATCAATTTACGTAGAACATTATTTTTTATGCCTCAACATCATTTATACCCAAAGTTATGTTTCCAGTAATTCATTTCCGAAGTTAATTGCAATCTACGTAGATACCTTAGCATATTTTGCATACAGTCTTATCAAGCAAAGTGTCTCTCAGGTGATCAGTTAGATCGAGTTTGGCACACCTTATCTGTAACTCGTTACCGTTCATTTAATAACAAGTCCTTAAATATCGCTTTACCAGTTGTAGCGAATTTTATTTTCATAAACGGAGTTTTACCCGCAAAGCTTCTGATTAATAAAACTAAATTATAATAAAAACTACGTTACGCACCTATTACGTTATTATCTGAAAACTTACACTAAGTACATTTGAATGGTCCAAGACCGAATAAGGTCTAGAGATAATCAAATTGATAGAATCTACTAGCCGTCGGAGGTATGCCTAGCATGCTGCATTACTACGCTAAATGCCAGAGCTAAATAAACCCTAGCTTTTTGGTAACGCCTCGTCTTTTTTGAAAATGATACCTGCTCCGGTCTCGTTAGTTACATACTTACATACGATACCTATACCTAAGGATGTATATCATATCAATAGTTCAAATATAATTTCGAAACGACGCAATTTGTATCTGTGATCAGCTGGGGAGGTTAGTGACCTTTAGGTTTGCATCTATTTTAAATCTCGTTTGCTAAACATCCCATTTTTATATTTTATCACTGTTTCAACTTCAATGACTTTTATTCCATTGATTTCGAGTAAAAGCTACGCAGCTTATCACTTGCGAAGATGTGATTTTAAGTGCCGTTTTTAGGATACTTGCACTAGGTTTCTACGAGCCAAAAACACTATAATATTTTTGGATAAAGTGAAATAAATAGTTGAAGAGTTTATTGATAGTATTTATGTTAATATGCTTCAGAAAACGAGAGTAACTTCCGTATTTTCAACCGAGCATATGTATGTATGTGAGTTAATGAAGTAAACAGTTACTTCCGCTACGTAGGGTAGGGTCACTACGTAGGATATAAAGTGTTAGAATTGTTAGAATGACATATTTAAAAGATATAGATGGGGGAAATTATACACATGTCCAATTAGTAGTAGTGGTAGGACTCCTAGCAGAGTCCGCCTGGGGAAGTACCACACCTTTACCAGTTATTCTACCGCCAAACAGTAATGTGATAACAGTACTGTGTTCCGGTTTGAAGGGCAATGTTTCCAGATAAATTACAGGGCTTACAGATATAACATCTTAGATCTCTGGGTGATGAGCGCAGTGCAGTGCTAGGTAATGATTTGGACTTTTCATGTTCCAATAGCTGCGTGCCACTGTGCTGTTATGTGGCAGGTGTGTTGCTTACCACTATGTGTACTATTTTTGATGCCTTTATTTTGTTCTGAAAACGCACCATTTACAATTTTTCTAAAATTTGATAACTTTTTGACATATGGCTTGGCTTCCATGAGTAATCTGACGCAATAACATTTCACTTTATTTTCGACTTATTTAAGAATATGTCAACTTTTGTGTTAGTCACTTTAGCTTGATGTTACGAAATGTATTTCATGACAGTAACATAAAATCTTATGCTTTGTTCTTGTTCGCTCAAAGGCTACAAACTGGACCTTTAGCTACAAATGTCTTGGTCAAATTGAAACAATACAGCTTTTATTACTAATAGTATTTAAGTTCGCAACAATGTATTATGCAATAGAAGTAGTTTTTTGTGCTTAGTGATTGTAGTGTACTGCATGTTGGCTTTTGTCAATATTATTAAGATTTGTAATAAAGGTGACTATTGATCAATTTCACAGTACCCTTATAGTAAATGGAGCTATTGATAAATTTAAATGTTTCTTGTACTTATAGTATTGGTTTGTTTAAGGGATATAAAAACATGTCTTGGAGATTATTGATCATTATTAAAAAAACAGACAGCAGACATTTTCAAATCTGCATGACATTTACTAAGTGTGATCTATGAAATATACATACAAGACAAAAATAAACTATCAAAAACAGTGAATATTGCCAACCAAATTTACACACAAAAAAATCAAAATCTTCCATGAAATCGGTTAGAAGCGAAAAAAAGGTAAATTAAAAAATCAATTATTTTACATGACAGTTAATTACTGTAACTGTGAACAAAAGTCATAACAAACGTACATTGGCCCCTATCTCTTTGTTTGACGGCCTATCATTTAACATGTGGTTGGCGGAATTATGAGGCTAATCAACAAAGAGGCATTCATAAAGAAAAACAAACGTACATTTGGACTTTATTACGATTTACACATCTGGATTTTGTTTATAATGTTACGGGACGAGTAACCTGTCCCGCCCAACTAAATCGGCTATGGCTTTGCTTTGTCTCTATCATTTCAAGCGGAAAGAAAAGAGAGAGCAGTATCAAAGCTAAGACATGTTTCATTCAGCGGTAGAACCCCCGGTAAGAAACTTGTCGGCACATAACAGTAGTTGCACGCAGCTATTTGAAAACGAATGGTCCAAATATTGCTTAGCACTGCACTGAATCCGAAGAGAAACAAGATATTTTATCTCATATTTAATGGGAACACGGGACACTCACGTATATACGGTCGGTCAATCCGACTCGAGTTTCGGCCGCGTCCAATTAAATATGTGTAACAACCACGTTAATTTTAATATTTTATCTCATTATAAACCCTTATTTATCTCAAAATATAGCCCTGCAAACCAAAACACAGTGATGCAGTACTTCGCAAAGAGTACCATAAAAGTACATAAAAAGGAAGTGTGGTTTGAAGTTTGAACCTACGACCTGAAGATAATAACGGACGTTCTTACAATTAGGCAAATAAATGGCTTCTGCAAAACTAAACTCTGTAAAGCCAAATTTTTAATTCAATTACTGGCAGTTACAAATCCAGCCGGCCCACTCACTGTGATGAAAGTTATCTCTACCGTTTATTTATTGCCCGAATGTGAAGCAAGCTTAATTGCTCCAATACAAAGTTTGTACAAACCTTAGTTAAACGTGGATTAGTAGGCAGGGAAATAGACAATAAATCATTGCATTTCCGGCAGATCAAACAACTAATGAGTAACAGTGAAATCTATGCTACTGTAACTGTATTTTGTATTATACTTACTCAGAAGTCTGAAGTCTTGCATGCATATGGATTGAAAAATTCTTTAGCCTTTATCGAGATCAGTTAGTTAGCAATTAAAAAAAAGTGTTTATGTTTTGCTATATCGTAAATCACATATTTTCTTTTGACATTTCTTTTAAGACTTTTTATTTCGAACGGAGTGAAAAAAAAAACAAATAGTACATTTTCAAAGTATACATTTTCATAATTATGTATTTCAAACTATAAAATTATACATCTGATAAATCTAATGTCAATGGCATAGTTTAAATTTAATGTTGAAATTTGCGTTAAAATCAAATTAAATTTAATATTCATAGATATTCCCGAATTTCAAACATTTGATTTGCGTTGCTCATCAATTTGTGTCAACATCTTCGATAAATTGATGATGTAGACATCGGGAGGGTATTATTTGGAAAATAATGTAAATTACAACTGAAGTTTGCTTACCGAGTCCGAAGCCAGTTTAAAATTAATTGGGAGCCTAAAGATTTATTAATCTTCCTCGGTCAATATTATACTTATATAGTCTTTGTTGGCTGAGTCGTGCGGGTTCGATTATCACAGAGAGATGTAACTTAATTGGTATTCGTTACGAATTTAAACATACGATTTTTAAGAAACCAATTCTACAAACGTTATAAATGTGAAAGTTTGAAATTTGATTCCCACGTGATTTACACTTCGGAAAAACTGAACAATTCTTAGTGAAATTTGTCACTCAGATAGATCATAGTCTGAAATAGCACATAGGCTTTGTATCTCGAGAAAATTCATAGTTCTAAAAGGAAGTAAAATTTATAGTCCCTTACTAAATTCTAAATAGACAAAATCTCGGTCAGGTACTAGTCAACCTTCATAAATGTTAATGTATATAATGTATATATTATGTGTGCTGGTGTAAATGTAGCTTCGTTTAAAAGTCCCTTGGGAATAAAAATTTGTGGGACGTAATAACTCTGAATTTCATGATATATAAATTGATTTGCACACCAAATATTTGCTCTTGAAAACTTAATTGGTTCAGTATTTTTCATTGCAAGCAATTATTCATCTTCATCAACGCATCTATGATAATTACGGTCAGTGAGGGATTAGCGAAACCTACAATTAACTTAACCGATGACTGCTATGCTCTAGTTGCCAGCTCCATGACATTGAGATGGTGAATCTGAGCTGCGTTGGCAACACTGACGTTTACAATTAAATTAATCACTATTAAGCAGCCGTAGTCAAACAACGGCCTGCTAACCGTTTTTTTCTACGCGTACAATAATATGATATCCCAAATAATTGTTGTGCGAAAAAAATATCTAAAAAATATTTGCATAAGCAGTCCACTAAATGTTCCCACAGATGGGACTCCCCGAGTCCCCTTCTCTCGCAAGGAGAGATTCAAGGCCTTAATCCACCACGCTGGCCAAGTGCAGGTTGGTAGATGACACATGACCTCGAAAGATTCTAGTTACATATCGGTTTCCTCACGATGTTTTCCTTCACCGTTTTAAGTTAGCGGCATTGCGCACATAACTTCGAAAAAACAGTGGTATGCGTGGTGGGATTTGAACCCGGGGGCAATCGCCGTTCTCCAGACTAGACCAGCCGTAACTCAACTAAAAATATTAACCTATTAGAAATTAAACATCCAAATTATTGAACACACACAGTTAAAATAATATTGGTTAGTGCTTCAATACTCCTCAAAACACCTTGTCATCGACAGCGTCGTTTTTGTTGCGAATATCTATTAGCGGTAGATACTTTTCACCAGCAGGTCGAGCGTCTATTGGTTTGTCAATGTTTATACCTCTTTATATATTTATCTTCAATAATAATTAATACGTATAGACAAGATGATTTCAGATAAAAATAACAATGAATGAGCCACCATATACATAGATTCAGAGAAAATCATAACTATTGCAATCGCATCGTTTAACAAAGTCTTATCTTCGAATGACCGCAAATATATTAGGTTGAGAACGGTTGCTTAGACTACTGATTATATTAATTACCAGATGCTATCTCAGGTGTTGTGAAATAGCTATAACTCCGCTTGTTATACACGAGGGCTAATTGCATTTTTTTCATGCTGATGCTTATCTGAATTAGTAAACATTAGTTTGTTGTGCTGTCTAGGAATATTAAAATATCACCTAGACTACGTTCTCAAACTGTCGCTTTTCTGGGTAGTTGGTTATTTAAATGAATGTTGCTGGTAAAATTTTAAATATGAGTATTTTATTCAAAACTAAACTAGTCATTTGCCTTAATGGGATTAATTCAAAGGTATACATACTAAGAAACAAACAACAAATACTAACAACAATTAAAAAAAGTTTCTGTTGATAATTTCTTACGTACTTATGTCATTTAATTTAACATAAACAAGGTACTTATGACTCCGTAAGTGTAAAACAACAGTTTCACTATAGTGATTGTTTAATCAGCTGTACTATATAATCATACTAATCATATATGTTATTATAGATCTCATCATGTATCTCATCGCCAAAAACTGTCCATAGTGGCTACAATCTGACACATCGTTTTTGTCATTTGGAAGCCTTTTTTGCCCAGTATTTCATAAATATCGGTACGTTTTTTTATTTTTTGTATTCACACATAAAAATATCCATAAATACACATATAATTAAACACAGTAAGAATAGGCAACGCTAGTTATAGAATGAGTATTAAGAACCATTTTCAAGGCTCAAAATAAAATAAAACTATAAACGTTAAAGTTATATAAATTATGGGATATAAATAGTGTTACGAAATGTTCCATAACCTTGCTTGCAACGGTCACATCAGAGTGAAGGGGCTAAATGCCGTAATGTGTCTTTTTGTTATATTTTTTGTTGACATAATACTCAGCTCTATAATAATCAGAACCGGTCACGGAGTGAATGGAAGATGCTCTTTGATAAATCATTGTCTAATTAGGTAATGGGAAGTGATCTACGACTATTATGCATTGTCTTCTAACTTTACATAAACTATTTTCTATGAATGAAGTAGGTACGTCAGAACTACTACAAAGATTATTTTACTACACATTCATTTTTAGGACAGTAGTGACGTTTTGTAACGTTATAATCTGTCATTTGTCATAAGTTCTTGGGATAAAAAGGTATTCCAGACTATAATTTAACTCTAATATTCTAAATTTATTTCTGTTCTAGATTGAATCGATACGTCTAGGTAGTCCAACGTGATTGTGGGACAAATATTCTAACATACTACCTTTCACGTGAATAAGTATTTGTTGCAATTTTATGATTCCATGTTATTTCAAAATTAATGAAGATGTTAAAACAGGTTTCCTTTACCTGAACATTTGACAAAATCTATGAGATCTCAAATCGCAGGTACTTATAGAAGTAGTGCAGTTAGTATTCGTCCGAGATTTTGAGTAAAAATACATTTTGAATAAAATATCCTGGTTGGTACGTATCTTACTTTTGGGTTAAATTAAATTATAATGTATGGAAAAATTTACATTTCTCAATAAAGTTAAAATACATAAATATAATTGTACGTTTTCTATAACATATTTTTATCGAAGGTACGTAACATATATTTTGTTCGTAAAGAGTGGATTTCACAATTACGTATAAGTATTTTTTTTATCAAAAAAGGGTATCTGTATTATTTGTCGGTAATTAATTTATCCGAAGGGATCCGTGACAGTTGTTACGCCACATCCGCCATTCTTGCTCAGCGGGCCGTGATTTGGTCATTACTGATTGTCGAACCCTTGCGAGTCCCTTTTGAATAAAGTTGTTCTAAAGTTCAGGCACATGTGACGATTAGTTGACAGTTATGATAAAAACAGTTTTCTACTTAGTTATTGATTGATATGTCAGCTTTGTTTCGAAGGTCGGAAACGCCGGTAACATCAGAGTACTTATTTAGGGCATGCTGATAAAGAGGATCGAATATGTTTTAACCAAACCAATAACTAACTTAACTTATATTGAAAAGGATTGTTATTAAAGTTAAATAGTAAAGTGTTATCTTTTGTACCTTTATCAACTGATTCTGATAAAGACGTCGTAAATTAAATGGAAGACAATAACTGTCTGTAAGAAAAGTTAAATAGGTATACCTACCTACTAATGACTTGCTCCTGTGTTGTGTTCTTGTGTTGTGCCCATTATAATTGCGAAAGACTAAAAGGTACACGCAGGATATTCATGCGAACTAGACAATAGGCGATATAACGACCCTACATAGTTTAGTTTTTGCCTCACTTCTATTTTCCTTTCCGCGTTAATTACATCAAGCTTGTCAACTCGGAAATGACATGTCAACAAAGTTTTCAATTCAGCTTGTGAAATCACAATTGACTGTAACAAAGTAATAACTGCACTATGTGGTTCTGCGAAAACATAAATTTACCGACTTGAAAAGTTAGACCGACTAGAAAGACCCTACAATCAGATCTAGGACACAATCTATAAAATTTCTATATTCTGATTTAAATGCATTATTTTATTTGAAAATAGAAAACGATTCAGAATTTTGAACGTTTATATGCTTTTGTTTTTTTTATGGTTTCTTTCTCGGAGTGGCAAAATATTTCGGGATAGATAAATAATAATCTACACATACAGGGCTTACTTTCATTTTATTCTACTTTCACAGAAATACCTACCATTTTAAATCATATCTCGAATTAAACCATTAGAGCGTGAAGAAGTGGCAAAGGCACACATTTCGCGATCTTTTATATGATCTTATATCGTCGTTATATTTGGTTGGTACAAAATTGGTACATTTCATTTTTTTTTTCGTTTTGTATCTCTCAAAATTCTGGTCATTACGTCACAATAAAACCTTGTTAGTGTTTCTTAATCCATTTAACAATGTGATTGTCTTAACGGCCAGTTTGATTAATCGGTTGCTGTTTCCAGAACCACATCAATTTGACGGTTGCCCATTACCGTTGCTCTAAGATTAATAAGCTATCAGAATGGAAACGAAGAACTATCAAATTAATTTGTTCACTGTTATCGTGTTTGTATATACAGTAATCTACATTTCCATTAAGTAAATAAAATGTTGTACATTTATTACAACGGGACGTCCAAAGATGGCACGGAAAGAACTTCAATGGGTGCGAATATTAAAGCCATTGATGATTAATTAGTTCATTGTGGCAAAACACTGGAAACTGTGGAAACTGTGTGCCCAAAAAAAAACTTAATAGAATATTTTTCTAATTTACTGGATATTGACACTTATATTGTTTTTTTAAAAGCACCTCAAAGTAAAATTTTAAATAGGCGGGTTTTTGAGCTTCGATCTTTATTTTGATTTGTTCGTTAGATAGTTTCGTTTCGCTTAATTAATTTACGTAATTTCATTGTTACGATTTCATCGAACTATTTAGTCAAACGGTGGAAAATAGGTCGAACCTTAAGGTGGTATTTAATACAAGATGGCCTTCTAACCAGTGAAGCTGTCCATTCGATTTGATGTGAATACTCAAGCAAAGCTTTACATAGTTGTATGTATATGATTCTAAAGAACATGGCTAAGACTTTACTAACGATAGGTTTTCTGTCTGAGATATAAAAAAATAATAATAGAAGCCGATTCCCAAAAGAAGTGAAAACTAATAACTCAGAACTAGATAGCTCACTTTGGAAACTACGCGTGTGAAACCGGAGGACTATGCTAGTCTGGAATAAATCTTCAAAGCATTGTTGTCTGAATAACTCTTCTAAGCATGCCTATCTAGACTAGATAGCCATGGTAAGAGGTGTAAATATCGTCGCTACAATAGTAAACTAGCCAATTTGATTTTTTTTGTAGTTTTGACTTGATCGACTTAACTTCATCACAAGCAATAAATACGGTGTTTTAATAAAATATAATTTAAGATATAATTTAATCTTTGACTCACTATTTCACTTACTTGAATAGTTTCTATAAAACCCCTGATTTACAGCATAGGTATATATAAATAACTAGCTGTACCCTGACACGTTTCGCTGTGACACATTGTGATGCAAAAATTAGATAAAAACAATCCTTGATGCGGATTATATATCATTGTAAAATTTCAGCTCGATCGGTGCGGAACTTTTTGAGTTTTTGAAGCGTACACAAACTAACATAACATTTTTATAAATAGAGATATAAATACCCGCCTCCTCAACAATTTGACATTTGCAGATTGACTAGTTTACTATTTTACCGACGATATGTAATGGTCATCGATATTGATAATGGTAACCATGGTAACACGCCATGGCCATGCTCCCGAGTTCACAAAGAAAGAACAGCACAAAGCGTGCCAAATTACACAACGAATACAGAATATCTTATTTTTTTTTCAAATACGATAATTACTATTTAATTACAATCCTAATAATATTTCTAGATAATGATAAGGTGAAAAGAAATCATCTGTTTTATCTCTCAAATATTCACTAATCATATTTTGTTGATGAATAGTGGAAAATGAATAAATTACCAGTCAAACAAATAATAATTCCTAAAAAAATATAACAAAGCTTAGATCGAGTACCTACTACTAGACATGTCACGGAGCCCAATTCTCATTACGTACGTTACGAAATTCTCAGTTGACCATTATCTGTCATTATAGACCCACAAATTCAAATAGTAAATGCCTACTAAATATCCTTGAATGTTGTATGGCGCAATTATGGCTCACTTAAACCTCTAAATAAATAGCTCTGTAACATCTTATTTGACTTAGTGCTGTGATAATGATACTACCAATTTTATTATTTGAATAGTGTCATTAAACTTTAGAACACGGATACTGAAATTAAAGAACGGAAGTCTCAATCGTCTCAATTACAAAAATCCAATTCAGGTTATTATTCATTCCAAAATATATTTAAGTTTCGCCACCTAGCCTAATGTAAGACGACAATGCGATCTATGATGGAGCATGTTTACCATAAAGAAACCAATTATTTCACTATTGTTTCTGGGAAGACCCACTCGAGCTGCATATTCTATTGTTTGCTGTATTATTACGAAAGTTCCAGTTTCCGAAACGTCAACCGTAAACCCGTGTCGCTTTTTCGATTTTCAAGGAATAGTCAGATAGAAAAAGGCTTTAGTAGGTGATAGATAATGACGTCCAGAAGCACACTCTCTGAAATGTATTCGATAAAAAATTTGATGACGTAGCAATTTTTTTAGATTCACGACCATAAATTAATAACACTCATGTATTCTTATTAATTTAATCTCACTTGTTAATAATTGAGTGTCATATAGTAGAATACATAACAAAAATAAGGCACGGTCGAAAATAGAATGAAGTGAAATTTTATCATATTGATATTAATTCACTATCGATTTGCAGTAATCAAGATTGTAACCATCGGGAAAAACAGGTAACGCATTCCAAAGCCTAGACGTCCTTATCATACATAAATCTAGAGTCAAATCTCTTTGTCCGAGTCTTTGGAACATCAACTTTGACGTGATGTCGCTTTTTCGAGCTACAAGCAGTGCGATGAAAAAAAGGGCAAGTGGAATTAGATAATGCAAATCTAAGTTGCATATTCTCCGAAAAGTATCCGATAAAATAACGACCAGACGGTAGGCGATCAAATGGTGCGAATAGTACCTACTCGTAATAATACTTTACTTGAACAAATGTTTGGAATGCGTTGCCTAGTGTGACAAATCGAACTGCATAACTCCATGTAACCACATCACATACCAAACTATTGCATTCGTAAAGTACTTGTGAACCATTGTCATTAGTGGTCACCCACTTCACTAAGGCCAACGAAAGCTATACGGTCACATTTCATAATATTTAATGTTTGCAAATTGTGACACTAATGCATGTAGTTTCTTATTAATCGATAATTACAGTCGTATCATGAGTTTTATTTGTGTTCGCAATCAAACGATAAATTATAATTAAGCATTTTATTTGTATTAATAATAGGCACATTCACTTGACAATGGAATTTGTTAGACTATGAGTTGCAAATTTTTAAACATTTCAAAGAACCAATTAGTGATACATTATTTTTATATCATTGCAGTCAGATCATCTTTCGCAAGCACCTAAAACGTTCATCTTATCATCCACAGCTTTTTCTATACCACTACTATGTAAAGTTGTAAAGGCTTCTCTCTTACTTTGGCATCTGCCTTGGTCCTGTGACCATCGAGTCTAGTCCCTCTACCGCCTAACGAAATCGGCTATGGCTTTGCTATTATTATTTGCTGTCTCTATCATTTCAAGCGAAATGAAAAGAGACAGCAATATCAAAGCTATGACAGTTTCAGTTAGGCGGTAGACCCTCGCATTGGGCTTGCGATAGCTACAATAATATCGACCCTTCTTGCTGATGGATGGGTCTTGCCTAATAACTTCTTTACAGTTCAAATACCTTACTAATACACTTTTGTTGGACCAAAAGTAATTTGTTGTGGAAATAAAAAATTGGGAATAAAACATAGATGTGAGAATAAACCAGAGATAAAGATGCACATGCGTTCTAATTAACAGCTTCTGTTCTAGTATGAAAACAAACGTGGTTATTACACATTTTACATAAATACACGGGTAACTCACGTTTAATATACACGTCACGTTCAGTGCTAAACGAGCAGCGAACCCGCGCGCGCACTCTCCTTGAAAAAGATCGCCGGACGCGATCGAAACTTGAGTCGGACTGGACTGACTATATTAAACGTGAGTTACCCGTGTATTTATGTAAAAAGCTTCTGTTCTACTTGACAAGCCTTCAACCTTTTGTAATAGAAATGTCTAAATTGTGGAATAGGTCGCATAAGTCCTTATGTGTATCAATTTAAAATACCTACTTAATTGGTGTGTACAAAACAACAGCGGATCGGTGTGATGACGGTGAAGAGGAAACCTATTATTAACAATAAGAACTCAAGAAAGATTTCTTGCATTTAACAAATCGAAGGCTTTCAGTCCTTGAATAATTTTAAATCGATAAGCGCGGGAATTTTTATACAAAATCCTACTAATATTATAAGCGCGAAAGTTTACAACTATGTATGGATGTTTGTTACTCTTTCACGTAAAAACTACTGAACGGATCGGGCTCAAATTTAGAACATAGATAATTATAGTCTGGAAGAAAACATAGGCTACTTTTTATACCAAAAAAATACGAGAACGGGAACTACGCGGGTAAAACCGCGAGGCACTGCTTGTATAGATAGATTTAAACACTTTGTTCACAACACAAAAACAAAAGTGAATAAACAAAAATATACATTCTTAAATCTAGTGAAACAAATGGCGGCCTTATCGCTAAGAGCAATCTCTTCCAGGCAACCAGAGGATGGAGAGAAAATTTATATATATGTATATTTATATGTATAGAGGTATTATACCTCTATAAATACTTACATATTAGCATAACTCTGCTATTTATTATAATAATATTTGCATACAATAGTAGAGAAACACTGATCGTTTTAGAGGTTGCTAATGTGATGTAATAAATAAAAAAAAATTGCGCTTACATTGCAAACGCTGGCTGAATGCTACGAGATGGATCAAAATAATATACAGCAGTATTGTCCCCCTTAAGAAGGTCTATAAAAAAAGTTCACAATAGTAAATGTCTATCTCTTAGGGATAACTCACAATAACCATTTTTTTCGCTATTTTTGTATCAGCATTGCATCCATGCGAAGCCGGGGCGGGTCGCTAGTTAAATAATAAATACAATACACAAAGTTGTTTAAACGAAAAGTAAATTGAATTACAGTAACCAAACGGAGACATCAAACCGAAACGACCGTTTATATAACACGGCAGTATAATAATCCATATTAATATGGCACTAACAATGTCTCGCCAACCAACTTATTGAAAATTACTCTGCTGACCTTTTACAAATCTTGCAAATATAACAGTGCAGAAATAATGTGTTTTCGTGATTGGTTTATATTAAATGCATAATTGGTTCGCGTGTCTTGAATCTTAATAACACTGGTAGCTTAGATGATCCTCAAATAACTGTTATGTAATGTTGTATAATGATTTCAAACCGTGTGTAATCGTGTGATTAATAAGCACTAAGTGTTCAAAAACAAATACAAAAATCTTTATTTTAATAATTGACCCATACAAACTGGCCTATTCTTCTAGAGACATGCCATATGTCTGGTAACACAGTTTCCATTGGTCTGAATTTATACAATGATAATAATAATAATAGTCAGCTGATAAAGTCTTCTTCTTCTTTTTTTCATTTTTAACTTTTAATCGGTTGTATCATATTATGTGTCATCTGATTCATCGTCTATTAATTTCTGGCTTCTATCCAGTTGTGCTAAGTTAGTGTGTATATGTTTGGTGAGCACAATTACGCCAACGTTTTGTGCTTCAGCAGGATGTTGTTATGGACTTTGACAAGTATGTAGTTTCTTGTAGAATCCAAGGTCTTGCAGTTCAGCAATGTGAGCAAAAGTTCGTTTTCTGTTATTCAATTATGCCAAAAAATACATTGTATCAATAAAAAAATATGGTAGAATTTCGACCCCAGGACTACTACTACTAGTAACATATTAATTCGCCCAGGTACGAATTAAAAAATAAATAGACAATTTTGCCAGATACAGAAACTTTAATTGCCGGATATCGACTGAGATAAAATCTTTTATATCTCGATAATTTTGATCGTACGTCACTATTGTCAAGTTGCTGACAATTTCTTATTGACTGCCTGACTCAGATAATAAGTTAATATTTGGCACACTACCAGCTGATAAACGATTAAATACTATGAGAAAAATGGCGGCGGGAATGTAGGCCCATTATTGTCACGTTTCTGTGGTTTTGCTTGTTATAATGACAGACAGGCACGACAAGTTTCGTTCGTTTGCTTTTATATAGTTCAAGATCAATCGAAATTGTTTACCTCTGTCGTGGGATTCTTTGTCTTATTGTCGAACTTGCGTGTAAATGTATTGTATTAAATCATATTATTCAATTCTGTGTCAATGACTTCATTGAATTCTGTGTCAATGTTCTCAGTTATTTTTACTAGGTTGCAGTAAAACGAGTTTTGACAGTAGTTTAATTTCAAGTACATACTCTTCGATAACTTTAAATGCAGAAACTCTTAGACATACCTACTTAGTTTGGAGTGATCCTCGTAAATCTAAAATTCAGTTTTATAATCTTTTTTTTTTTAAATAAAGAGTGACGAGACGATCAGGACATGTGCCTGATGGTAAGCAACATGTCTGACACATAACAGCACAGTTACACGCAGCTATTGGAACATGAAGAGTCCAAATCATTACCAAGCACTGCACTGCGCTCGTCACCCAGAGATCTAAGATCTTATATTTCTAAGCCCTGTAATTTCTCTGGAAACATTACCCTTCAAATCGGAACACAGTAATGTTTGCACATTTCTGCTTGGCGGTAGAATAACTGGCAAAGATGTCACAGACGAGCTAGAGAGATACTCGCATAAAATATTGGTGGACAATTTACACACAACACCATCTGATCCCAATCTAAGCAAAGCTTGTACTATGGCGTCCAGACCTGATATAATAATTATAATTATATAATTATATATTTTTAAATACATACTTATTATACATAGAAACACCCAGACACAGTAAAAATATTTGAATTCGTCACACAAATATTTGAACTGGGTGGGAATCGAACCCACGACACTCGGCTTCGCAGGCAGAGTTACTACCCAATACACCACGAGGCCAGTCAAATAATATTATAATATTTATCAAGTAGTGTTCTGTAAGGGTTACCATTAACTTTTTCCAACTAGTCCTAATAATTTATTTTACTGGTCGTACAGGTCCGGTGCTTTTCCCCCCGTCTCCCAGCGGAGACCCCGGCCAGACTAGCGGTGTGAGGGTTGGCGCCTCTGGCTTCGGATTCGTGCCCCCTGGCGGCCAAGGTAACTACGGACGATAAGACTAGTCAATGTAGTTAGAACTAATACACCGCATGGTGCGACATGACCCTAATTTTGTATATAAAATGTAGGTAAATTAGCAAATTGTACAATTGATTGGATTACACTGTATCAAAAACTGCTTACTTTTAGAAACTCTACAAATTAAAACCTATTGTATAAATTTTGTAAAAGCACATTATATAAAAGCATAGTTATTGTAGAAACAATAAATACAAAACATACATTTTGGATATCTTTTTTTATGAAACCATGTTGCACTATGTATAAATAAAAAAGTTGATATGTTATTCTACCCATAGCTGATATTTTGAAAAATCTTCGAAAATATAATCACATTTTTTTCTATACCTAGTTTTTGTGTCTTTATAAGTATTTTTTACACTATGCTATTTTTTACCGTGTATATACAATAAATAAATATTTTGATAGAATTCTATTACCAAAATCTAAATCTAAATAAAGTAAAAACAAAACCTGTAAAGTGGTTATGTTATTCGGATGTTTTTTCACATTGATAAGAATAACATATCTAACACATTAGGACTCTTATTAATAAACGTAGCAGCTTTGTAATAATTCCCTTTTATGGCTCTTTTTTTACAAAAAAAAAATGTATTTGAAAGAATCAAAAGATGGAACTATTATTGAAGCCACGGTTATTAATATTGAGTAAAGTATTAAATTATTTTGTTAAATATTGCTCGTAGTTGCAGATTCTGCATGGGTTGTAGTTGCATGGATTTCCCTGTAGTAAAAATTCCCCGGTAATGGATTTAACCCGTTTAATTAGAAATGGGACACTATCCATATCTTGGTGGATAAATATTAAGTTATTTTGTAGTTTTTGAAACCACCTTAGCACACTAACGTTTTCGAATTGACGCAATTATGCAAAAACAATGTTATATTTTAAGTTTAATAGTGGCAATTCAAAACCGTTAGTTTGCAGAGGTCGTAATGCATTGCCATGTAAATGTGTATGTTTTTTGATATGTTGTGAATGAAGCTGTAAATAAGGCCCATGTTATTTATGACGTAATAAATAAATTACAAATATTTTTGGTTTGTATTTTTATTTTCATAAGCTCCTTAAGTTAATAAAATTTTACAAATTGTGTTGAAAATTTTTGCCCAACTTATTATTGTCGCTTAACAGTACAATACTGCTGAAGATTTTGTTTCAGCTTCAGGAGAAACAATAAACCGCTACACCGATTTCCGTAAAATTTATATTATACCTTTGAAGTAGTATGGCCCACTAAACAAAAACAAAAAAAAAACATCAATATCGATTCACAATTAGCGGAGCTATTGCGTAAGAAGCAACAAAAACAAACAATCGAATTGAGAATTTTCTCCTTGTTTTAAGTCGATTTAAAATGAATTAGTTCTCAGTGTACAGAACATACAGCGAGACTGTTCGCATTGCGGAACACTATTTGAATTGTGCGGTGCTATAATTATTTCGTATACTTATGATTAGCATTTTTTAAAACGCTTTTTATGATACGCCTACAGCCTATGACACAATTTCGTATCAAAATTCGTTAGTAAAGCGACGATAGTCATTTTGCACCCCGTTAGTACTTTTTAATATGACAATGAATTTATGCTTACTTTGCCTTACCAAGTTTAATATATGGTGTAGACAAGGTCTAAGGTATAACAAGCTTGGCCAGAAGATTCCTACTTTTTAGAAGTTTTCCAGGTAAAGGAAAAGTGAATTTTAATCATTTGGGCTGATAACAACAAAGTTTTGATAGACAGTTGGAGATTTGTCAGAAATAAAATAAAGATTGATTTAATTCCTAAGTAGTCTGTCTGTCTTTTATTCTAGAAATGATTTGAATAAATTCAAAACTTACAGAAGTTAGTACCTACCTACCTAACGATATCTGAGTTCTGCGGATTGATTGCAATTTTCAGCTGAGTACATCATCTCATAAATGTATGAGATGCTGTACTCAACCAGTTGACCAAGTTGACAGATGGCTGGTTATTTCGAAAAATCTAAATGTAACCGTCTGAATTATTGTTCATGAAAAAAGGTGAGTAGAAATCCTGGTCGACTAAACCTTATTGTATACCTACTGCATGTTTTCCTTAGCCAGGTAGGTGGTAAGTATCACTAATTACACTTCGTCACAGCGTTCAAGATTGTAATTGTTTGGTTTTTACAATGACGCACCCAAACCCTAATAATTTTTGCTTGGGTAGTGGTTCTAATTCGGCATGGCCATTGACCATACAAACCAATAACCCCACACGTAAAATAAGTTGACTTAACAAACTTTGATTATATAACTTACTAACTGTTAAACTGAACTTATTTTATTACAATATTTCAGGACTGTTTTTCTTAAAAAAATAATTTACAGATTTAATCTCGCTGTCGATTATATTTCTTGTGTCTGTCACCGTGAAATTATAAATTCTGTCAGATTATAAACTTACCTAACAAATCGTAAGATCTGACTAGATTATGAACTAGCTGTACCCTGGCACGCTTCGCTGTGGCACATTGTAATGCAAAAATTTGATTAAAACAATCCTTGATGCGGATTATTTATCTTTCAAAAATTTAAGCTCGATCAGTTCAGAACTTTTTGAGTTTTTGAAGCGTACACAAACCAACATAACATTTTTATACAGAGAGACTAGCTATACCCTGCTGCGGTTCGGTGTGGCACATTGTGATTTGATAAAAACAATTCTTGATGTGGATTATATATCATTCTAAATTTTCAGCTCGATCGGCGCTGAACTTTCTGAGTTTTTGAAGCGTATATAAACCAACATAACGTTTTCATATATAACTAGCTGTACCCTGACACGCTTTGCTGTGGCACATTGTGATGCAATTTACCATCGAATCGTAGGTATATCGTGAAAACAAATTATCGTGTAAAACTGGTAGGCTTCGAGTTACTACATTACGGGGCGCAGAGATTTTTTTCTAGTGATGGTAACAACAATACAATAACGTATAGATTTATAGATACTAACAGGGATTTGAATAGATGGCACCACAGATTTCTGAAAAAAATCAGTAATCTGTGGATAGCACTATATTTTTGTACAAGCGGGCATGATGGGTATCGATCTAAACCAAGCAAGTTACTTGTTGTAAGTTATCATTACACTCTTAGATAAAAAAAACAATTTTTAAAAATCTATCGAAAAAGTGAAGATGTGCGGAATTTCCGTAAGAAAAGATCTACAGTCGTCACATCCGTCCAGCAACACTGGTATTTAGACAAATAGTTTGCAATACTATTAAAGAATTTGTACCACTCAAAACCGCAGAATTCACACTCTGCGGTTTAGGTTATTAAGTCATTCCATATAAATTATACCTACAAAAAAAACTGACCAAATAAGGAATTCCTGATCGAGATTGCTATACCTACTTTAGGTTATTAAATAAAAGCTTACGCCTTATGCATATATTATGTTTCATTAATCCTCAGCTAGTCTTTTCGTACTATTTTTATTTTAAAGGAGTTTATGGCCGTTGCTCTTAAATAACATCTACTGCCTATCAAACTTTGGGCTAGGGCTGAAGGCGCAGGCTCTTAACCTAAACATACTAATTATTTTTACTTACTCACATACGTAACAGCACTACAAAACTTTACGTGTTTAATTTGAGTTATCGTTCATCTAAGATAAAAACATGACTACAAATGTCTAAGGTCAGCAAACAACAAACTGTACCAAATTAAAATAGTTTTGAATGTCCGAAAGTCGTGATTTGGTCGACAACAGCTGACAAAAGGAAAGAATATAAATAAAGTCCAACAGGGAAACGATCGCGTACTTTCTGATCCGGTAAGCGAAGGTCAAGTGGCAGACACACGAGCATGAATGAAATGAACCAATTTTGTGGTTTTAGATTCGTTTATCGATACTAATATTGTAGAGAAAAGTAAAAAATTATTTATTTCCAAGTTCCAGAATATAAATAAATATAAATAAATAAAATAATAAATATTGCTAGATAATACACACAAAACACCATCTGACCCGTAACTAAGCAAAGCTTGTACTATGGCGGCCAGATAGCTGATTTAATACTTATATAGTTTTTTAATACATACTTTATAATACACAGAATCATCCAGAGACAGTACAAATATTTGAATTCATCGTACAAAATATTTGCACTGGGTGGGAATCAAATCCACGACCGATCCATGAAATCGACTCGCAGGCAGTACATATACATAGGTACATACTTGAACGCACCGTTACACGAATAAGCAAGACGGTGGTCACGTACAAATCTATGAATGATGCAAAAACCCAGCAAAACATAATTTGCAATAGTAACAATAGGTAAATGATAATCAGTTTATTCTTCTATAAATAAGGTTTATAGAAGACTAGCTGACCCGGCGAACTTCGTACCATCAAGTTTTTTTTTTTTGTTAAAATTGACAGATTTTTTGCTGTAGATAGGTACTAACATTGTCCCAACAATAACGAATACATAAAACAAACAATCAATTTAGTGTAGTCATTCAAAAGTTATGACCGTATTTACATTTAGAAGAGCCATTTTTATATATGAAATAAAATAGCTGACCCGGCGAACTCTGTAGCACCATATTTTTTCATCAAAGTTTTCTAAATATTTAGATAACTTTGTAAATTTTCTAAATGATTTTTATCTAAATGAATTTGAAAGTTTTCTAAATTTTCTAAATATTTAGAAAACTTTGTAGTAAAAAATAACTTCACCGAATCTTTTTTGACCATTTCCAACAACGTTTTCGATATAAATAAAAAAAAGTATACTTACAACACAAAAGCCATTGTTGGTGGGAAAAGCTCGTGCCACGTGTTGAGCACTTTTAAGGTTATATATAAATCAATTGATTAACTAATTATCCAAAATACATTTAAAATTAATAATTTTATTATTATTAAAAGATAAACAGGCTTCGGTCTCATCCCTACTCCGATCTGTTTACTGAGAAATGACACTGGTATATTTCACTGACCAGTTAAAAGCGCGGCAAATTTTACAAATCGAACATTGGTAACCCTAAGCCTATATCAGGAATAAACTTTATTAATAAAAATAAATGTATATTTTTATAAAACAATTTTAGATATGCCATAAGCTCCGGTAAGTTTTAATCGAAATAGAGTGAAAACATTTGACATTTACAAAAAAGACGGGATGAAAAATGATTCTATTACAAAAATGGCTACTAAAAAATAGGAGTTGGTGACAAAAGGGTAAACATTTAGAGTTGTAGGTATTTTTTAATGCCGCATTATAAAAAAAATAAAAAAATAAAAATTTTGTCAAAAAAAAAAAATATAATTTTAGGGGTGGTCAACCCTTATCACTAAGGGGTATAAAAAATAGATGTTGGCCGATTATCAGACCTACTCAATATGCTCACAATATTTCATGAGAATCGGTCAAGCCGTTTCGGAGGAGTACGGGAATGAACATTGTAACACGAGAATTTTATACGTAAGAAGATAAGTATATAAATCAAGTATTTGTACTGTGTCTGGGTGTTTCTAGATATAATAAGTATGCATTTAGAACTATATAACTTGACTATATAATTTGACTGCCCTAGTGGCTTAGTTGGTAGTAGCTCTGCCTGCGAAGCCGAGGGTCGTGGGTTCGATCCCCACCCAGTGCAAATATTTGCGTGATGAATTCAAATGTTGGCATTTGACTGGGTGTTTCTATGTATAATAAGTATGTATTTAAAACTAAACTATATAAGTATTATATCAGCTATCTGGCTGCCATCACACAAGCTTTGCTTAGTTTGGGGTTAGATAGTGTTGTGTGTGAATTGTCCACCAATATTTATTTATTTATTTATAAGTATTATATAAGCTATCTGGCTGCCATCTTACAAGCTTTGCTTAGTTTGGGGTCAGATGGTGTCGTATGTGAATTGTCCACCAATGGAGTAGTACCTACATGTAAACGACAAATTTTAAAGTGCAAGCCGATATTTTTGTTTATATGTTTGAAATAACACTATCTATTGACGTTGGTCTCAGTTGGGCTCGGCTGCCTATTTTAATGTAGGCTAGCACGGTAAAGGCCGGGATTTATCAACAAAATTTATTTAAACACGTACATATCTATATCATAAGATACTTTCATGACATCATGACAAACATGGTCATGACAGTTGACCTCAGATGGCTTTTAATGCTTAGCGAAATTTTAGCAACCGTAGACAGCGCAGGGCTTAAACTTGAAACTTTACCTACATACATAATCTAGATGAGGCAATCTCCGGTATTACTAGACCTGTTTGAAAAGACAAATGTAGGTATAGACAGACATTCAGAAAAACTGCTTTGTTATGTACACCGAAAATTGTGAAAAAAAAATTACAGCAATGTATTGTACTTAGAACCTTAAAAGTCACTATTATCACTGAACCACTGCGAATGTCGGGGCATTTAATTGTTTTGACAATTTTGAGTTTACCATTGCGTAAAATTTTAAAAATATGGTAGATATTAATAAGTACTATCAAATAAACTTTACTTTTATTATAGTCTTCAACATTTTTTGCTGTTGAATTATGAAATAAAATCAAATGTTTTATTCATTTTGTCCCGTTTTAATGACATTTTTATTTGAAAGAGCAGTTTTTATAACTTCAGGGTTCAATATACCTATTGGTGGTTATTTCTCACAAATTACTATTTAGCCCCAGACTAAGCAAAGGCGATCAACTGTCTGGCAATAGCTAATATGACACATAAATAATTAAATTGTTATTGTGAATTAATTGTATGATGTATGACGTGTAGCATTGGTTTTAAACAATTGATATTTTGATTATAATATACACATTTACAAACCCAGACACAGAACAAATGCAAGTGTTTGCCCCGATTGAGAACCAACTCCAGGACCTACAGATCTGTGGTCCGACTTACTACTAACTAGGACCCAAGTCCTTGTAATGGTAAGCGCGATCCTTTCAATAGAAATGGGGTAACCGCGTAGCCTGTAATGTAGTTTACTCAATTAGTTTACTAAATCCATTAGCATAGCTGCTTATGAACAGCACAATATCGTTAAAAGTTTAAAAACCATAAATTACTGCCTACTTAAAATATTTGAATGTACTTATAGATTAAACTGTTCAGTTCCTCATTCTTGTTAAATCAATTCGAGTTCCACTGCATTAGATACATAATTGTGACGGATTTGCCTGAGGGCATTATAAACCAGTAACCATCAATTAAATTCAGTTAATAAATAGGTCTGATCAGGAAATAAAATATAATCACACCGTATACGGTTACAAGTCAATTGACTCACACCAATGCATGTATACAGATAGCACCAAGTTACTGTCGAAGCCAAGTTACGTTAAAAGGGTGTGCCATGGTGCAATAGCAATAAATAAATTTAATATTAATAAGAGAAGCGTTTTAACGCCCATACTATATTGAATGAGTAAACGTTCTTTATTATTTACACCATTAAACGGATACTTACAATTAAGAAAATAGTTACTAGTGAAACAACTGGCTGCCTTATCACTGAAAGCGATTTCTTCGAGAATACCTTTGGATGGACAAAAGTCTTGAAAAACTTAAAGCGTGGTACGCATCAACAACTATTGCTATGATAAGATTACGAGATAAGCGCACATTTTAATAGTTGAATACTTAATTATTTCTATTTAACTATTAGTTAACTAACTAATACAAAATAAACAAATAAATAAAACTAATCATATACAGACATAAACATACTACGAGTAATTCACAAGAAATATGAGTAGAACGGAATGTAGGTACTCGTATTATAATTATTATTTATTTTAATGGAATGGGAAACTTTGGTACTATAATTAAGTCCTGGTGCCCTAGACCTTATAAGCCGTGAAAGCCCATCGGCAAGAGCGTCCTATTTTACAAGCCTGAGTTCGTAGGCTCGAATATTGCTAGAACTTCTGAGTATTTTTCAAATCTATATTTTACATTACCACTGTATTTAACGTTGTTGGAGTTGTCCTTGATCGCGAGGAAAGATAAAAATCACCCAACGAAGACTTCTGTGTTTCACCAAATTTTACCTATCTAGCCTGTTGAATTGTGGTCTTTAATCTCTCTTTGTGAGAGAAGATCCAAGTCCATAAGTGATAAAGTCCAAAAGATCCAGTGAGAACATAAGCTGGGCTGTTCTTGACATCGTGATAAAATCTGCATATCAATGAATTTTCTGTAGAGAACATGACTTTATTCCAAGGAATCGTTGGGATAAAAACAGGGTATTACATTTCGTGATCTTAGGCTAGTATCTGTAGTGTCAGACGACTCAGAGGCCGTGACTGGATGAGTTGGAGTGTATGATGAGCACAAGGTCGCTAGAAATAGAAAAAGGGAGTCTTACAGGGAGGTTAAAAAATGACTATTAACAAAAGACTGACTGTAAGAAGTAGTAGGACCCTTCACAGATGTGACAAGACTCTCTGCAGAGTCTACTTGGGGAAGGTATACATATTGCTTACCATCAGGCATATGCCCTGCTCATCTCGTTACTCTATAGGTACCTACTAAAGTAAAGTAGTGGAGGACACAGAAAAAAACTACATAAAATATGCTTTTAATGGTAAGTAAAACACTTTCGTTTACATGTATCCTTCCTGCGTCACCGTGTATTGAAAAATGTTGACTCACACTAGGGCAATGTCAATGTTAACTCGGTTGAGTTGCTATAATATAGTCTCGTGGAGGTGTCGATATCGTGTTGAAATAAGTACCAAACTTGATATATGTTTATTGGTTTAAATTTATTTTTGTAGGTACGGATGTTTGTTGCTCAATCATGTAGGAAGAACTGAACGAATACGGCTGAAATTTAGAACGTATTAGTCTCAAATAGCAATCAATCACTGTAATAGGTTATCCGGAAGATAAATACAAAATAATTTTGTTTTTCTACTCTATTTGAGCAAAGTTGCGGCCAGAAACCAATAGTACCTAAAGAGCAGTTGGTAACATCATATGTTAATATCGTAAATAGAATGAAAATTTTAATAATTCAAAGTAGACCTTTTTAATCGTGTTTGTCAGTTTCTCGATGACTTCATTTCGTATTTTTGGGGTTCTGTGTTAACCCGTCCAGCCAAACATTGCATTTGTATCAACAGAGTTGTAATAAGAAGAAGCGCAGGGGAAACTAATGCTATATTATTCTGGAACATTCATACCATTGTATTTGTATTGAGTTTTAAATCGACTTCAGAACTGGACAAACCATACTGAAAATTTGGAACTCCGAATACAGTTTTGTACAATACTAGCTGGACCCTGCCACGCTTCGCTGTGGCACATTGTAATGCAAAAATTAGATAAAAACAATCCTTGATGGGGATTATATATCATTGTAAAATTTCAGCTCGATCGGTGCAGAACTTTTTGAGTTTTTGAAGCGTACACAAACCAACATAACATTTTTATGTATAGATACTCGTACCTAGGCTTCTTACATCCCGAAAAATGCACATTTTTTTAGGGAATAATCGATTTGTGAATCCGAATTCCGAGTATATATTGACGATATGTACCTACCTAGAGAAAATACCATGAGCCCCTGTTTCATCCTAGCTCCGTCCCACCAGACTGTTCATAATCTCGCTGCCCCAAACCACGGTCAAATGCACTCAAATTAAAGAATTGACATAATCACGGCCCAGTCGGACCTTTTGGGTGGCGAGCATCGACGCAAACGTATTAATTTAATAAAAGAGTTTGGACTTTCAAAATTAATTGGACCTCGCTTTTGGACCATGATATTGATCTTATGCATATTTATATGTTTGCTAAAATGTTGGGGCTGTCGTGTGTAGTTTAAATTAATGAATATGTACCTCGGCTTAAAATTTTATTATTCATATGAACAAATGTTACTAAATTTCTTTTCGGGTTTTCAGAGAAATTAGTAAACTTTTGGATGGGATGAAAAATGTTTGTTTTTTGTGTATCGTGAAAAATATAAGTTTGTACGGGTTTGTATGTTCTATTTCAACTTTGTATTTTTGCCAAAGGTATGATTAAAAAGAATTGGCAGTCATAGGTAGACAGAAAATAAAACTTATCCTTAACTCAGAATTTGAGTACAGCATAATACGTTACCTGTGTGTGTGTAACTTGAGAGTGACAACGCGACGATAAAATTCGTGGTGTTGCGTCCATAAGTAGCAGTTCTAGTCTACTTTAAGTATAACAGTCAGACCCTCTGTCTACTTGGATCACTTTTTTAACTATAAAAACATAGATTAACACATAGAAATATAAAAAAATATATATTATTTTATTCATATAAAAGCAAATATATAAATTAAATAGTTTTCCACACTTTTCACAAACACCATCTAGCTTCAAAGTGAGCAAAGCTGATATAATTTTACAAACTCATCTTCTTATATAATCAAGACTTTGTACCAGACAACATCTCAAAGATATTGTGTAAACTGAGAAGAAAACGGATGTTAGGCGGCAAACTTTCCTGCGAGTTGGCAACCTTAGACAGTTTCATAAGCTTTTTCTGACAGCTAAGACATTGAATTCTCTTTTATGAAAATACCTACACTTTTCTTTTACTGTTTAGTACAAAGTGTAAAATAAATGTACCTATTCGAATATATAGGAGCTAGCGACAGCGGTAGGTATTTATAGGTACCTATGTAGGGTTACGTACGAACCGTCTGAGCTTAAGAGCCTTGCAATCTACATAGTATCTACTAATCTACTAATATTATAAAGCTGAAGAGGTTTTTGTATGAACGCACTAATCTCAAGAGCATCACTTTGGATAGTTTTCTAAATTCTTTCACCGTTGGATGTGTACATAATCCTTCAATGATATAGGATAAATATTATCTATAACGGGCTACCGCCGGAGCGCTTTTTAACCGACTTCAAAAAAGGAGGTTTCTCAATTCGACCGTATGTATGTTTTTTTTTTTTTTATGTGTGTTCGCGGATAACTTCGTCGTTTATGAACGAATTTTGATGATTATTTTTTTGTTGTAAAGGAGATATTCCAAGGGTGGTACCATGATAAGGAAACCAGGATCCGATGATGGTATCCTAGAGAAATCGAGGATAACTTTCGAAAATTGTAAAGATGACTAGTGCGTTAGTTAAGTTTAGCTTGAGCATTTTAAAGCAGTATAGTTTAAAGATGGTCTGGAGTCGATCTGATGAGGGAACGGGAAGACGGTCGAGGGAACTCCTCGACGGTACAAAGTAGTTTCCTTGTGTTTGGGCTCGATGAATTTGTATTGATGAGAACTTTTTACATAGATGGGTTGTGACTGTCATTAGTGGTCTGATGATGAAGATAAAGGACAGTCAAGGGAATTTCTTAACGGCTTACAGGAACTACCCCGTGTTTGGGTTTAATTCATGTATTGAGATCTCAACACGAAATCGTGTAAATGCATTAGTGAAAACTTGTTTAGCACTAAAAGGGTAAAATAAACTATTTTTACAAAAATTAAACCGACTTCAACACCACAAATAGGCACTCAAAAGCGAAAATAATTTAATATAGGTAATTATTATAACCGCTACTCACTCATCTATATGAAGTCGGTGCCAGCCAAATCTAACAGGTAGTAGATAGATACTACTTACCTATGCCTACTTACTTACTACCTCGTACATAGTATATCTACTAACTTTTTTAACTAGCCTGGCACCGACTTCATATGGATGAGTGAGTAGCGGTTATAATAATTCCCTATATTAAATTATTTTTCGCTTTTGAGTGCCTATTTGTGGTGTTGAAGCCGGTTAAATTTTTTGTAAAAAATAGTTTATTATCAATGTAATTGGTTACTAAGTATTGTTTTCCTTTTAATAGTAGGTAATTGGGCATCAAAGATTTAAAAAAAATGATGAAGGTCATCTTTCTTGATCTTACGATGCAATACAATAGAGTATAATAAGTTTACTTAGTCTGTGGATACGATAAACCGTCATAACCAAGAAGGAAGGCAGCGCATTCCATAGAACAATCGCCTTGAAGCAAAAAAAAAAAAAATACGCACAGAAGGAACTAAAGTGAGAGGGGGGATGGACAGAATGAGATTATTAGCCAACCTGAGAGTGGTAGAAAGAGTGTCACAGAGAAGTATGAAACGAGAGCTAAGATAGGTGGGTGACATGGGATTATATTAAAGTATTATAAAAAAAGAGAGATAGTATGTGTACCAAATTATGGGCAGAAAAAAGATATTTTAGTGATTGATCTAATCACGCGCTAGAAATTAAATTATGAATAAACTTGGCAACTTTTAATTGATCGTTAACAAAATGCTTTCAACACTTTACCTAAATAACAAGTTTTCTTAAGCTTACAAGACAGCATGAGTAGGTACATTTTCTTCTTAATGAACAGGGTCTTCGTCTGAGCTTGGTTCGCATTTTGCATTACTTCATCTTTGTGAGAATTTGGTTTACAAGATGTAGCGTTTTTAATAGTCACAAAAAATCATTCAAATCTACAGGAATAAGTGATGTACTTGTACGGAACAATAGTTGAAGGCAAGATCATAAGCATTGGATATTGTAATGCAATATTGGCTAATCCTGAATCTACTGAAGCTCCTCTTTTATACATGAACTAAAAAAAATATACCTCAAAGCATAATTTTATAGTCAGTAATTTTACTATGTTTTTTGTATTGATTTACAAGATGATATATTGTCGCAATAAGACAACACACTTTGTTAAAATAAAAAAAATAACAAATGAGTGATGTAACTATGATCATAGTGAATCCTTTGAACTCTTTATAATCAGAATGCTACGTAGCGCAGTCCTGATATGGGTTCACGTGTTGCTTACCATCAGACGACCATATTGTTTGTCTCGTTACTCTATGTAAATATACATATACATTAGAAAAATTGCACAGTGTTACAAACAAACCTTTTTATATTACCGGCGAAGTACCTTTAGGTACATATTTGAACATTGCTTAAGCTACCGCGATTGCTCGCTACTCTAGTATTAATTACAGGATATTTACCGTGGTTTTATGGTGGACCACGTCACCACGTCACGTCAGTAAATATTTTGATATATTAAAATACACCAGCATATTAGTCCATTTTAAAGTCGTGAAAACGCCTGGCAAAAAACTAATAGCATTATCTTTCACGTCGATGATCAGCAAATATTGACAGGCGTTTGAAAACGTATAACGTAAATTGTGTCTTCGCTAACATACCGTATGGCTTTATTTTTATATTTTTATTGATGAAAAATAGTTAACGTTTAGTTACGTTTTTTTGTAGCATAACGTCGCTTAACTTCAGGCGAGACGGCAGTCAAGTAGTATGAAAAGTACTATAATTAAAAGTAAAAACGTGAGCATATCGCTCTCGCTCCGCCCGTGACCGCGTGTACCGTCTGGGCGGAAGTGACGCGTCGCGGCAGAGCGGCGCCGCGCCGGAACCGACTGAAGGGTTGCACCGTCACAAATCAAGTTATGAGAAACGCCACAAAAGGAAACTTTGTGCATTTCCGAACCGGCGAGCGTGAAATCCGACACACCGACAGAACTACCCAAAAACACACCCTATCAACCATCACATAAGACTCTAAATCGAACTCTGCGGTTTGAAACTCTTCATAACTTCACATGAGTGACTCATCCCGGTCATATTGAAAATGTTTTCGGATTAAATTGTTTACTTTGTGAAATAATAAAGGTCTTTGTTCAGAGCGATGAGAAATAAAACTGCGCTGGATTTATAACGTTACCATGATTAGGAAATGCAGTAGAATGCAATTTGTGAGAAAGCATTATTAACTCTTGAAATAGATAATATTTACAATAATTAAGTCATAAAAAAAAATTGATTGCGTATTAAAATGTACTACTCTTCACGACGGTTTCACCAGTCTTACCCGTGTAAACCACAGTCTACCAAAACAGTGTTAAACAAAAGTCAGAAATTACTTTGACTGTAGAAAATTTGACATGTACCTACATGTGAAAACATGCAAAATGATATTTACTGTCCCACTAACTTACGTATCGAAAATCGGAACTACGGACGCCCACAGAACACAGGCACAGAAGTTATCTGATTTTGTAAAACCTGGCAAAACATTCCGATCGTGGCGCCATCTCTAAATTCTACAGATGAGTTGATTGTACTGTAGGCAGAATCTACGTAATTACGTACGTTTGTCAATAATGCTTCAAACGTTTCAAGCAATGACGTATTGATATTTTCAGACGATGTCTCAAATGGTCTACATATAAAATATTAAACATTCATTTTAACCACATATTTATTTTTATGTTATATTTTGAAGTTTACATAAATATCACAACTATAATAAATAAATATAACTTAATCTAAGATACCTACTGCTAACAGTACCAGTGTGCGCAAAAACCGAGCTGATTCCTATGTCGAATGTCATAATAAAGTAGATAATTATTTACTAGGTGACAGCAATAAGTATAAATACAGTAATGAAAAAAATATGCATTCAAGTATTAATAAAAATCTTATACATTTACAGGTCCGGCAATTCCAAGATTCTACTACAGACGATTCTACGCAAAAAGATAGAAAAAATTAGCAGAAATATCTAGACAGTTCCAGATAAGCAGGCAGTGCTTATAAATAGAAATTGTTTAATGAAAATTGTGAAGTACTTTAACCAAACTTGACATTGTTTCACTACCTTTGAATTAATTTTATGAAAAGAAGGACGACCAATAAACGCTTTAATTTAGTCATTTGGTTGTGCAAACCATACACAGGCCTACAACCGAAATATGCCAGATTTGCCTACTGTTATAGAATATAATAGTATTTTATTCCTGTGAAAAAAAAAACATTTCCACAGTGACTAAGAATTTGAACAACTTCTTCAATAATAGGGGTTTTTCAAATACTATGATTGGCATAAATATATGTGTATATATTTTTTAAGTAATTACTATGCGTTGGCAGTGGTAATTGTGGAATATGACTGCAATATTTTAAATAAAAAAATGTACGATAAAACATATTTGAGGATGTTACCCTAAACATTTTTAAACCATATCAAGTTATCAAATAGTCCCATTTTTTTATTTCAATTCAATGGAAGTAAAACAATGTCGTAAATTTAATTTAAAACATATATTTGTAAAATGAGTGCCTTTTTATTTATATATTATAATTTTGTACAAAATATTAAAAACTGTGATAATGGTGTTAAACATGTAAGCTATGGATGATACTGATAAACTAACTACTGTTTGGCAAACACAGTAGGTAGTTAGGTAATGATAGCGTCGCCACTTTCAAATATACTTTTGACGCTACATAAATATACGTATTTTAACGATATGCGATAGCTCCATTATGTAGTGTGAATCATTTTGATGATTCTTTTTTGTTTGGCAGTGATAGGACTCCTAGCAGAGTTCACCTGGGGAAGTACCACACCTTTGCCAGTTATTCTACCGCCAAACAGTAATGTGAAAACATTACTGGGTTCCGGTTTGAAGGGCAATGTTTCCAGAGAAATTACAGGGCTTAGAGATATAACCTCTTAGATCTCTGGGTGACGAGCGCAGTGCAGTGCTAGGTAATGATTTGGACTCTTCATGTACCAATAGCTGCGTGTCACTGTGCTGTTATGTGGCAGGCATGTTGCTTACCATCAGGCACATGTCTTGCTCGTCTCGTCACTTCTTATTAAAAAAAAAATCGTAGATCAAGTTCAGAGGTGGTCTCATATAAATTTTATCGAAAACGGTGGGTTTTGAAATAAAAACAAAAAACGTACCTTTGCTTAAATTTATCTTAACTACTTAGTCATGGTTTTTTTTATGAAATTTAGAAGAGTCAACTACTCGTAAATTTCCAGGACGTACGGTTTTGTTGTCAGATGCACACACCAGTGCAATACTAAGTGCTTTTATAAAACAATTAATGTACTAAGTCAAGTGAAATAAGTGACTTCCCCTTAACAGAGTCAATAAGAAAAGTGCTGATGGACACCTTCTTGTTTATAAACTATGTAGCAATTAAAGTTAGATATAAATTACTCATTAGCCTAGACTTAATAAATTAGGCTAGATTGAAATAGGTATTAGGATACAAGGAAGCTTGGTGAATAAATTAAAAAAAAAAAGATGCACACACCAGAAATTTACAGCTTATCAATAATTTTATTAAAAAGCTGTAAATTTTTGGTATGCACCAAAAATCACCGAATTCTTGAGGATCAATTTCAAATAATTAGTATTGTACCTACTTACTCATAAGTGCTTACTTGCTACTGCACTTGAGTGAGTACGGTTGAAGCTATTCGCTTTCCGACTGTGCGTCTGACAGCCCAACCGAACGTCCTGGAAATCTAGTTGACTGCAGCAACAAATGACTGTATGTTTAGATGTTGTTCCTATTTTAAAGATTTTTATCTGAGCTTATATGACCTCAGAAGGTACTAATTGCCATACGAACTTTAGACCTAATATACTTGATATATACTTAATATTCAATTAATACTCTTAAAATTATTGTACCAACTCATCAGTTAGATTCTCAACCAAATATTTGTATCAGGTGAATACAAATATTTGTTCTGTATCTTTGTGTTTCTACATAATATGTGTCGTAAGTGTGTACTTGCCATTGTATCTGCTATCTGGGTCCCATAATACTAGCTAGCGTTGATTACTTTGGGACTAAATGGTATTAAGTGAGGAATGTTCACCAAATGTTTTTCTATTAATGTTTGAAATAAAGGAATACGTTCAAAAAATATTTCGATTCTCGGAACAAGCTATCTTATCATCCATGAGCAACGTTTACCAAGCAATAATGTACCTATTTTATTATTTTTGTATGACTGCTCTGTATGTTGGGATGAAATACGAGTAAATGAAATCAGATTTGTATTAACTGTAACAAAGCAATGATTCTGTAAATAATACTAATAGAGTGAATAAAACTGCCTTTTATTTAAAAAAAAAAAACCTAATAAAAATGTATACTACTCATCAATAATTTATCTAGGAACTAAAGTTAAATGATGTGGGAGCCAAAATATTATTTTAACAAGTTTACGGTCTAAACAAATGACTGCCAGTTTTTTCACAACAAAATCAGATAAAGTCAGTCTAATTAATTTGAAGTTTGTATTCTTCTGATATAGAAGAAGATCCGAAGTATTCGTATTTATATCGACATTCACCTATCTGTTATAAAATGAAAATATTATTTTGTAAGTCATTTAGTATGTATGTATTTAGTATGTTAAAAATAATAAGATAAAATATTGTCTGAAAAAATCCTGCCAAGACTATGAATTATTGTATTTTACAATTATTTAAAAACATTTTATTTTTCTTAAATACCGATGAGCTTAACGAAATAAAAAAATACTACCAACCGTAACTAGTAACTACAAAGCCTGTAGAAAATGCATATGCACTTAGGGTTGCTTATTTTTTTCTCGGTCTATTGGTATGCCAGGTATAAACGAGTATTTGGTTCTAGTCATAAACACCTACTTGTTTAATTTTTTTTTTTTTTGTTGCGTATACTTTGATATGGGGTTAGTCGCAATAAGTACGAGTCCAAAAACTCATGAAAAAATAAAATAAAGCCTGGCCATGATTTTTTCAGACAACACATTCGTTTACAATTCGTAACATACTAAATAAATAACTTATCATATAATTCATAAATTAAACAAGTGGGTAAAGGTCGATGTTACTTCGGATCTTAGACTAAATGTTATGTCGTAAATTACGCTTTATGTTCACATTGTTTATTAGTTTCGCTAGGCTTGCCTATTTAATGTTGTTTATTGCAGTAGTAGGGTCCACCTGGAGAAGAACTACACTGAAGACGTTAAAATAACTGAGGATATGATAATTCGACGTTATGCGGTTTAATACTCTATGCCTGATGAAGGGAGAAACAGGAATCTTTAGGCGATAAAAAAATAAATTTTAAGTACTATTGCTTTTTAATATTTTTAAGTGTTTTAGATATTTCTGTATATGGCTAAGTTTGAAAAGCGAGAAAATGGCATGTTTCCTTTCACGTTTGCTACGGTTAAAATGATTTCTTTGTGTATTAACATGATCTTTCGTTTTTCATACTTGGACCACCAGATGCGGGACTGGTAATGTAATTATATGACAAACTGTGTGAGTGATAGTAAAGAAAGGTCTCTTGCTGGTATCGGTCTCTTCTGGCATCATCAGAACTGTAGCACAATTTCTGACACTACTTAAAGGCTCTCTCAAAGATGATTTTAGACCAGTGATAGTAATTAATCCAATTTGTACATGCTTGTAGTGTGTATTGTAGTATAATCTTATAATCTTGTAGTATAATATTAACATTAATTACGGAATATTCACCACATATTCAGGGTGTATTAACCTGTACCAAATCACATCGAAAAATCAGAGCCTCTCAATCAAATCCCGTAATTAATGATATTATTGTACTGAACCTTATTTATATTAGAATAAGATCCAATGACAGTCTGTTTTAGGATGCAGCAGCACCTGCTGCGGCTGCTCCCTTACCGGCGGCAGCTGAAAAAAGAAATTCAAACATAATCAATTAAATAATATAAATAGCACCTGTTCGTTAATACTTTCTTGCAGAGATCTCAAATATGAGATGTCAAAAGACATTCTAGCAGTTTTTATCTTTGTTTCTTTATTTTTTTATACAGTAACGAGACGAGCAGGTCATGTGTTTTATGGTAAGCAACACGCCTGGCATAACAACGTAATGTCACGCAGCTATTGGAACATAAATTGCACAAATCTTTATCTACCACTGCACTGCACTCGTCACCTAGTTGTATAAGATGATTACCTCTTTGGCCTATAATTTTTGAAACTAAACTGTGTTTTTAACACGAATAAGCCTGCTTTAGACCTCCAATTCGGAGTTCTGCTTATCAACAGAATAGTTGAAGAAGTAAGTCGTAGGTTATGCAACGTATTGTATGGTACTAGCGACCACCCCGGCTTTGGCCGTGGTACGTAAAATATATAGCCTATACTATATCACTAAGCGATCATGTACATATTGAACGCTAAAAGAATTTTTGAAATCGGTCTAGCTCCTGTGGTGAGCGCGTTCAAACAAAAAAAAAATTCTTCAGCATAATATTATTAAGTATAGATTATTACGCCTGACTGGAACAAGCTAGCCGGTAAAATATTATATTATTCGTCGGTACCAAAAAAAAAGGCACAGCATGTATAAAAAATATTACGGAGAAAGTCCTCACTAAGGTTTTCAGGTCCATTTATCATAGTCCATTATCGTAGTATATAATATTGATTTTCTTTATATCCAATGGATAGGTTACATAGACTTTTTAGAGTAGAGAGAATAGAGTTTGACACTCGAGGTTGTATCTCATTAGGAAAATGTCTAGGGGCTTTAGCGCCTAACTAAAGCTATTGTCATCATAAGCAGCCCACTAAATAGACTCGGGGCCTTCTCTCGCAAGGAGAGAGTCAAGGCCATAATCCACGCTGTCCAAGTGCGGGTTGATGGATGATACAAACATGACCTCGGAAGATTCAAGCTACATGTCGGTTTCTTCAAGTTAGCGGCATTACGCACATGATAAAATAAACGCTAAAATTAAGGTTTATATAAATAAATTAATGATTCCCGCTGTACAAGCTTTGTTTACTTTGGAACTGAACAGTTGTGTGAGAAATTGGTTTCTAATAATAATTATTTAATTTTCGTCTTTTGCTTGTACGTTGCTTTCTTTGCTCAAGCTACATACCAGCGGCCGCGGCTGCACTCGAACCTCCGCTTCCTCCTCCGTTGCCTCCACTACCACCTCCGCTACCCCCCTCCATGTCCACCTCCGCTACCCCCTCCATGTCCACCTCCGCTACCACCTCCATTTCCACCTCCGCTTCCCCCTCCATTTCCACCTCCGCTACCACCACCATTTCCACCTCCATTACCGCCAGGGCCTAGAATAGAAGAATAAAGGAATGCATTCTGGCTGGGCTCTTGGCTTAGTTGAAGTAAATAAATGCCTTATTACTTGTACGATTTTACAATACATCTGTTTGTATTTATTCATGAAAGTACTGAGAGTGCTCTACATTTTGATACATTATAGTTATTCTTTAATCTTAGTAATTTAAACGACATTCCATGCTAAGTATGTATATCGTACCTATAGCGTATCTTTATATCTATCTATACCATACATTTAACAGAAAAAAAACTATAGCAAAACATGTAAAATTACATAGTGTAAGTTTCATGAATTCTGCGGATAAATATATTAAGGACAAAAATAATAATAATAGATCTGTGTAATCATTACTTACCTCCGCCATTGGCAGTGGTAGTTGTTTGTTTTGAAGAACTCACTGTAACAAAGAATTAAACATTAAATATTAAAAAGAATATGAGAAAGTAAGGAATTTGCGAAAATTAATAAATTTTCTCAACGACTGTGTTACTATTTTGTGTCTGCTGCAACGAATGCGCTCGTTAAACATAGTCAATATAAACAAGTCGACATTATTTTTAATTTAATTCAGTTCTATCCGTAAATATTTTATTATTCCTTATATATATAGGCCTCATAGGTATATACTTACATATAATACAAGAATTTCGTAAAAATCAAAATTACATAGAGAATAGTCTTGTTCAATATTTGCTTACGTGTACTTTTGATACTCGTAATTAGTAAAAACAATGTGCTCATATACTCAAAATTAAAAAAAAGTTTTACACTTACATACGTTAGCAAATACACTAACTGGCAGCGCGCTGATCCCGTCGGTTACGGCCGATTCTGTAAAATATTACTTGCGGTTACAAATAACATTTTTATCTTGATCAGTCACTAGATGGCATCGCTGTAACTTACAACACAAAAACGTAATAATTAATTTTCCAATTTTGATTGATTAAATCATTAGGATGGATAGATAGGTATTTAGTTAAGTATCTGATCTTCATAATCCAAAAATTTTATCGACGTTTGTTGATGTTCAATCTTAAAAAATTAGTCTACCGTTTGATTTTACTTAAAAATATGCACTTTTTTATAGCTTAAGCGTTGAGTAAACTAGAAAGCTGAAGCTGAAGCTGCACGAGAGCGTGCTCCATGCGGTCGTCGCAATCTCACGGCACACGGGGACCCTCACATACTATGCTGACGACACTGATGACGCCATCGGTCGGTCTGTACGGCGAGCGTTAGCTACATCACCGAAGACCATCCGAGAATTCAACTTGCAGATGGCAGAAAAGGACAAGAAGGAAAGAGAATCAAGGACAGAAATGCGGCCGTGGTGGAGGCTCTGGGCCGGAAGGAGGCGGCTTAGGCAAAAGACGATGTCGAGTCGATTACTATCGGAATCCCAACCGGTAGTGATCGGCTCAACAGACGAAATCCGACTGACTAGTACTAGACTTAGGTTCAAAATGTTCACAACACCCCCCTGTTTTCCCCTTCTCTCAATCCAAGAAATATGTAAAAAAAGAAACGAAATTAGAAATTGGGTGGTTAATAATAGTAAAGGTATATATTATATCTATTAATAAAAATATATTTACGGGCAGTATTTTGAGCTGTCACCATCTGCGTAACTGAAAAAAAAAATGAATACATAGTATTATTCTTGTTTATGATATGAGTTTAAGAAGTGTTGACGAACTTCCCCCCCGGTACATTCAAAGGAATATTTGAAGTAAGTACATGTGTATTGATTTTCAATAAAATTTGGAGAGATACAGACTACTTGTCCAATAGACTATTATTATATCAACAGAGTCCAGCAAAGAAATAGAGATCGTATGTACCGGATTTTGATATCTGTGTCAGTATCGGTTCTTTACGTAGTAGCAGGCTAAACTTAACCTAAATATATCGTAGGTTTAATCACTCTTCTGTGTATTTTACATAATTATTAAAAATTATAATAATTACATTTAGCAAAATGTCAAAGCTGATTTTTAACCCCGACCAAAAAAAGGGGTTTTATAAGTTTGACGTCGATGTCTGTCTGTCTGTCTGTGTGTGTGTGTGTCTGTCTGTGGCACCGTAGAGCTCAAACGGATGGGCCGATTTCAATGCGGTTTTTTTATTTGAAAGTTAATATCCGTGCGCATGTTCTTAGCTATGTTTGGACAATATCGATTCAAGATGGCCGCCTCCACAAAATGGCGGACAAAATATTTCTTCGCAACCTACCTCAATATGGGTGTCAAATGAAAGAACTTGACTAGTAGAATACTATACACTATAACAAATTTCAAATCCAAGATGGCCGCCACAAAATGGCGAATTATATTATTTTTTTCACTACTACCTCAATATGGGTATCAAACGAAAGGGCTTGACTAGTAGAATACATTGCACTATGACGAATTTCAAATACAAGATGGCCGCTCCCACAAAATGGTGAAATACATTTCTTTTTTCACAACTCCCCTTAATATGGGCATCAAATGAAAGGGCTTCTTGACTAGTAGAATGTTGTACAGATAACAAATCTGAGGTAGTTGGGGGTTAATCAAAAAATTTAATTTTGTTCTTGTTTAGAAAGAAAACGTACAAAATAATTGACTTATTATTTTTTATTCACTACATAAACTTTTGAGTTAATGTTTTTTATTGGGTGTGTGTATTTATTACGCACATAAAAACATAAAAGAGATTTGACAAAAAAAAGCATTTTGTATTCATTCTCTTCATAAACTATACTTAGTATGAATAATTTTATACTTTCACTCCGCGCATTTTTGTAAAAGCGGATACCAATTTTTTTTTCACGTATAATATATATACATTCTCACCAAGCCCGTTACTGCAGATGAATATAGCGAGAACCAAAAATGGAGTTGTCCACATTTTTAAAGGAGAAGCTAGCTGGTGTTGATTTGAATTAAATCCATTTCTGCTTACTCGCCTTTAAATACTAAAATTGTCACTGTTTAATATTTTGTTCGTGATATTATTTTCATAACTTATTTTATTAGTCGTAATATTTGCTTTAATATTTAAAAAATATCACGATTGTATACAGTGATGGATTTGTTGAAGTATATACATGAATATACAGGGTTACTCAGAAATCACACTGAACTGAAAGGGTTGCTTATACTCATAATTATGCATAATTATAATAACAGTATAAGTATAACCCTCTTTATGTTCCCACTGCTGGGACTCGAGGCCTTATTGCTTTGACTCTTTCCCTGCGAGAGGAAAGAGTCCAACAGACAAAAAAAGAAAATGCACCAAACTGGTAATCTGCGCGTTGGTAGATTAAATGTCCTCATAAGATGTTGTGATTTTCCACACCGCCACACCAGTTTTCTCACGGTTAACTTCACCGTTTGTGCCAATGGTACCAAATTACCATGATGACAACCTCGTGCATCTGCATTTGGAAAATATTCAGAGGTGCAAGCGGTGTTCAAACCAACTTACTACCTTACGATTGTGAAAGCGGACGTTCTAGCTACTAGGCCATCTCGACTTTATAAATAGGTTGGTATACAAAAATCCACTCTGAAATGTCAATATTTAGAACTGATTTTACCAGTACCAGATATTACCAGTCGGTACGTTTTGAATGGTGGAAGTGGACTTGATTAGATTATTTAGAAATAATCAAGATCATCTTTAATCAGTTTATGGATAACTCAGTTTTTTTAGTGGAAGCATGAAGTTCTGTTTGTAAAGGTAGTTTTAAACATTTGATTGTTTAATTTTGTTGAAAAAAATCTGTCAAGTGTCAAAAATACGAATTAGATCAAGTGTATTGCGTAGCCCTGTACATACATTCAGTTGATTGAATATGTATGCCCATGACGATAAATTATTTTTCTTTGAAAATTAAAACAACCGCCTTCCATTTATAAAATAAAACTTACATTCTCAACAAATATTAACAAAATTGTAAACAAGTAATAGGAGTTGAATTTCATAGTGGGAAGGCGAACATTCGGAGTATATGAAAATATCAATGTACACAATTTTAGATTATCTATACCTGTATAAAAAAATGAATTCATATTTTTTTTAATAAATAGAACGATGAGACGAGACTGTGCATGGTGGTAAGCAACATGCCTGCCACATAACAGCACAGTGACACGCAGCTATTGGAACATGAGGATTCAAATCATTACCTAGCACTGCACTGCAATCGTCACCCAGAGATCTAAGATATATCTCTAAGCCCTGTAATTTCTTTGGATACATTGCCCTTCACACCCGCAGTGAATACTTACTCTGTGTTTCCCTTGGTCATCGCATCACGCGTGAACGGTTGGATCGATTTCTCTAATTCATTTTTGTTGTGTTTGTTATTGTTAGGACAAGGATCTTACGAAAGAAAAATGAAGAAAATTTCCCGAAAAATTAGAAAATTTAAAAATAATTAGCCTTCATATAAAATTATTTCTAATATAACTTCAGCGCTTTGGACAATACAAACTTTTTTGACGTAATATGAACGTTTGTTATACAAGGTTTAAATGTGGGTTAGAGGTGGGCGTTAATTCAATAAACTGTTTTTTTCAACGGCTTTTCGTGATCAACGCATTAACAGCTTTTCATTAATGTGCAAAACAGTTGACGCGTCAACAGGTTCGCGCAAAGAGTTGAAGTATCAACTGGATTGCAAATATATAACAGTTGAAGCATTAACAGGTTTGTACAAAACAAATGAAGCATCAACTGTTTTGCAAAAACAGTTGAAATTTCAAATGGATTGCAAAAAACAGTTGAAGCATCAACTGTTTTGCGCATTATTAGTATTTAGTGTTTCAGCTAACATTCACTTTAGCTGATATGATGTAGTGATTAATTACTCTGTTGTCATATCAATGACTGTAGAGGTCGCCATTAGAGTAAGCGAGATCGCTTGCTTTACTATTACAAAAGCACGTATTGTAACTAAAAAAAAATATATGAAAACGAAAAAAAAAATAACACCAAAAAATAGTACCATGTAAAAATAAGTTTTTTTACAGTAAAGAGCGACGAGATGAGCAGGACATGTGCCAGATGGTAATGGTAAATACCTTGATGGTAAATGCTTGCCTATAAAAACAGTGGCACGCAGCTATTGGAATATGAAGAGTCCAAACCATTACCTAGCACTGCATTGCGCTCGTCACTCAAAAACATGAGGTTTTATCTATTTGTCCTGTAATTTCCCCGCAAACATTGCCTTTTAAAGCGGAATGATGATAGAACCGTGATGTTTTCCTATTGAGTATTAGTTGGTGGTAGAAGAACTGGCAAAGGTATGGTATTTCCCCACGTTAAAAATGTTTATTTGTAATATTAAAGGCAACATTATGTAGTAACATTAACAATGTTACTACATACCTAATGTTGATCAGCCTTATTGAAAAACCTAATGATTAAATTAACTGTTTTTTCAACCTGTTGACCAGCAACGAAAAGCTGTTATGTTGACGGAAATACTGTCAACGACTCACCTCTAATGTGGGTATAACACATATTTGTATTAATTGATAGAGAAACTGTGATAATTGTAGAGGTGATGTCGTAAGTAAACACATATTTATTCTTTACTTTTTACGAGAAATAATGGCTTATTTAAAAAGTCATTTTGAGCAAATCAGCATTTAATCCTTATCCAATCAAATCCGTGCGAAGCAGGGGCGGGTCGCTAGTTGTTAATGTTTCAAAAATAGCTTACACAATTTTGATAAAATTTATAAATTATATAGTTTTTGATAAAATTATTATTATTTTATTGTTAAGAGCCCATTGTGTCCCATTGTTGAGCAAAGGCCTCCCTACCCTCCTTCCATTTTTGTCTGTCTTGACTCAAAGTAGTCCAGTCTTTAACGTGTTTGTCGAGGTCATCCCGCCATCGCCTATTGGGTCTCCCGCGTCGTCGTTTCCTATTTGGCTGCCACTGGGTAGTGATCTTAGCCCAGCGATCGTCTGACATTCGATAGACATGTCCAGTCCAGTCCCACTTCAAATTGCTGGCCTTTTGGGTCACATCCGTTATTCGAGTCTTTGAACGCAGTATGGTGTTTCTAATGCGATCGGTGAGCTTTACGCCCAGCATACTGCGTTCCATAGCTCGTTGGCAAACCGCGAGGTTGGACCTTAGATCCTTTGTCAAAGACCAAGTCTGCGCTCCGTACGTCAAGATGGGGAGAATGCACACGTCCATGAGCCTGCGTTTGAGGGATAGTGACATGTTGCCCTTCATAAGATCTTTCATAGACCAATAGCTCTTCCAGGCATTTTCAATACGGCGTTTAACTTCTCCTTGTCTTGCCTGGAATGAGACTAATTGGCCTAAATACACATACTCATTGACATATGCAATCTCCACGTTATCGACTAAAATTTTGCGCTTTGTGGTGTTGGTCATCAGATTGGTCTTCGACATATTCATCTTCAGTCCCACATCACGGCTTACTTTGCTGAGATCTTGCAGCATATGGCCTAATTCCGAAGCTGAGGAAGAAAAAAGGACGATATCGTCAGCAAAGCGGAGGTTAGTTAGTTTTTTGTCTCCGATGAGAATCCCTTTTTCATCCCAGCCCGGCAACAATTTTCGAAAAACTTCTTCTAGTGTAGCTGTAAATAGTTTTGGCGACAGCGGATCGCCCTGTTTAACCCCTTCTCTATAGGGAAGGAAGGACCTGTAGTATCTAGTTTTATTGCAGCTGTACTATTTTGGTAAATATTTTGTAAGAGATGTATATATGATTCCGGAATATCCTGATTTTTTAATGACTTAAATATAGCAGAGTGGTTAATGCTATCAAACGCTTTAGAATAGTCTACGAATGCTAAGTATAAAGGCATGTCAAATTCGGTATATTTTTCTATTATCTGATTGATAGAGTGTAAATGATCAGTGGTAGAGAAGCCTTTACGGAATCCAGCTTGTTCAGGTGGTTGGTGTCTATCCAGCGTACTCGAAATTCTGTTTTCAATTACTTTGATAAAAGTTTTGTAAATATGTGAAACAAGGCTTATTGGTCTGTAATTTTCAATATTGGACTTATCACCTTTTTTGTGCAAGAGAATGACATTGGAGTGGCAAAAAGAGTTTGGGAATTTACCAGTTCGTAGGATAGTGTTAAAAAGATTTGTCAAGTGTGGAATTAATATTGGTTCACCTATTTTAAGAGTATTGGTAGTGATTTCATCGTGACCTGGTGCTTTATTGTATTTCATACTATTGAGGGCTATATGTACTTCATGTCCAGTTATTGGAATAATTTCTTCAGTGGATGAGTATTCTTCTATAATACTTGGGGAAAATGAACTTTCTGAGTATAAATTAGTATAAAAATATGTGCTAATTTCCAGAATTTTTTGTCTGCTGCCTTGTTTAACTCCGTTGATATCTTTTAGACCTACAATAGAGCATTTACCCTTTTGTAAACCTTGTTTGGCGATCTTGAGTGAGGTGTTATTGGCCAAGGCGGTTTCCACTTGATTAATGTTATATTGCCTAATATCTTTTCGGATACTTCTTTTTACTGCTTTATCTTTTTCACTGTGTTCTGGGGTATGGTACATTAGCTTCTGTCTCTCTTCAATTAATTTTTTGGTGGTTGGACTGAGATTCTGTTCTTTCTTTTTCATAGATTTGATTCTCTGATTTGCGTTATAAATTGACTCTCTGATGTTATCATATTGAATCTGTACATTTTCTGAACTCAGGTCTTTTAAAATGCTAAAACTGTTTTTTAATTCTAATTTGAACTGATCCTTGTTGGTATGGAGTGTTATTCTATCATGTGATTGCATAGATTTTCTTATCATTTTCATACGAGCTATCTTTTGTTTGAGCGCTAGAGAAATTCTTAAGGGCCTATGGTCTGAGGTAAATTTAATAATAATAATAATAATAATAAACCTTTTTATTTCTTATTTACAAAAGTTGGTTAGTTATAATGTTTCAGTAGGTAAACAAATATTTGGTTAGTATTAATAAATTATCTTAAATTGTTGTTAGTAATGTATTTGTTTTCAATATTTATATATTAACAAGAACCCCGGTTTGGGTAAAGGTCTCCTCCAAAGATGCCCATTTTTCACGATCTTGTGCTATGGAGAACCACATCGCTCCAGCTGATCTTTTCAGATCATCTTCCCATCGGGCTAAGGGTCTCCCCTTCCTTCTCTTGCCTGGTGGTCCTTTCCACTGGGTAACATGAGTGGTCCATCTTTTATCAGACATTCTCGCTACATGTCCAGCCCATTTCCATTTCAGTTTTTGAGCAAAAGTCAAAGCGTTTGTAACTTTAGTGATGCCTCTTATTTTTGTGTGTCTTATTTTGTCCATTTTCTTTATATTTAACATGCTTCGCTCTAATCCTCTTTGGCATGTATTGATTTTATTCATAGCTTGTGTAGAGAATTTCCAGGTCTGACTTCCATAAGTCAAGCTGGGCAGTAGACATGAGTTCATAACTTTAGCTTTAAGATAAGGTAAATTTAATTGAGTTTAATATTTCAACGTTTGAGACGATTTTTCGACTGGAGGAGAGACAAAAGTCAATTTCGTTTCTAGTAATTTTATCGGGAGATCTCCATGTCCAGCGGCGACTAGGTTTTTTGAAAAAGAAACTGTTACTGATACTAAAATTTAAATTGAAAGCGAAATTGATTAGTTTTGTACCACGTTCATTACGAGTACCTAAACTATACGGTCCGATTATGTTGGTATTACTGTCAGTACCTTTACCAATTTTGGCATTAAGATCACCTATTATTAATGTCAATGTACTGTGTTGGTCATGATAAGCTTTAGTGACTAATTCATAAAATTCTTCAACTTCTGTGTCAGAATGAGAACTAGTTGGGGCGTGTACTTGGATTATTTTGAGATATTTGTTTTCTGCTATGCGAAATTTTAATGTTGCTACTCTTTCGGAATAGGATCTGAACTCTTCAATATTGTATTTCCATTTGCTTGAAACTAAAAATCCGACGCCATACATACTGCCTTTACCTGTATAATAAAATATGTTTTTATTTCTCTCTATAATATCTTCACCATCTCTTCTCACTTCTGCTAACCCCACAACATCCCATTTTATGTTCTCTAAAGCATTCTCTAGTTCTACTAAGCGACTCTCTGTTCTTAAGGTCTGAACATTGTAAGTCAGTATGTTGAGTTTTTCAGTATCCGTTGTGCAAGCCGTAGTTGTTTGACAGTTAGGATTTGCCACCCGGAGATTATCTGGCCCCGTGACGCTAGGTAGTGCCATCGTACTGTCACCGACAACATTTTCACTAGGGTCGCCGGGTACTTGGGGCCTGGTTTTGGTTGTACTTGTAAACAGAAAAATATTTATCCAAATCGGTTTAGGTGTTTTTGAGTTGTCAGTGAATAAACTTAAAAAAGATTCTGACATATTGAAAACCTCCTTCATTTTTGAAGTCGGTTAAAATATCTCAAATTTTTAATATGTAACTAAATTGAGACTAATGGCTTGACCTATTTTTATAAACCAAAAAAAGGGGTGTTATAAGTTTGACGTCGATGTCTGCTGTGTGTCTTTCTGTGACATCGTAGAGCTCAAACGGATGGACCGATTACAATGTGTTTTTTTTATTTGAAAGTTAATTGTCATGTCATTACTTAGAAAAAAAAATGTTTCATTTACTTTATTATTTTGCTTCCATTACTATTGGATTGTAATAAAAGCCTAATCCGTTTTTGTATAATTATGCAATGTAGATAATATTAGAGTAAAATTGGTAGTTCTTGAATAGGCAGCTTAGAGTGATGAATTATAAAGTAAATTATAAAGTTTTTTTGTCAATTTGATTATGAAGTTCTCAACGTAAATATTTAAGATCTTATTGTAATTACCTATTTTCGCAAATAAAGAAATTTTATTTATTTCTTTATATATTTAATTTTTTGTGCTGATGTTTTTAGCTATGTTTGGTTAATATCAATTCAAGATAGCCGTCTCCACAAAACGGTGGACCATAAATATTTCTTTACAACCTGCCTCAATATGAGTATCAAATGAAAGGGCTTGACTAGTACAATACTATACACATTAACCAATTTCAAATACAAGATAGCCGCCGCCACAAAAAGGTAAATTACATAATTTTTTTTCACTACTACCTAAATATGGATTTCAAATGAAAGGGCTTGAGTAGTAAAATATTAGGCACTATGACAAATTTAAAATCCAAGTTGGCCGCTACCTTAAAATGGCGAAATTCATACTTACATTTCCTTTTTTCACAACTCCCTCAATATATGTATCAAATGAACGGGCTTGACTAGTAGAATGTTGTACAGATTACAAATCCGAGGCAGTCGGGGGTAAATCAAAAATTTTAATTTTGTTCTTGTGAAATTGTATGTTTATATTTTAACAAAACTGAAAGTATGTTAGCGCAAGTTCCCAACATAGGTAAGAACAATACCCCATTATGAAGTTTGGGTCAACCTTGCTTTGGCAGATAAATGGAAGGTACTAAAGGTGTGTGAAATAGCGATCTAAATTTGTCAAACTATGTGTATGGTCTTTTTCGGTAAAAGGTTTGACTAGTAGATTACCATACTATTAAGAATATCACCCAGATAGGGGCGGGGCCAAGCATGATGTGATGCAACAAGAGTGGTTGTATTTGTGAGGATAGCGGCCGGTTTAAAAGTGTCTGGAGGCTTTTTGACATTCTTGGAGTGGCGTTTGGTTGTTATGAACGTGCTAGGGACATTTATAGTATTTTTTGTGATTGTAAATAATTACTGTTTGATTTGTAGAAAATTCAGTGGATTTTATTAATTAGTCCTTCAAAAACAAAAACTAAAGCCACTTCTGGTTCATAAAAACAGGTACTTACAGTGTGACAAATTACAAATCCGAGATGGACTACAAGATTTTTAATTTTTTGTTTATATTTGTACATAAACAAAAAAATACCTTTGATTATATTTGTTGACTTAATTTTTTTAAAGAACTAATCAATAAAACATGTGGGTTTTTTAATTTTCTACAAATCAAAGTTGTCTAATCAAACAATAATTATTTACAATACTTATTATAGGATAGTGATAGGAACATTGAAAATTTCGGATTTTGAATATTAGAAAGAATAAAACTTGTGAAAAAATCTTAACGAACATAACAATTAAAATAAAAAAATTGGTTGCCTGTAAAGTCGGTATACGGGCGAAAGTTTTACGTTACAACGACTTTGAGTGGTAAAATAATTTTACGGAAGGGACGCCTTTCACTTTTTATGTCTGTCTCTCTCGCTCTTAGGCGGGCTAACCATGCCCGAGTGGAAGGGACGCGTGCCTCTCACTCACTCTCGTTGTGAGCGCATAACGTGAGCGGAGCGTAACGCAGTTTCTTGAAGTGTCACCCGGCAAATCAATTTATAAGACGTTGTCACGTCAAAAAAGTAAATTAACTTTGTTGTCTAAGACAATATTAAAATGGATAACAATTCAACAAGTAGCCGTTACGAAAGTTACAATAATGACACTTTTCAAACAATCAAAAATGTGTAAGAAACATTTTTGAATATTTTTATTTGTAAATATAGCTAGAAAAACGGGAATTATTTTTTGTAAATAACGTCGTCCAAATGTAATCCGTTACAGTCACGGCACTCTTGCAAACGCCTTCTGAAATTGTCGATGACTGCGCGGCACGTCACTGCTGAAATGCTTGCCATTTCTCTGCGGATGTTTTCTTTTAGGTCATTAATTGACCACGGGTTAGAGTCGTACACTTTAGCCTTAAGGTAGCCCCACAAAAAAAATCCATTGGAGTCAGATCCGGGCTACGTGGTGGCCAGGAAATGTCTCCTCTCTTAGAGATAACTTTGTTTGGAAAAAGTTGACGGATAACGGGCATAGCAGTATTGGAGGTGTGGGAAGTTGCTCCATCCTGTTGGAACCATGTTCGGGCATTAAAGCCTGGAAAGTTTTGCAAATTTTTGTGTGAAAAACTCCTCGATCATGGCCACATATCGCTCCGAAGTAACAGTAACAGCACGCCCTCTGCCGTCCGCCGGATTTTCACGAATAGATTGTGCCACTGTGTCGATGTTTTGTTCCGTACGTGATGTCCTTGGGCGACCCAACTGCGGTTTATCTAACGTCGAACTTAGCCAATTACCCAATCGTTTGGAGAGCTGGGGCACACCACGGACACTCTACTAAAATTCCATACAAACGCCGCAGTGGAGCTACCTACTCTTCACACAACTACGCAGATGTCGTTCGTACAATGAATGTGTGCGTTAGCGCTAGGGCTACTGAAACTGAATTGTTTTATTGAATAGTTGTGCCCCTTGAGTTCACCTGGTGACGTAAAATAGTCTATAAACTTGCTATAATGTTGAGTTACATAAATAGAATGGAGCCAAATTATACTATTCTAATTAAAAGGGTGTTTGCACAGATTTCTTTATTGTTTCAGAAATCTGTGGGTGTTTGTATTGCCGCGTAAAATGAAACGAAACCGATAATAGATTAGATCAGGTACCTAGATTTCTATTTCTGTTAGTAGGTACACATTCGCATTTTATTTTACACTTACCCACCCATGAAGGAAACTTTATTCTGTCACTATAATTATTCCTCCAGGCATTATCAATCCGTGCTTGGGCACATACGAGTAAGTTACTGGCTGTGTAAGTTACGAACTTTGAGTTAAAAATGACTTCGTTATTATAAATAAATAAATATTGGTAGACAATTTACACACAACACCATCTGACCCCAAACTAAGCAAAGCTTGTAATATTATAAAGCAACGTTATTGAAAAGTTTCAAATCTTACGTTATTATAAAGCTTTTAATCTTGTTCCGTTTAGTTGACGGACAGCCGTAAACAGCACAACAACCTACCATGATGATATTTCGATTAGAATTAGATGTTCGATACCAGCCCTTCGTTGAGTACTCCTAGCGTATCCGAAACGGCCTGAGGGGTGAGGAATCTTGAAATTGGCGGGGGGTTGGGAGTGTCCGTTCTATCTATATTATCTATTCTATGGCTGGGGTGTCATCAAAGTTGTGTAAACCTTTGTGCTCTCGAAATTTACGCCTCGCAACGGTTGCCGAATTGTTGTTTTGATAAAACTCGCGCACACAAAACGCACGGCCCGCTCCGGTGAAACGCTCCATCGCGACTAAATTCCCAGAAACCGAAGTTACTGCTCCCGCTTCCCCGGCACCGATCACGCGCGCCGTTTTCGTTTAATTCAAATTTTACTTTTCTAAGGACTTTTGGGCCACCCTGTACTTTAAAACGTATTTATCTGGGTAATCTATCTATTGAGTTAAATATTTTTTAAAAGGGTAATTTAGTAGAATAGTAAAAACATCAAGTTTGTTGTTTGTTGACGCCATTTTGTAAACTAGGTGGCAGAAAGTAGAACTAAATTGAAATGAACAGGCAAGGCAAGTAATGAAATGTCAACGATCCAAGTTCTTTGCCTAACTGTTTGATCAAAAGGCTGACATCATACAGGCCACTAGTTAAATGGTACCGTTTAATAGAACGGGTAAGCTGCGATTGAACGCCTGATTCAGCTAGTTGTCGTGACGTATGCGATTGGGTAAAAATTAAATAACGTGTATTTGATGAAACAAAGTATTTATTATTTAATGACTGATCAATTGTTGGGTTTATAAAAATAATATTTCAAAAAGTTGATGTGTTTTTGTTTTGAGAGTGAAGGACGAGACGAGCAAACAGGCGTCTAATGTTAGTTAGTATAGTATGTATAGTAGCTCAAAACGCTTCATAGCATTACATTGCGCTCGTCACTCGGGAACATAGATTGGTAATTTACCAATCTAGGAACAGTCGCCTCCGTCATTAGACCCATCTGAAAAGAAAACAAAAATAAATAATCTAGTAGTATTGCTAGCATTCGGCCCGCTTCCTTCTGGTAATGGCATTCCACTAAAGTACGCGTCATCATCATCATCATCATCATCATCATCACCCGCAAGACGTCCACTGCTGAACATAGGCCTCCCCCCTAGATTTCCACAGCGATCGGTCCTGCGCAACCTGCAACCAGCGGTTTTCAGCGACCTTTGTGAGGTCATCTGTCCATCTAGTGGGAGGCCGTCCAACACGGCGTCTTCCGGTTCGTGGTCGCCCCTCGAGAACCTTTCTTCCCCATCGGTTGTCAGTTCTGCGAGCGATGTGGCCTTCCCATTGCCACTTCAGCTTGCTTACTCTTTGAGCTATGTCGGCCACTTTCGTTCTTTTGCGAATATCCTCATTACGGATTCTGTCGCGCAAAGAGACTCCGAGCATAGCTCTCTCCATAGGTTGCTGTGTGACTTTGAGCTTCGTTATGAGGCCCACAGTTAAGGACCACGTCTCAGTTCCATAAGCCACCACTGGCAACACGCACTGGTTAAAGACTTTCGTCTTTAGGCATTGGGGTATTCTGGACTCAAAGATGTGCCGAAGTTTCCCGAACGCTGCCCATCCGAGTTGGATCCTTCGCTGGACCTCTTTGTCGAAGTTGGATCTACCTAATTGGATCATTTGACCCAGGTAGACGTATTCGTCAACAACTTCGAGTGTGGTATTCCCAACAATAACCGGTACAGGTGAGACATGAACATTTGACATGACTTTCGTCTTGTCCATATTCATCCTCAAACCTACCTGTTGGGATACTCTACTGAGGTCCCTGAGCATAGCACCGAGGTCCTCCAGCGACTCCGCCACAATGACTATGTTGTCGGCAAACCGAAGGTGAGTGATGTATTCGCCGTTGATATTGATACCATATCCGTTCCATTCCAGTAGCTTAAAAACATCTTCCAGCGCGGCAGTAAACAGTTTCGGAGATATAACATATCCCTGTCTCACGCCTTTCTGTAGCTGGATATGTTTTGTGCACTGGTCCTGTAATCGGACAGACATTGTGGCTTTACTGTAGATACACTTCAACACTTCGATAGCGATAGTCAATGCGGCATCGCTGGAGAGACTGAAGCACTGCCTAGGTCTCGATGGAATCGAAGGCTTTCTCATAGTCCACATACGCTATACATAGTGGCCGATTATACTCCTCGGTTTTCTGTATAATCTGCCGAAGCGTATGGATATGTCTATGGTACCTTTTCGGAAACCGGCTTGTTCGGGTGGCTGGAAGTCGTGAAACCTGCGTGCGAGACGATTCGTGATGACCCTCGAAAACAACTTATAAACGTGGCTCAGAAGGGGAGATGGGTCTGTAGTTCTTCAACAAAGTGTTGTCACCTTTTTTTGAAGAAGAGCACCACCACACTTCTGCTCCACGCTTCTGTCGTATTACCGTTAAGTATGACGGAGTCGAACAGCTTCTGGAGGACTTTAAGTACCGGTTTTCCACCCGCTCTCAGAAGCAGTCGTAATTCTGTCGTCGCCAGGTGCCTTGTTGTTTTTAAGTTGTTTGAGGGCCATCCTAATCTCATACAGGCTGACTTCCGGGATATCTTCGGTAAAGTGTTGGGTCAGCTTGGCTCTGGGGTCTTTTGCCATGCTAACTACAGGTTGTGCTTGCGTAGAGGTGTATAACTGTTCATAGAACCTCTCAATCTCCTCCAAAATCTCGGGCTTCGACGAGACGATGCTACCACTATCGGTCTTCAGTTTGGTCAGCTGACTTTGCCCAAGAGACAGATTTCTTGCGAACACTTTCGAGCCTTTGTTCTGCTTGATTGCTTCTTCAATACTCGAAGTATTGAAGCAGCGTATGTCGCGTCGCACACAAGTAGAGATCTGTCTATTGAGCCGTCTGTATACCGTCATGTCGACCGAAAACTTTAACCGCATATCTCGTCTGACCGCCATGAGATCTAGAGTTTGATCAGAGAGTTTTTGGGTTCTATTTTGGCGTCGGCTCTTATAAAATTTCCTGCCAACAGCATGTACAGTTTCCACTAGCCTGTCATTTATTTCGTCAGCCGTTACGCACTCATCTAAGGATTCGAAGCGATTTTGAAGTTCCAGTTGAAAGTTATTGGGATCTTCGATCTGAGCATAATTTTGTAGGAGCGTGGACTTCATTAGACGCGATCTTTCGAACTTAATGTTTAGATTCAGCGTGCCTCTTACAATACGGTGATCGCTGCCGGTCTTAACCTTGCTGATCACAGAGACATCGCTGAATATTTGCCGTTTAGTCGTCATAATGAAGTCGATCTCATTTTTTGTGGAACTATCTGGGCTAATCCAGGTCCACTTTCTTTGTGGTTGTTTCTTGAAAAAGGAGTTCATCATAAAGAGGCTCCCCCTTTCCAAGAAATCCGCTAGACGTTGCCCTCTTGGGTTCCGCTGCCCATATCCGAAATTCCCCATTCTCAACTCATCACCGCTACGTTTGCCCAGTTTCGCGTTGAAGTCTCCCATCACAACTGTGAAATGTGTTGGCGAGACATGTATGGCTTTGGAGATGTCCTCATACATGCTCTCAACCTCTTCGTCGGGATGTGTCGAGGTCGGTGCGTATACTTGTATGACCTTTAATGAATACCGGTCGCTAATTTTAAGTACAAGGTATACAACCCTATTCGACACACTCCCGATCATTATCACGTTGTTGACGAGACACTTGCGGACGATAAACCCGATACCCCCTGGGATTGTTGATCTCCCGGTCCCGGTAGTAGAACAAGTTGCCGGATTCAAGGATTATCCTGTCCTCGCCCCGTCTACGGAATTCTGATAACCCTATGATGTCCCAGCGCAACTTGTCCACTTCTTCTTCTTCCAGCTCCACAATCTTTTCGTAAGCCCTCAGCGTCCGTGCCTTAAATGTTGCCAGGTCGAGTCGTTGGGTTTGGTGGCGGGGCGTCTGCCGGGGATTCTTAGCACCCCATGCTCCGCTGGAACCAAGGCTGTAAGGCTGGCAAGTACGCGTACTCGTTTGTTATTCAGAGAAAAAAAACATATTTTTAAGACGGTTTTTCATTTGATCCTTCTTTCTTCGACCTTTATAAAAGTTGAGCGCTTTTTCAGCGTACGAGTACAAGCACCAGTAGTGACGGAGGTCTACTGTGAAGTTTGACTTCCAGTCCTACAATCTTCTTTAAGTTTTGAGTTCGGTGCGCCATCTATTTATGGGTTTCGAGTTATAGGACCCAATTAGTTGTCGTTGCTTGTTTAAAGAAGCTTCAAATCAGAGTGGATTCTCAGAGTTAATTTGCCATTCGATATACATACATTATATAGCTAAGACAGTTTTACTTGAGAATGGTTGCTTTCCGAAAACTGTATCCGGACTGGTTCTCTAAAATGTTTTTAGAAAAAAAAATCTTACCACCGCTATTCACTGTGTTGCTTGTTTGCTCTGAAGAACTCACTGCAAAAGTTACAAATTTGATGATACAATCTATTTGGAAATGCACTTATTACACTATTCAACAAACTTGGTCATAATGTGGCTCTAATTTCATCGCAATTAGGTATGTAATGGCACTTGTAATTAAACTGTGACTTTTTCATTGCTTATATGTACAAGGTTTGGTCTTATATAAATTTTGATACAAAACAGACCGTGTTCAATAGGACAAATAAATGAATATACCTATCGTTTCCTCATGTCAACTTCGTACTCGTATTTAAATCATTGAACTGTTAAAAATATTGATTTAAATAGATAATTTTAACTCGTACGTTTAATTAGCAACACTTTCATTCAAATATACCTTTTGTTTTCTCTGTTATAAAGAAAACTGTGGTATATCGCAGTAGCTATTTTATTAAGAACTAGCTTTAACCCGCGGCTTCGCTCGCATTCAGTAAGTTTTTTATTTTAGATTTCTACTTGGATAGCGTGAGCGTCAAATAATAACATAAATAATTCTCGTCTATAATAGGCCTAAGGGTAGCTTATGCGTTAATATGTATTTTAAATTCCCTATTTTACTATCTCAGGGGTTGAATTGGAAAACTAATACGCTCATTATTTTTGCCATAGTTAGTCAGTTTGCAAGGAATAAAAAGTTTCATACACACTTTAATTCCCTATTTTCTTTAGGCGTTGAATTTTGAGAAATCCATTCTTATTATATTAAACTAGTTATTTTATTACTAAAGTATCTTTAGTAGTATAATATACATTGAAATTCATCGATGTTATTATAAATTACCTTTTATGTCACATGCACACCCCGTCTATTAACACTCCTCTTATCTTTTTTCTACCCTAAGGTTGCCTGGAAGAGATCGCTCTTAGCGATAAGGCTGCCGAATGTCGCACTAGTTTTATTAGTATAAAATGTTATATTCTTGTACTTAAATTATTTTTATTTGGTGTGTTCAATAAAGGTTTGAGGGTTTGGAGGGAGGAAAATTCCTTTGAGGGTTGAATTTTGACAAATGTTGTAATGTGTACCTCGCGATGCTACCTGAACTGAATTCATACGACATTTCATGCAAATATGTGCAAGGAATAAAAAGTTTCATACACACTTTCATCCCCTACAACATCCCTTTAGGGGGTTAATTTAAAAAAAAATCTTACTTAGTGGATGTCTAAGTCATAAAAAATGCGTGTGTGAAATTTTAAGTACATTCTAAAGGGTTGTTTTATGCGTCAATTTAAAATTTTCATTATCTATTGTACCACTATAGGGGTTACATTATGAAAAAAGTTTAACACATAACTCATTATTTGGCTTTAATCGATTCCTACGAAATTTGATGTAAAGATGTCCAAGGAATAAGAATATTCACACAAACTTTCCTCCTTAATTTGACCCCTTTGAGGCTTGAATTTTGATAAACACTGTGATACGTACCTACCACATAATTTTAGCAGAACCCAATTGATACGAAATTTTATACAAAACTGTCCAGGGAATAAAAAGTTTCAGATTTAGGGGTTGAATTTTGAAAAATCTTCCCTTGGTCGATGCCTACGTCATAAAAACAATACGTGTGTGAAATTTTAAGTATGTCTTAAGGGTACGTCCTGTGCGTTATCATAAAACTTTCATACCCTATTTTAAGCCTAGGGGCTGAATTAAATAAAAAATGCACTACGTAAGTAATTATTATGGCCGTACTCAACTTTTACAAAATTTGATGCTAATATGTCCAAGGAATAAAAAGTTTTGTACAAACTATCAACCTTTATTCCACCTCTTTCACAGTTGAATTTTGATAAACACTGTAATACATACCTCATGATATTACCCAAACTTAATTTACCTGTATGAAATTTCATGCAATTATGTCTTAGGAATAAAAAGTTTCATATAAACTTTCATCCCCTATTTCATCTCTTTAGGGGTTGAATTTTAAGAAATCCTCCCTTGGTGGCTGCTACGTTATAAAAATAATACGTGTTTGAAATATTTTAAGTATGTCCTAAGGGTTTGTCCGGTGCGTTAATATTTATGAAACCTTCATCCCTTATTTAACCCGTTTTAGAGGTTGAATTTTGATACATAAAAAAACTTGATACATAACTCGTTATTTTGGCCACACTAAATACCTACGAAATTTGGTGTAAATATGTCCAAGGAATAAAAGTTTCTCTACCAACTTTCATCCCTTATTTCACCCCTTTGCGGATTGAATTTTGATAAACGCCGTAATGTGTACCTCATGATTTTAACCGAACTCACCTTATATGTAATGTCATGGAAATATGCCCAAGGAATGAAACGTTTCTATACAAACTTTCATCCCCTATTTCACCCCTTTGAGGGTTGAATTTCGATAAACGGTGTAATTCGTACCTCATGATTTTAGCCGAACTCAATTTATATGAAATTTCATGCAAATATGCCGAAGGAATAAAAATGTTTCATACAATCGTTCATCCCTTATTTCACCCCCTTGGGGGTAGAATTTATCAAAGCCTTTCTTAGCAGATGCCTACGTTATAGCATCTACTTGTGTGCCAAATTTCAGCCCGATCCCTCCAGTGGTTTGGGCTGTGCGTTGATAGATCACTATGTCAGTCAGTCAGTCACCTTTGAGTTTTATATATAAAATATAAACATATATATATATAGATAATTCTAATCATTATTATTATATACGAAGCTGTAATGGATGCATTGCTTGTTATTTATTATGTAAACATCATATCTCTTAATGTAATTTAGTGCAATGAACAGTTTAGCCAATTTTATCTATTTATCTACATATATCTTAAAAAAATGTGGCTGGATTGTGTGAAAGAAGACATGGATAGGAAAGGAATAAACTCAGATTTGACAAATGATAGAGACGAATGGAGGAAACGTACATGTTGTACCGACCCCACATAAACTGGGATAATGGTAGGCAAATGATGATCTACATATATCTTAAACACACGTTAGTATATGCTTACTAATTAACGTTTCATGCTTATACAATTATACATGTACTCACAAATGTTTGCAACTACGTCGATAGGTAGAACGCTCAAACCATTTGCTTCAGCAGATTCTGAAAATCGTTAAAAAGTGTAGTAAGTAAAAAATAAAGTTACTATTAAGGGCGCAAAATACCCACTAATACTTTAGGGAAGCTGCGGGTAACACTGCGGGGAGCAGTTAGTACTAGTATTATAGATGCAAAAGTGAGGATGTTTTTTTGATATTTGTTGCTTAATTATGTCTCAAGAACCAAAGAAAGAAAAACCAGAGTCTGAAATATTGAACTATTGATATTGAATATTAAAGATTGTAGTCTGGAAAAGCACAGAAGCTACTTATTCCTAAAAATGTAGAGTTGCTTAGGAAACAACCTTTTCTAAATTCTATGCAGGTAGAGTCACAATCAGGTGTTAGTATAAACTGTAACTATTATTCCACATGCACTGAAATTATTCCTATACTTATTATTATATCTTTAATAGAATGCTTAAGAATTTGATAATAAATAATGAAAATATTTACGCAAAGTATTTTGGGCAGCCGCCATATCTGGACCTGAGGAAAAATATAAGTATAATTGTGGCTTTCTTGTCTATTTTGTTACTTTATCCATTTGTATGGTACTGTAACCATCTGTAATGAAGGTTTACTGCCGAGCTGACGATGGCCGAAAGTGTAGCGCAGCGTTGAAAGCTCTTCTCAGTAGGGTTAGTATTGCAACCTTTGATGGCCATGTTTGTTTTCATAAATATATTAATTTTAAACTGATATTAGGAACCGTTAAAACCTATCTCAATGAAAAAGCATAATTTAAAATTTAAATTCATTTAATTGGGGTAGCTAATCTCACTCTTTTCCGATTAGAAAACTACACAACTGTTTATGGGCTTAAATATCTTCTTATTGTTTGTGTTCAAACTGTTCTCGCAAGGGTTAGGAAGAGTTGACAAAACAATGGCAAATACAACAAAAAGGGATTGCAAAACAAAATTATATTTAGTGAAAAAGAAAAAGTGTTACCGAAGCCATTACTGCAAAGAACTATCACAAGTACGAAGAATGGGGTTGACCACATTTTTCTGGGTACAGTTAGACTCAGTTGGTAAAATTTTTACTGAATACGAAGATAAACTGACACTTTTAATTGTTCCGTTTTATATACAGGAAAATGTAATTTTATTTTATTGTTTAACACATAGAAATTACAAGATCACGTTTTTTAAGGATACATTAAAATAATATATCCTTTGTAAAATTTTATTACCAGCACGACACTTATGACTAACTAGCCGTAACCCACGGCTTCGCTTGCGTTCAGTAAGTTTTTTGTAGATTCCTACTTGGATAGCATGAGCGTCAAATAATAACTTAAATAATAATCGTATATAATAGCCCTAAGGGTAGGCTTATGCGTTGATATTTAACTTTAATTCCCTATTTACCATTGACCATCTTGGGGGTTGAATTTTAGAAAACTCGCGCCGTAATATGTAACTCATTATGTTTGCCATAGCGATTAATTGAAATTTCATTTCGCATTTGGATGAAAATTCAGTTATTTGTGTATTAACTGTTTTAGGCTTATACATGACCGCAATATCGCCTCTGATGGCCGTTGGGGCAAAAAATAATGCACTGATCTAACAGCCACCACTGGGGCCTGTTTTAGTGGTGGCCGTTAGGAGTATACCAATGATGGTACGATAAGCTAGCGCCTCAGGCGAGATTTGAAGCCTGGCTTGGAGCACCAATAACGTCAAAATGTAGCTTATTGTACACGGTCGGTCCCACGGAGCTAATAGCCTCCGTGGTCGGTCCCATTGAGAGTGAGTGAAGACGTGAGTGAGCTTGTCTGACATCGATAATCTCCTGGGAACTTGGTCTAGTTGCCCTGCGCGTTCTGTAGGGTACATAGTCCGGTCTCCGCATGCGGTGTACAAGTATAGATTTTCCTTTACATACAACCCTAGTTGGAATATACTACACAAGGCAACGTAAAAATCCCAAATTTTTTCCACCTTTTTGGGAAGGACTATTCCTGGGTGGGTTGCGGGACGGCACTAAACGTCCGACGCCCCAGGCCGGAAGACGGAGACGAAAGCAAGCTAGAGTGCCCCTTCAGGTTTATCTTCGTGCCACACCATCCACCACACCATCTCTCACTGTCGAGCATCTTGGCTAAGATGGCTGTAGAAGTTCATTCCTCATTTGAATGCCTTGCGAATTTTACTTGTAGAAGTTTCCAGCCAAGGCCGGAATTCGCCAACACATAACAAGATGCCACCAAGACTAGTTGTTGTATAATACCCAGGGTTCTCCTCGTGGAATTCCTAAGCGATACACCCCTGTCTCTCCTTCTCCCACGGGCTGTCTCCCGTTCTTCTTCTTTTTGTGCCACCAATCCAATTTTAACATATTTTTTTATGCAACACTAATTAATTTTTCAGTTATATTTTAATGTGTGCCTTTTTCCATATTTCAAATATATTTTTGAAAGTCTACAAAGTTTCTTGTACTGACGCCTTTGTTAATACTCTCTCTCTAAACTGGCAAAATACCAGCGCCTAAAAACGAGCCTGTCATTTACAGATCTATCTCGGTTATAGCCATAATCTGTAGGACTGTAGACGTCTCTTAAGCTATGGGTTTCTGACGTCCCTAGATTCGAACGACCTCTCATTAACCGGCAAAACGGGTTTCACCGTGACCAGTTTACCGGGGATATTCTAGCCTATAATAATAATAATGGCATGCAGAAGGCGGTGATCCTCGACACAGCGCATATCGTCAGGAGATTCCTCCCCCTACAGCCCTAACCACTTGTAGCTTGGGCCCTACCCGCTGCTGGTGGCACCCTAGGGTGCAATTTTTTTCAGTTGCTCATGTTATACCTAGCACAAATGCTTTCTGTTTGGGGTATCTACTGTTCGCGTGTTTGCACCTTTGGAATCGGTCGGCTAAGTACTAGCTGTACTTACTGTAAGGTTTTAGAATCGATCGAGCCTTGCCAAAACGGTTAAAGGCAACAACATCCATGTTCAAAAAAGACTTCAATGTCTCGGACATCGTCGCAAAGTTATTACAAACATAAACATAATCTAGTTTTTTTTATCGAATAAATTTTGGAGAGTGTACTCTATAGGATCTGATACCACCTTACCCTTTTTTTATAAGACTGCTCGAATTTTTTTCTTAACTGATATTCCAAAGACCCCAACGAAGAGGGTTGACTCTAATTTTGTGATAAGAACATCTAGGCTATGGAATGCGTTTTGTTAACAATTGCCCTCATTATTTATCGCTGCTGAGTGAGATTCAATAACGCAATGTTTGCCGTAGAACATCTCGAGAAACGTTGACAAATCAACAATTACCATAACCTTGATAAAAATATATTTTGCTGTTTGTAGGTAAGGTAACGTGATGAATACTAAGAAATAATGAATCACAGAATTATTTCTCATATCAAGCTAAAAAAACAGCCTTAGAATAGCATAACCTATTTTAGAAATAAGGTATGTTTGAAATCAAAATGATTTTATCAACCAGATATTTGTCTGAAAATTAACTTGGTTATTACACATTTTTAATATTACTCCACGTGTAGCTCATAGACTTACAGGGCCGTGTCAAAAATTTATGGATCATTTGAACCATATATGTTTCTACATCAAGATAGAAGGGTATAAAATAATAAGATTCAGCACTATGCCATCACTTGTAAGCTGTCCAACTGAGTGCAGGTGAAGAGAGGGGGAAGCAACCCTCGATCTTTTCCGATTGTTGCATGATATTTTTACGGCGAATTATGCATTAGAAGATTTCATACCCTTCTATCTTTCTAAATAGGTCTCCTGGTGGTCCAAATGACCCATCAATTTTTGTCACGGGCCTGTAGTATATCATGTGTGATATGGCCGGTATCACACATGATATACTAATAGGCTTTTTTTAAGAGAGCGCACGTGCGTGACCGCTGGTTTGCAGTTCCAAACGAGCAAAGGTGTCGCGCTTGCAGTCAGTTTCCTTGCAAAAGGTCGCCGGGTGCGGCTGAAACATATGTAAGTCTGACTGAACCGGCCATATATGTACTCATGTATTAATTAAAAATACGTCTTCGTCTTCACTATTCATTTAACTAGCATCACCTCGCGGTACCCGCGTATTCCCTTCCTTGCATTCACGTTTTGTCACGTTAACAAGAAACCAATATGTTGGTCCAGATGTATAATCTATCTTCTTCTATATATATAAAACTCAAAGGTGACTGACTGACATAGTGATCTATCAACACACAGCCCAAACCACTGGAGGGATCAGGCTGAAATTTGGCACACAAGTAGATGTTATGACGTAGGCATCCGCTAAGAAAGGATTTTGATAAATTCTACCCCCAAGGGGGTGAAATAGGGGATGAAAGATTGTATGAAACTTTTTATTCTTTTGGCATATTTGCATGAACTTTCATATAAATTGAGTTCGGCTAAAATCATGGGATACGTATTACAGCGTTTATCGAAATTCAACCCTCAAAGGGGTGAAATAAGGGATGAAAGTTTGTATAGAAACTTTTTATTCCTTGGGGATATTTGCATGAAATTTCATATAAGGTGAGTTCAGTTAAAATCATGAGGTACGTATTACAGCGTTTATCGAAATTCAACCCTCAAAGGGAGAAATAGGGATGAAATTTTGTATCGTAACGTTTTATTCCTTGGACATATTTGCATGAAATTTCATATAAATAGAGTTTGGCTAAAATCATGAGGTAAGTATTAATGCGTTTATCGAAATTCAACCCTCAAAGGGTGAAATAAGGGATGAAAGTTTGTATAGAAACTTTTTTTCTTGGGCATATTTGCATGACATTTCATATAAGGTGAGTTCAGTTAAAATCATGAGATACATATTACAGCGTTTCTGGAAATTCAATCCTCAAAGGGTGAAATAAGGGATGAAAGTTTGTAGAAACTTTTTATTCCTTGGACATATTTACACCAAATTTCGTAGGTATTAGGTGTGGCCAAAATAATGAGTTATGGATCATATTTTTTTTCAAAATTCAACCTCTAAAACGGGTTAAATAGGGGATGAACGTTTTATAAATATCAACGCGCCGGACAACCCCTTAGGACATACTTAATTTTTTCACATACGTATTATTTTTATTACGTAGGCAGTAGGCAGCCACCAAGGGAGGATTTCTCAAAGTTCAAACCCTAAAGAGATGAAATAGGGGATGAAAGTTTGCATGAAACTTATTATTCCTAAGACATAATTGCATGAAATTTCATATAAATTAAGTTTCGGGAATATCATGCGGTATGTATTACAGTGTTTATTAAAATTCAACCGTGAAAAGGGTGAAATAAGGTTTGACAGTTTGTATGAAACTTTTTATTCCTTGGACATATTAGCATCAAATTTTGTAAGAGTTGAGTACGGCCATAATAATGACTTACGTAGTACATTTTTTTTCAATTCAGACCCTAGGCTTAAAGTAGGGGATGAAAGTTTTATGATAACGCACAGGATGTACCCTTAAGACATACTTAAAATTGATGACGTAGACATATTCACTAAGGACGGATTTCTCAAAATTCAACGTCTAAAGAAAATATGTATGAAAGTGTGTATTATGAAACTTTTTATTCCTTGGACATATTTGAATGAAATTTCGTATAAATTGAGTACGGCTAATATGTGTAATGAGTTATGTGTTTCAGTGTTTTTTTTTTCAAAATACAGCGTCTAATGTAGTAAAATAAGAGAAGAAAGTTTGTGTGAACATTTTTATTTCTTGCGACATATTTGCTTTAAACTTTGTAGGATATGAGTAAGGAAAAATAATGAGCTATGTAAAACAGAGTTTTCCTAAATTTAATCCCAAAGTAAGTGTATGAAAAGAGGGTATGAAAATTTTATATTATGAAGCAAACAAGAAAGAAGGATATTTTCAAATTCATACTAGGTACGTAATAGTGGATAAAATTTTGTACTAACTTTTTACCCCTTGGACATGTTCTAAAGACTATAACGAAGAGCTTTAACGGACTACTTTTGTTACAATAACGCCTAGGCTGTGAAAGGCGTTCACAGACTAAGTGGAGAGATACTCTAAGACGTTGCCTGAATGGATTTTTCATGATGATTACAACGCTGGTATATCCAAATTGAGACTGAATCGGTTTCCTCTAGGATAGCAAGCTCTATCGTAGATCACATCATCACTTAACTTTAGCCGACATTGCGGTCAAGAGTAAACCTATAGCAGTTAAAACATTTATTTGCATGAACATTAAAAATAATGAGCGTATTAGTTTTCCAAACTTCAACCCCTAAGATGGTAAAATAGGGAATTAAAATACATAATAACGCATAAACTACCCTTAGGCCTATTATAGACGAGCATTAGTTATGTTATTATTTGACGCTCATGCTATCCAAGTAGGAATCTACAATAAAAAACTTACTGAACGCGAGCGAAGCCGCGGGTTAAAGCTAGTTATACATATAATCTATCTCTGTACCGAAATTCGTCCAGACCTATTCTAAAGTTTTTGGATATAAGAATAACAACAATCGACACATCTATCCATACAAACTCGTTTACTCGTTTTAGGCCACTAAAAATAAAATTTAACTTTGCATTAATTTTCAAGAGTTATCGGCCGTGATAGAAAAACCGGTTCATTAAATGGCTCATAAATCGTAAACGGTATTGTGGGCAGAAAAGTTTATTGTGAAAAAAAAACAACACAAAAAAATATTTTCTACAATAACGACTTCAGTAATTTTTGCCCTAAAGTGCATAATTTCCGAGATATCGGCCCAAAAAGTTTTTTTAAGATGACGTTTGAAGCTCAACCTGAATCTGTCAGCATTTTGTGTTTTTATGCTCAGTAAGTGATCCTAAACCTCATAAAAAAAAGAAAGTTGGATCGCAAATTTATTGCAAAGTTAACAAAAAAATACGTCTATTTTTACTGGCATATTTATTATCATACTCGTTATTCATTTATAATATTAATAGACTATGAACGTATCATACGGAGAGTGTAACATAAAATCAGAGATTGGGGAAAAACATCGATATAAATCAATGGATGTGCCCTCCCAAACTTCAGGCGCAAATGTTATCGGCAAGAGTGAGCTTCCGTTTTAGCCGGTTGTTGGAGAAAAGGTTTTTTTTTGTTTGGTAGATAATCATTTTTTTTATTTTAAAGGTTTTAGTAATAATGTAATATCTACCAAACAAAGAAAAAACATTTTCTCCATCAAATTATTATTGTTAATAATAATTTAGAGGTGGTCCCATGTAAATTTTATCGAAATCGGATTGACGGTTTGTGAAATACGAAAAAAAAAAAACACTAAAATTTAGTTTTATGTACTTTTACTTTTATGTCAAGATGACTCAGTGATGGTTTCATATGAAATTTGGTAGAGTGTCTGAATTTATTTTAAATTGAGGTCGGTTTTTGTTTTCTTTCGAAGAAAATACATTTTTCAAGCAGTGTACGCGTGGGAACGGTACTTCGCAGTGCCAAACGAGCAGCGCGCACTCTCCTCAAAAAAGGCCGCTGAATGCGGCTGAAACGTAAGTCCTCCTCCATACTAACTCCTATTTAATTTATATATTTAACTAACGGCTCGTCGCGGGTTTACTCGCGTAATTTCCGTTCATATAGTTTAATCGCGATAAACAGATACTATAACTACATACTACTCGTATTAACTAATCTGTTAATCTAGACTACAATCGATAACTGTGAAATACATCCAGATCCATTTTGAAGATTTAGTATTAAGGCCCGATCGACACGAGGCTTTTTTTAAAGCTAGTATTACGAGTAGCAAGTTGGTACTTCTAGCTTCGTGTAGACAACGCTACGCAACGCCAGTTTTGTCTTCATGAAGGTAGAAGAAATTAGTAAGCTTGCTAGCTTAATAACACTAGCTTGCTATCCTAACTTGAAAACTAGCCTCGTGTCGCTTGGGAATAAGAGTAACAACCACCCATATAATAATTTATATCCATCCATACATACTAACTTACTTGTTTATTATAATAGGACGTCTTTTACAGAGACATAAAATAAGATTTTGGGTAAACACTTAGTAATCAAACAATTTGCATTGAATGAATGATTTTTTATTCATTGATTGAGCAAATGATAAATTGGAACTTACATAAAATTAATATTATAAATACGCAGAGAGCAGCAATTAGTTTTAATTTTAGCTTAGAAAATGTACTAAAACAAATAGAATTACTATTTTTAACTCAATTAGGTCCACCAACATGCCTGATGTTACCAAAAAATACAGTTCATTCCATATTAAAAAGTACACTACCAGGACCACACAGTACGCCAGTATCGAAGTAGGCGATGATAGAGGCACGCTAATCTAGGTTCTGTAATTTTTTAAAAATAATTACCTACCAGAACGTATTATTAATTCACTAAAACAATTATATAGTAGGCATGAAAATTGACCAGAGAAACAAAGTTTTTCAATTGATTAGATACTTTATTCGATTGAAATACAAAAAAAAATTGAACTATGAAGCTTATAGAACCCAGAAATTCTGAAACGTGGCAGAGATAGTCGTTGACAATTTTGAGTAAAGTTTATATGAGACTGAAAAAACGGTTGTTTTTGACGGTGACATTATTATTTCCAGAAAGTGAATGTGTATTGTTGTTGTATATACTTGGTATTTATTTTAATCTGCTCGCGTCGCTCGGGGTATTTATTTGTACTTTACCAATCTAGCGACCTGAAAACAAAAACACAAATTTTAATGATAAAGTAATATTGGGAGCAGTCGGTACGCTTCGTTTTTTTTACTTTTATAGGTTTATATTTGACCGCCATCTCCCTAATGTTAAGCGACGATGCGGTCTACGATGGAGTGTGTTTACCTATAAAAAACGATTTACTCTCGATTTGAAGACACAAAGATTGTTTTCATCGGGGAAAACCCACTAAGGCAACGTATTCTACAGCCTAGAAGATCTAATCATAAAAGTAGAGACAAAAAATCTCTTCGTTTAAGTATGTATTATACTTACACTTTACTGAATTCAGTAGCAACTAAATTTAGTGGATTAACTTTAGACAAACGTACCTAATAAGCCATTTAGTTGTTCGGCCGTTCATAAGTACATGTAGTAAGAATCTATTATAGTTGTTTATTTGGCTAAAAAATGTTTCGACATTCGCAGTCTTTTTTTAAATTATAGATTGACGAGACGAACAGGACATGCGCCTGATGGTAAGCAACATGACTGTCACATAAACAGTGACACGCGTCTATTGGATCATGCAGAGTCCAAATCATTACTTAACACTGCACTGGGCTCGTCACCCACAGATATAAGATGTTTTATCTCTATGCCGTGTAATTTCACTGGAAACATTGCCCAATTTGCCCTTCAAACCGGAACACAATAATGATTGCACATTATTAAATTTGCATGTTCATATGTAACTGAGCCCATAGCTTTATATAAGCTTTGCATAGTTACGGGGTAGATGGCGTTGTGTGAGTAATGTCCACCATTTTTTTAATTTATAGTTTTTAAATCTGACTTGAGAATTGCTGAAAACTGATTGAATTAAATTGGTTGTATGAAATGTTTAAAAAAAACTGGAATGTCTTACCGCCATTTGCAGTGGTGCTGGTTTGCTCTGAAGAACTCACTGCAAAAGATATAAACTTGATTAAAACAAGAATGTTTGAGGAATCCTAAAACTAGACGCAGTAACGATATATAGAAAACAGCGGGCAGTAGTTGGAAACGTAAAGTCGAGGATCGGATTGCGTGTTGTAGTGGTCAGCTATATATTATGAGGAGATGCCTAAATGATGATGATGATGAATGAGATGATGATAAAAATGGATGATAAATAATAACTATAAATAGGCAAATTTTTCGGTATACCTGTATTGAAACTGATATGTCTTACTGCAATAAACACATGACGAATTATTATCAATAGTAGGAATATTCATATTCATTTATTTGGTAAAGCCAATTTACACGTGACATATAATTAACAATTGATAATAGGCTAATCCACAAAGAGCCATTCATAAAAAAAAAAAAAAAACAATTGATAATAATTAAATCCGAAAATAATATAAAATAAATTACAATTGTAAAAAATCATCATGTCATAGTGCTCGACAACCCAGTGCTGAATTATATATCACTTCTTCGTCAAATGGTGTCAACTCTCTCTAGCAAGAAAAGTGGTACGATTGGCCACATCTATAATTATGGAATATAAAATGTATCGTATAGAGAGACGAGGCAAACAGGATATGTGGTGGTAAGTAACACGCCTTCCCGTAGTAATTACACACAGTTATTGAAACATGAAAAGTCCAAATCATTACCAAGCACTGCACACTATTATTCAATAATAACTATATTAATAATTTATTTTCATTTTAATATTGTTTTTTTAATAAAGATTGACGAGACGAGCAGGACATATGCCTGATGGTAACCAATATCCCTGCCATATAGCAGCACAGTGACACTCAGCAATTGGGACAAGAAGAGTCCAAATCATTAATCACCCAGAGATCTAAGATGTTATATCTCTAAGCCCTGTAATTTCTCTAAGTAGGTACCTACACATGTACCAACGTGATCTTTTAATGTGGTTTAGTGCAATCTGTTTGTGTTTATTTATCAAAGTAATGTGCTTGCATTGGTATGCTTACTAATAATTAACATTTTGTGGTTGTACATATACTTACAAACGTTTGCAAATAGGCCGACAGGTACAACGTTCACTCCGTCTGCTTTAGCAGTTTCTGGAAATGGTTACAGTAAGTTTAATGTCATTAGTAAATCATTATTTATATATAAACTAGCAGTGCTCTACGTTTTCACCCGTGTAGTTTCCGATCCTGTTATTTTCCTGAGATAAAACGTAGCCTACGTGTTATTTCAGACCATTATCTATCTATGTACCAAATTTAATCCGAATCCCTTTAGTAGTTTTTATGCGAAACAGTAACAAACATTCATCCACCAGAACTTACAAACTTTCGCGTTTATTAGTAGGAGAATGTGATTGTCAATAATAATAATTTGACTTCCTTTTTTTCTTGACGTTTAAGGACTAGTCTAAGATCCCGCTATACAACGACCTTCACCGAGCTGATTATTGGATGAAAAGTGTTTTATATGTAATTTAATATGTCAAAAAATATATTGCAAATAAGTTGCCTAAAAATTTTCAGTCCAGAATATGATTAATTAACAATAATTTTTTTTTTACATATTTCACTTAAATTGATTGAATTTAAAAAAAAAACATAACATAACTTATTATTTTGGCTTTACTCTGTGCTTACGAAATCTCATGCAAATATTTTCAAACAATAAAAAGTTTCAAACAAACTTTCATCCCTTATTTCACCCCTTTGGAGGTTGAGTTTTGAAAAATACTCTAACCCATAATTCATTATTTTGATCATGCTCAATTCGTGCGAAATTTTATGCGAATACGTTTAAGGAATAAAATGTTTCATACAAACTTCCATCCCGTTTTTTACACCCTTAGGGGTTGAATTTCGTAATGATATTTCGTAAGCACTGAGTAAAGCCAAAATAATAAGTTATGTTATATAGTTTTTTTCTAAAATTCAATCAATATAAGTGAAATAAATAAAATAAAAATGTTTAATTGTTAATTAATCATATTCTGGACTGAAAGTTTTTAGGCAACCCATTTGCAATATATTTGTTGACACATTAAATTACATATAAAACACTTTTCATCTAATAATCAGCTCGGTGAAAGTCGTTGTATAGCGGGATCTCCTACTAGACGCGATGCGACGGTACGATCTATATTACTCGAACTCCAACTGCGGTAAAAACTGCGGGCTAGTATTTTTTTTACAAGTATTAACCCTATAGTATTTTTAGAAAAAATACTAACCCATTCTAAAAATAATAATACAAAAAATGCGAAAGGTTGGATGTTTCGATGTTTAATTCAATCACGTTATAAGAACATATTATAACAGATAAGTCTAAAATTTGAAACTTAACTATATAATAACCTACAATAGCACTAGTGTACTAGTGTAAGTTACTTTATATTCCGAATAATGCTGAGTTAGCAAGAAAACATTCTAAGCTCACTTAGTGACGTTCATTTGCATTGTATTGTTCATTTGAATTAAAACTACAATTCTAAATATTACGCTCAACAGCTCAATCCAAGATCTGATTAATATTTTGTATTGAACTAATAAGAATTTCATAATATCTAAAATAATAAAAATACTTACGCAAAGCATTGCCTTGAGCAGCCACCATATCTGGACCTGAGGAAAAACACAAGTGTTACAAGGGTTTGGTAAAGGGGGTAAAGGTATTGTTAAAAGGATTTGTTTGTCTATTTTGTCACTCCATGTACTCGCATGTTACTCTCACTCTCCGGTGCTAGAATACTAGAGCGTCAAGGCTCTCTTAAGGATGATTAACGGTCTTACTGACCAAGGCCTGTGTTTTAAGACCCTTTACTCGAACAATGTGAGTTAAGTTATGGCTGGCCTGGTGGCTTAGTTGGTACGAGTAGTAAGCCGTGCGCGATAGTAATAAACGAAGCCGTGGGTCGTGGGTTGGATTCCCATCCAGTGCAAATGTGTGTGTGATGAATATTTGTAAATAGCCTGGGTGTTTGTATCTATTTAAAACTATATAATTTAATTATTACATCATCAGATCTGGCTTCCACAGTACAAGCTTTGCTTAGTTTGGGGTCAGATAGTGTTGTGTGTGAAATGTTCACGAATTTTTATTTATTTATGTTATTTATTTAAAAAAAAAAAAATTATGTATGAAATATGTATTTAAAATTTCAAGAAAAGTGATTCTGAAGATAAAAACAAACAGAAAATTTTTCAAAAAATTGTAGCACGTTGCGATATTATAATCATTGCGATATTATATAATTGTAATCATTAATATAAAATCCATTCTTAAAATATCATTTTACATGCCAAAAAACATATTTTTTCTTTTTTTTTGTTTTTTTTTTTATTTATAATAAAAAAAAATTATAATAATTTTGAATATAAGACACTATAGAAAATGTGCCGATTGAACTAATTTGTATCAAAAATTAAATTACAAAAGTAATTATCATAAACTCAGGTAACAATAAAAAAGGAGAACATAAAACATTTGTTTTTTAACCGACTTCACAAAAAAGGAGGTAATCAATTCGGCACATTGATAAAAATAAGGAGTTCAATGATTCCGCAGCATGTTTTTTTGTATGTTACGCGATAGCACTGGCGATTGTAAAACAAATTTAATGTTTCTTTTTGTTTAGTGGATCATAGTTCAGAGGCAGTGCTATATAAGTTTTATGGAGATCGGTGAGGCGGTTTTCAACAGTACATTGGCACGCAGTCATTGGCACATGAAGAGTTAGCACTGCACTGCTCTGTGCTCTTCAACCAGAGACAAGATATATTATGTTACCTCTTTACCCTATAATGTCACTGGAAACACATCAAACTGGAACACAGTGATGTTGTAAGTATGTTTTTAAAAATATATAAGTATTATATCAGCTATCTGGCTACCATAGTACAAGCTTTGCTGAATTTGGGGTCAGATGGTGTTGTGTGTGAAATGCCCACCCATATTTATTTATTTATTATTTATTTTCACATTACGGCTAGGTGGTAGAACAACTGGAAAAGGTGTGGTACATCCTCAGACCGTCACTGCAATGAGTCAGACCACTTAAATCTCCTCCTAATTTATGTCCTATTTGTCCTTATTTTATGTCTAAAAACCACACATTTTTTATGCTCTAAATTTGTAAATCTTCTCGTTGAAGCTATTCAGGCGAGAGCTGGCAAAACACGGTCAAATGCAATAGCAAAAGTATTAAAATAAAATTTATATATCATGAAACAGTAGGTGTCTTACCAAATCCAGTACTACAAAGAACTAGCGCAAGAACGAAAAACGAAGTTGACCACATTTTCCCGGGTAGTTTTAGACTCAAAATTGTGACTCGAAGTTTTAAACTGATGCCTTCAGTTGGTTGTTCTGCTTTATATACGAAATTTAATTTTATTTTCACATTTTCAAATTACTAGATCACGTTTTTTTTATTAAAATAATAAAACACTATCTAGTTATTAAAAATAAAATTAAAATTTTATTATAGGTATAATCACGACACTTGACGTGTCGAATGAAAAGGATTATTTGGAATTTAGCTCGTTTTGATCTTTTACTCCAGTTTGTTGAAACACCCTAAGTGGCGTTCCCACAGCTGGGATTCGAGCCTTTACTCTCGAGGTCTACATCACGGCTAAATGCGATTTGGCAAATTATAAGAAAGGTTTTCTTTAATAACTTTTATAGGTTTACACTTGACCGCTATCTCGCCTGATGTTAAGCGAAGATGCGGTCTACGATGGAGCGTGTTTACCTAGAAGAAACCGATTCACGCTCGATTTGAAGACACAAAGATTGTAACCATAGGAAAAATTCCACAGCCTTGACGTTCTTATCACAAAAGTAGAGTCAATTTGTTTGTGACTTTAGAACATCGACCATGAAACGATGTCGCTTTTTCGAGCTACGAGAATTCCAATAGAAAAAACATATTCGTGTCCTTGCGACATTATCTTTAGATGTTAAAACCAGTGGTAACGACACTTACTCCTTTTTATAGTGTCAGGACCCGTGGGTAGGAAGGACTCTTTACAGATTCTGCCCCGGGAGAGTACCACATCTTTGTCAGTTATTCTACCGCCAAGCAGTAATGTGAAAACATCAATGTATTTCGGATTGGTGGGCAATAATTCCAGAGAAATTTCTCCTGAAAATTCCTGTAATTACAGGGCGTAGAGATGGATCATCTTATATCTCTAGGTGACGAGCGCAGTCCAGTGCTAGGTCATTTGTATTCATTATATCAAAATAGCTGTATGTGCGCTGTTATGAGCAACCGTGTTCCGTGCCATCATGCACATGGTATAACTGTCTTGTCACTATATTATAAGAAAAAAAAACTTACACTAAGTATTTGTGAAAATCGTCGGAAGTGCAAACGAGACCTTCAAACTTTAGGTTTGTGTAATCAGACGTTGTCCTCACCACATACTAAGTAGAGAGATCTGTCACCACTGATGCCCGAGTTACACGAGGCTAGTTTTTCAAACTAGGGTAGCAAGCTAGTGTTAGTAAGCTAGCAAGCTAGTACATCTAGCTTCGTGTAGACAACGCTACGCAACGCTAGTTTAGCCTCGTGTAGCTCGGGCATAAAGTCACTACAACTTAGGTTTGAATGGTTTGCTTGAAATATGATCTGCGCCACATTTTTTTGGTGAGAAATGGGTAACAAATCTAACTAAGCATATCTTTCGTGCCCTTGAGTTTGTTATTGTCCTGTTGTCATACGCGTTGAAAACTTCTCCAGCAATTTGACTTTACTCAAAAATTGTTATCGCATAGGCATGAGTAAATGAGTAATATGGCTGTTAGCATTTACATATATCGTAGCCGCGCTAGATGTTTTTAGTTAACAAATAAGTCAAGTCAAGGTTTAGCAGACGCAGTGCACTTCACATTCTACTATTGGAACTCTAGGCCTCATTTCAAATGACTAATCTACTGCGCTGGCCCAATGAGAATATAAAACAAATCGAGAGTGAATAGGTTCCTTCTAGGCTAGCGGTCCGTCCTGGCTTCACCCGTGGCATAATATAGCACGTACTTATCCAACGGTGAAAAAGTTTCTTCAGCTTGTAAGATTTAGAAGCTTAGAAAATGGAAGAAAACGTAGATAATTTGGTTTACATTTTTTTTTTGTAAACAATATCCCATCAAAAACATAAATGTCTGCATTATTGTGTAAAACGTATAAATCCTAATCGGAGAAGATATCGAGAGTAGCACAGATCAGTAGATATATAATTTACTCGTAAATATCGGGTCTGTTTTAGGTAAACCTGGTTAGTGTGATTTGAGAGTTCCTTGTGATATTTCTACTTAGGATTGTAACTATGGCAGACTTTGTGTAAGTAGTTAAATACTTTTTATCACATCTCTATATATAAAAATGTTATGTTGGTTTGTGTACGCTTCAAGAACTCAAAAAGTTCTGCACTGATCGAGCTGAAATTTTACAATGATGTATAATCCGCATCAAGGATTGTTTTTATTTAATTTTTGCATCATAATGTTCCACAGCGAAGCGTGGCAGGGTACATCTAGTGAACAATAAATAAATAAAAAATACTGTTTTGACATTCCTCATACACTAACTAGGCCCAAATAAAGCAAAGCTTTTATTATGGGGCCAGCTGATACAATACTTAATTTAAAAATATCAAACTGATAGAAAGCATGCCTTCATATTAAGATGTAATGCTTAGTAAATTTAGTAAGTTTAGTAAGTTTATTAGCGTGATAAATTTCTTCCATCTCAGTTATTCCTTTCAATTGGGAGTCAGACAAACTATTTATTTGTGGTTAAGACAGGATAAAAAAAAGTCTGAAGTTAAGTGCATATTTATTGAAAAGTTATAAGAAGCTTAAAAATATTTACTTAACATTTTTTTAAAATAAATATTAGTGGGCAATTAACACACAACACCATCTCAATTATTTTTCGACACAAAATGATGGTACGCTATTTCAGGTTATCCGGAACCAGTTGTAGATTGAGCGCAGGCCTGGACGTGGTTGGACATGAAACAAAAAAGAAAAGAAAATTAAAAAAAAAAAACAGTCACGTTAGGCAGCTGATGAATTGCAAATAGACCTCTCTACATCATTTTAAATTACGCCGATAGTAGCGTCAATGTTTTATTTAATTATATAAATTTTATAAACATATGAGTAACAATAGCTTGACATTTATTTTGATCTACCTATCATTAAATTCTGTCCTTCTAAAAACGTCTCAACACACAACATACACAGTTCACTTCTCTCGATCATTTCTTTCTCATACTTGCGATGTGGTTAAGATGTTGCAGATTTTTATTTTTAAAAGTGGCGGTTACAAGCCTGTAGGAATTCGATTTCTATGAAAAAATGATTTACCTATACAGTTACAGCTTACAACAGTTTTACTAAAATTTAGATAGACACTTCTTACAGTGCACGTGTACAAATACAAACAAAAAATAGGGAATGCCGATAGAAGTGAAAATATCGTCACTCCATCTAGTCTCATGGCGTCCTACACTACGTTTACCGATTAGCGGTCTCCACTCCAGAAACCGTCTACCCCAGCGGTTCTCAGAGGGTCTACCGCCTAACTAAAACTGTCTTAGCTTTGGTACTGCTCTCTCTTTTCTTTCCGCTTGAAATAATAAAGACCGCAATAACCGAGGAGAGAGACATTCGCGCAATATACGTAACGATGACAAGCTGAATAGATAGACCTTACTCTCTCGCGAGATCGGAAAAAACTGACTCACATTATGGGACTGGAAGTTTATACTCGTAACACTCTTCCTAAAATAGTTAAATCAGCACCGAGTGCGAGTGCTTCAAAAACCGATTAAAAAGCTGGCTTATCGAGCTGGATTGTCAAACTTATTATAGTTACAGCGAGTTTTTATATAGTGATGGCAAACTCACAATACAATTGTAAAAAATTGACGTTGTTCATTACAATTGTAATAAGTACATATATTTTAATTTTTAACACCTATTTGTACGATACTTATTTATTTATAATGTAAATTTAAACTTTAAAAATGTATACGTTTCGTATGCAAATATATATTTTTTTTTTATAAAATTGACGTGTAAATTGTACATTTATCAATAAAGAACTTTGACTTTGACTTTAGCAAAGCGAAAGCCGATTTAGATAGGCGGTAGAAGACTTTGTTAGCCATAGATGCGGCCCACTACCCCCTTCAGCTTGATAATACGCTGAACTATGTCGGTCACTTTAGTTCGACGAATTAATTACTTCATTGCGAATGCAATCCCTCAGAGAAACTCCTGCAAACCCTCAGAGGAACTAGTGCTGAGTCAGAACCTAGAGGTGTATTTTTACTATCGTAGCTATCATAAATTCATAGAAAATTGATACCTCTGGAATTTATTCCAAGTTATATTAAAAACTATACAACGAAAAGCCAGAGGTAAGTAGTACTTACAGAGCCTGCGCAAGCAATTGATGTCCCATCTGAGGAGACTGATGAAAATGTTCCAGCATCGGGTTCCGAAGAACGTAGAAATTCGGGTATAGTAAAATTGAATAACCCAGGAAAGGCGAAGTTGATTGGAAAAGGCATTTTAGAGATATTGGTAATTACATTATCTGAAAATAAAGAAGAGTTTTGTTGGATAGTGATTTAATGTTAGTGTTTGCTGAGGTACTCCTCAAGGATGTCAATATCTTACGAGTAATTAATTACATGAACACCTCATCTAATCTATTCTAGATTATGTCTACGACTTGGGAATTTTACTGGTGTTTTTTTTGGTTAAAAAATGAAAAAAGTTTCTGTCCAGCTACTTCCTGTACTATTTATAAATATTTAATCCGTACAGTTCCCATTTCCGTTATTGTACCGTGATAACAAGAACAAAATTAAAAATTTTGATTAACCCCCGAATACCTTGGATTTGTTATCTGTACAACATTCTACTAGTCAAGCCCTTTCATTTGATACCCATATTAAGGGAGTTGTGAAAAAAGAAATGTAATTCGCCATTTTGTGGTAGCGGCCATCTTGGATTTGATTTTTTTATAGTGCAAAGTATTCTACTAGTCAAGCCGTTTGATAGCCATATTGTGGTAGTAGTGAAAAAAAAATCTAATTCGCCATTTTGTGTTGGCGGCCATCTTGGATTTGATATTTGTTATAGTGTTTAGTATTCTACTAGTCAAGCCCTTTCATTTGATACCCATATTGAGGTAGGTTGTGAAGAAATATTTAGTCCGCCATTTTGTGGAGGCGGCCATCTTGAATCGATATTAACCAAACATAGCTAAGAACATCCGCACGGATATTAACTTTCAAATAAAAAAAACCGCATTGAAATCGGCTCATCCGTTTGAGCTCTACGGTGCCACAGACAGACACACACACAGACAGACAGACAGACATCGACGTCAAACTTATAACACCCCTTTTTTTGGTCGGGGGTTAAAAAACAGTCTATGTGTTATTCCAGATTATAATCTAAACGTGTTTTAAATTACAACTTGATCCATTCAGCCGTTTTCACATGATTTAGCAACAAATATCCAAACTGTCACATTTTTTATATTAGTAGGATATTCTATTTCAAATAAATGATAGCGTTAAAAAATGCTTAATTGTATACATACGCACCTAATTAGACATACCTGGTGCTGTTCCGAAATTTAATATTATCTTAGTAACCAATGTCCTCGAGCCCCCTGTAGAAGTGGAACAAGTGCTTGATGAAGAGAATCCCCCAGATGAGACTGTATTACTGGTGATACGTGATGATGTAAGTACAGTCTGACCATTTGGCCGCATTAAAGTTATTTCTGTGAAAAAACATGAAAACTTCTAGAATCCGAGTGGTCAATACTTCGATATAACTATACATATGTGCGTTATGTTAACTAACGTTATGTAACAAATAATAATAATTACGGTGACTAGCAGTACTTACGAGAAACGGATCGACTAATTTGAATAGACATCTGGTTATCTGTCATTGTTATTACCACTCCTGGAGTAGAAGCGCAGCTACTTGTAGTGTCTTGTGACTTGACACCTGGAATTTGAAACGTATTCTTTATAAAGCTTAGACAATAAGAAAATAAATGAATGAAATAAATATATTCAGTTTAAGCCATTACTTTTGTGTAGTTAGCTTACTCACATAACTAGTTTTAAAATTAAGCAGACAATCAAATTTAGAATTAAGTAACTTCAAACACCTCTCAGGGCTGACAAAACGTCGTCAACATATCTGGCTTGATGATGATCTATGCTTACATAGATACTTTTGTATATACAAAATGTCGTACACTGGTACCAACACTAAGGCAACCTGTGTCGTGGGTACCGGGCATACCTCTTAAATAGTGATAAAAGATGTAAATGAGAATAAAATTTGGTAGTTACCCACACAGCGCACATCGAGTTCTAAATTAAGCAAAGGGTTGTATTTTTTTTTCCAGATAAAGGGATAACATCTACACTGCCAGAGATGTTGACGCCGTTTTGTCAGCCCTGAGAGGTGTTTGAAGTTACTTAATTCTAAATTTGATTGTCTGTTTAATTTTAAATTTGATTATTGTTTATTATAACATTGTCTAATTGTTATTATATACCATTTTACAATAATATTCCGTATAATTGTTGTTATAAAATGTATCATGCCGGCTTGTCAATTTATGTTTATCAATAAAATACTTTGATTTTGACTTTTTTTAAATTTACTGCGTGCCAATACTCTGTCAATTCTTATTTTATAAAAAAAACATTTAGCCACTTATGCTATGCTTATGCAGTCTTTTCCAGAGCTAGTCCTCTGGAGTTGGATAGTGGTTGTTCATCTGATATTGTGCTATCTGTAGTTATAATCACGTTCGTAGTATGGCGTTACTGTCTAATCTTTCTAACATTGTAAACTAGGATCGCACCGTGGTTTTACCTTCTTCCATTCCTGTTATTTCCTTACGATAAAAAGTATTATAGTTATGTGCTATTCCAGACTAATTTAACTGTGTTTTAAATGTCAAATTGATCCGTTCCGACGTGATGAGCAACAAACATAGAATTATGCAAATTATGATATTTATAATATTAGTTGGGAGTAGAATAGTAGATAATATTATATGAATATCGTCATTATAGCAATTAATAAAAGTGATTAATATTTTGTAAATTACCAGTCCCAGCGAGTGTAAGGCAAAATATCGGTAAATATAAAATAAAAAATTGGTCTCGAGGCATTTTGTTTTTTTACACCGTCCGTCAAGCTAATTTGAATCACTGAAACTAATAATTTACAGAATTTCATGGAGGTCGTGTATCATTGATTAGATGTAATTGTGATCGTGATAAATAAAATTAAGCCATAAAAATTCAATACGATCGTTAATTCTGCAAAGGTAAAAACAAACCACATTGATTATATGCCCTGATCATATTTATAATTAGCATTAACCCGAGCAGTTCCCGTTCCCTTTATTGTATCGTGATAAAAAAATTGCCATAACACAATGCTACTATCGAAACTTTAATCTCATAAATAACTTTTGGAGGCTAGGCTTAATTATCTTATATTATTAGGTTTTTTTATTATGCGTATTTAGGTTTAATTATTTTTGTTATTTCCTTCTTTGGTTTAACCTACTATGGGAATGACATAGTCGATTATCGACAAAATTCCCCTAAATAAATAAGCTAATTTTCAATCCAAGCCATTCAAACGTTGCGATGTGACAAACAAACACCCAAACTGTTGCATTTTTAATTTAAGTATTCACGATTCACCGAACAAAGCAACACAATAATTACAAAAAAAAGTTACATTGATGCTCGCGAGTCAGTCACAGCTAAATTAACATTAAAACATAAGTATTGTCACTACGCTAATCCATTGTTCTGATTTTTCATAAAACATTGGAAAAACCATCATATTTGTTGTTTCCGCACGCAATTTTGACTTTGAGTCTGACGTTTGGTGTGGTTTCGGCGCAGAAAGTGACAGAAAGACGGAATTAGAGAGTTAGAAGTCAATTTCTGGGATGCAAAGATTCCACGTAATTTCCACTATATACATATTTTTCTTACGGTTTTAGTCTCACTTTTTTTCAGTTCGGTCGCGCAGTTAAACCCTATCTCCTCCAAATCTGCTGTAAGGAAATTCGTTTCAAAAATTCAAACTTCCTAGTTTGGTCCTTTTGTTAGAAAAAAATAACTCAACTCATTCGAAGTTGCGGCAAGTTACTAGTGTGAATGATGTATCTCTCGTAAAAAAATTGCCTTGTGATAATATGCACCGTGTACAAAAAAAAAACACATCTTACAAATGACTTTTTCCTTTGGGAAATAAGCTCGAATTTTTAAAACACAAAACTATAGCTCAAAGTAACCCATTTAATGATTTTACTGCCGGGTCTCGGCGACTTCTCTCACAAGGAGAGAGTTAAGGTCATAAATTACTATAACAAAATATGTACTAAGTTGACCAAGTGCGACTTGGCGTATGATAAACGTCCTCGATATGACATATTATGTCTTTGTAGGAGCACGCTGGTCTCTTCACGATGATTTCTTTCACCGTTACCGTTCATCGCCAAGGTTATGACAGACTTATAAAACTTTGAAAAATACTCAAAAATGTATTAGATTTTACACGGTTTTAAAATTACGTTACGTTATATCTAGCCTAGCAACTACAAAACATGATCTAATACTTATTTGAATTAAGCCCAATTTTGTGGCTTTGAGTTTGTTTGACGTCAATCCGATCATAGTTTTGTTGTCGTCACTCGGATTTTGGATATTCAACTATAGCATTTTATCTCACGAATCGACGGGACCTTCATTTGTGGTAGCGATATTCACAAACACGCATCATCGTATTTGTTTTCACGCACAAATACTTACACATACGGTAAAGTTTCCACACACGTATACTTAGCGTGTTTTACACTTGGTACTTAACTACAAGTAAGACGCGTGTCGCTTGGTGAGCTAAAACCACTACCTCTATATCTCTAGTCCTGCACTAGAAGGACGTAAATAACGAATGGACTACTCAAAAAAATTACAGGGGGTTGTATAAATGTTTTGTACCCGAGTTTTAAAAATTTGGGATTTTGTTGCACTCATACCTCAAAATTATTTACCGTGGTTATTTGATAGAAGTCCCGGATATTTCGGTGCAAATTCCTGCACCGTGTTCATGGGTTATTATAGTGTAATGAACAGCTGTGATAACAATAACAGAAGGCATTGGAGAAAAAATAAATAAAAACTTTTCATTTAAAATTATATCTATTTATTTTAAAAGAACTCTTAATCCCGTCACCTTTTTGCTTCATTCACTGAGGAGTTTCATTGCAATTCAGCGTGGTAATGCCGCCAGCTAGCTGAACACGCATCGGACTGGCAGAGGGCTTTATTAGCTTGATTATTTTTAGGCCTTCGTCAGTCTATGGATAATTTTGTTAATAAATGCTCTACGTTTAAAGAAAAATAAAGTGTATGGTAAGATTTACCGAAACTGTTTATTTTACTTTACCTAACTCACTTGTAACTTTTTGGTTTAATTACACTTTTTTTTTTGACTGAGTATACACATTTAGGGCTTACACATCATTATCTTATCATTAGTACTTTAGATACATTAATACTTTAACGACTCAAATATTGTTCTTCAAATTATACCAACTTTTTTATTTTTAACTTAATTTCTCCCAATAAATATTTTGGCTAATTTTTTTTACTAATGAGTCATTAATTTAACCATTTAATTATTAATTTAACCATTAACTTAACTAAACTAATCGGTAAAAATACGATTCGTGTCGATAACCCAAGTCCATTTATTTACCAGTCCTGTTATTATGCGTTGAAACTGAAAAGTAAGAGAGAAGTGTTAATCTATATATTAAATACGTGAAGCAAAACTTTGTACTCCTTATATTATACGAAAATTGCGCCGACGAAAGAGCACGAAATTTCATACGGTTGTAGTTTGGATAGAGGAGTGCAGAACGCTACTAATATTTTTTTTTATTACAAGCGGCGCGGAACCCCTGTGGGTTCGAAGCCAAATATCGCTCATCATGTGAAAAAAAAAATACAAAAGAAAATGAACCTAACCTCCAAAATTTTGAGGTTAGTTTTGACAAAACAAATCATAAGTGAAGGTTCACTTATGATTTGTTTTTTTCAACAAAAATTGTTTCCAAGGTAGCAGATAAAAATACTATAAGCTAGTCAAATAAATGAATAGAATTTGTCTTAACATTTGGTTTTAATGACGGGTTGCAAGTTATAGGTTGTTAGCATAATGCATAATATATTTTTCACTTCAATTTTTCAATGTGCTTACACATTAAATTAAGAAAAGCATATTAAAAAAAATATACATACTACCATGTATTAGAAACACACGTTTTTTTAACATTTGTGTTTGTTGTTGTAGTATGTGGTCAAATTGAGAATACTTAGATTAATTTTGATTTATGGTAGAACTTCGATCACATGGCGACCGATCACTGGTATATATATAAAAAGTCACAAAGAGGCTCCTCAATATTTTGTGACGTCACTCCTACCGCTTTAAGGCTCTACTGAGCTTGACTTAACTTGGACTTAGGACCTTCTGTCACAAGAAGTGGTACAGTCACAGTCTTGACACTTTCTTACTAATTAGTCATATGTGGTTTGATGAAAGCGGCGGATTGTTTTATATTCTTCGAACTTGCGTTTAACTTTGCGTCGCCAAATAATACAGTGTGCAAGATAAACATCTACAGTATTTAATATGCTAGCCAGCACTGAAAATACTAGCTGTTACTTAAAACATACTTACTTTTTTTACAAAATACTTACATTTATAACTTTAATTAATACAGGTACATGGAAGATTATCAATACTGGTTCTCGTTGTTACTGCAAAAGTTAAAGGATTAGATAAAGAAAACGAAAAAAATTGGTTGTCTGTAAAGTCTTACGGTTTGTAAGTAAAGGTTTACGGACGATAGTTGAACGTGACAACGTCATAACAAAACATTGATAGATGCGGCGCAAGCGTACAATGAGCGTAACGGGACATAACGGGACACTCTTTCGTACATGCAGTCGTACATGTACGTTGTCACGTCAAAAACTAAGAGACTCTAACCTGACAACGTTCCTTTTTTACTTTACTTAAATTGAACTTGACTACCCATGTTAATACTTCAAAATGTTTTTTTTTTGTGTATTCCTGTACAATTAATTACTTATTAGAAAAAATGGCTTAACTGACCATATTTGCATTTAACATTTTAGCAAATAAAAAAAAAAACAATACCATTAAATAACTTGTTTATGTTTAGTATGTCAAAGTAACCAAAGTTTAGGAAAGTATTAAATCGTACAGTTTTGAATTTAGCACATAAGATTCGTAAAACGTTCCCTAATTAATAATGACATTATCTAATGTACTCGTATGTTCTTTGAACTTCCTCAATGTAATGTTTGGTTCAAATTTGTTTTAAATTTATTACTCAACTACTTTTTTGGTTAAAATTCAACCGTTTTATAAAAAAATATACATATTACTAGCGGCCCGCCCCGGCTTCGCTCGTGGTACATATATATAACCTACACCGTTCAAGGATTACGAACATATGAAAGAACGGTGAACATTTTTTTAAATCGGTCCAGTAGTTCCCGAGATTAGCGTGTTCAAACTATATATATCCTATAGGCTACTTTTGATCCCCAAATTAGCGTGCTGTTTACTGGGTCAGAAGTGACACCTGTAGACATCTGGCGGGGATAACTAATTAAATGACGATTGATCAGTTTTCGACCAGAGAGGAAAAATGATTAAATTACTAAAATGGCTATTAAAAAATAAGGGTTGATCGTAGAAGGGTGAAAATTGAGTATTGTATGTATTTTTGTATGTTGTATCATAAAAAAATAGAAATTAAATTTTTTGCCAAAAAAATAAAATAGTAAATTTAGGGGTGGACTACCCCTAACATTTAGGGAGATGAAAAATAGATGTTGGCCGATTCTCATAAATACCGGATAAGCACAAAAAAATTTCATCAAAATCGGTCAAGCCGTTTCGGAGGAGTATGGCAACGAAAACTGTGACACGAGAATTTTATATATTAGATATTTTATTTCATGATTCTTACCAAGGGATCGTATGAACTGGATAATGTACAACACAGTGTTGATTTCAGCGTTTATGATTTCTTCAACTAAACCATGGACTGTTGGTGGACTATTATTGAAATTAGTACTATTTCTCCAAAAAAAGCAAACTATATCAGGACATCGCGGTTTTACTGAAACGGAAAGAAAATCTTCTAGCAGTAGAAAGCGACACGAGGCTAGTTTTTTAAGCTAGTATTGGCAAGCTAGCAATGTAGTACTTTTAGCTTCGTGCAGACAAGGCTAAAGAACGCTAGTTTTATCTACATGAAGCTAAAAGTACTAGCTTGCTATCCTAGCCATCCTAGCTGGAAAAACTAGCCTTGTGTCGCTCGGGCATTATACAGTTGTACATGCATAATGAACGCTTAAGAAACTGTTTATAAGAGACGTACCGGGATTCCCTATAGGTCGATTTTCTGAAGATGTAGTGTTAGTTTCTGAAATGAAAAACATAATCAAAGTCAGTCAAAATTAAACAATCGACAGACTTGTTCCAGAATTTATTATCGAAAAGCTATTATATATTATTATTGATTTTTAATGAATTAAACGCCTCATACGAAAAAAGAAAGGGTCCAGGAAATTTACTTAAAGGGTTTATAACATAACCGATCGGCAACTGCTGATCCTGAGCCCCCAGGTTCAAGCTCCACGAGCACCACTGTCTTTTCTAAGTCATGTTCGTAATACCGCTAACCTAAAATGGTGAAGGAAAACATCGTGAGGAAACCGACCCAGAATCTTTTTAGGTCATGTGTCATCCACCAACCCGCACTGGGTGGTTTATGGCCTTGACTTTCTCCTTGCAAGAGAAGTCCCCGAGTTCCAGCAGTGGGAACATTTAGTGGGCTGCTTATGTATGTTACGACATAAAAATAATAATTTTGACTTAAAAATAATTATTGTTTAAATGTTTGCTATCATGGGCAGCCGTGTTACTTATCATTACTATGTTTTTTATCGTCCCTTCACCCTATGTTAAATAATAACACGGTTTCTAATCGTAGAGATGAATAAAAGTAGTCAGGTGCGAGTCGGACTCGCCCATGAAGGCTTGCGTAGCAGCAAGTGACATAATAATATAAAATTTCTTGTAGTTCGTTGTTACTTCAATCAGTGTTATAACAATAGTGCATATATGACGTATTAAAATAAAACTACTTACTAGATCTCATTCAAACCAATTTTCGTTAAAAGTTTACATGGTAATGTACATCATACATTTTTTTTAGTTGTGTCATTCTCTTATTTTAGAAGTTACAGGGGGGAGGAAGGACTCATTTTACCACTTTGTAAGAGTCTCTCGCGCATGCTATTCATTTTAGAAAAAATATGTTAGAAACCTCAAGAAGATAGCCCACACGTATGTATAGTTTTAATGGAAAAAATTGAGTTTCAGTTCTAAGTATGAAATTTTTATTTTCCATTTTTTGTATTAAAATCTTAATGTGGTTCACAGAATACATCTACTTACCAAGTTTTAATAGTATCGTTCTAATAGTTTCGGAGAAAAATGGCTGTGACATACGGACGGACGGACAGACAGACAGATATAATAAATCTATAAGGGTCCCGTTTTTTGTCATTTGGCTACGGAACTCTAAAAATGATGAAGAAAGAATAGCACACGATAAAGACAATTATTGAAGACATTACATTTCATCACATTTTACATCACATTTGTGGGATATTTACTATAGGGAGAATGCGTTTCCGATATTTCGGTTTTCTTCAATGTACCAAATTTACGGATAAACAAAAGGTCTACACATTAATATTAACGGGTCATATAGTAAAAGGTTAATAGAACAAAGAAAAATAGATCATATTTAAAAATAAAATCTACATTACCCATCGGCGGAACACTTTGTGATATTATTCCTAGAGGTAAAATAAATAAGATTCCAGTTAAAATAAGGTGTTTAAATTGTTTTGATTCCATTTCAAAGTAATTGAGCTGAATATAATGTATGGTTAATTCAACTTTTATTGTTTAACACAAATAAAACAACAGTGATTCTTTGCGACAACTTTATCTCTATTTCTCCATTAATTTCTTATGACATAATCGTGTGTTCTATTTTATGTACGTGGAAAAAATATTTTATTAGATTGCCGTAATTATTATTTGATGTCTAAAACGTGTTTTTAAACAACTCTATAGTTATTCATAATGGTCATAACATAAAAATATGCTTGCAAATACACTAAAACTACATGACTGTACAATCGTTGATATCTCACTACGTTATTAAAAACAATAGTTTAATTTCATTCATTCATAGAGCAACCTTCTAAAAAAAATCAAATACATGTCTTAAATACACACAATTTTACCTGAAATAGTTTTATTTTAGGTATTAATATTCAATAACGCTTCAATCAACGCTTGTTGTAATTAAATTATTGTAATTCAGCTAAGTATTTTTTACTTTTCTAGTCGTGGCTCGGTCACTAATACATCACTAAGACATCTTCCACTTATAATAGATAATTTTGCCAGAGAAATGAAAGAATAAACCATATTTAGCAGTGGTAGGAGTCCGCCTGGGGAAGTACGACACCTTTCCTAGTTATTCTACCGCCAAGCAGTAATGTGCAAACATTACTGTGCTCCGGTTTGAAGGGAAATATTTCCAGAGAAATTACAGGGCTGAGAGATATAACATCTTAGATCTCTGGGTGACGAACGCAGTGCAGTGCTAGGTAATGATTTGGACTCTTCATGTTCCAATAACTGCGTGCCACTGTGCTGTTATGTGGCAGGCATGTTGCTTACCATCACGCACATGTTATGCTGGTATCGACACTCTTTATAAAAAAAACGTTACGTGTATTTGTATTACGTGGAGTGTCAACATAATTAAAAAAACTGGTTTCTAAATTTCATTCATAAATGAATCATCATATGCATTAATCAACATTAAAATACACATTGCTACTTTGAACAACTAATTCACATACAAAAAGAATCACCATTGGTTCGAAATTGACAAAAGAAATCGTAAACATTAAAAAAAAAACATTTAACCGCATCATATTTATTACCTTTTACTATTTCGCACTTGGTTAAAAATCTGGGACACATGTTGCTCGACTCGTCAGTAATCTATACTACAATTAGATAAAATAGGAGTGTCTGAATGTTATATCCAATTATAAATGTAACAGCTTTGTACTAAATTCAAATGAAAGTATACCCTATTTCTAAATCACTATGTATAATTTTTTGTCTGTTTCTTTGTTCCGGCTAATCTCCGCAACGGCTGGACCGATTTTCACGGGACTTTCACTAAAGATAGGTGATCTTCTGAGGCATAACATATTCTCTCTTACTTAAAGAAAATAATTAGGGCTCCGGGAAAAAAAGCAGACCTTTAAACCACGGGTGAAACCGCAACCGCAGCTAGTATATAATAATATCGATAAAAAATCCGTAACTTATTTGGCATAAAGATTTTTTTAAGCCTTTTCCTGTAAAATTTATGCACCCACAAAAATGTAATTGATTACAATAATGAAACAAACGGAACTACACATATATTTCAATTGATAGAATGTTAACCAAATGCTTATTGGAACAGTTTTTTTGTGGGTACTGAAAATAATCTTAAGCACAGATACATTTCAGCACAGATATTTTATTCAATCGACTCGATCCACATCTTACAGATAATATCCTGTGTCAGTATCTGCAGAAAATGCCACTTTATCGACTCATTTCGCCGTAGACATCTTGTTTTTATGGGCGCAATGAGCCAGACTGTTCCAATATTCAGCCATTTTGAATTCAACTTCCTGAGATTTCGCTTTGGTTGGCAACTCATATGTTTCATAAATGGATTTTCGTATGAAATAGGCTTTATAGCAAGTAGGAAAGATTTATGTCTTAATTAGTGCGGTTATGTAATCTTGGACGGTAAATTAATATTTTGTTCATGTTATGTTATGTGTGGTACCTATTTTAATAATAATACAATCCAAACGTCACATTGCTGACTAGTACTTAATATTACTTGACCACTTTAGCTGACTTTATGTAACAAAATATTTACAGGATGTGAAAGAGTACTAAGTAAATGTTATAGGGATGTTGTAAAATCGGTATTTCAATAACCGTGAAACAGTAAACAATAATAAAAAATGTAAAAGTTCGATTAAACTGTCTTATGTTTTTTACTACAAAAGAGTTTAAAAGAGTTTTTTTACGAGATGTTCAATCTAGATTTGAAGACACAATTTTTTGGACAAAATTATGGTCAAACACGAACTTGATAATGCGCGGTATCATCATCGTGTCGATAATATAAATAAATCACAAAGAAAGAGCTCACATCTCAAAACATTTACTCGGTACTCTTTTGCAGCTTGTATGTTTATAATGTGTAACGTATGTCTGTAATACTTTAATTAACTTTAAATTAGCCTAAGAATAAGCAGTGCGCAGGACATTGAAGAATTGGTAGGACAAACTACAAATCTGAAAATATATGAAAAAATAGCCGTTTAATTATTATTACATTTTTAGTTACATATCTAAATTTTTAAGCAAAATATTTTGTATGAAGTTCATAAAATTAGTTTATATGGAAAATTGCATCATCATCAGTTGCACGTTGCACTTGAAATATTTTCTGAGACACGCTTATCTTTGACTTTTCGTCGACATTTATTGAAAAGTTTAAACGCTATCTTACCCTGCCAAAAGTGCTAAAGTTCATTATCAAAAATCCTTTGGCACCCAGTGTTAGAGGCTTCTGAGTGCGGATTAAGAATACAAGCAGCATTCGTTTAGTTTCTTGGTCTGCATAGAACCAGTTTGAAAAATATATAGCTTTTTCCAATATCTTGCTCTGAAATATCAAAAAATAATAGAGTAGCACTATTTTCTAGACTTAATCGAACGAAAATATGTACTATTTTTGTACCAAGTCAAATTTGTATAAAATAAACACATATTATAAACAAGTGTGAACCATTATTATCTTTGTGATAATGTTTGCTGTTAACCACAGAATTTATACATACATACATGGTCAGATAATAGTTGACCCATAGTGCATTGTAGAAATACTTCAAATAACAATGAAAAAAAGAATGAAAAGTATCTGAGACTATTATATAAATCGTCAACCACCTGCAAGGAAATACGAAGTTCAATTAAAAAAGTTATTTTCAAATTTCCGCTAAAGATTATTAAAAGAGTCATACCAAGGCTGTTAATATTGTGAGGCAAAGAAATACTGATCCAAATAAATATATTAGTAAATTAGAAAATCCGAGGACGTAATCCAAATCTGAAACGAAACTGAAAAAAAATAATTAAAATCTCAACTTATTTATTGATTAAAAAAATTCAATTACGTTGTAATTTTGAAAACTATTTTTACGCGAGTGTATAGTCATGAATTCAGATCTACACTATTTCCTAAATATTAGCTATAGTGGTGGGATTCTTTAAGAGTTAACTTGGGGAAGTACTACACACATCTGACGGTTATTTTACCATAAAGTACCGATTTATTTGCAGTGAATTTACAGGACAACGCAATAAATCATACTAGGACTTATTGTTTGACTTTTCAACTCCAAATATCTGTGGGACACTGTGTTGTTACTGGGCGCCATGCCACTTACCATGGTCGTTTCGTCGCTCTTTATTATAGTTAATAAAACAAATAATTAATGACATTATTTTAAAATATGGGTACTAGTATTTCAAAATATGAGTTACTAACGAACTTATTAATTACACTGATATAAAAAAATATTTCATTATCGCAAATATTTTATTTTGACGAACAAATTAAATAAAATAGGGAAATGAATAAAAAAATATATCAGGAACTAACTGAATTAGTGATTGGTGTCTTTTAATTACGGTTTTTAAATTCTTCTTAATTCTGTAATGCGTTTCCACTACGTGTAACATATTTGAAATATTTCTGATGTCTTCACTTGTTATAAGATCTTCCACAGTGCTTCCTAATATCACAAGCTCCATACTGATGTAAATAGTATATGATATATGGAGCATATTTGCGCAAACGTACATGACAATGACGACTGTAGTCATTAAGCTCTCCCAAACATAAACTATATTGTACCATTTTACTTTATCAAATGGATACCATCCATCAAAAGGATACCAAAGATTGACATTGTTTTCAAATATTTTTGCACTGCAATACATGAGGATCCTCGGAAATAAGCTTATTACACCACACAACGCCACCATGTAATAGTATTCAAAGCGAATGATAATTATTATTATATCAATATATTTTTTCAAAATACGTCGATGGTTGTCGCATTCCGGTTTTATGACATCCCAAACCTCATTCCTGAAATGTGTTATGATTTTGTCGTATTTTTCACTATTTCCATGTATCTTTACGTATTTGATGAGAATTAAAATGCACACGCCCAAGTTAGGAGCTATGTTGATTATCTCGAACCAATCTTCGAATTTTGAGACTATCAAAGTTATCGTTAATTGAATTATTGTAATACATAAAGAGATGCACAGTAAAATAAAACAAAAAAACTGTGGTCTTTGATCGACCACTGAATGGGTAAATAAAAACTTTAGAGCCAATATTAGTAACATAATTAGTCTCAAATACGAATCTTTCTTTTAAGAAGGAAAAGTTGTTAGTAGTCATAACTGTTAGAAAATTAAAACAGGACTGAACAAATATTCTGGAAATATCACTTTATATCTCGTCAATCTAGATAAATAATTTAGTGGGTGCCTACGCCTCTTTATACTGTGCTACATCTGCTGCTTTGGCTAAATTTCACTAAGTGCTTTTTATTTGGACAAAACAATTTGATTTGGGCTTTTATTTGGGCTTATGGGTTTGGTTGGTAGCTCTGCCTGCAAAGCCGTGGGTCGTGGGTTCGATCCCCACCCAGGGCTAATATTTGTGTGACGAAATCAAGTATTTGTTCTATGTCTGGGTGTTTCTATCCCACTAATATTCACAGACCACTAATATATAATATTAATGGTCTAAAATTTTGAAAACAGGTAGATTATTTATTGTTTTATCTCCAGTTAAACTTAAAAAAATTTAACCAAGTACACATCTCGTAGTGGATATACTAGTTTGGTGAAATATTAATTAAATACAAAATACTTACTTTAGCTTAAATTAAGAATTTACGTTTTTTGTTATTTTATATGTAACTTATTGTCAACTTTGTTTGTGGTGCCAATAAAGTGTTTTGTATTGTATTGTATTGTATTGTAAAAATAGTTGACAGCATAAGGGACAACGGCGTTAACTCTGTTTTCACAGAAATATTAAAATTTCAAACTTTGGAACTTAAGTATGAAAACTAACGTGGTTATTACACATTTTAAATAAATACACGGGTAACTCACGGGTGCTAAACGAGCTGCGAACCCGCGCGCGCATTCTCCTTGAAAAAGATCGCCGGACGCTATCGAAACTTGAGTCGGACTGGACTGACTATATTATACTTAGATTTGGTTAAAACAAAAACAAATCATTTTCACTGATATTAGGTACATAAAACAATATTTAATATTAATAACTTTAATTTAATATTTAATATTTTTAATAAAGCCGAACATTAATAATTCAAAATTTAACACAGAAAATTACTTTTAGTATTAGAAACATATGTATGTATGGAGAAGAATAAGCAAGTGATGGAGAAAGTTCACCACCATATTTTGAGCATTTTATTAAAGGCCTACATGAGCCATAAACTTGTCGTTTGACTTCACCACACAAATCGATAACTTTGTGGCTTTATGGCTATATAATGGGTATAGAAAAATTGATGATTATGACGTCCGACGAATTCAAAAAGACAAAATGTACTTATAGTCTAAGATCCTGCTATACAACGACCTTCACCGAGCTCATTATTGGATGAAACGTATTTTATATGTAATTTAATATGTCAACAAATATATTGCTAAATGGGTTGCTTAAAAAAATTCAGTCCAGAATATGATTAATTAACAAAAAATTTTTTTTTTATATTTCACTTAAATTGATGAAATTTTAGAAAAAAAACAATATACCATACCTTATTATTTTGGCTTTACGCAGTGTTTACGAAATCTCATGCAAATATTTTCAAACAATAATAAGTTTCAAACAAACTTTCATCCCATATTTCACCCCTTTGGAGGTTGAGTTTTGAAAAATACTGTAATACATAATTCATAATTTTGATCATGCTCAATTTGTGCGAAATTTTATGCGAATACGTTTAAGGAATAAAATATTTCATACAAACTTCCATCCCGTTTTTTACACCCTTAGGGGTTGAATTTCGTAAAGATATTTCGTAAGCACTGAGTAAAGCTAAAATAATAAGTTATGTTACATAGTTTTTTCTAAAATTCAGTCAATTTAAGTGAAATATTTAAAAAAATAATTTTTAATTGTTAATTAATCATATTCTGGACTGAAATTTTTAGGCAACCAATATGCAATATATTTGTTGACATATTAAATTACATATAAACACTATTCATCCAATAATCAGCTCGGTGAAGGTCGTTGTATAGCGGGATCTCCTACTATTAAGTAATATTTTGCAATACACAGGCAAGAGCAGAGAAGCGATAGAAAAAACGCAGCAGTGGGAAAAATCGTAAGTAGTAAAAAATTGTTATGTCAATCACACTGAAACCGTTCCATTATCAAATGCTAACCTTTTGCAAAATAATTATGGCTAATTTCTAAATCAAAGTCATACTTCGATCAAGGTACAATCTAATAATATGGTTATACTAGTCTCCCCTGTAATTTAAACTGAATGGACATGCTGTTACTTTAGCATAGTAAGCATAGTAAATGGTTACGCCAAAAAGCAAAGTGCTAAGCAAAAAAATACCATACTGTAATATAATTGACTCATATTATTGAATATTTTGTCTATCATCATCGATTAGTTTCAATAATATGTATAACAAATATAGTTCATAATTTTTTATTGATTACCAAAATATAGATACAAGTCAACAGTTTATTAAAAAAAAGTGTATTTGTAAATAGTCCCAAAACGATATGCTTTATTATTATATATTATTTATAATATGCTTTAGATGTCATTTATTTTATCAGAATGGGCAACTATATCTCATATTAAATTTTTCTACTAAATTCTACTAATAAGATATGCTAATTACTATAAATTATTCATTTACTACTTCGCACAATGGTATAGTAATGAAAAATAGTTACGGCTGGTCTAGTCGGGAGAACGGCGCTTGCCGATCCGGAGACCACTGTCCTTTCGAAGTCATGTGCATAATGCCGCTAACTTAAAATGGTGAAACCGACATGTACCTAGAATCTTTCGAAGTCATGTGTCATCCACCAACCCGCACTGGGCCACCGTGGTGGATTATGGCCTTAACTCTCTCTCTCTCTCTCTCTCTCCTTGCGAGAGAAGGCCCGAGTCCCAGCAGTGGGAACATTTAGTGGGTTGTTGATGATGATGGCAATGGTATAAGTTGCACAAACAGACTATTTTTGCAATAAACAAAAACACCAGCAAAAGTTGTTTGGTTAGTGGAAACATTGAATATTTTCCGGAATACGGTACCACGTTGGACCGGTAATAAAACCATCTAAAATTGTACATTATGAAAAGAAAACAACGAAAAATATGCATTTGTAAAATAACTTATCCGCTTAGTTTCAGAGCTTATCATAAATTTAAATAAAATGAGCTTTACTCCACAATCAAAAGACTGAAATTGGCATAAAGCGTATTAACTCCCTTGACAATTACGAATGTGATCTCCATGGACAGATGTAGGTCAAGAAGCTCTCAAACGTAGCTATTGCTTTATAATTTGGCTTCTATTGTTAGAGATTTGATTCTCAAGAGGGTTCTCTGTAATACGTTTGGGGTGTTTTGGTATAAGTTACGACGAGAGAGTATTCAAATTTGACACTTTATATTCACAATTGACTTTTCTTGATTATATTAAATAACTTTTAAATAATATTATATAATTTAGAAAGCATTGATTCAACATTTGTATTATTTGTGTAAATTTGCTAAGTGATTCAGTTTTAAAGTTCTGTAGATTTTGGAATTAGTTTTTGGCTTACAATGTTAGAATTTTCACTTTGATCATTTCTTGATCCAATATCTAGGCTCGAGGTTTACGGGAACCAAAGGGCTGTCAAGGTTCAGAGTCATCACCATTACCATCATCAAAATTATCGTTGGTCCCAACGTGGTCATCCACGGCATGTCGTGCCTTGGATCCTGTTGCGAAGGTGACAGGGGCGTGCCTTGAAAATAGGCTTAAAGTTGGGCAGGCACGTTGAGAACTCCGCGTTCCCACCGAATACGACAAAGGTGAATTCTGGTGGAGATGTTAGTCGGTATGGGTACCATTTGTGGAGTTCTGTCAAGCGTAACAGCGTTTTCTGCATACAAAAAAAATTACTGGTAGTTTGAGTACTACCACTAAAATATGACTTACTTTTTACTGGAAATTCCCCGCGGTTTTACTCGTTTCTATAATCTATAAGTCTGTACCAAAATTCATCCAGATCCTATTCATTCGTTCAGTTTTGCAAATCCAATTATAGAAAATTTCGCAATTGTGGTATTAGAAGATTACAAATTAACACAGCGTTTGAACACAAAGTTCATAATTATTTGAGAGTAACAAACGTAGTCATAAAAGAAAACGTTACAAAATCAAATAACTGATTCTGAGTATACTGTGGTCCACCATAGAGTTTGATGCTCTTTGATGCATGACTAATATGGATTAATCCTATGGTTGTATGTCATCCACTCCATGCTAATGTAGGTGCTCCACGAATTTGCTTCCCTTTCGTTGCGTGGAACAGAATGTTGAAGTACCTACTTTCGTTTGATATAGATATTTCCAAGCTTACGAATCTGAGGTCACTGGTATGTCCGTGATTATGTATATTCTAATTTTTGTTTAAATATAGTCTCTTTGAATTTGACGACACAGAAGTAAAAAAATCTAAGCCCTTTAACATTGATTAAAAAAAATGACAGGTTCTTAGCTCGCATTTATAGTACTTCTATGGATACATTTCATTGAATTCTCTGAATCATTATTTTGTTTTTCCTTAGATAAGAAGCCTACTAAATGTTCCCACATCTGGGACTCTGCGTTTTCTCTCACAAGGAGAGAGTAAAGACCATAATCTACCACGCTGGCCCAGTGCGGGTTGGTGGATGACACATGACTTCGAAAGATTCTAGGTACATGTCGGTTTCCTCTCGATGTTTTCCTTCACCGTTTTAAGTTAGCGGCATTACGCACATGACTTCGAAAAGACAGCGGTGCGCGTGGAATTTGAACCCTGAGGCTCCGGATCGGCAGTCGCCCTTCTACTACGTCTGGTCTAGTCGGGACAAGCCGTACCTAACTTCACCAGGCGTGAAGTTACGGCTAATTTTCCCTTGTACGAACATATTTTAAGCAGAAATAAACTAAAGCAGCCTTTAATACGACATTAAATAAAAAGTATTGAAAATTATTATCATAGTTTCGAAACTCCCTTTTCCTCCTCTGACAGCTACTCTCTTAGAATACCTGTGATAGATTTAGAACACAAACATTTTCAAAACATAGTGAGAGATAAGCATAATTTAAATAACGAATATGGAGCTCAAAACTCAATAATATAAATAGAAAGCAACAATTTCTCCTCTATTTATCTTCTTTTCTCCAAAGACACGAAATATTACCTTGTCAGGATTGAATCAAGTGTACCAAATGTTCATCGAAATGAGAATCGGGAAACGCATTCGTCTTTAAATTGTGTTCATTTGTGGAATCTGTTTGAAATCTTTATAAATGCGAACTCGTGTGCTCGAAAATTCACTCACCAGCTAAGCAGGAACTACCCCCTTATCAAATATAGTCACAGTGTTTGTGACAGTACTTCGATCGATTTTAATGCATTTTGTTTTATATATATTTGGTAAGTATGAGAAGAGGTAAAGTATTATGACCTTCCTGTTTTATTTTTTTTAGGGAGAAACAAAGCTATCCAAGTTAATACAAAGCATTTCACGTTTTAAAATAAGAAATAATTATTGTTATAAAAATGTATCTGTATGAACAGGGTGATGAAATTTCTAAATAATGTATTCTACAAAAATATGTTCTACAAAGCTGAAGTCTTTCATAGTTTTAGTTACATTATTGAACTATTCGTTGAGATTTTTAACTTTTTAAGAATAGCAATTTAGTCTTTGGTACTTAGTAATAATCTTTGTGGGTTTTTATCCATACATCTATAGATTTACCCAGATATATATCCAGAAATAAAATAAAAGCATCAATATAGGAGGTATAAATAATTCAAAATAAATAGGTAATTTTGAGCTAAATGGAAATTATACTTATGGAAACATTTTTTTTTGACCTCGGACCATAGAGTCCTATGTCACACCTTATGTAATCATTGACTGTTATCAGAAGAGATGGCGACACGATTGGTCTTAGTACTTACATAGATTTTAATATGACGAGGCATCGAACTCTTAAAAATGGCAGAAGCGGCAAACACGCTTTTACTATGGCGATGCAAAATCAGGTGACGTCTCCTGATTTAGTCTCAGTCGCAACAAGGAGTTGTGTACGTTCGCTGACAATTGTGTACGATCACTGACAATTCAATTTTCAAATTTTTCAAACAAATTTTCGCCACGTTATGTTGTCTTTAGATTATAGCATACCTCATCTTCGTTTCTTTAATTATATCGATGTGACGAGGTTAAGTTTTTATCACAATACACGTTTTGTGATTCGTCATTATTGTGAATTCTTTTGCCTTTAAATAAATAACTATTGGTGGATAATTCACGTACAACACCATCTGACCCCAAACTAAGCAAAGCTTGTACTATGGAAGTACTTGTACTTGACTGGCCTTGTGGCTCAGTGGGTAGTAACTCTGCCTGCGAAGCCGAGGGTCGTGGGTTCGATCCCCCACCCAGTGCAAACAATTGTGTGATGAATTCAAATGTTTGTACTGTGTCTGGGTGTTTCTATGTATAATAAGTATGTATTTACAACTATATAAGTATTATATCAGCTATCTGGCCGCCATATTACAAGCTTTGCTTAGTTTGGGGTCAGATGGTATTGTGTGTGAATTGTCCACCAATATTTTTTTTTTTTTTATGGAAGCCAGATATATACTTTTAAATACATACTTATTATACACAGAACACAGTATGAATATTTGAATTCATTACACAAATATCTGCACTGGGTGGGAATCGTACCCACGACCCTCTTGTGGGATAAATACGCGCAACATTTTGGTTTTTATTACTTGGCGAACATCGCGACCACCATCCTTAGCGTCGAGTAATATGGATTACGTTTAAAGCGTTATTTCATGTAATTTGAAAAATCGTGGCCATGTAGGTCGTAGTAGTGATGTTGCTGTCGTTGCGTAGTCAGGAAAAAACCAAATTATGATTGAAATCGATATGACCAGTAAAGAAAGAACTCTCTCAAAGCTACTAGGTTTGGTGGTTATGAAGTGAATTCACCTCTTCGTCTTACAATAGGCGTATTTGAACCAATCGAGGGCACTCAAAGGCTCACACGTCAAATTTCACATCTTGAATAGCTTCCACCCCCAAGGAATCTTTATAAATAGTTTCGCAGCGATCGTGTTTAATTTGACGGAAATTCTCGACACAATGCATGCCGAGAACTCGCTGAATTGTTGAGTGAAAGCCGGATTAATTTGATCAAGATTAGTGAAGTCTAAGAAAGAGAGGTTGAAATGTTTGGACGAAACCGCAATTGAAGAGAATAAGCAAGATAACCGCGATAGAGTCCTCTATTATTACTACTCTATTATACTGGCGTTATTTAGTCTGAAACTTAGGAGCCCACTTTATTATTCTAACTGATAACTGATAGGACTCTGATTCTTATTTCATGAACTAGTCAAGGTTGTAATCCACCGCCAAGTGCAGGTTTGAAGATGATTTGTATACGAGTATCGTCAATTTTGGTATATGGCGGTATCTTCACATTGGTATACCTTTATAATTAAAACCATTGGTAAGGACAAACTCATAGACATTTGTATTATTGCTGAGAGGTGTAAGCGGGATTCGGGAACGCGGAAATTTTGAAATTTGACGTTTTAGTCACCAAACCAAGCTACCACAGCTTTTTACAGCTGTAAACACAAACCAATATATTTCTATTTACATACCTGTGATTCATAAAAATCCCCAGACATAAAACAAACAATTCACAAAAATCACACAAATGCCTGTTTCATGTGGGAATTAAATCCGGAAATCGACTTTTATCCGGCAGGTGCGTCAAATGATAATACTGTGTTTTACTACCAGGGAACATGAGATAAATAGTCAGGAATAGCATCCATTACAACGTTGTAATCTGCACTTGAAATTAGAGTAGAAGAATTTCCCATTGAATAAATAAATGATGTTACTGAAGATAGGAGTCTTTAATTGTCAGTGTACCTATTATTATCTGGGATAAATGTCTAATTTTATGGAAATATTTTGAACTGAAGAAACTGTGATGGTCTAGTAAAGATATACATTTTTTTATAATAAAGAGTACGAGACTAGCAGGACATATACATGATGATAAGCATAACGCCTGCCCATAACAACACAATTTCACGCAGCTATTAGAGTATAAAGAAGCATAATCAAAATCCAGCACTGCACTGCGCTTGCCACCCACACGTCACCTATAACCTGAATTCACAATCGTGAGGTCGTAGGTTTAAATACCGCCTCTGTGCTTCTGTCAATATTTCCAAGTGTAGATGTCATCATCTTTTACGTGGTACAAGTTTTTACTGTGAAAGAAAACATCGTGAGGAAATGAGCAAATCCCAAGAAAAGCATATTTTGAGGGCATGCGCTATCTGCCAGCTCACACTTGGCTAGCGTGGTGGATTTTGACCTTGAATCTGTCTTTATGAGAGATGGCTCATCGTCCAGCGGAAGAAACAAAAAGAGGGCTCTTTTAGTATACATCACATTTTGATCTTAAATGTTCTATTCGACAATCCGACTGATTATTTAAAACAATACAGCACTATAAATGAGCAGATAAAAGACTATTTTATCGTGAATGAACAAAGAAAATGTAAAAACATTTCTTTATTTTTAGATGTAAACAACGTCGCTCTAAGTACGTTTTTACGTCCCCTAAAGAGCTGTATCTTGTATAAGTTCTTATTTCAAGCTCCGACGAACCTAGAAGTATTCACATTGTACTAATTAAAACGTTCCCTAATGAAGACCTAGGCATTACTGAAAGTACACTTTAACAGTAAATAAAGCGGCAAATTAGTTTCTGTTTCTCTTTGTGAGGGCGCTTCAATATTTCAGTCATGACTTTTTCATATTTAATGAGACAGTTTGTGCTGTTCGTTCAGTATTATATTTAAAAAGCATCTAATTTGTGTGGAGTGTGCGCTTAAGAACTTATGTACGAGGACGTCTGGTTGTTGAGTTAAGATGTGATTTCTTATTTTGTTGGAATTAATGTTTTTTAAATTAAAATAGGAAGTTACTTTGCAAGTTTAAAAAAAAATCCTGGAACAATGGATGTTGTTTTGGAGTACGATTAGTATGCAGTTTGAATCCCAGGTCTTGCAGTAGCAGATCTTGCAGTTGATCCGTGTGAGCTATGTAAAAAAATGACAATACGTATACAATGTCAAAGAATGTCAAAAAGTATATCCTCAAAAAATTTTATACCATGATATACCACTAATCTTATCGTATCGGCAAATTATTATTATGTTTGATGAATTGATATTGCACTTATTTATTGTTCCTACAGTTAAATTCTTCCAATATTCATATAAAATATCAGTGATTCAATTTTGCTTACTGTAAAACGTTTTTAAGACAGAAATCGTAGATTCAAATTACTAAAAATTTATTGTCTTTTTCCGACTATTCACTATACCATAAAGCCAATGCTTACGAAATAATTCTAAACCAGCAACTACGAAACAGTTTCATTACTTATTTTAATAGCCAATAAAGTTATCCCAATTTATAGAGACTATTACGTGGGGGGGAATCAAGCGAGACCGTATCGCAGGTCCTGTTATTCGCAATTTACAAATTAACAATAGATAGATAATAGCAGCAGCATGGCATTGTAGATCTTGATTACATGCATTCATTTCTTCATAGCACCAAATACATTTTTGACGATTTGCAGAGTTTTCATACAAAGATTTGATACTAGTAAGGTACAGTAGTTCTTTTTGAAATGTACGCTAAAAATTATAATAAAATATGTTTATATATACCTACGTACTATAAGCCGTAAGTGCGTAAACTACCCACCCTACCATAAACAATACAGACAGACAGACAGACAGAAACACTTTATTATACACAGTAAAGTAAAAAATATACCAAACAGAAAATACTTATAACTAGTGCCATAAATGGCGGCCTTATCGGTAATAGTGCTTTCTTCCACTTCACACAATCTACTCTAAATTAAAACAATAAAAATTAAGTAAAATAATATCTTTTTTTATTTAACCAATTAATTGAAATGTTTCCCAATGTTCTCATGTAAAAATACAATATTTTCTTGATTTATTTACGTAGTGCACTCCTTCGTATCTATAGAGAAATTGCAAATAGACGATTAAACTTTTTAAAGACAATTATGGCAAATTTGTAAATATAATCCTATTTTAAGCATTGGACTATACCATACCTATAATTAGTGATATTAGGGAGAATATTCCATAACAGTATTTGAAATAATAAGGTCACAAATTCACAAGTCTCGTAAAAACTTGTATGTTTGTAAAGCTGTCCCATGCGCTCATGAATAATGGGCATGGACCTTTAAACTTTAATAAGGTCGTCGTGTGTGGTATGAGCAACGACGGCAATTTTACAATTTTCCCTTGGTTTGCCTCCAAAATAGATTGGAACGACGTGGAGAGAATCAAAGAAGGTTCGCAAGGTGATTCACACAGAGCTTATGCTTATTTAATCCTTGTCGCGTTGTATTTGGATGTCTTCAAATCCCTCTAGTAAACTTACCTTTAAATAGAATTTGATGTGCGCCAGATAAAAATTGTCCTTAGCTAGTTATTCTACAGCTAAAGACGTCACTGATGCCTGGTTTGAAGGGTAGTGTTGATATACAAGGCTAATCATATTTACTTTATGTCGAAATTGGTCTACTTGAATCAAAATTCGCCTGATGGAAAATGATGTGGTGTGACATATAACACACTTGTCTATGAAATACCTTTTCGTGCTAGTTTTGAACTTAAAGGTACCTAACGTCAATCGTAGTTCTGGGAGTTATTGAAATTTTTGTGACTGTTTCGGACTTTGTTGCCATAGAGTTTTGAAAGGAAATATTCTTTAAGGGATTTTGCATTTTTTTTGTGATATAAAGTATTTACTATTCCATACTCAAATCTATCGAAGTTTCATGTTTTTGTCATATCTGTTCAATTCCTCCTACGTGTTTGAGCAACAAAGGTTTGAAAACCGAATAACTCAATCTTTAAATTTACACTAACATTTTACAAGCGAAAGTTATGTAGGTGTTTTCTCATATATCTCTGTTGTAGCTGAATCATTTTAATGAAATTTAATACCTACAAAGCAGCAAGTTTAAGCAATCGCGCATTTGTTTGTTTGATTGCGTGTATTCATTAATCGACTTCCAAAACGGAGGAGGTTATCAATTCGACACCTATAATTTTTATGTATGTTACCCGATTTCTCGAGAACCCCCGTGCCAATTTTTATGTTCAGATGGGTATACTTTCCGAATGGTCCCATATAAATCTAATCGAAATCGGTCAAGTAGGTTTTGAAATGTGAACCAAAAATTGCATACAATTTTCTGGTTGACGTAATTGTAGATTTCACAAAAGTTTGAAACTCGAACCTGTCACTACGAAATTGGGTAAATGCGTTAATAAAAACTTGTTTTGCACTATAGTCCGTTCCACGAAGAGGTGTAAAGAAAATGTAAACAAAGGTGCTACCATAACATAAAAATCGTTTCAGCTTAGTATTTTTCTAGGTTGAACGGACTTATTGGAATATATTTAACCTTGTTATGTGACGAAAATCTAAATAGATAAACAGAGACGCTTACAACGAACTATCTTCTAAAACAAAGGTTGAGAAATGCTGGATTGTCATATTGAGAGTGACATTGATTTGTTTACATTTTCTACACCTCTTCGTGGAACGGACTATAAAAAGGGTAAAATAAATTATTTTCATACAAAAAATTAAACCGACTTCAAAACCACAAATAGACACTCAAAAGCGGAAAATAAATTAATATCATTATTACAAGTGCTACTCACTCATCTATTTGAAGTCTTCTTTTTCGCTTTTGAGTGCCTTTTTGTGGGTTTGAAGTCGGTTTAATTTTTTGTATGAAAATAGTTTACTATTTCAAGATTAACGCAATGGTTACTTACGCAATTACATATCTGTGCTTGATTCACATTTTTCATCTACAATACAACAGTAACTGTTTTTTTACGATAGTGGCAAAAAAGACATATATAAAGAAACGACAAAATCACTACTTTGTATTATAAGAATGTTTCCAAAAATACGTACCGTAACTAATTGACAAGGAGCAGGAATGAAGCTTGTAATAACAAATGACCACAATCATGATCCGTCTCGATTTACGACCGCCTCATTTAGTGAGACTGATCGTGACCGTTCATTTTATCTGAATGCTCGTGATTTTAGCTCATAGATGAAATAAGCAATAAATCTTAAAAATACTTCGTAAACAAAAATTGGCTTATGACTCAGAATTTTAGTAATAAACAGTACTGACGTTGCACAATACGTCACCTGTATAGCTAAGAGATTTACTGCCATCACACCTATAGTGACACGAAGATTTCACCCGTCTAAAAAGCGTCTAATAGACTGCAGGCTCGTGAACAAAATGTATGGGTCAAATGAACCACCAGGAGACCTATGTAGGATGATAGATGGGTATAAAATAATAAGATTCAGCACTATGCCGTCACTTGTAAGCTGTCCAACTGAGTTCAGGTGAAGAAGGGTGGTTGCAACCCTTGATCATTTCTCCTTGTCGCATGATTTTTGTACGGCATTGCGAAATAATGGATTAAAAGAGGTATTGAAACTGTATGCAACCAATGTCGTACATAATCAAATGACCAAATTTACTCTACAAATAGTTGAAAAATCATAAATTTTTAATTGCAATTGAAGAGGGGGGTTAGAACCCCCCCTCTTGCAATTGCAAAATGATTATGTACGACATTGGTTCCATACAGTTTCAATACCTCTTTTAATCCATTATTTCGCAATGCCGCACAAAAATCATGCGACAAGAAGAAATGATCAAGGGTTGCAACCACCCTTCTTCACCTGAACTCAGTTGGACAGCTTACAAGTGACGGCATAGTGCTGAATCTTATTACTTTATACCCTTCTATCATCCTACATAGGTATCCTGGTGGTTCATTTGACCCATACATTTTGTTCACGGGCCTGCAGTCTATAAGGTTTGGTACATATCTGACGGAAAATGCGTCGCGTAACGCTAGAATAGAAAACAGCCTTTTACATTCAATCGATAATGCGTTAGAACGACCGATGAGACCCTTGACGCATTTTCCGACAGATGTGTACCGACCCTAACGCACATCTCGCTCCGCCGCCGCTTCTACACTACGTCGCTACATTAAGCATTCGATGATGCGAACTTAAAGATTTTTCGAAACTTCTCAACGCGGCTTAAGATGTTTTCACTTTAAAAACAAAATGGCTCATTATTTTGCTAAATGGATAGTTTTTTCGAATATAAAATACGCTTATACCTACTAAGCATAGTACGCATTATCTGGAGGTTACGTAACTGAAGCCCTGACCACCGGTAGCTTAGGCCCTACTCAGCTGCCACTGCCTAGCTGCCTAGGTTTTCAACAATGATAGGTTTTCACTTTCATAATAATTACAACTAGGTATGCTTCGTATAAGGACAGCTGGTGAAGCGTAAATAAATCTGTTTAATTCAATTTGCTGACACGTAAATTTAAATTTCAGAAATTCGAGATGATAATAATAATTAATTGGAATTTGAACGGCATAGGTCATTTAAACCTGCCCGTAATATTAAAACGTTACCAAGTTTTCTTTGTAAAATAATGATTCGAAGAAATAAATTGAATTGAATTGAAAAAAAAAACAAAATAGTAATTTTATCCTACTTTTGCACCTAAATTAAAAACTGTAGCCGAGTGTAATAGGTAAAGTTCATCAACCTTCCGAGGGCATGTCTACGGCGATCCGTTACTGTAATGTGTGCAATATGTCGCTTGCCCAGCGATATAAAACTACGCGGGCTGCTATCATGTAGCTAATGGTGTGATTTTTTATTTTAAACAACGTTGTCCTTCACACATTCTCACCTTTCTAAACTCACTCACTCACTCACTCAGTAAAACATAAGCTGAATATTAATAATTACTAGCAGAACCCGCGGCCTTACTCTCACAGTCCCCGTTCCCGTTATTTTACCGTGACTAAAAGTAGCCTATATAATATTCTAGACTATAATATGTGTTCTAAATTTAAATCCAGTCTATTCAGACGTTCCTACGTGATTGAGCCATAACCAAACATCTAAAGATCCAAACACCTATACTTTAACTTTTGAAATATTAGTAAGTAGTAGTAGTAGTTTTTGTCCCAAAAAATAAAACAATCTTACAAATTTCACTTCAATAATACAATAGTCTAATATTAAGTAAGAAATAAGTTTATACTAATTTAACTTTTAACTTTTGCGATTTGAATTCATATTGAAATATTTACAAAGGACTTAATCGCGATCAAAATGATTTTTAATAACCTGCTGACTAGACGTTTCGGCCGCGGTACAACGGCCGTGGTTACGAAAAGTCACGACTTGTTGACTACTCGTTTCAATATACGGAAATAAATATAAAAAAAGAAAAAACAACAAACAAAGTTATTATAACATCTCTAACAATTGAAATATAACAAACTTCATAAACTTCAACTTCAACCTTATACAGCAATAAATAAGGTAGAAACACGGTAGAAACAATAAATCCATGATGCTCTGCCACTTGGCAGCTCAATAAAGAAACTATTTTCGGAATGCTGTCAAAAAGTCATACGATAATTAATTGTCCGAGGTTGGCACTATCCCTGGCGAGCTTGTGGTTAGACGGTGCTACTGTGAAACGAGAAACGTACTTTTTTATTAATTCGTAAAACACCAAGCTTCCCTCGGGTGATCCGTTTGACTTTACTCCTTATTTTCAGATATTTAGATACTACTATAGTATATAGAGTCAAACAGAAAAGCGCGGGGGCGGCGCCCGGGCGCCGCTTAGTGTTTTAACGGCTTCACTACGGCAGTTGCAGCAATTGTTTTCTGTCAGTTTTATCACTGCTCTCGCAAAACTGCCTTACCATCATGATAAGTAATGTCAAAGTCAAAGTCAAAGTACTTTATTCATAAATGTACAATTTATACGTCAATTAATAAAAAAATTAAAACAAAAGAAAGAGCATACAAATTGTATACATTTTCAAAGTTTGAAACTACTACTTTACTGTATTACAATAATTATTGTACAGAAAACTGTCAAGCATTATACGAGTATAATGTCTTTATTGCAATTGTACTAACCTATGTCAAATTTATTTATTTACATTTCTATGGGAACTTTGCCATCACTCTCTAAAAATTCGCTGTAACTATAAAAATATGCTACTTATGTCGGGAATTGAATATGCTACTTTTTGTGCTCATCATAAGATTATAATTTGTGGGTTAATTTAATTTGTGTTGTGTGGTGCCAGCAAAGTGTTTTTGCACTGTATTACTCGTAGCAAACAATGACTCCATGTACGTGTAAATATGTAGCAAGTAGTCTCCCGTAGCTGGTCTACTTTTTATATTAGAAGAGCTATTAGTTGAAAATGTAGAACCCTGGCAACATTTGTACCTAATGTTTCAGAATTTAATTTAACTAAACCGCTTACGATAGACGGTATCGTTAAAGTCAATATCGTCTTTCGTAGTAGCTCCATGGTAGAGAATTTATTGTGGAATTATTATTGAAAAGCTCCTGTGAGCGGGACAAATTGTCCAGTTTCTAAGCTGCTGACAATCCTGTGGCTTTGTGTTTACGTCGAGTTTCAGCTTTTTACTTACGTGAAGAGCAATATCAAATATTGTAGCTTCTCTACTAAAATATATTGCGTTATACGAGTATTTATAAGAGAAGTTATGATAACTTAAGTAAGTGATAATACCTCTTTATTAAAATTTATATATTGTTTTTTTTTAACTTTTATAGGTTTACACTTGACCGCCATCTCGCCTGATGTTAAGCGACGATGCGGTCTACGATGGAGCGTGTTTACCGTTTTTATCGTTGCTTTTATCTTGACACGGAAATAATCTTATGAAAGGATTAATTTTATTTTTTTTGACAAACAGACATAAACATTTTTTTACTCACACCGGACAAATTGTGAGGAAAACAATAAATATTACTTGCCATCTATAATTACTATGCACATTATAAACCAAAATATGTTTTGAATCTGAACGCGCTAATCTCAGGAACTTTACCAAATTCAAAAATTCTTTAACCGTTGGACATGTACGTGAGTGCAATATACTAATTACCATGAGCGAAGCCGGGGCAGACCACTAGTAAGTAATATATTAAAACTGAAAAAAATATGCATTATCTGTGAAATCGAGATAGTAGTATCGATTAGTGATTAAATTTAGGGCAAGACCCTATATATCCAAACGCGCCGTGTTTTCCCACAAAAAAAAAGTTACCTATGTGATATGTTAACCGTTTCAAGTGGAAATAAACTCTTCTCTAGTGTAAAGTAGAAAGAAAAATGAGCTAAAACTGGTTTAGTTTTGCGGGGTGCCTTATTACCCGACTGCGCGACGCAAAGGAGTGGTAATGTGTTTATCAGTCTATGTATGTATCTATGTGTGATTCTTTGAAGCACTATACATACCAAACGCCTGGGCCGATTTTATGATTCACACGTCAATCGATTCCTCTTAGTGTCGCGAGTGACACTAATTTTATTTATTATTTTTTGTAATTTGTAAATGAACTTACCGTAACAAAACATTTTGTATGTAAATTTGTTCTACCTGCATATTAGGGTTCAAAAGATCCGCCTAAAAAAATGGTACCGTTTTTACAAAAGTCAAAACAATACTGTTTTGTTATTTTGATCAATTAATCAAATTTAAAATTTAGCATCTCTGTCATCATCAACATCTTTTTATCTTAGCATAAACATAAGTAGCCCACTAAATGTGGCCACTGCTGGGACTCAGGGCCTTCTTTCGCAAAGAGAGACTCAAGGCCATAATCCATCACGCTGGCCAAGTGCGGTTTGGTGGATGACACATGACCTCGTAAGATTCTAGGTACTTACAAGTCAGTTTCCTCACAATGTTTTCTTTCACCGTTTTAAGTTAGCGGCGTTGCCCACATGACTTAGAAAAGACAGTGGTCTGCGTGGAATTTGAAACCGAGGACAGTTGCCGTTCTCACGACTAGACCAGCCATAACTTTTGATGTCTGTCCGATTTTGACTTCTGATGTCTTAATATGATGTAAATCTCGCAAATCAAAGCTTTTGCCAATTCAAAATTCTACATTAATCTTGAAGATGGCCAAAAAATGGCGATTTTATGAAAATGTTGTTTGTTTACCATTATTGAAGATACTGTTAATATTAACTACGTCTATACCATGAATACAAAACAAGACACAAACCATATCAACGTCAAAGTTTCTGTTACGTAAATGCAAACTCGAATATCCAACATCATTAAATCATATTTCATGTACCTGCATCCCTAATCAAAGTCTGGCGGAACAATAAGCGTGTGGTCATCCTTCTCGGGGCAAAATTCAATAAATTTCGGACCGGCAGGGTAGCCACGCTTCTACACTAGAATACAGAGCGTGAGGTCTTGCTATTAAGTATGTTTTTTTAGAGACAGGTTTGTTTATAGTCTGAGGGTTCCATCAGACAGAGATCCGTCATGCGTTCAGCGTTCTTGTTTTGCGTTCAAGCGTTCAATTAGTTGACCGACGCGGTAGGTATATTTATGTATGTCACGTAATACAACATAATTAACGCAAAACTGACCTCTTGAACGTTTTTTTAATTAATTTTAGCCACTCCACAGACTCCGATGTCCGTGACCTTTGTCATTACAATTACATTATTTTTTATATATTTCTTGGGTTAGATGGGGAAAACAGGTGTTGTGAACATTTTGAACCTAAGCTTAGTACTAGTCAGTCGCATTTCGTCTGTTCGTTTTTCGTCAAACCTTTTCATTCGAGTCTTTGGAACGCCAACCATTCAACAGATGTAATTTATTCGAGCTACGATCAGTCAAAAAATGCAATGTCGTATTAGATCATACAGATCAGTCGCGCAATCTCCAAAATGTATCAGATAAAAAACTGTTTAGTGTTGCGGTGATGTCCAAGACTCTGTAGTATTTTTCTAAAAAGGGTATCGTTGCTTCTGAGCATTTTGTCATGTTTCTCAAACAAATCCTGAGTTCCAGATGGTACTTAGCATACTCATCCCAAAAGGTACGAACATAAGCACTCCACACATTATTCTAATTTTGCAAACATTACACAGGACATAATGACTATCTAAATTGTGTTATCGTGCGAAAAAGACTGCAAAGTCTCGAACAAAATTGCTAGTTTATCGGTCTTTTATCGGATACAGTTCGGAGAGTGTGCGACTGATTTGCACGATCTAATACCACCTTGCCCTTTTTTCTATCGGAATGCTCGTAGTTCGAAAAAGCGACATCGTTTCATGGTTGATGTTCCAAAGACACGAACAAAGAGATTTGACTCTACTTTTGTGATAAGAACGTCAAGCCTGTGGAATAAGTTGCCTGAGAGGGTAATTACAATCTTTGTGTCTTCAAATCGAGAGTGAATCGGTTTCTTCTTGGTAAGCACGCTCCATCGTAGAACGCATCATCGTTTAACATCAGGCGAGGTGGTGGTCAAGTGTAAACCTACAACAGTTAAAAAAAATACTTCGACGTTTCGGAAGCGTTACAACAGCCGTGTAATGATTACATCAAATCGTAAAATTTAAAAGCTATATTCCTATTTAGTTTTGACATTTCCTTTACATGAATATGAATAAAATATGTTGAAATCTTTGCTACTGTGACCATTATACACGTGGTTTGTCAGCTGGAAAGTTTCAATCGCCGACAGGCGTCCGGCTCTCGTCCACGACGCAACGAACCGTCCTTTTGTCCACAAAATTGCCTTACTTCATGGTCTACCTAATAAGGGCTTCTCAACTATCAATTCGAAATAGTAATCGAGTCTTCTTTTGTAGTCTTTGATGTCGTCTGCATAGAATCATGTTTGATCGTTTCTGCTTTGTTTGCGTCAAAGCAAAATTGTAAGATGATCAGATAAAATAGCAATTTATTTTGGAATAGTTTTGCCGTAAAGTTCGATATTATTGACTTGTCTGAAACCAGATTACTGTGTAGTTTTTACGACGTTTAATGTAATTTACTTTGTTCTAATTTATAAAAGCAATTGATTTTTTTAATACAGGCCGAGTCTTTATTGACCAAACAAAATTATGTACAATGAAAACTATACTATCTTTACTAGAGGTACATACCTAACTATTTAACATATATGTAAGTACTTGATACTTGTCAGTATAGGTCAGTTCATTACACAATTTTTTTGTAGTGTTAGACTCTTTTCAGAGTCCTCCTGGGGGAAGTACTACACATTTGCCAGTTACTCTACTGCCAATAATGTGCAAACATTACTGTGTTCCGGTTTGAAGGGCAATGTTTTCAGTGAAATTACAGGGCATAGAGATAAAACATCTTATGTCGTCTCGTCACTTTACACTATGAAAAATATAATAAATACTGGATTCGTATAATTCATTGCGCAGTGTTTAGCATGGTTATCAGTTACGGTAGTCGGAAGAACGTCTACTGTTGATTCCGGGGTCTTGGGTTCAAATCCCATGCGCACCACTGTCTTTTCGAAGTCATGTGCGTAATGCCGCTACTTTAAAACGGTGAAGCAAAACATCGTGAGGAAACTGACATGTAATTATAATCTTTCGAGGGCCTGCATGGTGGATTATCGCCTAGACTTCCTCCTTGCGAGAGAAATCTTCATTTTGTGGCTGGTTATGCTTATGATATATGATGGCGCCAGCCCTCGATATCTCGATGTAGTTTTTAATATAAATATTAAGCTAAATTGAAAGTTGGTAAATATTAAAATACATCAGTAAAATAATTACTATTAATAAGATTCAAATTGGCACGTATGTTCGTCATTGTATATTCACTATCGCAGACACATCTCAAACATTTTCAGTATTGTTTGCGAAGCTCATGCATACTTTATCCCCCGTATATCTGATATTGCAAATACGGTCGGCGTTATGCAAATTCGATGCCATTGGAATATTTATTGGCCACATCGAATTCATAATTAGATACCCATCGTTCCATGGCTGATGGCTCGATCTTGTTGATGCGGTCCTGAGGGAAATCGCGTCTGTGAGACGTCACGTCTTGATTTTGCATGAATTATTGTGTGTAAACTTGATTTGTTAGAATATTGACCGGTAATGGGTACCTACTTAAAATTTTAATTGGTGTTTATTTATTTTTACCAACATCTCAAAAAGATAGCTTTCTGAATTCGGTTATATGTGAACATAGCTCAGATTTTGAAATGAAATTACCACCGATTTGTAAAATTTTTACAAATCGGTGTTATGAGATTTGAAATTTCAACAAAAATAAAAATAAATCTTACCTGGACGACGGACGTACTTACTATACTGCGCTTTTTCATTATACATACGAAATTTAGTTTTAGAGTGTTTGAGATTAATTTTACATAAAAATGTTTTAGTTTTAACTAATAATATTTGTAGGATTATACCGACTGAATTTTAAATCATAATTATGGGTTGATGTGGTCAGTATCTTAAAGTAAAAATCTTCTTCAGCTTTAGAATATTAGTATTCATGTATTAAATGCATGTATGGACTTATATATGAATAGATTGATTCTAAAGTTATTCGATGACCTGCCCAGTTCATTAGCAAGGGATTTGAGGGGTGGTAGGCGCGAACCCCTCGGCTAGGTGTCCGGTCCCTAGACAATGCCACGGCACTTACTGAGCTCCACCGGTTGTTCGTCTCGCAATACGGAATTGGACCTGATACACTGCTATATAGATAGGTTCGTACCTCATGAATTGAGTGAAGCAAACCGACAAATGCGCGTCGACTGCTGTGTTACTTTACTCAACCAGCACAATTATGAAGGGGTTTTAAATCTAATCATTACCCGTGATGAAAAGTGCGAAAATTTACTAAACAAAAACATTTTGCTAGAAAAACAATAGATGAAAAAACAAATGAACTGCAGTTTTCAAAACACAAAATTATTATGAGCCCGATATGTCCCAATGTTGGGCAAAGGCCTCCCTACCCTCTTTCCATTTGTCTCTATCCAGTGCTATGTCATACCAGTTTCGCTGATATTGGTCTAGATCGTCCCGCCAACGCTTTTTAGGTCTGCCGCAACGTCGTTTCCGGTTTAGATTCCGCAGAGTTGTGGTTTTAGCCCAAATATTATCCGACATTCGGCACAGATGTCCGGCCCAAAAACACAAAAGCATAAGGAAAAAGTTGCCTATGTAAATTTGAAATTGGAATTTCTAACCAAAGATGAGATTTTGGATTAAAGTGGCCAGTTTACGACAAAACACCAATTTCACATGTAAGGACCTAATATAACATACCATTCATTCATTCATTGCTATTGAGTGTTTTTTTACCCGTACATTTTGCTCACAAAATTTCCGGTATGTATGTCACTAACCATCGGTCAGTAGAATAACAAGTAACAATACATCTTTTGACTCAATATTGAGACCCCTAATTAGTCCGACCTACCCTCACTTTGCCGTCCAATTATGACAGAAAATTTTGAATAGTTGCGCTAATAAATTGGACATCCTTTTGATGTTTGATGCTCATATCGAGGAAGGGATAATTGGTTGATACAAAGGGGTGCTGAGTACGAGATTAAAAGTTTGAGTAATTGAATGCGGCTTTCTATAATTACGTAGCATGTTTCTATAAAAATCGCTGAGGAACTATGAACTGTAAAATTCTTATTCTAATTAAATACATGCACTATGGGTAAAAAAAACTTATTACTTACTTAATAAAATTATGCTATAATATGCTTATATAGCAACAGCTTATATTCAACAATATAAAAATATGAGTGTGTGAGTTTGATATTTTCCTGCCTTTGGTTTTTTTGTATTTTTCATTATATCAAACAATCGGTCTGTCCGGAATCCACGCAGATACTTCAACTAAGCTGCACCGAAATGAAATGTAGGACTTAGATTTATAGTCCAGAGTAGCATGTCAGTTACTTTATAATAAATAAAAAAAAATCCTTCTTTAAAATTCAAAGGAGACGTTGGTAGCACGCCATGCCTAAATAGAAAAAAAAATCGGAAGTGCAGGACAATATACATAATACGATATCTTTCGAGTGCAATATCTTAATATAATAATAAAAAAATACATTTATTGAACCTTCAGAGCATTTAACCATAGTTTCTCGTATTGAACCAGCTTTGAATTTTGTGTAGTTTCTTGGATATGAGAAAAAATAATAAAGATGAATAAAAACAGGTAGTTTTGTAGTCGTGAATTTTTCACGACTATATTTTAAATTCGGTTCAGTACTTATAAAAGTTAAAATGATATTTTTGTAGTAAATTTAATTCACTACAAATTTTATTACAATACAACCAAACAGAGGCAAAAAAATACAAGACAAGAACAAACAACAACATTTATTTATTATGATTAAAATATGATTGACCCGACATTGCGTGTTACTGTTCAATGTTGGTGTCACCATAAAATTGACAATTGAAAGTTTATAATACAACGTGTGAGATTAAATCCTGCGATAGGTTAGATTTTATAGACAAATCTAACGTCGTTACATTTTATAACTGAACGGGCACATTATCGTACCAATTAAAAAAACAGGAATTTTCAAATGGATAAGCATTATCTGCAGTCCTAGTTCCCTTTTAAAAATTACTTTGTGTTCTTGTATGACATAAGTACTCTTACACTAAGTAAGTAGTAAAAATTATAGTATCCAATAATTCTATTTTTTTGTATAAAAAAGTACAGTATTGGTGGACACTTCACACACAACACCATCTAGCCCCAAACTAAGCAAAGCTTGTAATATGGGTGCCAGATAGCTGATATAATACGACCTACGGCTTCGCAGGCAGAGTTACTACCAACTAAGACACCAGGCCAGTTTTACGGAATGGTTTAGTAAGTAATACTTAATGGTTTTCATGTAAAAACAATGAGCCAGATTAGTATGTAGCGTTGCTTACTTGTTGACAAATGCAAATGTACTCGTATTTTAAAAACCAAACAAATCGCTCTATGAAAGAGCGACATACCAAAACTGCCCATCTTTATTCCAGCCGGTCCACCCAAGCCCGCACGTCTATCCTCCTATTTATCACAGTGTGGCTCGTTTGTTAGGATATTCCTAAATATTTCAGGCGTTATTGCCGCCATCAACATAATGTTATGGGGAGGTGTTCTGCAAAACGGAAACGCGGAATATAGAGCGGTGACGTGGATAAAAACATGAATATAAAACGAAGTTCTTCTGGATCTGTTCTGTTAACTACTCAGTAAGATACGTCCACGTAAAATAATAAATACCGTGTAATCTACCGTAGATTTGCAATATCATGCGTTTTATTATAAACTGAAGATTATTTAAATTTCATGGTGACAGATACATTAAATCGTTGATCAATATAAATTTATCTCAGATTAAAAATATTGTTGGAGTAGGATATCTATGGAAAAAATATAATTTTTATCAAGCTTAGAACCTCCTCTTCTATAAACTAAACCATATTAAAGACATCGTAGGTAACGATTTAAAACAAATTGTTAATGTACTATTTTTTGTAATGTGATGTCGGTGTTACCATAAGGATATCTTGCGATGACTGTTGTTATCTGTTTGATTTATTATTGAAGGGAAATCTGATTTAGTCCGACTGATTATTATTTTGTAAATTTAAAGAATATGGCTTGGGAGCTGTTGGAGGGGCTGTCTATGTTTGTAGCCGGTATATATCGGTGCCAGATTTTCCTCGCTGTTCTACAGTCCCTTCGAGGATGGTAGGCCAATATTTGTTTTTTTTTCTACCGCCAGCAGCCCAAACTGAGGTTGTTACATATAAGGCAAAGTTGTAGGTACTAAAAAGATCTAAAACTTTTGTATTGACATTTTTTTCATATCCTCAAAATTTATGTGAAAAAAATCAAAAAAACAAGTTTTTGGTTTTTTATTTTTGTCTTTTTCAAAAAATGTTTTTTTTTCACGAAATTTGGTGAAAACTTTCCTTTTTATGTCTCAAATATGCTGCAATTTATTTGATTAGAAATATTTATTTATGCACCTTATTTTGAATTAATATCGAAAAAGCACCCTAATTTTCAATCGAAAATTCACCCGTCAAAATATCAGCTTTTTTTCAAAAAGTTGGTATGTTTTTTATTCGTTGAAATCTCAACTTTCCGATGGTGAAAAAAAATATTAAATCGCTCAGAAAATGCAAAAACTCCATTATTTTATTATTATATACAATTTTGAGCTAGTTATTAAAATGTACACTTTAATTACTCGCAAAACGTAAGATTATCTAACGATCAAATTTTTATCTAACGAGAAAAATAAGGACAAAATAATAAAAACTTTTATGAGATGTTTACAGTCACAAGGATTTTCCTGTAACCAAGTAAAAGAAGATGATGATGCTCCTCCTTTTCTAATGGGTTTTTTATCCTACTGTTTTTTTTTTGGTTTTAAAAATTATCGACCCTGGTCTATGTAGTTTATTTAAAATTGCTGGTGAGTATGGTAAGCTTAGAGTATGCTTCATGAGAGTGAGAGAGAGAGTGATGGCAAAGTTCTCATAAAAATGTAAAGAAGTAAATTTGACATAGGTCAGTACAATTGTAATAAAGACATTATACTCGTATAATGCCTGACATTTTTCTGTAATGTTCATTGTAATACAGTAAAGTAGTCATTTCAAACTTTGAACATGTATACAATTTGTATGCTCTTTCTTTTGTTTTTATTTTTTTATTAATTGACGTGTAAATTGTACATTTATGAATGAAGTACTTTGACTTCATGTGTGTTTTTGGATGTGATCTACGTTTGTGCGTAATTATATGAAAACTAAAGTGGTTGTTACACGCATTTAGTTACATCACAGGTGACTCAGGCGTGAGTTGGTCGATCTAGCCTGACTTAAGTTTCATCCGCCAGCGATGGAAAAGACCAGCGGGTGGCCTTTTCCAAGTAGAGTGCATGCGCGCGATACCTTGTCGCGTGGTACCAGTATAGTTAGAAAGATTTAGTTCATAGGATCATTTAGATCGCTAGGTAGGACTACGCTTTCTGCACTAGCCTAATGTTGGGCTGGCAGTAAACGTCGTCTGAATCTGAATTCCACTGGAAGAAAAACAAAGTTTAACACATGTAATCTATCTTCTTTCGGTGTAAATAAACGATAAAACTAGCCAATAAAACTCAATTTCCATACGCTATGAAGATTACCATGACTTGTCTATAATAACAACGCAACGGTCTCTTCTAGTCTCTTTTGAAGTTCTTTGCGAATGCTCTCTCTGTTCTTTCGCATTAATAATATTTCTGTTTCTATATTAATGTAGCGGATCGGATATTATTTACAATCTGAGCACTGTATCGGAACATCTTGTTTGTGTTAGAAATTTATAAAACTTATTGTTGAGCTTCGATCACGCAAACTTCAGTTCAGTTCAAACGTCAGTTAGTCTCGGTGTGTTAAAATAATCGGTTTAGAAAATCCATAAAACGTTTGGTTTAAAAAAGGAAATCTTACTTATAAATGTGAAAGTATGAATGTATGCACGGACGTTTGATACTCCTTAAACAAAAACTACAGAAGAGATCTGGATGAAATTTGTACAGACTATATTATTATCTACGTATACAGGTACTTAGATAATTATAGTCTAGCAAAACCCATCGGTTTTTTATCCCGAATAACTAACGAAATCGAGAACTACGCCAGTATAAACGAGAAATGCTAATAGTTAAAAAAAAATTAAACTAGCGACTTCTTTTTAGGATTCCGTAGCAAAATACGGGACCCTTATGGATTCGTCATGTCTGTCTGTCTGTCCGTCCGTATGTCACAACCACTTTTCTCCGAAACTATAAAAGCTATACTATTGAAACTTTGTAAGTAGATGTAATCTGTGAACCGCATTAAGATTTTGATACAAACTTAAAAAAAAAAATTTTTTGGGGTGTCCCATACATAGAACTGAAACTCAAACTTTTTTTTTATCAAAACCATACGTGTGGGGTATGGTATCTATGGATAGGTCATCAAAAATAATATTGAGGTTTCTAATATATCTTTTTTCTAAACTGAATAGTTTGCGCGAGGGACTCTTCCAAAGTGATAAAAAGTGTCCCCCCCCCGTAACTTCTAAAAAGAGAATGACAAGAATAAAAAAATTGTATGATGTAGGTTACCATGTAAACTATCAACGAAAATTGGTTTGAATGAGATGTAGTAAGTAGTTTTATTTTAATACATCATAAATTGACTATTGTTAAAACACTGAATAAAGTAACAAACGAACTACTTACAAGAACTTTTGTATTATTATGTTACTTGCTGCTACGGAAGCCTTCATGGGCGAGTCCGACTCGCACTTGACCACTTTTATTTTAGATAATATTTTCATAGATATTGCAGGCCAAAGAGACAAATCATTCATATCTCTGGGTGATGAGCGCAGTATATTGCTGAGCAGATCTGGACTCTTCGCATTAAATTGTTCAACAGTGGCACTTTAGGTACTACCATGGGCAGGCTTTTAGGTATTGTTACCATTATGCGCCAGTTTTGCTCTTCTCGTCTCTTAATTATTATAGAAAAACAAATTAAGTATAATTTTGATCGGAAAAGCTAATTTTGCTTTTTGTAGATTTATTTTGTTCTTATAAATTAGGAATTATTATGATGAGAATAAGAACATAATATAATTAATACTAAAAAAATAAATAGCATAATACAAAGTTACGAAAACAAAACAAAATCACATTAACTTGGCCTCTAAAGGTAAAGAAAATTGAGTCAGTAAATCTTAGCGTCTGGGACGTCTAATGAAAAAGCATTTTCCGCAACATAGAAAGCAATTTTTAATAATTATGTTATCTTGCCCTGAACGTTGTTGTATCTACGTGCTATTAGGAGTATCAAGAGGCTTCAGCCAAAGCCGGGAGAGCAAATAAACTTGGGCTCCAAACGCTCTGTAATGAGACTTCATTGGATTATGGCGGGGTTACGTAAGCTCCAATAATAATAACCAAAAATGCACGTGGACCTTCTATTAAATAACTCACTCAATAACAGAGTATTTCTACTTGTTAAAACAGTGACTTAATTTACTACATTTTACTTATGATTACTTAGAAAGGAGTCATCTCATTCAAGATTGTCAATTCGTAACCATCGTCGCAAAACCGTTTATCGGTTTTTTATCGGATATATTTCGGAGAGAGTACTATTTATTTCATTTATTCATAATTTAAGAGCGACGCTCTTGTCGGTGGAGTTCTTTCCATGTATTTCTACACTCCGCCTTCTCCTTGACTTCCTGATACGACACTACATTTATTCACTTCACTTGGTTAATTTTCCTTCACTTGGTTCATGTAACTTCTCCTAGGCCTACCTCTCTTCCTCCTCTCTTCTAATTTACCTTCCATTATTGTTCTAATGAAGTTGTCGTGTCGTATCAAATGTCCCAACATCTTCCCTCTTCTGTTTTCTATTGTTTTCAAAATGTTCTTTTCTCCTTTACCATCTTCGAAACTTCTTCATTGCTCTTCATTTCCTTCTAGCTGATTCTCTCCATTGTCCTACAACCACACCACATTTCGAATGCCTCTAATCTTTCCCTATCCCTTTGAGTCATGGTCCACGTTTTGCTGCCATACAATGCAATACTCCAGACGTAGATCTTAATCAGCCTCTGGCGAATATTCTTTGATATTCGGGCTTTGAACAGATGCTTTTTATTGTTGAAAGCTCTTTACATGATCCCATTTCATTCTGCCCAAATAAGTGACACCGTTTCCTAGTTGAAGTACTTAACGTAACAGAATGACGAGATTTGTTGCCACTTTCGCTTTACAGACAGCTAGACTGGGGAATCCATGGTCAGTGTGAGTATCGAAGTCATTAACTCGCGAGTGGGATGGTTTCTATTGGTAAACGCACAAGATTGTAGACCGCATGGTCATTTGAAATCAGGAAAGATGACGGTTTATTATATGTGAATATATGAATTATTATAAACCTATAGATGATTAAAAAAATGTGTTTAAGGAACAAATAAAAGCAGTGGCAAAGAACCTGGCAGCACTTTTGAATATTTTTCCAAGAGCAAATGGACTAGTTTGTCATTATTCCTGGTTTTGACGGGAATGGAAAGTATGGCAGAGAACTTGAAAGTCCGGCGACTTTCCCAGTAGTGTGAACGTTTAGTCGACTTTTTACAAAGCTTATAAAGAAGAGTCATAAAATGCAGTCCCATGTATGATTATGTTTTCATACGAAGAAAGAAGAACGAACCTTATAAAAAAGAAAACAAATCAAAAAAAAGAAAGAATAAATAAATAAAATAAATATGGGTGGACACTTCACACACAACACCATCTGACCCCAAACTAAGCAAAGCTTCTACTATGGAAGCCAGATAGCTGATATAATAAGAATTGCGTGAGTGTAATTATTCTAAAACATTAATAATGAAAAGGATTTGCAGAGAGCAATGAAATAAATAAAAATTGTAAGAATAAAATAAAGACATCGTCTGTGGTCTTTATTTCAGAAGTCAATCATCAAAATTAGGTAAAAAACAAGTAACTGATATCAACCAATACTGCCTGAGTAATAATCTACGATTTACGGAATGCTCGACTGAGTTCCGTACGGTACGGAATGTAGCCACTTTTGTGCACGGGTCTTGTTTATGGGATTTCTCATTAAGGTAAACGTTACGGGCTCCATGGTATTTATTTTTAAACGTAATTTGTTTTAGCGATAAGGTAGACCGGTCCTGAAAAGCGTTGGATCCATTTCATTGCATTTCGTAGGGATGAATCTAACAATTATTGTGAGAATAAATTAAGGAAAATGCTGTATTCATTTCTATGGAAGTGCACAACAGTTCTAACATCGGTTTTACTGGGTTAGTGGCTCAGCTGGTAAAAAGTGACTTTGATTCCCATCTAAGGTAAATGTTATTGCAATGTACTATCTGTGTCTTTTTCTTCTTCTTCGTGTCGATGATGTTGTCTTTTTTTTGTTTGTGTGAGTCTTTTAAATTTTTGCTGCCCAGTATTCCGCAACTGTGACTCCTGGTATTGGGGCCTCCATTAGGTCAATTCTGGTGCAGCTGGTTGGACACCGCGGTCATGACAGCAGGTGCTGCATGGTCTGAGTGGCACCACAGTCGCACAGGATGTTATTTGCGTCAGAGTATCTCCATTTCGCCATATTAACTTTGCAGCGGCCCACTTGGGTCCGGAATCGGTTTAGTGACTTCCACGTGGGCCACGCTAGGTTGCTACCTGGGGCCAGCTCTTCATCTGGGGCCACATAATCTTGCGGGGGGAGGACAGCTCTCGTTGCACTGTTTGCAGCGAGACTCTCTGGGTGGGTCAGGCAGTACCATTGAACAACCGAGAAAGCTTATGCGACTCTTGAGGCGTGTATTTGAGATATTTGCATTGTAGAGGGGGTGCCTGATGTCAGTTTCTTGTTTTCTTTTTTCTACAGAACAGATGACACTTTTACGGACTTTTGGTGGAGCTATTCCGGCTAGGGGGTAAAGAAAATTAAGAGGGGTAGGTTGCAGACAGCCTGACTATCTGTGTGAAACAAGATATTTATTCTATGTGGGGCTTTTCTGTGTATTGTAAGTACGTATTTAGAATGATGTACCTAACTACCTATTGTTAATAAGTTACAGCTGGTCTAGTCGGGAGAACGGCGACTGCCGATCCGGAGCCTGTTCGAATCCCACCACGCGCACCACTGTCTTTTCGAAGTCATATGCGTAATGCCGCTAACTCAAAAACATCGTGAGGAAACCGACATGTACCTAGAATGTTTCGAGGTCATGTGTCATCCACCAACCCGCACTTGGCCGGCGTGGTGGATTATGGCCTTAACTCTCTCCTTGCGAGAGAAGGCCCCGAGGCCCAGCTGTGGGAACATTTAGTGGGCTGCTTATGCTAACTAATGTCAGCTATAATTAGTTTTTTTTTTTATGCTAAATAATATTGTCTGAGAAATAACCACTACCATTTATTTATATTTAGATTTTAATACTTTGTGTAAAACGAAACTACTCGTATAAACTATTAATTTAATTCAACTCATTTTTTCCCGTGATATTTCATTTTGCTGTACAGCACTATCTATATAATGTAAGTTTGCACCCAAGCCCCGAGTCAAGTCTCACACTTAGTTTTGGGCTCACGGACAATTTGTAATGTAACGTGTGTAGGTATGTGTAAAACGTTCTTTCTTGTATTGTATTCTGTTTGGAAATAAACTAATCTATTCTATAATTAAGTGTTTACTGCGAAAATAATATCACACTTTTTGGTATATAATAGTCAAAACTATTAGAAATTCATCTCAGAAACAATGTAAACAAAGTAGGTACGAATGTTTTATATGTTACGTTAAAACTGAGCCCCGCTACTCAATTTCACCAGACTACTTTGTCAAAAGGTTTTACTAACAAAAAATTCCTTTTAACCCAAAATGCATTGTCAAAACGTACGTTTTAAAACCGTGGGCCAGTGCACGTCGAAAATAAAATTCCATTTTTGCTCTTAACAAAACGGGAAACGGGATAAATAGACATGCGGGGTAGAGGGGGATAGACTGGCCGATGTGTTTATGACTTCTATAGGGAAATATACTCGCGTTAAATGGAAAAACTTTTATTTTCAAACGTGTAGAGGCGTAACGGAAAACAGATGTAAAGCTTTGTCGAGTCGGAAACATTGTCTATAAGTATAGGTAAGTGTAATGATTATAAACAAATGTACTTATTTGATAGAAGAATGTAAAAACATCATTTGTGAACCCTTGCACACCAAACTAGTAAATAGTGCTAAATTTTGCCTCGAACATCACCAGCCATACCTCCATGTTGGACTGTAATAGGAAACCTAATAAGAATATGAAGAAATATGACAAGTTTTCATCTTGCCTCGAATACCTATACCTACCTAAAATTTGCTGTCGGAATATTACTCACTGAGTTTTTGGTTGTTAGTGCGATCCCTACCCAGGAAAACTTTTTGTTTCTGGGTTTTTTGTGTATTATGGGACACATTGATCTAACTATATGTATATCTTGTCCCATAGTAAAAAAAATCTTGCTAAATTTGGAGTTAGATAAGGTGTGAAAAATTAGCACAAATACTTTTGAAAACAGGCAATTCTTCAGATTTCCGTTTCAAATATATTTTTTGTAAATTACAAATTAGCACATAATAGTAGAACATTGCATGGCTTGCAAATAAGTGAAAATTTCACTACTGTCTTAGGAAAATACGGGTCGTGTAACTGTAGGTGCGATATTAGGTGTATTTCATATTTTTCTCTCGCTTTTCCTATGAGTTTTTTATGTTTATATCGTCGTAAAGTTGCCAGTAGTTCGCGACAATGTTACCCCAATGTGTTTACGTCTTTTATATGAAATTTTCAATGTAACGATCGCACAGTATTTATTGCGAGGGCATGATATGGAGAGATAAGAGGTTTTACGTTCTCGCTTATTTGTTTTTTGCTGTTAGTGATAATTTACACGAGTTACATAAATTTTGGTCGTAAAATACGGTTTTATGAACTACGACTGTTTCGGATTTGTGAGTGGCACAGGGCGGGAAATTCAATGTAGTGATTGCTTTCTCAACGTATGAACTTCCTCCTCCTAAATATTTTAACTACAATTAAAATAATCTATTCAAAAATCTATCAATTAAAAGTGAAAATTGTGTATTATTAATGTCAAAAAAAAAATGTTTATTCAAAAACATATAAAACGAACAAACTATAAATAAGTTACTAGAGTAGGTACCCAAATATACCTTACTGTTTAATTTTAAGTTAAACAATTTAATAGTCCTATGATAAGGCGCAAACATTTCAGAATAAAATTCCAGTGCAATTGCGAATAAAATCGATTCATCCACTCACTAAAGACGTATTAAGAATTTCATCAAGCTCAAAAGTGGTTAGAAATATAGTGAAAAAAAAATACACATAGTTTGCTGAAATACTCAATGAAGAATTTGTACGGAAGTATTTTTGTGGAGCAAAATTAATATGGTTTATAGGGTTCCGTAGCCAAATGGCAAAATACGGAACCCTTATAGATTCGTCATATCTGTCTGTCTGTCCGTCCGTATGTCACAGCAACTTTTCTCCGAAACTATAAGAGAAAACTATACTGTTGAAACTTGGTAAGTAGATGTAATCTGTGAACCGCATTAAGATTTTGGTACCAAAAATTTAAAAAAACAAAAAAATAGGAGTGTTCCATACGTAAAACTGAAACTCAAAATTTCTTTTTGGTCAATACCATACGTGTGGCGTATCTATGGATAGGTCAACAAAAGTAATATTGAGTTTTTAACATATTTTTTTTCTAAACTGAATAGTTTTCGCGAGGGACTCTTTCAAAGTGGTAAAAAGTGTAAGAGAATGACAAAAAAAAGTGTATGATGTAAACTATCAACGAAAATTGGTTTCAATGATATCTAGTAAGTAGTTTTATTTTAATAAGTCATAAATTGATTATGTATTGTTAAAACACTGATTAAAGTAACAACGAAGTACAAGAACTTTTGTGTTATGCTACTTGCTGCTATGGAAGCCTTCATGGGCGAGCCCGACTCGCACTTGACCACTTTTATTTTTCTATTTGATAAATGCCTGCGTCGTGATATCGTGGGATATAATTATTAATCAACTACCTGTACCCAATGCCACGCTTCACTGTGGCACATTGTGATGCAAAAATTAGATAATAACAATCCTTGATGCGGATTATTTATTATCGTTCTATTATTTCAGCTCGATTGGTGCAGAACTTTTTGAGTTTTTGAAGCGTACTTGTGTACGCTTCCAACATAATATTTTTATATACAGAGATTATATTTTAATGCAGTTAAACGAGCTCGCTTTAAAATACACATATGTAACTTTCTAGTGTATTAACTTAGATAGAGAACTGGTAGTGTGTGTAACTTAGAGACTTAGTAAATAGAGGTTTTTCCGCACAGTTCCTGTGTATCAATCGCAACCAGATGACGTGCATACTTGCTATGGCAACAGAGTGATGTGCCGCAACAAAAGTATGACACTTCCACAAAAGCGACAAGGCAAGACCAGACCCGTGCTTTCGGTGTAAAGAGTTTGTTCCAACTCGATACGTAGTATATGTGAACTCTTTGATTATAACAGACTCAAATAAAAATCTATTCGAATTTAATCTATTGTTTGTTTCTTTCCCAAACATTTGACAAGCAACCCGAGATTGTGTTGACGTCGGCCAACACTTGAAGTACAAACACGTTTCTAATCAATACATCAAACAGAACTTGGCCACGACCAATAATAATTAAAACCGAATGATTACAGGAATATTTGCTCAGGACCGAGGGTCGCGCCCGGGGCGGTCCGAACATTGCATAAGTAAGACATAGTTGGTGCCATGTTGTCTAATCCTTTTAGTTTGGGACCCCATGCTTAAAACATTACCATTATCGCTGTGTTCCAAATATTATGTCAGAGTTTAGGCGAATCAAAGTGCTGTTAAGTTTTTGGGTACAGCCAAATAAGCATGGAAATTAAATAAATTTTGTGACAAAATCAAAATTTGACTTAAGTTCATCTAAAGACAAGATCAAAATCAAGACAAAACACTTACCATATCACGGCCTATATTATTTTGAATCCATAAAAACGCTGCTTTAACAGGAATAAATGACATCGTTTCATAGTTGACATTCCAAAGACTTGGAGAGGTTTGGCTTCAGTTTCTAGGTGGTGGAACATCCACCTAGAAACTGTCCGAAATCCGTCCGAACAGAATTTTAAATGGATTCGATCTCTCTTGGAGTCTTCAAAGGACAAACAAATCGAATTATGTCAATAAGGGGCGAGATGGCAGCCAAGTATAAATCTATTTAAAAAATCGATAGTTTGTACTAGTGGTCTAACGCAATTACTAGTAGTGCGCCGCTATTTCACCCGCGTAGTTTTCGCTACCGTAGATACATTATTCTTTCAATATAAAAGTCATTTGGATAAATTACGTATTTTTCCAATAAAAAAAGGAATTTAGTAACGTATGATTACTATAATCTATTTACGTGCTAAATCTCACTTTATTCCGTTAAGTAAAATTTATATGATGCAGCAACTTAATATCCATCCTTTTATGCAAGCTTTCAGAATAATTACATTTGTGATTTTTTCTGTCCTATTGTTGTTGTCGGACAAAAAGTAGGACAGAAAATGACATAAATTACTTGTCATACATTAGTTCGTTATCAAAAATAGTCCTATCTCCACAAGTATTTCACTTCTCAATAATCCTGCCCCTGTAATCCTAGTCCACAAGATGATGATTGCGTCCCATTTCAGTTTACAAAAGGTAATCCTCAACTATTTGGAATTTTGATACACCCAAATGTTTACAATGTAAATGTCTGTAATATCATAAACCTCTATGATTGGATACGATGGGCCATGGACCTTCAAAGGGATGGAACTTTGGAATGTTCAGATGATTATGGGTATTAGGAAGCACTATAAATATGGATAGGCATTAGTTCGATAAGGCGATAAAGGAAGTTCAGGAGTTTGTGAACAACCCTTTCAGGAGCTATTAATGCGCTTGTTTCCTTTACCTTCAGGTTATGAAAGAAGCTGTTAAAACTTAAGTATTTTGATATATTTTTGTGTGTTCAATGTTGTGTTGTATGTTTCGATGTGTAAAACATTTTATTTGGCGTTTGATTATTTTTTGTAGATGTGATTGCGTGGAACAAAATGTGTTACATGAAACGCGAACGCTGCCCCAAATTATTTCATTAAATATATCATAAAAACAATTATCATTAACGGAATGAATAGAGCTTATACCACGTATTCAAATCCGTTTCGCTGTTTCCGATAAAAGTGGGAACAAACAATCACATTTACATATACATAATTTTTTGCTTTTATTATATTAGTTTGAGATGCCATAATATTAAAAAAAAAACATATGTAAAATATATGTAATAATGTCATATTATTAAAAAATGTTATTATTCTTGTAGAATAATATCAAAACGTTTTACACCCGAGACAAATTATGTCTTTGGAATATCTTCATGAAATCAGCTTTTAAAAGAAATCGCATAAAATCGAATCACCATGTAGGAACAACAAAGCACAAATTAAAATTTTAAATAAATATTTTTGGCGCCGTTGCTTGAAAATAAGAGATAATAAGAATGAACATCCCTAAGATATACCTACATGAAGTTAAAACAATCGCTTAAATACCTTTATGCATCGACCTTGTTATTTCAGCTTGCTAAACCGTACCTTCTCAGCTTTTGTTAATAAGCAACTCTGTTCAAAATTTTCATTTTCATTTTGGTTTAAAATTTCCCCACATTTACATTACCATCTCCATTGAGACATCACAACACCGGCTCACATTTCAAAAGGAAAAAAGGTAAGAGGCCGAAAAGTGTACAAGCAATTGTGTGGTACCCATACAGAACCCTCATCAAGAGCCGTTATATTATCAAAACGGCTATTGTTTAAATGCGTATCTCTTTTTAGGCCTACTTGTTCTTACCATTTGAAAAAAACTCAAATCTGAACCCTAATGCAACAGAATAGAGTGTTTTAAGTTTGGGATTTTTTGATAAACTCTTGGCTTATAAAAGAGCATTTGTTTGGGTAGTGTAAGAGTAGGGAAGGGTTTTTTGTAATAACTTTTAGCGAAATTTGGAGTCCTTCAAATTTTTGAAGTATTTTGTGGCGACTAAAACCCTATACTTGTAGTTAATTAGGCATTTATTGTTGTTATTGTTCTGAGACTACATATTATTATCGCTAAATACATAAATCGCCTACGTTATGTACGCATTGTCTGGTACACTGCGTACTAAACTAATTGGCAACATTGAACTCAAGATGTTACATATTTTACCATGGAACCAAAACTTGCAAAAAATATAGCTGTTCAAAATAAAATTAACCTTTGTATTTTATAAGATACTCGGAAACAATCTGATATTTTTTCTGCAATGGTTTTTGATAGTACGGGTACTGGTGACGAGACGAGCAAGATCTTTGTCGATGATACGCAACAAGCCTACTCAAAACAACATAGTACCATGCAGTTTTTTGAAGTTTAAAATTCCAAATCACTACTTAATTAATTTGACACTAACTATTTTATTACGTTGAGCTCACTACCAAACAAAATAACAACAACGCAAAGGTTTTTAATATTGCTTAGTGCTTACCTTCAGGCACATGTCCTGCTCAGTCACTCAGTCAGTCCTGTCCCTCTACTCTATAAAAAAAAAACTTAAGCGTAACCCTAAGGCAATTGGATCATATTTGTAAGTGTTATCAATTCAAATCAAATTGTTTATTTGTCAAAAACGATCAGCAATCATTAAAGTAATAGATTTATTTCATACTGGACTAAAATATGAAGAACATAGAATGCGCCAGTAATTTCTTATCTCAAACAAATCTAATGTGAAAATAAATTAAAGGGATTCAAAGGTTTTGGTTAAATGTGAGCGATAAGCTGAAAACCTACCTCTACAACCCTGTGCTGTTAATCTATCCTCCTTCTAAGCTCAGTTTAGTATGGCGCCGGGTGCGTAAAGCAGCTTTGGGTGTTCTGCCTATTCTAGTATTCGTAATAATATAAATGTGAAAATACAGATGTTTGGGTATTTGTGTTTCAACCAAGTACTAAAATTTCAACGAATCAGACTGATCATTTGAAACAGAAGTTGATTATTGTCTGAAATAACACAAATGCTACATTTCCAAAGATGTTACAAACCAAGGTAAATCATATTTTATGCCCGAGAGATAAGAAGTCAGTTTTTCAAGCTAGGGTAGCAAGCTGGTACGTCTAGCTTCATGTAGATAACGTTACGCAACGCTAGTTTGCTCTACACGATGCTAGAAGTAATAGCTTGCTAGCTTACTGGCACTAGCTTGCTATCCTATGTAGCTTAAAAAACTAGCCTCGTATCGCTAGGGCATTATTTATAACAGTTGACGATCGCAGTACAGTGCTAGGCTAGGTAATGATTTGGACTGTTTCCCGTTCCCGTAATTTTCCCGGTATAAAAAGTAGTATCTTATTTCATCTGGATTCGTTCCGAAGTTCTGATGTGATTGGGCAACAAAAATCAAAATATCTAAACATTCGAATTTATTATAATAAATAGGGTTGAAATTAAAAACCATTGGAATACGGAAATTACTTTTCTATTTAAGTTTCTCTATAACTTTAAACGTATACGTAAGACAGAGTTTGCAATTCCAATATCAAAACTTGCCGCAGTCTCGTACAAACAAAACACACTGTCTAAAATAATATAGGAACGTCTAGAGAGTTCGATAAACAGGAAGGCGGTCGTTACAGACTCAAAGTGCGGAACTCGGCGGGTGGCTTAATATCCCACTGGAATAAACTGCAATTTCGCGAATACCAAGTCTATGCAAGCAAAAATATTATAAACAGGCAATAATAATAAAATAAGATTGCTGTTGAGAGAAGCTTGCGCTTCCTATGAAATATCTAGCTCATCTCTGTCAATCTACATGCTTTTGTACCTATTAGTTATCAATTACGCAAGAACTGCAAAAGCAATAAAAAAAATGTTTGGGTATCTTGCTATTCGTTTTATAAAATTATTAAATTAAAATTGAATTGAAAAGTATATAATGGCAACCAATGGAAACGCTTTGGATGAGCGGTTTTCAGAAGAAAAATATATCCTGTAGGTAATATGTACCTACTAGAAGGCGCGATTTAGTACTCGCTACGCTCGCTACTACGCTGCCAATATTTGGTTTTAATTTAAAGTAAATTGCACGAAAATAATAAATTGATAATGCAACAATCTGTTATTTTCGTGTTACTTTGGCAGTTATGTGTTTAACACATAATTATATTATAAGTATAATAAGCATAGTAAAGACTAAATCAAAACCCTATAGCTAGCCGACCAAAATTGACTTGAGTTTTAGAAATGTAATTTGACAAAACATAAGTTAGTTGCAGGACTTGGCAGCCTTGTTGAACGCTTTCTATTCTACTATCTCTGCTATGATTTCTGATGTATGTCCCTTACCTTACATAGTTTGGTATCAACCTAATAGTCTCTTTATTCAAATGCTTCAGCGTTTTTACATTGAGAACCAAACCAATGACAAGCTTGGTTGGACAATGGAATACCTATCAGAATATGGAAAACATATTCCATAGCTATTAAATAGCACGCCAGTCACAGCCCCTTTTCACCACCGGTTATTTCTGGGTCTGGAATAGGGCAGATAATAGACAGATACAGATTTTAGTAGAGAGTGGACAGGTCTGCCTAACAGCGAAGATACCGTCACGGATTGTCAACAGAAGCTCCAAACACTTAGGTGTATATCACGAAGGTACTCGTGTTGCCCCTTTAACCAGTTTGTTTAAATTTCACGCTATAGCAAGCTTTCTGGTTTCCAACCTATCGTGGTCAGTGTCCAGTTGTAGGACGACTATTCTATAAAGTGACCATTGAAATCGAGTTAGCTTGAATTGTCAAGTTTTAAACAGGTATATACTATCGACGATTATAATTATAACATGTTAAGTAAGGTAAAAGTCAGCTTGACATTATAATGACGAGTAGTTTGATCAACACACATACACTTAAACAAAACTAACAATCGCGCCGTCATCCGCACCTCATCAAAATATCGCGTTACATTTCACGGATTCATTCCGGGTGCCAATTATCCGTGAGCGCTCATTTTCCAACTCATTCCCTGGTGTAATGATCACGTGGTGATTCTGACAGTTGCCATCACCCCTCTTCCCCCCTCTGCCTCTCCCTTGTGTCAAAACCCAGTTAAGACACGATTTCATTGCGAGGTCTCTGAAACGTTTGCTCTTATTAAAGTGAGTATTCCTTGATTGCTGCTCATTTTTGTAAATGAAAAAAATATTAGTTATCATTTTTGTATAACTAAAAATCATGATATGTATGTGTAGTACCAATATCAGTTTTTATATGCCAGTGGTAGTATACTTACTCGCCAGTTCTATACATAGCGAAAAGTGGAGTTGTTAAAGTTGATACAGATCATATGAAAGAAGAGCAGGATATAATGTTATCAGCAGAAATAAACATTAAATAAAACAATAAATAAATATGAAGTGTGCTTTGAAAAAATCGCAAAAATAAAAGTTCTTAACATTTCAATCTCTTACAAATAAATATGTAGTCTCTCATTCCATCCTATGGTTGCCTGGAAGACATCGCTTTTAGTGATAAGGTCGCCAATTGCTACTTTATGTTGTTTTGTTTTAAGTGACTTTTGTTTATTACTAAATTAAGTGCAAAAATGAGTTAGTCTATCTATCTGTTTAGTTTAAAAAAAAATTCACAAAACAAAGGAAATACAAAAAGTACAATATACCAACTACCTACTCAAACACATAGATTTTTTTGTTAGGCTGCCATTTAAGCTTCCGGACATTATTTGTTACTACATTGCTTAACGTTTGCTGAATGAAAACGTACCTTAAGTAATGCGAATGCAAATGTCAGTCCTTAACATGCATTGCGCGAAGTCGGCCGTCTAATTAGGAGCACCTTGACACGGCTGCCGATAGCATTCGTGAAATTGCCACGAAAATGTTGATATTACTGCCTTGGTAATGACAATGAACTTTATTCTAACAGCCGCGATAAGAGGATTTAATCCTTGCACAATCTAAGCTTCACTTTTGTCCTATTATTACTTATTTGTGAGAGAAACTTGAGCAACATAACACTTTAGATAACTTATATATAACTTTAGATAACTAACTACACTTGGTTAGATAATCCTACCCACATGTTTCCAATGTATTCGCTAAAATAAGCAGCTTATTTTATTTAAATATTTAGAAGTTAACGTTTTCGCGCTTTAATATGTAGTTGAGGATGGCACGGAACTCATATACTCGTACATTAATGGATAAATATTAGTTTTCTTTATTCGTTTCTTTAGATTCTTAGAAACTACTTTGCTCTTTTCAGTCAGATCTCTTTAGTTATTCGTAACGTAACGCAAATTAGCAATAAACGTGCATCATCATCATCATCATTAACAGCTTATACTAGGTTTCTGCTACTATGCCTCTCCCAAGAGACGCCACGCAGCCCTATCCCTGGATTTTTTTTCCCACTGCAATAAACATTCAAATTGTAGCATTTATAATATTGGCAGGATATATTAAAATGGAAAGAAATGTGTAAAATTCAGACATAAAAGTTTTCGCGCGCTGAAATAATCTCGCAAATGCCACGGGATATTAAAAAGTATATATATAAAGTCATTAACTATCCATTAAGTTTCCAAAAAGGCTTTTTTTCTTTATTTAAAAAAGTAATGATTTTTTGCGTAGTCAAACAAGGACATATTTATAATAATACTGAATTCGAAGTGACATCGAATTCAAAAATATTAATGTTAGATACGTTTACATAAACTTCAATAATATGCAACGAAAAGTATTTTAGAGTTTATGGAAAATACTATATATCGCGTGGTAAGAGTCAGATGAACGTATCTACCATTTTATAAATTTTACAGGAGAGCAAAAAAACTGCGAAAATTCGTCTCTTCAAACTTTGTCAGCTTTTTATTAGATATTAAATACATTTGACAATGAAAAAAAATACTGTAATGTAATGACCTACTATTAGGGATTTCAAAAAGGTATTAATTATTTATTTATATACGCTTATAAATACACAATATTTATTTTTTTGAGTATTGGTTGACATACGTTAGTCTGGCCCTTAATTTATTATACTTTTAGTCGTTGTCTTATTTACATATGTCATTTTAGAAGTTAAGTTTTAGTATGTTTAATAGCAAATAAATAAAAGCCAAGCAATTAAACATAACAAAGTCTGTATTTACTTATGAAAAATATAATTAAAAAAACAAAATCAACATCAGGCATCCGTATACACAATTTTATATATCTTCGTCATTCTTTGTGTCGGTTCCTCCAACTGAAAATCTTTCATAGAAACCGTGGTATTGCGTTAGGATGATGCCTTGTCTGCATAAATCTTTCAAGTCCTCGTACTTTTCAGCAGAAATAGGTAAGGGTTTGTCATATGCTCTTTTCAACTGAATTTGGTCAATAGGCAGCCTTTTGCCTCTTCTGATAACCTTAATTTTGTTAAAATCTTTTTTTTTTTAATTTTATGCTCTCACTTACACCTAACATCTAACGATTAACATCTACATTTAAAATCAATGAGTACCTACCCCTTATCCCCACCTTTGTTGGAGAGGCTGGTGATCTGTCATACAGGTTTTCCTAGTACAGACACCAGTTTCTCACATATTTAATCCACTACTGTTATGTATACTTGATTAAGGTATTTACAATGTAAAACTTCTGTGTGAGAGAAAATATTTTTTTTTTTTTATTATTATTAATATCATTAATATTCCAAAACGATGAAAAGATTCTCAATCGCTCTTCTTCATTAAATTTTTTCGTACATTTTTCTCCACATAACCCCATATACTTTGACTCTCCCAATGTTTTTCCTGGTTTTAGAACACCTTTACTTGAGAGGTAAGGTTCACCTTTTTTGCCTCTTAGTTGTTCTCAAATTCTTTATCCATTTGCTGGGTTCAGCTTGACCTCTGCGTTTGCGTTTACGATTTTGATAACCAGAAATAACAGATTCAGTATCAGTAGTATTATTTTCTATAGTTTTATCAAGAGTTTCTCCATTTTCAGACTGAGGAACATTTTGGTTCATAACATCATTTATTTGAATATTGTTACTTATTGATGAAAAGATGCTTGATGATAATATGATGCATTCATCTGGTGCAGGTTCTCCATCATTGCTCGAATGTGATACAAATCTTCATTTAAATCTATCAGTGACACATTTTCCAATGTAGTCAATAAGTGACGGTCCAGGTTCATGAAAAACAGGGTCATTATCTAAAGATGTTAAATCAGCAGGGGTTGGTCGAATCAATGACACATTTTCCAACGTAGTCAATAATTTAGTTGGTGACGGTCCAGGTTCATCAAAAACAGGGTCATTATCTAAAGTTGTTAAATCAGCAGGGGTTGGTTGAATCAATGACACATTTTCCAATGTAGTCAATAATTTAGTTGGTGGCGGTCCAGGTTCATCAAAAACGGAGTCATTTTCAGAAGTTGTTGTTAAATCAGTAGGGGCTGGTTAAAGATAAGGATTTATGCTATTATTGAATTCTTCAATTTCAGCAGGGGGTGTCGATTGAATGAGATCGTTCCTAAAACAAAACAGTATACCTTAGTCAAAATAATATACCTACTATCACAGCTGCAGATATCCTTAATAATTTACCGTAATGAGTAAAAAACAAACTAAATCCAGTTAAGTAAGATTTTATCATTTTTTACCAATCTAGAAATATTTTAGGGGCTAGCTTGATGTAAGTATTGTAACGTTAAAATATGAACAATACACTCATAATAATTTATTATACTAACGATTAATATCGACGCCTCCCACGTATATTGTTCTATCTCCAAAATTGTGATTTTACAGGAGAGCGTGCCAAAGATAAACATTGCATTTAAGTCGTCATTTCTTGTTATAGTTTTGTAAAATTTGGGTAAAAAATATACATACAAATTTTACAAAAATAAAAGAAATGACGGTTCAAATGTAATGTCAAATAATAAAATAAATGTCTTTGGCACACCTGTAAAACCACGATTTTTGAGATAGAACAATTTACGTGGGAGGCGTCGATATAATACTAGCATCCGCCCGCGACTTGGTCCGTGTGGATGTCAGTTATCGCTGTTGCGGACGCAGTTTAACACGTTCCGGGCATAGGACTATACAAGTGATAATAATAAACTACTTCAACATACTTATCGTGACAATATCTGTCACAACACGTGGTAATAAGTAGCTTAAAATGTCCTCTCTCGGGTTTTGAAGACAGACAAACAACAGAGTTACTTCAGCATCTTTAACATAAAAAATTGAGTAGGCATTAATTATAATATCTTGTGTGTTTTGCCGGCCTATTGAACCAGAACTCAAACTAAGTTACGGTTAGTCCTTCCTGGTAATCGAAACCAGGACAGCACGTTCAACTTGTAGATATTAAAAACAAACACAATGAAAAATAACTTACCTGTTCAAGAATGTCGTTGAGATCCGTTATTTTTTTTCAGAATATCCAATTTCTACCGTTTTCTTCATTTTAATAATATGTTATTATAGTCATACTAACGTATGTTTATAAAAATTCTATGGACTATAATAACTCTCAAAGATAATAGTACTGCCAAAATAACGTACCTAAATGATAATTACATCGCTATGGTTATTAATATGGATTGTATATTTACAAAATGTTTCTGCAAATTTGACGTAACTAGATAAACGTTGTTTTGGCTCTTTAAACTTTGTACCAACGCACAATTTGTAACAACCAAAACAACGCATAAGCTTTTACGTCGATATGGTTCATGCAATATTCTGAAACACACGATATTGTGCGATCCAAAATATTGTTATTATAAATACGTTGCAGTAGCAGTAACTGTTAACATGATCATTAAAACTAATATAACGTAAGACGTGATACGTTCTTCTGCTCCAATGGAAAATAATTCTTGTGCTATTTCGTTTTTTTGGAATTAGTGAAATATTGAAGATATCGTTACGTCGTTTTGGCAGTTCATAAAGGACCACTTTATGACCCGATTTCTAAAAAAAAACGTTTATTGATTTTTTTGTAGATACGTTCATCTGACTCTTACCACGCGATATATAACTTTTTTTTTTGGAAATATATGTACCTACTAAATTAAATTACTGGTATATTTTACCAGTACCATAATTCTTCGTTGAACATTTTTAAATAATTTCCAGAAATGATTCAAATTATATTTCAGAAAGCATAACATTAACTAGTTTGACTTTGCAAAGTCAATTTATTCAAATTAATAAGTTTGCACAGTTAGAATGAAAAAATGCAGAAATGTACGTAGTTTAGAATTTATTGAAGTGGCAGTTAAGGGACGCAGTTAAATTAGTTCTTCAAGCTTTTGGAATCGACGGAGCAAGTTTCTATTCACTCTCGTCTGTAGTGATGTGCGTGACTCCTACCTATATATTATCGATTATTCGATTGTACTATAATAAAATCTATATCATTTATTTTTGTGTTATACAAATTGTGTATCAAATACTTGGACAGTTTTGATTGAAGTTAAATTGTGGAAGATAAATTATACTAAGATTTAAAAAAAAGTGCTCTACTATTAGTATAGTATTGATGTTGTTCATACGATGATTTGAACAATGTTTTGTAACACAGAATGTGTACCTATATTACGCAAAAATAAATAGCCCATTTCAAATAAATTTTCATTAAAAACAACTCACTGTAGTCAATGCTGAGAGTCGAGACATATTTAAGAATTTCAGCATTGGGAGAATAGCGTTTTTCTCACAGGAAGAGGATTAAAAGCCATAGTAACAAGAACAAAATTAAAAATTTTGATTTACCCCCGACTACCTTAGATTTGTTATCTGTACAACATTCTACTAGTCAAGCCCTTTCATTTGATACCCATATTAAGGGAGTTGTGAAAAAAGAAATGTAATTCGCCATTTTGTGGTAGCGGCCATCTTGGATTTGAAATTTGTCATAGTTGTGTATGTAAAGCGTTTCTGTCTGTCTATCTAATATTACGATGGAATTTTCAAAGCCCATTAAAATTCGAAATATATATTATTATTTTATGGTAAATGGTATTTTAGTCAATATTTTATTTCAAAACTTGATAATACATATATCTAGGGACTAATATCGAATCTTTTTCCCTACCCTATTCGAAGTAAAACATGCATACATTTAAAAGTTCACCGTCCTAACATCAACAAAAAAGATGTGGAAAATGGTAGCTACTCGTACTAAGGCATTTTTGTGAATTCGTAGTTAATGTTTGTTTGTATCTAATAAAATAGAAAGAAAAAAAATTAACAACTGACCTTCGTTAGTTACAAAATACTGCATCAAAAAAATTGTTAATTATGACACCTTTAAAAATAAACGGCATCAAAATTAGGTTCTTAGTTTAGAAGCTACACAATCTCATAATCTCAAATATAATAAATACCAGTAAGATTCAAAAATAATAAATACCACCGGACCAGTGTGGGTTGGCAGATGGAATATGTTTTCAAATCTTTCCAGGAACATCCCAATTTCTTCCTCTCAGTTTTTGTATTCACTGTTTTAGCCACTGGTTAAATCAAACTAGTGCCTCTACATTTGCACTTTAACAAGTACAAAAGAAGTGCAAACGAGATTTGAATTTGCGACCTCACAATTGTAACTTTGTACGCTGACACAAAGAGACATGTTAGATTTAAATCATCCCTTTTTACGTAGGGAGTAAAATTATCCACAGAGAATGCTAGTGTCAACACAAGGGTGGTATTGCCAATAAATTAATCGTTATACTCGTGTTGGCAATTTCGTCAATTTATTAGTTCTGAAGTTGTTATAAGAGTCTTTACACATCGCATGGCTTCTAACTATTGTATAATTCAATTTAGAATAGAGATGAACATTGAATTATCCGGCCAATTTGTACGATTGCCGAAAACAATCTTCAAAAGCATTTATTGCATACTCATAGTTAATAACATTGGTAGCCATTTTTCATACATAGATCTTTAACTCGAAACTAAACAAAGTGTGATTTATAGTTATGTGGGTGCCAGTGGTTTATAAAATGGTTTCAGTTTGAAGGGCACCGTGTACAGAGAAATGACTTGCCATAGAGACAAATCACCTTATGTTTTGGGTGCAGTGGCTAGGTAATAAATAACTTGGACTTTTCATGTTCCAATAGCTGCGTGACATTGTACTATTTTGAGCAGTCTTGTTGATTACTATGGGGTAAGTTCAGCATACCTGTTCGTCCCGTCACTCTATACTATAAAAAATCTAATAGAATAGAATAGATATAATTTTGATACATAACAAAATCCAGACCAAACCTACATAAAAAAAAATGGTAATAAATATACCTAATGGACAAAAATTAAACAAACGTTGTTATGAGACCTGATTGTCTAAAAAGGGTAACATACTCTACTTATATCCCATAAGGTAGCAAGATGAAGGTTATTTAAAATTGAAATGTAATATCACCACATACGCTGTGGAGGCCTAGTGGTGAGAACGCTTGATTTTACAATTGTGAGGTTGTTGGTTCAAATCCCGCCTGCTCTTCGGAGTAATTATCCAAGTGCAAATGTTCAACTTTATCATGACAACTATCTTTGACCAGTAAAGGAAACATTGTGAAGAAACAAAAGTACTTATCCCAAAAAAACACAACTATCTTGAGGAAATGCGTCATCTACCAATCTACACTTGGTCAGCATGGTGACATATTGTTTTGAAAGTCATGAGTCCCAAGAGTAGGAATATAATAAAATAGAGCGCATATGCTATCAGCACATAATAATAAAAAAAACGAGATTCGAAGAATTATTTTTTATGCATCATAAAACTTTGTTTAACCGGTAAATTTATCCGGATAAAAAAATTTCCATCACTATCTATATTTATCTCCTCTCCACTATTGCATTATAAGAGGCAATAGCTAATCTACATTCTCAAATAGAGTATAATACGCAACAATACAACCAATTTAGCCTGACCTCATGGTTGAACATTTTGTTTTGTTTCTCTGGATAGTGGGAGGAAATTCAGTACCAGTCTGTAGTTCAAGTAAAACTGGGCGGTTTTAGTACCTGATACTCGCGTATTTCAGTGTAAGTAATTACGTTACGGAGTATAAATTAAGGGATATTCGCTATTTCAAACAGGTAATTAGTTTAAGCTTTAAATGGCAGCCTTTAAAAAATTAAACATATGATGTTGTGAACTTTGCAAGACTTAAAATAACTTTATTTATTTGCATAGTTCAACAATTGTATAAACTGAAAAATGTATTACTGAAGTTAGCTTAGAAATTCTTATAGATATACTAGCTGATCCGGCAAAAAATATACTGACATTTAAACAATCAAACAATATTGTAAGTAAACCTAATATAGAGCCACATGATTTTAACAGTCGCGTGGTTCAACAAGACTTTTGAGTTTTGAAGAGAAGAATTGTGAGACTTCTCGTGACCACGCCGGTTGTAAAGCTGCCGTCGCGTTGCCGTGTAAACGTCGAGGTAATTTAATGATTTTTATTGTGATATGGTTGCAATATGAGTACAAATCGTGTAAGATTCAAAACTGCATTATAAATCATGATTTCACATTTTCCGTGACATCGCGTCGACGACTGACTGACCTTATAAATTATTTGAGTGTATGTGACCCAATAATACTAAAATCGTTATTTACGAATTTTGGGGGTAGAGGCAGAAAGGTTAAAAACATTTACGACTTGTTCTAGTAAGCACTAGAACAAGTCGTAAGTCAACAAACTGGACAAAATGGTCAGCAAAAAAAAGTCGGTAGAGTCGTTTCTGAGAAAGTTCAACTACAAACATCGCAACATGAGATTTTATGTGTATATACATGCAAAAATAAAATCTTGAATTTTCACAAGTTTTACACTTTTTTATATTTTTTTTCGAAATTTAAAAAACGACATTGTAATTCAACTGATTTAATTAGCAAATAATGAAATACCTTGTCCACTTCGAACCCTTAACAAGTACCTTGACAAGACAAAGTGGCAGTTAAAGTGGCCATTCTACATTTTGCACATGGTTGCGGACCCTTTTCCAATTATAATAATTAACTATAAGAGGAAGTGACCTCTTGGGCTTTGGGCGAGGACCCTAACTTCGTAATACCTTGCCCATTTCAGAGATTGATGCCGACAAGACAACGGACTTAAGTCAATATTAGATACGCTGTTAAGAAAGTTTGCTAAGGGGGTATTAGTGGCTCTGTGACGATATATGCATAGCGTAAGAGAGGTCTTAATGTGTACTATTAAATTTAATTATAGGTCGCAGTTTTATCTGCGAGTAGTTATGTAGATTTGAATACACATAGTCATTAATATTTTTTTAAAAGTAGCGATGAGATGAGTAAAGGTCACAGCTCATTAGAGCCACCCGGCACCCACTCCGCACCGCCTCGCCTCGTGCGGTTAGTATTCTTGATATGGATTTGTATGGGTATGCGCTCACTACATCAACTCCGGAGCGTCACCGGGTCGCCTCTGTCATAAGCCCTACACGAGCGGATAGCGGGTGGACTACTCGGTGACAACTTACTGCTCGCATGCTTGCCTTGCGCTGACAGCGCATCGCCAACGTGTGGGTCCGAAGCGGACCGCGCGCTGCCTAATCCAATATTCGCCTTCTTTTTTTCTCTGTTTATACATTTCGTGCACCCAATAAGTTTTCTTTTTTTTTGGTGCGTCTTTCATTATTTTCTTCATCAAGCGCATTAAAATTAAATTCAGGCATACCACTAAATTAAATAGGAAGCAGTCACTAAGTTATCGAACTAACGAAAGTACATTTTAAATGTATTTGTTTATTTTTCCAAAACAGCTACACCCATTTCGATAAAATTTGTATGAAACCACCTCTGAACTATGATCTGCGAGTACCTAACAAAAAAGAACTATCCTAACCCGATATCCGTGATCCTAACCGATTCACAATTATTATTGGCGGCGCTATCGAGTAACATAACAATTTATACAAAAACAAACACATACATGCGAGTTGCTAAACTCCTCTTTTTTTGAAAATCGGTTAAAAGAGTACTTATATACTACGCTTGTCATTCGGGTATTTAATGTATTTTTCTTTCCTTTTTTTCTTTAAATCATCAAGAACAAGAAAATATCTCAGTCGCAAGTTCGGTCGAATACTTTATAAACCTTTTGAAGAGTCAGTTTCAAACATTCGAGCAGAAAATTGCCCATTGCAGCGAAAACTCTGCTGCCAGAACTTCAGTCATTATTCGACTTGTTATTCCCAGACAAGCAAATATTTGAGATGGAGTTGGTTTGGTTCATTATAGTTTTTATTTTCCGTTTTATGTGATTGAGACTAAACAAGAACTGGATTTTCGGAGTTTCGAATAAACCACTGGTAAAACATTTCGGCAATCGATACCACATTGATTGGTAAAGTTGGTTTAGTTAAATAAATAGGTACTATTTTCAAATCTCGATGCAATCTACCGAACTTGGCTATTACAAGTAGTGTAAAAGGAATTTTTATTTTTGTATGCAAACTAACATCCTAATTCCGATTAGAAATGCGTTAAAAACACTGTGGCATTGATTTGTAATAATTAAAGCATTACCGTGTACAGAAGAAGAGTAACAGATAGAGGGAACTTGGCTTTGTTTTTCCGTGAAAAGAACCTGATTCTAGTAGTATTAATGGTCCTGCTTATGCTAATATTTGGACCAATATGATTAATTAATATTTTTCAAGTGAAAACCTCTTGCTGTTAAGCAATTTTTGGCTGGGGAAAAACTTATGCGTCGTTAACTATACCCTTACATGAAAATAATGGCACGTGGCCCGAAATAGGAACTAACGCCGTCGTCAAGCCAACCAGGGCTGCCGATGCCCGATTTTCCGATGCTCACGCCCTCCTGATAATGTCATCCAAGTGTCATTATTTCGTAGTACGCCTATTTATTAACATGTCAGTGATGCAAACTCGCGGCGCGACGGCGTAGCGGCGTAACGTTGGAGCGGCGGTGGAACTTATGCGTTAGATGATTTCGAATGGATGGGGGAAATTTTGTGCATGCACTAACATGCGTAATAGCGGTATAAGGCCCGAGTGACACGAGGCTAGTTTTTCAAGCTAGGATAGCAAGCTTTTGCAAGCAATTGGTGGACAATTCACACACAACACCATCTGACCCCAAACTAAGCAAAGCTTGTGTGATGGCAGCCAGATAGCTGATATAATACTTATATAGTTTTAAATACTTACTTATTATACATAGAAATACTCAGACACAGTACTTGAAAGATATAACTGCAATGTGATGGATTGGATAATTATCGGAACAAACAGTTCAAACCGTGAACATTTTGAAGTTATCCTGCTAATATTATAAATGCGAAAGTTTGGATGTTTGTTGCTCAATCACGTTAAAACCACCGAACGAAACGTATTGAAATTCGAAACACAGATTATTACAGTTTGGAACACTAAAATAGTAAAGGGCTACTTTGTATCGCGGAAAAATAACGAGAACGGAAACAACGCGGGTAAAACGGTGGGCCGCTGCTAGTATTGAATGAATATCTGTTTCTATTCACATACTAAGAGTTGTCTCTAACTTGCCAATTTGTTGCCGTATTCTTTGTTATTCTTTTAAATTGCATCTCAAATCAAAGGAAATTCGATTTCTCGGGCCCGTGCGTCGCCTTGAGACAAAAAAACGTAAGAAGATTTACTCGTAGTTTCGTGAAAAACTTTGAGTTGCATAGTAACATATGCAGCGCAGGTATTCGAGACTGTAGTCCTAACGAAGACCGTTCGACGGCGGAATACTTGATGTCAACGTTTTTAGTTCGGCCTCATGAATAAATCGGTTTGGAAACTCTATTCGATGTTGCTACCAAATTTAAGTATTACTGAACTTATTTACATAATTTTAGATTACTGGAATGTTAACGCATATATAATTGTGGTTACACATAATATGCTAATAATATTTATATTTTTATCGGTAATTCGTGTAAGGTAATTTAATCGTCGTCACAAAGTGATAGGTTTGAATCCCGATTTTGCTCAATTGTTCATGTAGACCGCATCATCGTTTAACATCAGACGAGATGGCGGTCATGTGTAAACTGATAAAAGTTAAAAAAAATGTACAAGTGTTTTTAATATTTCTGTTGTAATGCTTAGTTTACTAAAACAATGAAGTACAAAGTATTTATTTATTCTATCCAACTTCATTAAAGGTCCCTTTGAAAAAGTATTTCCTTTAGAGAATGAAGCCAGCGCTGAGTGCTTCTCAAACGATCCACGGATTTGCATATAATTATCATTTTTGATTCTCTTTCCTTTTGTGTAAATACTCATCTAAAAGGTAACACCGTAAATGACATAATGCTACGAGAGATATGCTGAATAAGTTATACGCTAATACGGATCTTGGTATTAGAGACGGGAATTTACTTTGATCGTTGAGTATCGATAATTTCGTTACATTGAATACAATAGTGAAAAAAGAAAAGATGTAGGTACAGCCCATGGTATTTCGACATTTGAGTTAAGCTCAATTTGAGCACATTTGATGTTTTGGCTTAAACAGGTTTATTACAACACTAACTCTCGTAAAACATAATAAACTAACTTAAATCGATTTTTTTATTCGTTACGTCGTAAACCGATTGATATTGAGATATTCTTGGCAGTCGCTCATGTCATTTTCAAAAAGTGAAATTGGTTGCCTTTCTTTTTTCGTAGAGATGTTATCCTAATTCAAAGGAAGGGGTTACAGAATCCTAAAAGGCAACGCTATTTATTATTTATTTATACATCTATGGTACTTAAGGCACCCATTCCCTATCAAATGACCCGCATTTTTTAATAATTGTAAAATGGGTAACCTTTAAAAAATTAAATTTATAAAATTATTATCTGATCTATTTATTTACTATGAAGTATATTTACTATGAAGTATATTTATACGAAATACAAGATGTAAAAACATATTTCACTCTTTGTACTATCGACAGTTAATGGGTGAACTTATTTTACCTTAAAATAAATCTTTGGGCATCACTATCTTTCCCTCTTCCTACGAACGTTTAAGGAGCTTTAATAGATATTACCGTCGACTGATTACGCTGAAAAGATAAAGTAGCTACTAAAATATTAAATTAGGTACTAAATTATTTTGAGAAAAATAAGGGTTTTCTGTAAATTTGGTTTACGGACATTAATTTTACATGACCTCATTATAAAAAGATACGTCACAAGCTCACAAGTTACCCTTACGCCGAGATAGTTATATGATAGACTAAAATAAGTAGCCTAAGAAACCAACCAAGAAAAAAGATGGTACGGTTATTACATTGAGACAATTAAAAAAAAACTCTTGCGCCGATCTTGCCTCTCTATTAGGTACTCGTTCCGCGCTCTCGTCTGCACATTGAGATCAGGCGGACCGTGAAAGATTTTTGTTCACTAATCGTTGTTCATCGATTTATAATACGTAGTCATGTCAAAAAAATCTCACAGTTGAAGTTCAGGAAAGCATGAGATGGGTGGTGTAGGTTTATTACAATGTAAATTATAACCATGTAACAGATAGTATCAACCCAAACACTGCCAATCCCTAAACTAAACTTTCTGCCCAAATCGAACCTTTTGTATCTGAGGTTCGATCGAAAGCGAATCCAGGACTTTTTCAGACATGTCAATATCCAATTGTTTACTGAAAAACATCTTTATTCAGAATAAATAGCCATAATAGATTGACCACTTAATACTAATTTCCGAATAACACACTCCAAAATGGTCAAAGTGCAAAGTTGCCCATGACGCGTCAGAAATAAGACAATCTCATTACAACTCTGCTGAAGTCAAACAAGAGACGCGACGCAATAATTCATGAACGCAAAAATCTATGTGTCCGGTTGGTTTTCTACCAAAGCCGAAACTAAGTTTTAAGTAAATGTTTATCCCAAACCTTGTAATCTACCGACACCGAACCATCGGTCCTTCACAAATGGGCATCTTTGTTAACCAATCGAATAATTATATTTTTAAAACTTTTGCAAAGTACGCTGAAGTACGATTAAATTTATTATTTTTATAATAGCAGAAGCAGGGACAGCGACGATGCAGAAAACAAAGTTATTTTACGATTTCCGTTCCGAACAATGTTTTTCTATCGAACATTTAGTTCGAAAAGAATTTGTTATTTATGATACTTGAGAAGTTTTTATTTCAGATAAAGATGACACAACTCGAACTAAGAAGACGCATGGTCGATTTCCGTTTTACACTACGTCCACTTTTATTTTTGTATTTTTTTTGTTTCACAGATTTCTAAATTTACCTTTTGTTTTAGAAATCTGTGTTTTGTTTATTCATTGTTTTTGTTTTTTTATTAATTGTTAAACTAATTAAAAAAAACTCAACTTGTTACAGAGAGAGAGTAGGAGTGAAGCTAACAATAGAAAAAATTAAAGATGTATGAACGATAGAAGTTACACCAATACCAACACTAAGCTACAATTTTAGGCCAAGATTGTAATAACTACGAAAAATAAAGGGGTTACATGTTTGGCACAATATACATTTTTTACATATTATTATAAATTAAAAGTATTACTAAATTTTACACTATTCTTTGATAATTTAAGTTTCGTAGAACTCAATGCAGACTCCACCTGAGAAAGTACCACAGAAGCATGCCAGTTAATCGGTCGCCACAAAGTAATGAACAAACATTTCTGTGTCCCGATTGAAGGGCAATGTTCCCGGAGAAATTAAAGGGCAAAGGCATTTGTCGATCCAATAAAAACAAAAAGCATAGATGCAAAACTATGCTCGGCAATTTTTATAAATCTGAAAAAGTGCTTACCTAAGAACGTACTCAAAGGATGTTAGTCATCTACGTAAATGTGTCCATCTCAGTGGTGTTGACAACTACATGCTACTCCTAACAAGGGGTAAATCGAGTAAATCCATGTGAAATGACATAGGCTGACAGCAAAAAAGACAAGTTTACAAAGACAGTACTTAATGTTCACTCTGTGAGTGAAAGCTTGATAGGGTACCGTTATATTATGTTACATTCATAAAATATTTAGTCAATAAATCATTATCGAATTACTTTTGATACAAAGTACAAATATAAGTGAGAACACTTCAAAATAGTAAATTAATATGTGCAATCATTTTTAATTACAGTAGAATTTCAAAAATAGCTACAATAAATAAATAAATTCAATCAATTGGAGCATAATGACAATAATATTGACGATAATAATTAGCGGAAACAATTAAATAAAATTACCTATAGCTTGGTCATATCGGTGTATTTGAGCATTTTTAGCTATTTAAGTTTTGTTGGCCAAGGTTCGTAATGATGTTTGTTAATTTGGGCCTGAATTGTTTATTGTTAATACATAATACTTAATTCATGATTATAACGCTGTAAGAATAATATTGTTGGAATTAATTATGACTTGATCGAATTGTGTATTGACTTACCTAATGTAACAATTTGTTATAAGGCCAATAAATATTTCTATTTCTATTGTTAAATGCTGGTTTTATAAGCTAAAGTTCTAATTATAAGATTCTTAAGAGGACCTATTGTGTTTTCTATTCGGCAGTCGTTTTACACCTCCGTCTCTGTTACGTGTATTTTTGCACCGAGTGGTACTGGGGCGAGCCGTGCCGAGTCATCCCCCAGATTGGAGTACTGTTCCGGGTGGTAGCCTACGTCCACTGATCGGCCAAAGATCATAATTCTCATAAGAAAAAGAATATTGCCACACAGGACTCGTTAGGCAGGACTAAACGAAATAAGGTTCAAACATGTGAACGAAGGTTCAAATGCTTTCATAATTAATCTGGCAAAATCACTGACTATACTTTTTTAAATCTTGTGAGAAGTTCTGTATTCTGTAACAGCTACTGTTACACTAATTATACATATTAACTTTTTTAATCGCCCTAGATTTATGGCATTTCTGTGTTACTGTTTTCTACAGTGCTGACAGCATCCAAATGTCGAACATTATCGCAAAATACCCTTAACTCGATTCGTTCATATAATATTCATGACGTGACGCAATCTTTCAAAAATTGACACCTTTTTCCCGGACTAGAGGTTAAAGGGAGGGTCCCCTGTTTGAGATGAACAAGTTTTTTGTATTCGAAACGGTGAATACATTACTGGACGATGGGTCCGCGGTTTTATACCCGGGTTTAATTTATAGAGTGAATGGAACTTTTAATGAAACTGCGAGCCGAGGGGGAATCTTCCGTGTCTGTTTCAAATGTGAAAAAATGTGGTTCGGTTAGTCTATATCATTATAACGCGATTACGTATTGATTAAATTTTTAATCGACTAGGTGAGCGATAGGCTGCGATGCAATTTTAAATTGTGAAGTGCTTAAGTTGATTTATGCCATATTTTGTTTCTATTATGAGTACCCTTTATCATTTTTTATTTTAAAAATAATAATAAACGGCGACCAACCCGCACTTGGCCAGCGTATGGATTAACTCTCTCCTTGCGATGCGATTTTAAATTGTGAAGTGCTTAAGTTGATTTATGCCATATTTTGTTTCTATTATGAGTACCCTTTATCATTTTTTATTTTAAAAATAATAAATAAACGGTGACTGCCGATCTGAATCCCATCACGCGCACCACTGTCTTGTCTGTCATGTGCGTAATGCCGCTAACTTAAAAACGGTTAAGGAAAACATAGTGAGGAAACCGACATATACCTAGAATCTTTCGAGTTCATGTGTCATCCACCAACCCGCACTTGGCCAGCGTATGGATTAACTCTCTCCTTGCGAGAGAAGGCCCCGAGTCCCAGCAGTGGGAACATTTAGTGGGCTGTTTATGTTATGTATATTATTTGCTGTAATAAATATGCTTTATTTTTATCACATGTCGTGAGACAAATGGAATCACTTTACTTTTCGTCGCAAGGGTGCATTTGCCAGTCATCTATGTATGACAACGTGTAAACTATTTAACTGGTTGCCAAAGTACACGCTTTGTTTAGTTTGCAACTAGGTAGGTAGTTATTTGAGGAATATTAACCAACGTTTATTTTATTCATTAGGCAACTCTATTCAAAAGACATTTCTCTTAAGTAAAACAACACAGATAATTTAAGCCTACGCTATTTTTCTTAATAATATTCAACCATTTACCTATTTCAAGTCAAATAATCTCACGATACCTATTCTCATGTGACTATTGCAGAATTTTAAAGCATCTTTAGAATAAAAATAAACATTTATTTAGATATCCTATCGGTCTTGAAGACGTCGTATTTTATTTAAAAAGACCCACAGAATCATCACTCGAGGGAGTCTGTACGCAAATGAAGATAAACAAAGTTCTTATTTAAGAGGACTCCTATTTGGAGAGATATTGGAGGGATGAGATCCATTAGAGATATTGGTCAACGCCAGTCGTAAAATTTTTAGAGGGTTGACCTGTGCACACATTACTTAGTAATAAAGCTTTAAAACAAATAGCTTGGTCTCTGGAGAGTTCTGGGTTGTACTACCGAGCTACCGACAATAGAAACAGTAGCATGTTTCATTTCGTTTTTTTGAAAAGGTGGTATGATATACCGTATAGTACGACAAGTAGTTCGTGACGCATATTATGACGATTAATTAGTGAAGTGTATGATAATCGACAAATTATTAAACCTATCTCTCTCTGTGGTCGCTCCCTCATGGCTGAGGATCGTGGTCATCGCTGGATGTGGATGCTCTACTCCTAGATTGTATTATCTGCTTCCACCGGTGTCTGCTCATCGCGTCTCTGACGACCGTGCAGAACTTGGTTGATGAAGAGCCTCTCACTTGATCGCTCCATCTAGTTGGGGATCTTCCCCCGGGCTCGTTTACCCTCCGTATTTCCAACTATGATCAGCTTTTCAAGGTTGTCATCTCCCCTTCTCATTGCGTGGCCGAAATAGGACAAAAACCTATAATGAAACCTATAATGATTAAAAAGTGTTTTGTGAAGTCTATGATAGCTGATAAGTAATTAGTGAAGCTTAAAATGATTGACAAACGTTTAGTGAAGTTTACGGTATATATACTCGTATTAGCCACTGAGGCTGAACTTACTCATTGTTAAATTTTATTGGAAATATTTTTGAGTGAAGCGTTCCATATTTGTACGTTTCTATTATCACTCATTGCAACCAAAGCAAGAATACGAAGTTTGTATTTTAATAAAGCACAGTATATTGTCCACTATGTAGTTTTACGGTGAAATGCATCGAACTCTTAAAAACGACAGAAGCGGCAAACGCGCTTGTACTATGGCGATGCAAAATCAGGTGACGTCTCCTGATTTAGTTTCAGTCGCAACAAGGAGTTGTGTACGTTCGCTGACAATTGTGTACGTTCGCTGACAATTCAATTTTAAAATTTTTAAAACAAATTTTTGTCACGTTATGTTGTCTTTAGATTATAGCATACCTCATCTTCTAATTTTATCGATGGTGAAATGAGACCACGACATTTCGAGGCAGTTTCATGCATCACATTCATGATTAAACATGGTACATGGAACTAGAATTAAAAAAGATTTTACTGCAACTACCCATAACTTTACATTTATATGATAATATTACGTAAAAACAGTAAAGTTGTTCTCGCAATATAATATGAAATCACAGAATAATACACTTAACACTAAAAAAATAAACTTGACACTAATGTGATCACAGGCGATCTTACGATCTTACTTTTCATAGTGATCTTGCCCAGGAAATCTTGTGATAGTTTTCATAATTTAAAAAAAAGACTGTTCAAACCAAATTGACTTACTGATTTGTTTTGTAATGTGTCAGTTTCTAGTGGAGTGGAGCTCAAATAAGTGAGGTGAGGAGCCCCACATCAACTCGGACCACGTAACTCGAGTTGATTGTTTGAACAGTGGACATGGATTTTTCCACTTGATTGTCTGATTTGATTTTCTTGAGGGCCTTCTTCGGTTCCCTAGTCGTCAAACAGAAAATAAATCGGCTTTCAGGGTTAAGCTTCTTTCAAGAGGTTAATCCTTAATAGAAATGGGTATTTTCATGAAAACAATTGAGACTTTAAGATTAATATTAGTGGGAAAAGTTGACAGTTAGTTAGTAAAATTTTTAGTTGAAAAGCTGTTGAAAGATGTTAATTAATTCATGTTATGATGCAAAAATAAACTTGAGTTTGAAGTAGCTAAAAATTAAACTAACTTTGAACGTAATTGAATCTGCAGTCGTATTTTTTGTAGAAAAACAATGATTTCTCTCCCTCCTTCTTTTCTTTATTGACAAAGCTTTTCTACGTGTGACAAGCGTCTCAAATCTGTGTCTTTGTCCACTTGTCATTAAGTTTTTGTCTTTCCCCTCTTCTTATACTATGCGTTGCTTATGGGTCAGTGACACACAGACAGTTCGATGATACAACACCCCTATTATACATGCGAAAGTTTTAATGTTTGTTGCTCAATCACGTCTGAATGGCTGAACAGGTTGGATTGAGATTAATAACAAAGTTAAAATATAGCCTGGAATAGTAAATAGGTTTTTTTATCCCGGAAAAGTAACGGAAACCGAAGCTACGCGGGTAAATTTACGGAGCACTACCGGCAGATATTATTTACTTTATACGGCTTAAAAACATGGGAATATTTAAATTTTTACTTGTTTTACATATGTATGGTATATATATACGTATAGGCCTAACTTTGTTTTTATAAAATTAATATTGGTCTAAGGTTGGGAACAGATAAATAAATAGATTTCATTTCATTTAAGAAGTGGTAAAATTATACATGGTCATAAATAAGCTTTCGGACGAGTAAGTTCCACAGGTCTTTTAAGTTATTAGTTTCATATAATAGTTGTAATTTTAGAGTTTACAATATAGTGTATTTATTTGTGTAATTATGAGGATGCACAGCACGTTGGTAGGTACACGTACACGTACATTAATACTTTGGACCTTTCAATAACATTATCCCATATAGTCAAGAAATATGGAAATAATCTAAAACAAGCATAAAACGTTAATATAACTAAAAACTAAAACATTTTTATCACCAATTCAGAGTAAAATGTTAACAATATAGGTATATTTATTTACATAATGTACACGATATTGGTCTATATGACAGATGCCAGCAGGAATCGTGCCCAAAATGCTAGCCCCATTGCCACGTTGAATGGCGATACTTATGCGCTGAGCAAAAACAAGGCCAGCATTTTGGTCACGAGTCATTCAGAGTTGAATTAAAGAAATTAAAGCTAAAAATGTTTGACATTTCTGACCCCAACCAAAACTCAAACATACAGAATTGAGATTACTCATTTATTTTCTTGTGTAACGCAGCGGCCATTTTATCTAACAACCTGTACAACCGTGAGTCCCACATTAACGATCGCTAGATGGCACTACAGACAACAAATGGTCACGGATTGACGTCACATTTATCCAAGTGACATGCTGTTATTGTGCAGATTTATCTGTTCCCGGCGTTCTTGACATTACCCGGAAATTCCATTATAATGGAAACACAATTTGACAGTTAGCGTTAATTTGTCTATGGACAAAGCAGAACACTATGTTTGCGATAATGGATAGTAATATTTACTGTGATTTGTGACATTGTGTTTTAGTCATGTATAACAAATGATTTAAAAAGGTTGGACGTGAAGAAGTTTGCCAAATTAGAAGGTGAAGCAAGATATTTACTCAGCACTTGCTAACAGCACAAAATCAAAGAAATCGTAAAAAATTATACCAACTTCAAAAACTAACACACATTCAGTTCAGTTAATGTTAATGCTAAGTAGCGGTTATAATAGCAATATTCATGTCTATATACTACATTTTCAGGCTGCTTTCAAAATCATGAAATACAAGGATAGTCGTAGATCCTAGGGCCCATCTTCAGATGGAGTGATCATGTACAGTCTAAAGATTGGACCTGACATGGTATACTCGTAATATCTCCACGCACATATATATGCATTATATTTTTCATGAGGGGAGTTTTATTTAATAATATCAGGCAAACATAACTTCTAAATAAACCACAATTCTTTGGAACTAATTAAAATATAAACTTAATGACCAATCGACAACGTATTGATAATCTCCGACAGAAATGAACGGAACGCTGCTATGCGGTATTTGTACCCACCTTAATTTTTCCTATTGAAACCTGGAAATATTCTTCAAATTAGCGATAAGGTCGCCAATTGCTACTTTTTCTATGTTTTTTTCTATTATTTATTGTTTTATTATTTTATTGTTATTTTTCTTTATAATTTAAGTGCAATAAAGAGATTATCTATCAAATTATAACGAAACACGCTTAATATAGGGCCAGAGGGTCTACCGCCTAACTAAGAATGTGTTAATGTGAAAAGATAGAGACAGCAGCATCAAGCCATTTAGTTAGGCGGTAGAAGGGTAGTTCGGTTTGTATATACAAACAAACAAAAACAATTTAATAATTAATACTTAAATTTTTAATTGTTTTTCATATTACTTCTGAATTACTTTTTTTGGTGAGTTAAAATTAGATTTATTAAACAAGGTAACATTGGTAATGTAAAGAAAAGCCACAAATCTTTCGTAAGGTTTTTAGAAACGAAAACAGTAGTTCTAGTTTTATGGACGTTGCGTTGCATTTTATATTATACTCATATAACAAGTGAACATTATTTAACTGAATATCAGCAGATCCGGGACTACAGTGGAACCGTACTAAAGTTGATTGGAATTACGTGGCATTCGTAAAAACTGCTGACGCACCCTGTTGAAGACAACTTTTTGAGGTAGTGCGGACTAGATATGACTAAGATAATGTAATATAAGAAATTACCCAATCCGATGTCATCATTTTTAATTAATTTACAGGTAATTAACGAGTGATTTGATTTGGTCCAGTCAGACTTAAGTTTCAGCCGCACCCGGCGTTTATTTTTAAGGACAGAGCATATGAGCGCTCCTTTTTTTGGCACTTAACGACGCTTCAGTCTTTTTAGTGTACTCGATGTGACTGAACTTAAGTTAGAGTGGACCGACCATATTACACGATTTACCGCTGAATTGAATGCGTAAGAACGTTAAATATGACACTTTTCATACTAAATTAACATTATTTATTACACTTCGTCAACTGTTTGAAAACATATTATCAGCAGCGATTATTTTAATATTAAGTATAATAAAATTATTTTAAAAATTGATCCACAATTAGGTACCATATATGTCTGATTTATTTTAATTCTATACACAAACAACTACCGATACGAACACCTTGAAAAAAACGTATTTCTTTCTAAATATAATAAATACCGTGCAAAGTTAATTTCAAATATATTAGAAAATATATTTCAAAGGCATGTAAAATATTTTGATTTATAGGCTAATCTACCGTGTAGCCAAGTTACGGCTTTATATCCCTTCTAACGAGCGAAGATTCTGATTTTTTTTCGTTTTCTGTTTAAATTTCTCCAGCAATTGATACATAAAATGCCTAGGTCGTTTGAGTTTAAGGCGCGCGCGCGTATCTACGAAATTGGCGGGAAAACGGCTATCGGGTTACGTAAGTACGTTTTTTACGCTTCGGTTTAGAAAGTGTGACTACTACATGGACATTTAAAACCATTACTGGCAAGGGATTTTCAAGATGACTCTTACGGCATTTTTGTTTATTGAAATATTGTGCTTCAAATATAAACTAACAGGCAATGCTTTGATCGGTACAAAACATATTTTCAAATGGTAAAGCTAAAGGCATCAACCGCAGCGATACGGTATGTACCTATCGACGTCCTCGTCGAATCAAGTGAATTAAAATAATTTGGGGCGTGATTAAGTCCCGTGCAATGCTTTTAATATTCGTTCATTTCGTTAAAGCTTACACTTTATATTTTTATTCAGTTACATATTTATATTCGAAGACTTAAGCTTCAATTATATCTAAATAAATAAAAACATAATGAAGCTTTAGCCTAGATTGCCGCCCGCATTGGGGCAAGGGCCTGGGCCTGGGTAGCTGGCTACCAGTGGCTACTGCAGAATGATAATCTTCCTTAAAACACATGTTATGTCAAGAATAAACGTTTGCTCCATCTGATCCTTGATCTAACCGTATAGCTAAAGTGTCTTCTCTCATTATTATTCAAGTATGTATTATTTTCATTTTTAAGTCTAAGTGTTGTCCTCTATTTTATTATATTCTGCGCTCTTATCAACCAGTCTTTTTTGTGCACATTAAATGTATATGATTTTTTTATTTGAAATTATTTTGTCAGCGTAATTCTTCTTTCTAGACAACTTTATTTCTTTGTTCACCTATGTGGTCGCGTCCAGCCATAATGATCAGCGTGGAACGGACCGTGCTAACTTGATTACGTAACGCGAGACTTGCATTGTAATCAAAGAGATGCTACTGGTATATTATTGTTAAAGAGACATACAAAAATACTGGACCACAAAATTTTTATTTTTGTTTATTAATTTCGTAAAATAAAAAGTAACTCCATTACAGAACATCATTAAATGTCTAACTATGGTATTCTAAGCATTATATCAATGTTTAGCGTTTACACATGTTAATAATTTCAAAAATCGCCTTAAAAATGTTTGATGTTCGTGGTATGACTGTGATAAGCTAAACAAAATGAAAGAAGCCTGATCATGTTTTGTAAATTAATAAAGTGTTCAGTTCCAGCTAATCAATTGTAATGAAAAACAACGAATATTTTGCAAGGGTTGCCCAGAGAGGTGGCCATTACGAAACTTAAGCCTTATTTGAAGATGAAGAATCACTGCGTCACTCAAAAATATATTAAAATGAAATATATCTCCAGTTTTTTTTTGGAAGCATTGCCTTTCAAATTTGAATATACCAATGTTTGAGCATTAAGTACTACTTTGGTATTACTAGACTAACACAAAAGACAAAGAAAAATACTTCCCAAAGTGGACCCTTCAAAAAAGTCCTACTACTGCAAAAATTTTGTTTATAGCCGATTTTCATATTTAACGATTACTTGACCATCAATACATAATTTAGCTACAAAACTGGCTCCAAACAGTTTTATCACGCATAAATAATTAATGGATTTTTAATACGCATAAATATTGATCCAGAATGATTATGTACAATGAAATGTTTCCTTTTTTTGGAGTGAAAGATTTGTTGTCGCATTGAGATTAATGCCATGTTACACAACTCCCAATTACTACCGCTCCCCTTTACCTACAAATGCAATAACTATCTAACAACCTGCTTTTAAGATGTCTTAGAAACGCCTTGAGTTACGATCGAACCATAAGAAGTACCGGATGCCATCTTACAAAGTATCTTTTGATGGCCATAAACCCCTCCCTTAACGACCGACCGATCTTTTCGTGCCCACCCTTTGGGCTACACCCAGAAGCTTTTATACCCTGTAGTAGTCTTAACCCCAATAATAAAATGCGGGTAGTAAATAGATAATAAGGGAGGATAGTCAGACGACGTTAAACGGGCCATCAATGTCTGAATGTCACATTCCAAAGCGGTTTAATCGATGCGGTGCGCTTAGCAAAAATTTGTTGTACTATTTCATATAATCTCATCATCATTATTACAAGGAAAGCATTTGATTATGATTATGTTGTATAGTGACGAGACGAGGAGGACATGTGCCTGATGCTAAGCAACATGCCTGCCACATAACAGCACAGTGACACGCAGCTATTGGAACATGAAGAGTCCAAATCATTATCTAGCACTGCACTGCGCTCGTCACCCAGTGGTCTAAGATGTTGTATCTCTAAGCCCTGTAATTTATCTGGAAACATTGCCCTTCAAACTGGAACATAGTAATGTTTTCACATTGCTGCTTGGCGGTAGAATAACGTTAAACGAACAACTGGCAAAGTTGTGGTACTTCCCTAGGCGGACTCTGCCAAGAGTACCAAGAGACCACAACTACAATAATAAGAATATAAATAGTAAAAATATAATAATAAGAATTTACCGATAGCGCCACGATCGGAATGTATTCGCACAGTGACACGCAGGTATAACCTAGCACTGCACTACGCTCGTCAAACCGGAACACAGTAATGTTTGCACATTACTGCTTGGCGGTAGAATAACTGGCAAATGTGTGGTACTTCCCCAGACGGATTCTGCCAAGAGTCCTACCACTACAAACATTCAGCCAGATCCTTGACTTTACCTCCTGAACACCGACTATGTGTCCAAGTTTTGAACTTGTCGCCTTCGTAACGGCTTATTCAGAAACTTCATCACCTCTATATATTGCCAGTCAATCATTAAAGGACTGCTTAAGGCTCTTGGGCTGTAAGGACTCTTGAGCAGGCTAAGTTTCAATGAAGTCAAACGCCTTTCTCTGCGCCTTTCGCCTTCCTCAACTGATTAACATAGGGGATTATTTCACTTTTTGGTCTTCTGTACAATCTGCTGCACGGTGTGAATGTGGTCTATAGTGCTTTAGCCACCTTAAAAATCAATCCTGTTCGGGACACAAGAACTTTTTTGTATTATTTAAATCTTTGTAATGGCTTTTGATAACAACTTATAGACAGGCTTAGAGCTTATATTATCAAGGCTTTGATAGAATAAGCTACTGCTGGTATAGTCTGGAGAACGGCGACTGCTGACCGACAGAACCGACCCGCACTTGGCCAGCGTGGTGGATTATGGCCTTAACTCTCTCCTTGCGAGAGAAGGCCCCGAGTTCCAGCAGTGGGAACACTTAGTGGGCTGCTTATGCTGATAAAATAAGATATTGCATGATATTTCTTTGAAAACATTTAGAGAATAGCAATAAAAAAGTCTTAAATTTGCATTTCAATCTTATCGTGCAAGTTATCTTGTCACACGTTTAATTCAATTAATAAGACCTTGCCTACAGCAATAATATTAATCTACATAAACTAAGAACATTGATTTATTTGCAAATCAAATACAATTTAGCAGTAGACTTTTTTTCTTTTTTGATTGGGCAGAGCCTTTATTAACAAAACTAAAATATAACGAGAACTACACTACAAACCTACCTAACTATCTACTTACACTAAGCACACCTGAATTATCCATAGACGACTGTAGGTCTACAGATAATCAAGATGTTCAAGCCCACTTCCAAACGCAAGCGTACCCAGCATGCTGGCTGCATTACCACGCTGAATGGCAATGCTTATGCGTTGGGTCAAATAAACGCCAGCTTTAATAAAATAAAGTAGACTTTATATTATAATGTCTCCGGAATCGTCTAAGCTCTAATCGTCATATTCTTAATTATTGTTCATATTAGGTATTCGAGTCTCTAACCAAAACTCCTAAAGTTAATGAGAAACATCAAACAACTACAGAAATGGTAATCGATTGTAACGTCAATCGAATCGAGGAACAAAATGAAGACGAAATTTGTTATAAGGCGCTAAGATACAATATTATTTCATTATCATGCGACTATACTTGTATTGTATTCTTATGTATTCTTGTAAATTATTTTTATTTGGTGTGTTCAATAAAGTGTCTCTATCTCTATCTATCTATCTATCTATCTATACATATTAAACATTCTCAATATATTATAAAGATGAAATTTTTAATTTAAAGTATGCTTTCGTTCTGAAGCTAAAAAGACCGTGATGTAAATCGAAACAAATTAAAAAAATACTCACAACTACTACAAATTAAGAGTATTTTGTATCAAATACACGGTTTTAATAACTACAAGAAAACATATTAAAACAGTCTTGATTATTCAGAGAACGTTTTTAATTAAACAACGAGAAGAAACTGAGTACGCCACATAAAATTTTAACAACCCTTTAATAAGACGTAAAAGTGCTATTAAGCTGTAGTTTTAATGGTGAATATTAATTTTCGCCACCGCAGTACGTATTTGCCGTTTTTGGCTATGGTTTTATTGAGGAGGGGTTAAAATTCATATCTAGTGATTACACTAGAAAGACAATTCGTAATGCCTTGTCGTGAAAGTTAATGAGGAGACTTTGAAGTTATATGTGATTTACGTTGAATCTAAAATTTACTTAAAATTGTTAAATACTGCATTATACTTAGACGTTTTTACTGTAACAACTTGGAAAACAAATAAAGACGCACTTATTTATTTAATTTTCTTTAAAATCATATTTTATTGAAATCTTTTGTCTGAATCATTTAATGTACAAGACATTGTTTTTCCATGATTATTCGTAGGTATATATATATAAGAAAGTATTTTTGCAGGTCTACTACGAAGTCTGATAAACGACATATCGGCCGAAGTTATGGACGTTTTATACCACGAAACATAATCGGTCGGTTAATGACACAAAAACTGTCAAATCAGCGTCGGTCGGATTGAACGAAACACCCGATCAGATCAACCGACCGATTGTGTTTCGTGTTATGAAACGTCCATAACTTCGGCCGATATATCGTTTATCGGATTTCGTAGTAGACCTGTTGATTGATTTTTTCGGAACTAAGTAGGCGCTATATGTAGTCAATTTTTATTCACGTGGCAGCATTTTGGGTAATTTTTCCATTTTGTATCTAAAATTAATTATTTTTGTGATGAGTAGGAATATTCCGAGAGCTGACAGCAAATAGCTCAAAGAGTAAGCAAGCTGAAGTGGCAATGAGCATGCCACATTGCTCGCAGAACTGAGAACCGATGGGGAAGAAAGGTTCTCCAGTGGCGACCACGGAAGACGCAATGTTGGACGGCCTCCCACTAGATGCACAGATGACCTCAGAAAGGTCGCTGGAAACCGCTGGTTGCAGGTTGCGCAGGACCGTTCGTTGTGGAAATCTAGGGTGGAGGCCTATGTTCAGCAGTGGACGTCTTGCGGCTGATGATGATGACAGCAAATATCTTGGGTATGTGTTTGAGGCAAGCTGGAAACTTGTCACTTATCTATCCTATTGTATCCCAACACGGAGGTGCGACCTGGCTGATGAGTAGCGGGGCAAAATGAATCCCTCAATTTAAATCACCTGACAGTTAAAAAGTCCCACCAAAATATTCATCCATCATCCATATCTTCTTAACTTTGCTACAGTTGCCTGAAAGAAATCGCTATAAGCGATAAAATCGCCAATTGCCGCTTTGTTTTTGAGGGTTTTTTGTTTTTATTAAGTGCATTAAATACCATCTAGCATTATATATTATCTAAATTACAAGTTAGAATGATTCTGAAAACATTTAATATCTGTAGAACAGACGATACTATGACCATCTCGTATTTTAACTGAAAATAAAAACGAGACTCGTGCCCCTCTGGATAACCGAAACTTCGGTGATAAAACCAGTGAACCGTTTCGAATAAAACATTAGAAAGTATCGCGACGCCAGATAAAAACTAGATATAACGTACACTTGACTAAACAGCGACTTTAAAAGTATAAAGTAGATAAACTAACAATGTTTTAGAAAATTGTCCCGTATCATATTTTGTACAAGATGTAGTAGATATTTACCAACAAGGTTTTACAAAATTTGTTTTTTTTTTGTATAGTGATGGAAAGTGCAAGACATTTATACATAACACTTGTGCACATTCAAGCATGCAGCAAAATTTTGGATAGGTATTTGAAGGAAGCTATAAAAACTTGTCACATATTATACCCCCGCGGAAGTGCAGATCAAATAGGTATTCCTTCAATTTAGATCACCTGGCAAATAGATAGTGCAAATTCAATGTTTGCTAAAAAGGGTACTGTAATTTGATAATATATTATTATAGTCAGGTGTACAAGTTATTAAACGTTGGACTAGTTCATCTCGATTTCAATAATAAAAACCCTGCGAGAGAAGAAGCCGAAAAAGAGGCCTGCCCCTTGTAAAGACATCACGTTACCATTAAACTAAACAAAACGCGAAAGGAACATTATCATACCTTAATATAGATTGACCTTTCGCTTACTAAAATGATATACAAAAGATGCTAATATACGCCCCCGTTTCAGCCATTAACGTCTGCAAACGACTTAGAGAAACTTGAATTATATGCGTTTGTCTAGACGACCCATTGTGAGAAAAACAAATTAATTCCCTTTTTCTATGGAACTTGTAATAGAAAACTAATGTACACCGAATTTATGTTCTCCATTGAATTATGGCGCGCAAATTGCGAAAAGCGAAAATTAACTAACGCACTCCACACAAAAAGAGAACGTTTGAATTTATTCGAATACATTTGAAAAAGTTTCGGGCAGTAAATTTGAATGGAGTTCGGAATTAATAGTAGCAGTTGCAGGACTAATTCTTTCGAGAGTTTCGAACGAATTGCTTTTGCGAGTACTATTTCGTGCTCAAGAAATGTTGCGGTGAAAAAACTGATTTCCAATAGCCTCGGATTCGTGGTTGCATTGCCAATTTATCAGTTAAAACCTTCAGTTTCGTGTTTTTATTATTTAGAGACATTGATGAATTTAAAGCCAAGTTGAAAAGCTGCAAATTTATCAAAGTCTGTTTTATCCTACGGCTCTCAATCTTGGTGTTTGGCAATTCTACAAGTTTCAAAAGTGTAAAAAGCCTGAAGATAACAGACTGGATAAAGAACTACGCTTCAATAACCAAATAATAGTAGGTATACGGATCGCGTTCAAAAGTAACTTTAGAAAAAATTTCCAAAATTCTACATTATCTCAACGGTGTAATAAAATTAGACAATTACTGTACATTTATGAATGAAACATGGACTAAACACATTCCATAAAAAAAAATTGAGAATTTATGTGTGCGTAACTTATTACGCGAGTGGCTATTGAGTTTGTTTGAACTAACTGAATAAGTTCGACTGCTTTGTCATCTGATTGAAAAATCACTTCTATTTTATGTCAGTATTTACTTGAAATAAAGCAGCCATCGGTCTTTTATAACTACATTCAAATGTAATCTCGTTGAGTGCTGTGATTGACGACGGCCGTGTGGGGTTGGTGGACACGAGGACACTCTTTATTTATTAACCAGTCCAGCCCATTCGTTTGGGACGATTTAGTTGTAATTTCGCGATCTACCGAATTTATAGTCAATCTGTTGGACCAACTCAAATTGTAGATAAAGTTATCATTGAATAACTTAACAATAACAAAAACAAACATAATATGTAAAAATATTTACAGTACCTACTATATTTTTAATCGGAAGATTATTCGCACCGTAATATCAAAGATCATACGGAAAAACAAATTGTCATAAAACTACTCTAATTTAATAATAGAAGTAACATACTTTCTATTTGGTGGACCCTAATGCATTTAGCTAGTTTGACGTCAATATTGTAATTTTGCCTAGTAAAACAATTAATAATATTTTTGAACACTATACTTTCACAAATAAAATAAACGATTCTAAGGAATAAATGGGACACCGCGGTTCAATTTACTGGACAAATACATAAGTGTTAATTGAAACCAGCCTTCATTAACCATTCTAACTTATCGCACCATGTTTAACCCAATGTTGAGATTAACACAAAATTCGTGCGATAAAACAACGCTGCAAAGTTATCAACAAGAGGTCCAAAAACGGAACTCTAATGGGTCGCAAGGGACCTCTTCTTTAATGGTCACTCGTAAATTGGTGCGAAATAATTAAAACCGCGCGTCCTCACCAACGCGGACCAAAACACGGCTATTAGAGGATTCAGATGGGACAAAAGGGTTTTCGATAAATAGACTCGTTTGATAGTCGAGTGTTGGGGTGTGTTTGAAGATAGAGCACGCTCCAATGCTGATATAAACAAGCGTGACAAAAAAGAACCAACTTTTTGAAACGAACAGTTTGTTTACGATATTCGTGCATAGTTATTCTTTTTTGAATGTAGAGAAAGAAAAAAGAAAAGGTTTTGATTGTTGTGTGGTGAATTCATAAGATTCAAAAGGATGCTTTGTGCAAGTAGTGTTTCCGCCAAGTGCATTTAGTTATGTATATTAGTTTGGTTTTACCGTGATAATGATAGTTTCAGACTGAGCTTTTGAGTACTTTTCCATGTTTAGGTGTACAAGTGTCTAATTACCACTGGCTTCAACGGTAAAAAAACCATCGCGAGAAAACCAAAAAAGAAAGTGTTCCCATAAATGACATTTTTCGAATACATTTATCGTCCACCAACCCACTCTTGGCTTGGATGGATTATGGATTAGAGTCTCTCTTTGTGAAAAGGTGAGTCCCATCTGTGGGAATATAAAGTGCTATGTTTATGCTTGATTGAAAAGGATAATTTGCGGTACTTAGTAACTTAAATTGTCACGTACATATTGCTTGTGGTGTTAGCCTGAACAATGAATACTATAAGATGAATATTGATAACATGCAGGAATATTAAATGAAAAGTGTTAATTTCTAAATTGGACTAGTATATGGTACTACTATACAATGGCCGAAATACCATTGCATATGATGCATTTAAATCACCGTGTTCTTTTACAAAGCTTTGTTATTAAAGTAGATTAAAAAACTAGATTTTTTTGTAGAATTCAGTATTGAAATGCGAATTCGTGATTACCATACATAGTTCCACAGATTTCAGTAAAATAATAAGGGATTGTGTTCCTCTAACTATTACCTTTTTATGGATTATACGGACAAATCATTGACTGAAAATTTTCCACTTGCAAAATAAATTCGACCCTTAGTAATCTCTTCGTATCTTGAAAAAGAATCAAAATCGGATGAGAGACAAGATAATCCGAGGAAACGGGATGACAGGATTCCAGGTAAATAGCTATTATTCGCTCCGCTGAGCCAATGGAGAGATAACGTTTGACAAGTATGACAAGCTCTGCGGAACGCATTCCAAGCGACTTATGATTGATAGACTGGCAACCCTCGGCGATGGCTTCATTTCACGGATCGTTTTAAATAAACATGTGATCGAAACGTGATTGATGATGTTTTTGAAGAATAGAGGCATAACTTTGCCACTATTTGGGAACCACCTACTACAATAGAGAGCGCTTATCTAACTAACTGAAGCTCGCGACAATTTTGCCCCTTAAGTCAATCCTACTAGTATTTTAAATGTAAAAGTTTGTATGTTTTTTTACTCAGTCGCATTGTATACTAATCAGATCAGGCTGTAATTTGGTTGAAAATTGTCTGGCTAGCTGTTTATCCAAAAAAAATTGCAGAGTTCTATAAGGATGTCTAAGTTGTAGGCAGATAGATAGATCATGGTATGTTTTTCCTTATTACCAAGTCACATAAATACGTTGTACAAATTTATGTTTTATATTAAGGGGATTATATATATATATGGATACGCTATGCGTTGTCTTTCAGTGAACCAATAAGAGTTGCTAGTAGTTGCCCTGTGGTCGATATTCCGCAATACATCACGTGCGTTACCCGTATATTCATTTAAAAATTCCGCAATAATTTAAATAAACAAAGAAGTTTTCAAGTATGTGCGTCAAATACATGGCAGTGTGTGTAAAATATCTTTATAGATAGAAATGTATGTTTTTTTTACGAGTATCATTAAAAATTGCTTTCTACATAAACTGTTTAGGGAAATCTACATGACCTGTGGAAAATTAATTTTCGTAAAAAGAAAGTTTTTGTTTCACGTATTAACACATAGAACACTATGGGAATCTAGTGTCAGTATTTGAGCTCCTTCTTCTTGATTAGATTTCTTTGCTCTGTAATTTCTCCAAAAACATTTCCGTACACATACCCGAACAAAGTAATGGTTACAGCTTAGTGTTTTCAAATGTTAGTCCAGAAGTCCAGATCATCATAATGCTTATTCGCGAGTTTTTATTAAAACATTATCTAGTCTAATATTCGGTTACGTGTCTAATCTGTTTTATGATTCCAGTTTCCATTAAGTACAGATTAAAATTACATCTCATTTTAAATAAAATCACATTTTCTTAAATTACGTATCAAACATCCAGTTGCAAATTGTAAAGCCCTAAAGAATTCCATCATGCGAAATAATTTAACTTCGAAACGAGAGGTCTTTGAAAAAAATTAAAGCCAGTTCTCCGATAATTTTACCCTCAAGAGAGGAGTCGACGCAACTTTCTATTGAAATCGGAAGATTATTAAATAACATTTTAACTGTCTTGCAATTACGTAGCAAAACTTTGGCTACAATTGGTAAATAATTACAATTATCGCTTTTTGTCGAAAAGGGAATCACCCTTTGGTTAGACAAAATTCCAAAAGTGTACAACTTCTGTGGTCCGCCTTTTCGGTTATCAAAATTTTCCTAGCACCAAACAGTCTGAAGAAATATTGTTAAACGATTTACGTCTTAATAATTTTAGAAATAGAGTAGGTATTTCAATGAAAATATTTTCTGATAATGATCAAATAGGAGTTTGATTTTGTGGCGATAATTGCGGTGAATCCTTAATTATTTTGAGGGTAAACTTTTCCGAAGTTAATTTGAAGCTGAATGTTAGCTTCCTTTTAATGGACACTCTTTAAGGTGACTTCCCAATTTATTTGGTTGACTTGGATATTCATTAGAATTGGGAATCAAGAACCGTATATTTTTGGGGAATCACTTTGATGTTTCTATTTTGCTACGGTAACTTTATAACAAGTGACTTGAAGTTTTTTTTTTATTTAGCCACTTCACAGACTCCGGGGTCCGTGACCTTTGTCATTTATCGTTTCATTTTTAAAAGTTTGTGTACGAATTTTGATAAAAATAATAATTGAGCAAGCTGACACATTAATTTAGACTACTATTATTTGATTACTACGTTTGGAGAATTTCTGGTAAATTGGGTAACATACCGAGTAAACAGACTATAGGTAAGTGTGTGTGTAAAAAATACGACAAATCCGTAAATGTGTGTATTGATTAAAAAAAAGTGATTTCATGTTTATTTTATACATATATATTACTCTTTAAATCTAACTTTTTTGCTAATTTTCTTGTCAATTGGGTAACATTACTAAGTACAAGAAGTTTAAACTCGTAACTATACTCATAAATCGGTAGGTATGTTCAAATTTCGAATGAACCATTTTTTTTAAACAAATTATCTTGATCGAAGACTTTAATATTAAACGTAGTTGTACAAATGTATACTTTAAAGTAATATGTATAAATAAATATTGAATGATGGTTAGACATGATGGTAAGCGGTTACAATGCGGAGGGACGCCACAAAAGGTGTGAACGAATTGTGTGAGAGACGATGTGCGTGCCAATGAGCAAGAAATGAGCGATCAGATTGAATTGGAAGAAAAAACGTGAAAAAATGAGCAAAAAGATAATGAAAATTATAAATAAATATAGGTATAATTATATTTATAATATAGATATAAATCCTACTAGTATTATTAATAAGTACGAATGTTTGGATATTTGTGTTGCTCAAACAAGTCGGAACGCTTGAACGGTGAAGTTTGAAACACAAATAAATTATAGTTTAGAATTACACACAAGCTATTTATTATACTGAAAAAATTACGGGAACCATGACACCAAAACTGAGGAGCGCTGCTAGCTTGGAATAAAAATCTAATATACTCGTAGATTATCCTTGTTAATTCGCGAGTGTTTCAGAATTTTGTTTTCTATCAGACATCTCTGCACCTGCAACCAGTAAGATAAATTCAAAACTTTGAGACCCATCTCATACAGTATTCCATGCAAAATACTTGCTCGAAACAACAGACGAGCGTCCCCTGCAATACGAAACGTGTATAACTTCGATGCGAATTTATATCACAGGCGGGAACCCTTTTAGCATTCCCCTCGCAAATCCCTGTACCTAACTATACCTAGACTGCGCCTAGGTACTGTGGGGTTGGAGAAAGGGCGAGGGAAGTAATTAGAGGGGGAGACATCAAGTATGTCAGGGAGAGGACAAAAATGCAAGGGCTTGGTGGTAAGTGTGTCGGCACGCATCAGTTCACTGTGTCACTGCTGATCTTTGAACGAGTGTGGAAATGGGTATCTGTGTTATTTCAGAAGTAGTTTAGTTATTTATAAAGTAACTTTGGAAAGTAGGTTCTTAATTTTGTAGATTTTTACTAATGTTACGTACTTTCTTCATGCACTGTCCATTTTCCAGTGATTTAAGTGTTTATAATAAGAAACGGGGCATAGTCGCATCGATTTGTTGGTTATAGGTTTAGTACTTTGCAGTGGATGTCCTAAAGTACATTCTGTCTAAAACAAAATATAGTTTATTAACTAGGTATTATAAGTTAACACCGTCTTACGGTCGACGATGAATCGTGCTTACCTAGAAGAAACCTTTCCTCTCGACTTGAAGACACCAAGATTGTAACTATATATATAGATACCAACTCAGGCAACGGATCCTACAGTCTAGATGTTCTTGTCATAGAAATGGAGTGAAATCCTCGTACGAGTCTTTGGGACGTCAACCATGAAAATTGCTGCTTTTTCGAGCTATGAGCAGTTCCATTGAAAAAAGTTACTAGGTCGTTTTAGATTTAGATTATGCGAACTAGGTTACTTTCCGATATGTATCCGATAAAAACCTGACAAGCTAGAAAATTTACGGCGATGTACAGATGTTGAAGTTTTCTCGAATAAGCTTGTGAAAGTTTGTTGGTACAGTTTACGCTACGCTCAATGGTGCTCCCATCAGGCGCAGTCCTAGCCTCGAATTTGGGGGGGGGGGGTCAAAGTACGCAGCTTCAGATTTGGGAGGGGGGTAGGTCACCATTAGAAATACAATAAATTGAGTAAAAAAAGACTTTACTAATAGCGTTCCACAATTTTACCCGCGTAGTTGCCGTTCCAGTTATTTTCCCTATGTCTATGTAGTATTAGATATTTTGAAATACCTTAGATTTTTAATTCATCGTATACGATTTTGGGGAGAGAGGGTCATGTTCCCTGTGACCCACCCCCCTCGGACCGCGCATGGCTCCCATTAAGTACAAGAAAAAATGTAAAGTTACCGTTAGAATTGAGCTGCATGGTTAAATTTTGAAATAGAAATTGACCAATTAATTATTACAGTTATGAGTCATCTTTAACATGTCGGTGTTTTAACAATAACCGAATCAAAATCGAAACACACTCATACGTTTGGAACTTTAAAAGGTACCTACGACGCTAGAGAAAGGAACATATCTCATTCATAACATAAATCATAGCTTTTATTGATTTGCTTGTCTTGTGTAAGCGTCTTTGTTTTAGTTTATAGCTCTAAACTGGCCATATTACAGTCAAGAACTTTTCAAAATTGTTTGCCACTCAATCAGCGGTAGCCATTTCCCTTGTACTATGCAATATTTGTTCAAAATCTAACACACCGTTAAATTCTTTTCCACAGTGAAACGACAATGCTCTGCCGAGCAGACTGCCAGAAAAAGTAACAAAACACTCTTCAACGGCATGTCGCCATCAAGCAAATGTCAATAGCACTGCCATAACATAATCCCGACGAAAATTGAACATTTTGTACACTCGTGTTCGTCACAAAATTAGGTTTTGAAACGCTGGTTTGGGATAAAAAGTAACAGCTTTATTTTCAAGCTACAGAATTTTAACTTTATCTGGTGTTTGACAGTTTTGAAATATATTATTTTACTACATTTGACCCACGATTTCAACTAGGTATGAAGAATTTAGAAAATAGTGAAATTTTGAGGACGTATGCATCGAAGATGTGCCTTCCCAAACATCAGGGCGCACGTTATCTTGTTACCATTGGGAAGAGTGAGCTCGCTCTTTCCATTCTAGTCGGTTGTAGGAAGTGGCGAACGCCAGACGTTTTTTACATATCACTATTTGTTGTCAACAACCAAAATAAGTAGAATCACAGCATACTTCGCGGCTAACGATTGTAGGAGTCAAATAAATTGGTAATGTGTAAAAATACTTACACAATACACATAGACGCAAATTATTACTAATTTCAGGTCCTCAGGGCACATCTAGTGGTTTATATCAACGTCTGTAGGTTATTCCAGACTATGATCTGTTGATCTGATGATCTGTTTGATCCCATCAGCTCTCACGATGCGATTGAGTAACAAACATCAAATTACGTAATCATACAAAATATCATATTTATAAAGTAAACAGATTAGTCAAGAGGCAGTTGATATAAAGAGAACAGTGCCAAACGAGCAGCCGTCGCGCGCGTGCACTCTCCTTGAAAAAGGCCGCCGGACGCGGCCGAAACTCGAGTCGGATTGACCGACCGTATATACGTGAGTGTCCCGTTATATAATTAAATATAAAGAGAACATTTTATTTTTAATAAATTTCAGTTTCTTAGTTTTTAAGTTTAATCCGAAATATCGCTTAATTTACGCTTAGAATGCAAAAAAAATCAGGTTTTAAAAAAAATCTGTAGGAAACTTTTACTACTTTTATTTGGACAGTACAATGTTAGTGTAATACAGCGCAGTGTTACGAATATAGAGGTATATATAGGTATATGTCCAACATAAACACAAAAAAGCCTAAAATTATAAAAGGAACTTAACATTTTTAGTTTCATCAAACTCTATAGTTTTCCAAATAACTCTTCAGAAGATGTTAATTACACTCCAAACCTTCACTCTTTAATCACATATTTTCGATATTGAAATGAATAATCCTTGTACACAAATTGCAAATACCTACCCCTAGTCGCTCAAACGTAGGTACGAGTATATATTGATAAACATTGAAATTCGAGAGAAAAATTGGGACAAAATATCAATTTGTAATTGGAACTCTGTAAACGCGTCTCTGTGCTGTACGTTGAAGGTATTCATCAGTGTGATTGTGTGGGGGTCGGGATGACGCAACGCTGTTGCCAACGAGAGGGTGCAGCTGCCAGTGCGGGATGTCTGCGATCCTCGCTATTTGGATGTGGTTTGGAATATTTAAATCTTAATTCTTAGCTTATTGAAGTATCACTTTTTAGGACATGTTGATCGTTCTTTGGTTGAGAAAATTCTTACGGGCTTGCGTTACCGACGTGGTACAAAAGCGGCGTAAGTACAAGTACAATCGGGACATGCGCAGATACTTTTTGAATGAGGGAAATCTTGTGAGTATGCAACATACGTTATCAGCAGTATATATTCAGCTATAAATCTGACGTATTGTGCAACATTATTTGCAGCGCTGCTTAATACTAAAATTTTAAGTCAAAAGTCCACACTTCCATCAACAGTCCATATGACTGCTAATGTCCAAACTACCATTAGGGCTAAACTTTAGCATTAGTTTTAAAGTTTATTGTTAATTATTTCCTTGTATTCTTTTGTTTGGTGTGCCAATTATAACTTATCGATCAATTTATCAAAATTACACGTTAATAATTTTGGCAGAATACGAAAGTTTCTGCGTTAGAGTCCTTCACAAGTGCTTCACAATTCGTGAAAACTTATCGGAACAAGATTGAATTTGGAACTTGATTAGATTATTGTCTGATTTATGCGCATAAACTACTTTTTATTCCGAAAAAGTGTTGATTTTGTTAAGAAATAGTAATTTTCTAAACAGATACTACTGACTTGTACTTATACTATTTCGAGCAAAATATTAAGATCATTAAATTGTTTTTATTACACAGATGCGGATACTGGGTCATGGGTTTTTATAACAGAATGTGATGGTACGAGAAGGATTTGTGCCTGATGGTAAGCAACAAGCCTGTCTATAAGAGCACAATGTTACAAAGCTATTTGAACATGTAGAGCTACTTGGATGCTAATATAGCAAAAAAGGTAATCGTTGTTTGAAAAACAAAATTTGAAACTCGTAAAACTTTAAATGAAGCCGTAACTCAAGTTTGAAATGGTAGTGAACAATTTACAAGTTTCAATAAACTTTTAAGCAAAATACTAGACCGAATCCGATTTCACGTCCAAAGTTTAGACGCAGACACTTTATAGCTCCTCGTTTCAGCTTTGTAGGTATCCTATAGGTATGATTATCTGCAAATTTTGGCTGGGGGCCCTGAGTGCGTTGCTAGGTTACCAGGAACCCAAGGTCAAAAGTTTTGGCATACGTATAATAATATAGGCAACAGAGGGGACTGGACGTAAGTACAAGTCGATCAATTTATGTGCCGTGTTTTGCTTGAAACATTTTGAAATTCTGTTCAGCGTTGGTTTATTTCGTTTGAATTTGACGAATCTTGTTTTTAACCCCCGACCAAAAAAAGGGGTGTTATAAGTTTGACGTCGATGTCTGTCTGTCTGTCTGTCTGTGTGTGTGTCTGTCTGTGGCACCGTAGAGCTCAAACGAATGGGTCGATTTCGATGCGGTTTTTTTTATTTGAAAGTTAATATCCGTGCTTGTTGGTGTTCTTAGCTATGTTTGGTTAATATCGATTCAAAATGGCCGCCTCCACAAAATGGCGGGCAAAATATTTCTTCACAACCTACCTCAATATGGGTATCAAATGAAAGGGCTTGACTAGCAGAGTACTATACGCTATAACAAATTTCAAATCCAAGATGGCCGCCACTACAAAATGGCGAATTATATTTTTTTTTCACTACTACCGCAATATGGGTATCAAACGAAAGGGCTTGACTAGTAGAATACTTTGCACAATGACAAATTTCAAATCCAAGATGGCCGCTACCACAAAATGGCGAATTACATTTCTTTTTTCACAACTCCCCTATTTTATGGGTATCAAATGAAAGGGCTTGACTAGTAGAATGTTGTACAGATAACAAATCTAAGGTAGTCGGGGGTTAATCAAAATTTTTAATTTTGTTCTTTATTTGAAATGAAAATGTGTGGTTTTTATATTTGGATTTTATTGCTTAAACTACGCGTTAACATCTATATCAAAGTTACATACCATGTTACATTATATTGTTGTATTTCACGTCCGTATAGTTTGAACATTATATAACTAATTTTAAATACAGTATGACAATAAGTACACTCTTATTATGGAAACGTATGGAGGGATAGGCAAATTTTGTGCTATATCAACAACAAAGAAAGATTGCGATGTTATATTGTAATGTGAGGAGTTTTGACATTTGCGTATATATTTATTTAATTAATTAAACAACTGTTATCGGTGACATATAATTAAGGTTTAGTGTGTTTTGCAACAACTTAAAAGGGTAAAAATGATCCAAAGACTAACTACCATGTTTTAAAAATAATCATCTCTTACTGAGTTCTGATGTCACTAAAGTTCTCAAAACATCATTAGCCCGGTTCGACATTTGACCATATAATGCAACCGAAAGAAACAATAAAATAATAATCAGTTAATTACATGAAGTGTTTATAAAACTACATACACATTTTGCCAGGTTAATAGTGTAATTAAATTTATAGAGAGTATTTTTCTTGTCGAAATGTCGAAACGCGCCCATTTTTTTGTGAAGAATATAAAGTCTATACTTTTTTTTAAACTTATAAATGTGGTCAAATTGTACCCTGTTTCCCGTTTCAATTTTTATGGGAAGCGTTAGTGTAAAATTAATGTTAACGTTGACTTTTTTTTCGTTTACATCTTACAAAAATGCTACTTACGATTTTCTTCTCAATTCATCTCTTAGAATATAGCAGAAAGTATTTTCTACAGAAAACCACTGAACCAAAAACATTGCTACATAACAACTGATTTCAGTAATTTTTTTATATATATGTGCTTTAGGGCTTCTCCTCTATTACCGTTAACTGACAATGAAAAATAATGGCAGATGCAAAAATATTTTTCTTGTGCTTTCAAACAATAAAAAAAAAAAACTTGTTGGTTTACTTTTTTGATACAAGTAATTAGTAAGAAATTGTAAACAACTATAGTTCAAACTACGAGCTATACTAAAAACACTTTAATTTAAATGGATACAGTCCTCAATTTGTGTAATGGTCTCAACTGATGTGGAAAAGAACTTGACAATACCTAAGTTAAAAATAAAAATCAATGTTCCAACGCCTCGCTTCCACAATTTCCTCGCCTGGGACAAAATTTCAGTCCGGATATTGAAAACGAAGTCCAATGACGGTTTATGACGTTGAATGAATTGAAAGCTTTAACTAGTAAAAGTCTATAATAAACGAGCGACGAGTTAAAACTACAGCCTCATATTATAAGGTGACGACAAGACATGTGCGTGATAGTAAGCGTCGGCATTACAATGGCGCGCAGCTTTGTTCAGTGGCCAAATCAACAGCTAGTACTGCATCACGCAGAGATATAAGATCGTCTATCTCATTGCCCTGTATTTTTATAAACATTTTCCTTCAACGCGTTAGCTAGTAACGATTGCACTATTTTCCTAAAAAAATCCTTGGTCTTTTTCCGAAGTCCGTTAAAAAGGTCAGTCATCACTATTAAATCTTTATTTATAAAAATGTTATGTTGGTTTGTGTACGCTTCAAAAACTCAAAAAGTTCTGCGCCGATCGAGCTGAAATTTTAGAATGATATATAATCCGCATCAAAGATTGTTTTTATCTAATTTTTGCATCACAATGTACCACAGCGAAGCGTGGCAGGGTACAGCTATTTTTTTTTTTTTTTTTTTTAACTTTTATAGGTTTACACTTGACCGCCATCTCGCCTGATGTTAAACGACGATGCGGTCTACGATGGAGCGTGTTTACCTAGAAAAAACCGATTCACTCTCGATTTGAAGACACCAAGATTATAACTATCGGGGAAAACCCACTCAGGCAACTCATTCCACAGCCTAGATGTTCTTATCACAAACGTAGAGTCAAACCTCTTCGTCCGTGTCTTTGGAATATCCACCATGAAACGGTGCCGCTTCTTTGAGTTACGAGAAGTACGATAGAAAAAAGGGCAAGGAGGTATTAGATCATGCAGATCAGTTGCACACTCTCCGAAGTGTATCCGATAAAAAACCGATAAGCTAGCTATCTTGCGGCGATGTTCAAGACTATGAAGTCTTTTTCGCGCTAGAGTGTCTTTGCCTATGAGCCTTTTGGCACGCCTCTCAATCGATTCCAGAGCCTCAAGCTGATACTTAGCCGATCCATCCCAAAGGTGCGAACAGTACTCCATACAAGAGCGAATCTGTGCTTTGTATAACAAAAGTAATTGTTCAGATTTGAAGTACTTTCGCACCTTTGAGAGGATACCTAGTTTTTTGGCAGCTAATTTAGCCTTGGACTCGATGTACGAGCCAAAGTTGAGCGTAGAAGTCAAGGTAACGCCCAAAGCTCAAGATGATCAGTAACCGGCACGGATACACCTCGAAAAGTAGGAGTCAGTTGAAATTGACTCCTTTTTGCGGAGAACAGACACGCCTGCGTCTTACTCTCGTTAAACTTGGCCAGATTGGTTTCACCCCATTCAGAGACTTTCTCAAGGGCCATGTTCAAACGATCGATCATACTCTCTCTCAGTACCTTAGTATGATGTCCACTGGCTCTCGCGCTAGATATGTAACTCTCTACAACGGTGCTATCATCTGCGTACCCAAAGATACCGGGTTTCAACAGATCGTTGATATGTAGCAGAAAAAGCGTCGCAGAGAGTACCGACCCTTGAGAGACTCCGGCATTGATAGCCATTCGATCCGACGAGCAGCCATCAATGACAACTCGTATGGATCGATCCCTCAAGAAGTCCGATATCCACGCAATAAACCCTGAAGACAAACCATAACTGGACAGCTTGCTAATAAGGCCATCATGCCAAACCCTGTCGAAAGCCTTCGAGATATCCAGGGAGACTGCAAGTGCTTCCCCGTGTTTCTCGATAGCTTCACTCCAGATGTGGGTGACATACGCTAGAATATCCCCAGTGGACCGGTTTCGGCGAAACCCGGTATTCGGTATTGCCGGTCACTGAGGAAGTCATTAGATTCTAGGTACATCAGGAGCCTGTGGTTTAGGACACGTTCCATAGTCTTGCAGAGTATGGACGTGACCGAGATGGGCCTGTAGTTGGCAGGGTCAGCACGACTACCCTTCATGGGCACAGGTTGCACGTTAGCAAGCTTCCATGATTTCGGTACTTGCCCAGAATTGAGAGAGAACCTAAACAGGCGCGTCAGTACAGGAGACAACTCAGGTGCACAAGCCTTCAGCACTAGGGCAGGAATTCCGTCCGGGCCACTGGCTTTGTTCACATCGAGATTGCGTAGCACTTTACGAACCTCCATTTGGCGAATATGTATTTCCGGCATCAAAGTCGGACTGCCAGGTGGAGTAGGAGGTGTCGCACAACCAGCATCTAGACGAACGCTAGTTTTTAATAATTTTTTTTTAAAATCACGACTGCAAAAAATTAACAGATTAAAAAGCTTTATGTAATACAATAAACTATCTAAGGACACTTGGGTGATTAAGATAAATCTAACGACACCTTAATTGTTAAAATCCATCCAGCCGTTTGGAAGATACTTGGGATTAAAGAAATTTACAAACATGCAAGATACGCACGAAAAACATAATCATTCTTTCAGCAGGTTAAAAATAGGCCCAAAAGTTTCACAGCATTCGTAATATCATTATACAAATATATACCTAAATTTCATTGTTATTAATGACGATTTCACGGTTGGCTGAACTCGATTGCTATCCGTTTGTATCCTGGCTGCAATTTCATTACGTGATTTATTTTTTCGTCCCCCTGCAATCGAATCCCGTGGTGAGTTAATTAATAATTTAAACGTGCGAAAGAGTCTGGAAATGGCTGGGACTTATTTAGATTTAACAACAAAATAATGGATATTGTGTTTTGATTAATAAAAACATAAATTCATAGAAAGTCAATAAAAAATGTACTTTTGAAAAAGTAGGTACTGTTTGTTTCAGTTTGTTAAATAACGCTATATCATCGATATAATTAAAAAAACGAAGATGAGGTATGCTATAATATAAAGACAACATAACGTGGCGAAAGTTTGTTTGAAAATTGAATTGTCAGCGAACGTACACAATTGTCAGCGAACGTACACAACTCCTTGTTGCGACTGAGACTAAATGAGGAGAAAAAAGGAGACGTCACCTGATTTTGCATCGCCATAGTAGAAGCGCGTTTGCCGCTTCTGTCGTTTTTAAGAGTTCGATGCGCTATATAGTACATTTTATTTTTTTAGAAAAAAAAATTGGTCATGAATTACATAAGCTGCTCACACTATGTTTCCACTGCTGAGAACATTTTGTATCTCAGGGTGTCGAGCTCAGTTGAGTGTGCAGTGCTAGGTAATGATTTGGACTCTTCATGTTCCAATAGCTGCATATCACTGTACTGTTATGGGCGTAAAGGTGTGTTGCTTACAACCAGGTAAATGTACTGCTCGTCTCTCACTGTGTTCTAAAAAAATAAACATAGAGTAAGCATTTCTTATACCTATAAGGTCGAAGTTTTCACACAAAAAAGCGTTCATCTAGAATTCAATATCGAAAAATGTCGTCACAATAAAAATCTTAATTTCATTCCCCGGAATTAGCATTTTTTCTGTTGTCAAATTACGTCTGTCGTTTGCGAGAGTTATTTATGACCTCAATAAACTGGACCTTAAAATTGTTAATGAAAAGGTATTAAAACAGAGAGAGTCCCTCGTAAATTACGCGGTGACATCGAGACAAGAAAAATGCGCGGATTTCCAACAAATTGCCGGAGTTACAGCATGTTACGTGCGCGGTGTTTATGTTACGTTGTTACAATTAAGTGTGGCTATTGCTTTTGTTTTTATATTCACCACCATCATCAGCCTTAGTTGGACACAGATTTAACACACACAACACAGAATGTAACGTATTGATTTTTTCGTGTCCTAATTAAATTATCTGCCTAGTGAAAAAACTCGTCTTAAGAAAAAAATCCGTAATGATCTTAAACCATAAGCAGCACTCGAGACTTCTTTCGCAAGGAGAGATGAATAAAGGCAAGATCATAATCCATCATCATGTAATTATCGACAGCAAACTACCGCTTCTACAGCCCTTATTATAGCTTTGTAGTTCCTTTGGTATTATATCGATTATAACAAAAATAACGAAAACATACTGTGCTTACTGATTCGGGTCTGCGTGCCTTCAGGCGCTCTGCTACTCGTATATAACCACAAAAGCCACAACTTTTGTATTTGGTCTACGTGATTCTGGCCGATTGAATCATAACAGTTCAACTCTGAAAGCATAACACGGCTAGAAGTAATATTTATGGTTCTCTAGTATCTGTCTGTGTCCATATAAAGTTAATAAAACACCACTTTAAATATTATAATTTATAGTTTAGAAGTATTTGCAATTCAGTTTATGTACAGTTTAGAAAATAACTATTACCTAAGGAATTATCTAAATTAAGAAATCCGTATTTTTTGGAATAAGGTAATATTTATAGCCAACTGGTAGCTCCCCACTACATTGTTCACAAAGGTAAAGCTGAAGAATAAAACATTGTTCTATAAGAAACTGTGTATTTTTTCGAGTTAAAAATATCCCAAGTCTTACGCTTCCATTATTTAAATTTATAGTAAGTATATAGTTATGCATTTTTAACTATTAGTAAGATCATGAAAATAAACTAGGTAATTGAATACTTAATATGACAAAATGTGTCGATGTTTATTTTTCATTAAAACTTGAGATGTAGTAATTTAAGCTGTATTCTAAGCTGTATTCATGAAATAAACTCTATGGTTGTTGTAAGTTTACTTAGATAAGTTAGTGGTATTAAGAGTAAATGCTTAATATTCTTCGTCAAATTGCAATTGTGAAAACAACTTAATATACCTATAAGATGACAAACATATACACCACCTATCAACAAACTCCTTTCGTTTCAAGTGACCTTGTTCTAGCCGTCATACGAGATGTACTCGTTTCGTACGGTAAGTGAGTACAGTATTATAAAACGCTTTCAAAGTGGTATAATTTACGTATGTCTATAGTGCTTTTAGTCAGTAGAACCCTGCGTATTTTGTCTTGTTATAACCCACATTACTGTATACAGTAGAAGTCACCACAATACAGCTGCCTTCAATTCCTTAAAAAAGGTAAAAATAAAACACATATCTACCGTAAAAAAAACTTCAGGTTTTTTTGTTTAGCGAAGTAATCTGCAAAGAATTTATCAATCTTTATGACTTCGCCGGAATTCTATAAAACAAAGGAAACGCAATAAATAAAGTCCTGAGTCCCCTATAAATAGTGTGAAGTTAATCGAATCTTATTTCATGGCGGAAATGTCCCGTAAAGAATACCAAGTCTCCTCTCTATTTCACAAAGGATATTCTTTCACGCTCGCGTTCTTGCGAATGATATCAAACATACGTCGCGTCGCTAGTATTTCAATATAATATGGAGTTACGTAAGTGTGTGTGTGTTTGTAAGTGAAATAAATTTATAGAGTTGACATTTTTAAATCAAATCGAAATAATTTTATTTCATTTCATTGAGTTAGTACAATGAGACTTTATAAACTATTGTTAGTACAAAAAGAAAATATAACAAATTATCACATAGTGACAATTTGACCTCCCATTTTCCCGACGCATTCCGATAGTGTGGATTACGACTAGCTCCTGATCATCATCCCCACGAAATGCCCCATGAAGGAACCTTTCAGTTCTTAAAACTTAAATAACGAACACTAACAAAGAGATTTGCAATTAGAGTTTCAAATTCTACGACAAAGTAAGTATTGCCAGTATTCTCTGGTTTATATAATTTTAGGTATTACTGTAGGATACAAACAACATATTAGACAATTCTGGGGATAAGTAAACTTCACAATAAATTTCATTGAACTGATTGAATAAAAGTTCTTGATGGTTCGCACTATTAAAATGATACACACAATTTAGGAAAACATTAAGACTAACAGATACATCCAAACAGATACTCATTTTTTGTTTTATATTTTTTTTAGTGCTACGCTAATTAAACATAATATTTTGTTTATTCTAGGAAATCTGTTTCAGCCCTAATTATTTGCACGACAAATTGTGAGACTTGAGTAAAACATCTTGATTATTTTTTTAATGTAGGAGTTCCATTAAGTATATTCTGAAAATTTCAAACAGAAATCGTCTATTTTCTTAGAAAATTAATTGCATATTTATAAAAACACCGTTAACAAAGCAATCCCATTGAGCCAACTCTAAAAATTTCATGAAAGTTTAAATGACAACAACCTTTAACTACGTAAATAGTCAGAAAACGACGAAGAACTAGCAATCTCAAACTGAATTCGAATTTCTGTAACAAGCGAGGAATAAAAACACAATGGCCGAATCAGAATAGAGGGAATTCACGGAAAACACTGTAATTTCAGTCCGAGCACATACAGTTGGCTGTTGAAAAAGGAATTCGGACGTGAGGCGAATGCATTGACGACGGACGACGCACGGACAGCGAATATTTTGTGTGGTATGTAAACAGGACGTTGGTGGTCTGCTTCTGCGATGAATCCACGTTTGTGCAGAAACTTTTTTGCAGTGGCCTTTGTAGAGTTCGTCTGGGGAAGTACCACACCTTTGCCAGCTTTGCCAATCTACCGGCAAGCAGTAATATGCAAACATTACAGTGAAATTACAGGGCATGGAGACAAAATATATTTTATCTCTGGGTGACGAGCGCAGTGTAGTGCTAGGAAATCATTTGGGCTCTTCATGTTTCAATAGCTGCGTATCACTGTGCTGTTATGTGGCAGGCACATGCCCCGCTCGTCTCGGCACTATATGCTGTAGAAAAAGTTACTTTCGTACAAAACTAACTAGAGTCCTAGTAGGTTTTGTCTACTTTTCCAAAGCTACCTAAATGATATAAAATAGTAAACGAAGTCTTGAACTTTGACACAAAGTCTGTACATTTGCTACAAGAACGTAGGTCTAGATTTTGTCCAAAACGTTGCTCAATACTTCTGATATTTAAAAAATAAAACTATCTTAAAATGCAAGGATTCTCGCGTCTGTTGTACATACATATGTGTACTAGATGATTTATAAGCTAAACAAAGCGTAGATAAATAGAAACTCTTTATTGTCTACAATTCAAAATAAAATAAACAAAAAAACATAGCCTCAAAGCTAGTGAATCAAATGGCGACCATATATCTAAAAGTGATCTCTTCCAGGCAACCGAAATTATGTACGCTTATTGATGTTGACAAATACACATTGTTTTTAAATAGAGCAATGAAATTATTTTACGGATACCAATCGAGATGGACAGATGATCTCATAAAGGTCGCTGGAAACCGCTGGTTGCAGGTTGCGCAGGACCGTTCGTTGTAGAAATCTAGGGGGGAGGCCTATGTTCAGCAGTTGACGTCTTGCGGCTGATGATGATGATGATGATGAATCGAGCCACTATGTACAGCATAGATCACAGACTAAGTAGAGAGTGGTATAGATTTCGATTTTTTTTTGTCGACGTCTTTGAAGTATAGCTTTATTTAATTTTCAAATGACACATACACGTTTCTCTCTACATGATGGCATATACTCGGGTATACTCGGAATGTCAATGCCAAGCAATCTCGTGCTACGGTGTGAAATTGCTACGACGTAGTAAAGTGAATCTTAGGTCGTATATTTGAAAAGCAGACACTTACAATCACATTTATTGCTATTGCAGAAAATATACGGCACAGGAACCGAGATCCTCCTAGATTTTCACAACGTATGGTCCTGCGCAACCTGCAACCAGCAGTTTCCAGCGACCTTTGTGAGGTCATCTGTCGATCTAGTGGGAAGCCGTCCAACACTGCGTCTTCCGGTTCGTGGTCGTCACTCGAAAACCTTTCTTCCCCATCGGTTGTCAGATCTGCGAGCGATGTGGCCTGCCCATTGCCACTTCAGCTTGCTTTCTCTTTGAGCTATGTTGGCCAATTTCGTGGCTGACATAGGTAGTTTACGTAAGTAGTATAGCATAGTGTGAGGACGGTATATTATTAGGTTTTTTTAATACCGAAGTTACTAAATTAATTCCAACAAATGTGACTAAGCCCCTAATAGTGTCTATGAGAATAGGATGTTAGGGAAAAATCATGTGTTTAAAAATATGGCTCATGCAGCTTTACTAAGTGCAAAATTGAAATCAAATTTAAAGTAAACATAAAATAAGTTGAATTAGCAGGTAGTACGTCTCCGGATGGAATATGAAAAGAAAAGCAGTTGGACCTAGTAAATGTAGATTTGCAGGGTTTACAGTGCCTCTACTAATATTATAAAAAATTAAAGTAGCTCTGCCTGTCTGTATTTCTGTTACGCTTTCATAGCTAAACTACTGACATAATACAAATTAAATTTTGTATACAAATAGTACCTCAGTTGTAGCACCCTCAGAATGACAATAGGCTGCTTTTTGATACGAAAATAGAGTTCGAAAGGGTTGAAAAGGATGGTGAAAGTTTATATTATGCTTTTGATTACATGTTAATAAAATGTGGCATCGTCGACCTATCTTACAGTTGGTCGTCTGACGCTCGGCCTACCTTGCCTCGGCCACCACTCGGTCACAACTTTATTTCATCGGTCATTATCGCGTCGAACAATGTGTCCTGCCCAACTCCCTTTTAGCTGCATTACCACAGTTCGATGTCTCGCACCTTCGTTCGACGATATCGCGGGTCAAACCTGGACTCGATTGGCACAGGACCGAGGAAGATGGCGTGAAAAAAGAGAGGCATATACCCAGCAGTGGGATAAGAGATGCAATCATTATCGATTGATAATTAAAATGTAGAAAATATGGCATGCTAAACTTATTAAAAATTACCTTTAAGGTGGTAAAACCCCTTCCTTCCTTGTTTATTTAGTTGCTGCGGGCTACATCACGGAGCATGGCTAGTTATTGTTAATTGTTATACTCTCATGTAGTAAAATACTAAGCATTTTATATCTCCAGCTAAAATACCTATCTCTAACACGACAATGTCATCTGATGTTTCGTATAAATTAAACTACAAGCTTACATAATAAGGTCAAATTTCATAATATACGTTTTAAAAAATAGTCTTGATTTACTTTTAAAGCTGTGAACGAGGACAATCGCAAATCAGATTACTTAATACAGTTTTGTTACAGAGAGCGAACCCCTTTTGGCATTCGTTTTATAATCAAAATTCTCTTCAAAGACCATGAATGATTCCTTTTTACTGTTGAGACAAAACCAATATCTTTCTATACTTTATACTAGCATTATAAAGACTTCTCTCTTTAAAATATTACTAATGGTCCGTCCCGGCTTTGCCCGTGATAGGTACATAATTATATAGCCTATAACGCTCAGAGATCCTGTATATATCCAACGGTGAAAGAATTTTGGAAATCAGTCCTGTAGTTCTGGAGATTAAGCCGTTCAAACAATAAAGCTCTTCAGCTTTATAATATTAGTATAGATTTGAAACTAGCTAACTCACCTCCACAGTACAGTATCATATAAGTACTTGAACACGAAGAGGCCAAATCTCTGCATTGTACTCACTGTTGTTATTTCACTGTGAACTTTTCTCTTCGCTCTGGTGCATGGTAAAGTTTGCATTTTACTACTTGATGACAGATTAATAAACAAAGGTGTCTGCTTCCACATTAGACTTTGCAATGAATCGTCCTGCCCCTCCAAAGAGTCTTACTACTACAAAAAGTTTATACTTTTACAAAACTACGATAACCCGAATATCCGTGACGATAACGTAGTTCAAAGCGTAAACAAAAAAAGTAAGTTGAAACATTGTACTCGTATTATTACACCAAATGTTCTTAATATACATATACAATTTGTTACGGCGCGTGTGGTTCAAAACTATTGATGTATGTATATCTGAAGAAAATAGGTTCTGCAGATTTATAGATTAAATATCTTACATTCCACATGCTACACTAAATCATCATCATCAGCCTGTATTCGTCCACTGCTGGACATAGGCCTCCCCTATGATACGCCACTCAGCCCGGTCCTCGGTCTTACTTCTCCAACCGCCACCAGCTGCCTTTCGAATATCGTCACTCCATCTAGTCTCAGCTACATTAAATAATGTAATACATTTTGCAATTCTAGCACAGATTTATTGTATATTTAAAACAAATATGTTTCCAATATATAAATGTTAAGTATCTTTCTAGTGGCAATATTTTTATTCAGTTTTAACTTTAAGTAATAATATTTATTGTAACCCAATCTATGCATGGATAGTTGATAGTTTGTAAACGCTGATAGATATGTCACAATTACTATTTTTAAGTTAAAACGAAAAAATTAACTAATAACACTTTTTCAAACCTATTTTGACCATACGAAATTGCTATCATACATTCAAAACGAATTAAGTGCCTATTTGTACATTAGCAAACGTGCGAAGCTAGCACTGATCGCTATTTTTCTACAATTTTCATGAAACGTTAACATTAAACATTATTAAACACGTTAAGCTGAACGCCAGACATTTTACGCTAACTCTTACAGCGTTTTATAAAATTCGATTTTAAAACCTTCGTCGCGCGCACACAAACAAATCGTAAAGGAAGAACCATAAAGAACGTTCTTACCTAATGCCGCAGACATTACAAATAAATAGATGCGTTATGTAGCGCGGATAGCCGTAGGACATGGGTTTAACTGTCGATGTTAAGCTTGTAGACTAGTTGAATTTCATATATTTAAAGCTTTTCCATGATTTCGATTATTAGATATAAAAATACTGGAGGTCTAAAAATGCTACTCTATGGTAATTATCGAATAATAAAATATGTACAGACACACAGTCAGACATACGTATAAGGATGTCATGCACTTGGAACCATTTTGACTGATTTCAGACAAAGTTTTTTATAAATGCAATTTTTTACCCCAGTCAATAATTTAATTCTGTATTGTAACAATTTTTTAAAATAATATATAGATTTGTTAAATTTAGCACATCTTTCATTTTTTATATCACAAGGTTACACCTTAGTTGATTCAAAGGAAATTGCTTATTTTACGTGAATGTGACGGGTTTATTCGCAGACTTACATTATCCGTTTGTAAATAAAACAGTTTTACGATGTCTTCAATAGTTAACCACTAAACCTTCGAGCGTCTGGTGCAAAAGCTAAATCGCAAAAAATTTTGATTTTCTAAAACATACCTCTAGTTGCTCTTTTAATTATTGTTGTAATGTATTTGTTCTGTGTATGTCTTACTTTTATCCGTAAATTTTTATAAATCAAAAGTTTTTAATACTAGCACCGCCCCGCAGAATTGCCCACGAAGTTCCTGTTCCCGTTATTTTTGGGATAAAAAATGCCTATGTGTTCTTACAGACTATAATCTAAATGTGTTCCAAATTTCAGCTCGATCCGTTCATACGTTACGATGTGATTGAGCAACAAACACCCAAACAAACATACATACATTTATAATACCTATTAGTAGGATAAATTATATCCGGTGTAATTAACTACAACATGCCTGCGTTTTAGTTCGCATAGAGTTTGGAAAAGAGTTAGTTATTCCTTAAAAAAAATTACATGTTTTTGGAGTAAAAAGAACCTCTAAATGCTAAGATTAGCCGATGGATTTGTTAAATAAATTATTATATTATATAATAATTTTAATTATATAATAATAAAATTATATTTTAATTTTTGACACTTATTTGTACGATTACCTATTATCGTACAATATAAAATTCAATTTAAACTTTAAAAATGTATACTCTTTGTATGCTCTTATTTTGTTTTTTTTTATATAAAATTGACGTGTAAATTGTACATTTATCAATAAAGAACTTTGACTTTGACTTTAAATACTTCTGCACATCTTAATCTTTACATTTTTAAGGTATTAGAAGGTTTTCCAAAATATTGTTACCCGACTGTGCGACGCAAAGGAGTGGTAATGTATTTATGTGATAATACAATTCGGATCATAAATGATTTTGATGGTACTATACAGTATTATTTTAGTATTAAAATTAACGTGGTTGTTACACATATTTAATTGGATAACGGGACACTCACGTATATACGGTCGGTCAATCCGACTCGAGTTTCGGCCGCGTCCGGCGGCCTTTTTCAAGGCGAGTGCACACGCGCGGCGCGGTGCCAAACGAGCAGCCGCCGCGCGTGTGCACTCGCCTTGAAAAAGGCCGCCGGACGCGGCCGAAACTCGAGTCGGATTGACCGACCGTATATACGTGAGTGTCCCGTTATCCAATTAAATACAGTATTATTTCTACAATGTATTTTTTAATTCGTTAAGTTTTCTTAATAATCGTAAAATATTTTACGTTCATTTTATTGTTGTCGAGTGTAGATGAACTACAACGGTAAACACCAATTTGCACCACTCCCGATTGAAAATAAAAACATCATCAAAATACAAGCGATAGATACAGCAAAAGCAATAAAAATCTGTAAAATAAACACTAAACATTCTCGCAATATCGTTTATTTCTGTAGAAGAAAGTAAACAAGTTTTTTGCCCGTAAAAAGGTAAAATTCCACTAGGATTTTTAACACAATGCGACGCGACGTTATGAATGCTGTAAGTAATTTTATTGTTTCTAATAATCATCTGTGAACGTTAAAGAACATGTTAAAAGCACAGCAATGGAGATTATACTTTTTTGACTATTGTAACAAAGATTAAGTAACGATATTAAAAACCCCATAAAAATTACAAATAGTAGAGGATGTTTTCACTTATACGTAATACCAGAAAACTTTACCCTGAAACTGCGTTTTTAGACGATTTTTTTTAACACTAATATATGTATCTGATAAAACTCTCAATATTGCCTCATGACGCAAATGTTTCATTTTGTGAAATAACTCTTACATTTTTTTTTTATTTAAAGATATAGTAACGGTATGAGCAAGACCTGCAGCTGACGTTAATAAAAACACACAAAATTGAACAGTGTCACACAATTATTTCAACATTAAAAGTTCTAAGCTGTTAGGTTCTAAACTTTTCGTGAGCTGCAGTACCGCTGCGGAAAATTTTAAGTGACTAAAAGCACCCCACGTTTTTAACTGCTTAGTTCTTGATCTCGTTATTTTCCTGGAACAAATATTAACCTAATGCTATTATTATTCTAAACTTTTATTTAGACCTTTCAGTAGTTTTTGTGTGAAAGTGTAACGAACATCACACATACTCACAAACTTTCGCGTTCATGATATTAGCACAGTTTAGAGAAAAAACTACGACTTATTAGAAGGATAATAAGTTTAATATTAGTAAGGATTTAGCTTTTCGCCATATAATTTATCCAAAACATTGCTCAATTCAAAAACCAGAATACAATAGTGTATAATACAATAGTGTTTGCAGATATTTACTTGTTCGTTAGAATATCATACAAAGATGTGGTAGGTATTTTTCCAGGCAGGAAGTTTTTTTCTGCAAAGAGTCCCTACTACTACACTAACAATGCACCACATTGTCCACACTAGGATAAATACAAATGAAATTGTATCGTCGAGTCGTGAACTTTCTAACCTTGGTGAGGTTTGAGTTTTAATATTTATGTGTAGAATATTCTCGAGAGGGCGTGGGAACCCACCAATATGCGTCTACTGTCGTAATTCTGTCGTGTTTTTACAGATGGATGCTTTTGGTACTGTTTACTATATGCAGTCTATTCTGAAGTGTCTATGCAGCGGTTCATGTGGTTATTACTGATTGATCGATAGAAATATTAATTCATGTATTTTCGGAACATCATCAAACATTTTTAATTTAGACCGCTGAGTGCGGTTGAAACTTAAATCTGGCTGGACCAACGAAATCACGTATAATCTAAAGTTAATCATACAAACTTTGTGAATGTGTGGCTGTTTAGGATATTTGTTGCTCATATGTCGAAACGTCTGGACGGATTGGATTGAAATTTGGAATACAGGTAGAGTATAGTCTGGAATAACACTTTAAGTACTTTACTTACTAACATTTAATCTCGGCAGAACTGCAAGAAGGTAAATTACGCGGGCGAAACCGTGGGGCGTTGCTAGTTAATTATAAATGTATAACTCTACTAAGTACATTAGATTTCTATTATTACTAGAGTTAGACAATGTGTCATTTTAAATGACATGGTAAAGTGTTGCCTCATGTGTATAAATCGAGAGAAATTATAGGGCTTAGAGATATAACATCTTAGATCTCTGGGTGACGAGCGCAGTGCAGTACTAGGTAATGATTTGGTCTTCTCATGTTTCAATAGCTGTGTGTCACTGTGCTGTTATGTGGCAGGCATGTTGCTTACCATTACGCACATGTCCTGCTCGTCTCGTCACTCTATGCTAGAAAAAAAAAATTGCATGTCTTCAAACCGAGAAAGAATCAGTTTTGTCTGGGTAAGCACATTGCAACATAGACCAAATCGTTGCTTAAAATAAGGTGTGAAAGAGGTCAAGGAGTTACATATTGTCGATATAAAAAGCACATTCTGTACTTGGTTTCTATTATTTACTAGCGGTCCGTCCCGGCTTCGCTCGTCGTACTTAATATACAGCCTAGATCACTCAGGGATTACGTACATTTCAAACGGTGAAAGAATTTTTGAAATCGGTCCAGTAGCTTCTGAGATTAGCACGTTCAAAAAAACCTCCACAGCTTTATAATACATATTAGTACAGATGTAGAAGTGCAATATTTTTTTTGATCTATCTATCTATATATCAAACTTGGTGGTTCATGGCAAAGACGTGTTATTTCTCACGTTGGATTCACCCGAGCATATCTATCACTAAAAAAATGTCCTCAAAAAATTAAAATGAGTTTAGTAATAAACTATAAAATTGAAGCCTATTAATAAACCACGCTCTCTAATTGAACCAACAACGTTTAATGCTCCATAAAATGTATTCCCATTTTTATTCTTCAAAGGTAAGCTATTGTTTCAGGACAAGAGCGACTACTCTTATAAATCATTTATAACGTCTTCTGAAAGAGACAGTATGGATTTCTGGCACTGTGAAATATACAAATGTTCCCACTGCTGGGATTTGGGGTCTTATCTCTCAAGGCAAGGCCATAATCAACCACGCTGGCACCACCACCACGCATGACTTTCTAGTTTCTAGTTTCTAGGTACTTGTCGCTTTATTCACGATGTTTTTCTTCACCGTTTTTAAGTAAGGGACATTACGCACGTGACTTCGAAACAAAAATTATGGTCGCAATCAATTAACGTAGGTATATTAAGAATATTAATTATGAAGTTTTTCTATACAGTGCAACACGCAAGAATTGTCGACCTCATCATCATTATAAACAGCCCACTTAATGTTTTGTCTCGCACACAGATAATCTCAGCAATAATTAACCACGTTGCCTAAAAGTGAATGTATCGCAATCCATAAGAATTTGCGATTCGTTCGTTACAAAAACAACTTTCCGAATGATTCAGATCGTTTATTCACCATTACCACATGTTAGTCATACAAGGTTCGTCATAGATACAGGTAAGAAACAATATTAAAAATCAATACACGAAACAAACTTAATACACGAGATTTATAAAAATAAAAAACTTGAAATTCATTGCATCAAATACCTACTTTGTATCACAAAAATATAACAGGACCTCTCTCTATAAACACGAAAATTATTATTTAATGTTAAACAATAAAATAACATAATTTATATAAAAAAAATGGCAACATGTAATATTAATCAAAATATAGTTGACACAATACTTAATAACATGTTAATTGTTTCAGTTAAAGGTGTATCCTAAGTGTTTTAAACTAGTATTCTAAAGTTTACTGGAATAAGTCACTTTAAGCAAAGAGATAGCCGATTTTAACACTACTTTTTAAAGAAATTTTTGAGGTCATCTACCACCACCAGCACTGAGCCAGCTTCTTGCTTCGTCAGTTTTGATTATTTTCTTACGATAGAAGGCCCAGTCTCAGCAGTGAGAATATTTAGTGGGCTGTTTATGCCACAGCAAACATTAATTATTATTATGTGAAGATTAAATGCCCATACTGTGTGTATACTTTATGACAGATTAACAAAACAACAGCCACGACAATCTATCAACAGGGAGTCCGACAAGGAGCCCATTTAAGTAGACAAAAGCCAAAGCGAGAGACGATCTCGACTAAGCGAAGCGTTTCATATTATATTTATCTTTAATTATTACACAACGCAGAAAAAAAAAGTGAATGTCGATCCGTGGAATAATGACGTGATCGGGGGAGAACAAATAGCGATTTTCTTTTGTTGGCTTATTATTCTTCAGGGAGTTCATTATTTGGACCTGTTCTTCGAGAGCTTTGTGCCACTGGAGATGAAATAATACGATATTGTGGTGTGAAAAATAGGTATATTTATTACTAGCTGAACCCGCTACTTCGTTCGCGTAAGCAGATGTTACTGACGTATACATTAGTTGGAAGTATCGTCCGTCAAATATTTGGATAAGTAGTCATTGAAAACCCTTTGAGTTTGAGTGAATTTGTATTTCCACACAAAAATTTATTTAATTTTATCATCTTTATTTTTCTTTTTTTAAACAAAATCAAACATACTTAGTAAGGTTTCGTAGTATCGAACATAGCCGCAAGTGTTAAGTTTGTAGGATTTTTATAGGATACATTACGAAAAGTCTGAAGCTGATGTGCATGATCTGATTACCTACTTATCTCTTTTTATCCGCAAGCTGTTTTCTAACTGTTACCCGCGACTTCGCCCGCGTAAAATTTTGAACGAAGCCTGTGTGGAATCAAAATGATTAAAATTTTGAGTTTTAATGATAGGTTCTCAAGCAAGTTGAACCCGTAAATCTAAGCCAAGTCTTAGTGAAATGTTAATGTATGAATTTAATTGTAACACAGAAAAAAAAAAACAAGAACGAAAGAATCCAAATTTGGCATCAAAATCCTTTTAGCAGCAAAAACTTATTAGTACAATTTAGAATACCAGTAACGCCACCTAGTGATGAAAGAAAAAATACATACCACAATAGCAAAATATCGATTTAAATGGCCTTTAGTGCTTTTAGATTTAAACTGGCATTAGCGCCGTCTAATGAGAATATAATGTTGCTTGTTATTTTGATTGTGAACGCAAATCACCTGTATTATCTACGCCAAAACGTGTGCATATATTTTTCATTTTTGGCTTGTACCTTACCATCACATCAAGTTCCTTACGAAAATATATACTTATTATAGATTAATATGGAGTTAAGCGAAAATATAGACTTAGACCCCATGTGAAATTTTAGACTCTAAACTACCTGTGTTTCGTATGTCAACCCAATTCGTTGTGCCGTTTTGACGTGATAGTTAATATTTGTTTCCTTAGGGCCCATGCTTCTTTTCAGGTTGATAGGTAGTACATATATGTGGTATTTCAGACTATAAGTTATCTGTTTCAATTTTCAGCCGTTTCAATATGTTCAGCCGTTCCAACGTTGTCCTGTAACTGTAAATATTATGAATGTCAATGTTTGGATGTTTGTTACTTAATCATGGCGGAACGTATCAAGTGATCGGGCTGAAATTTGAAATACAATTAGATTATAGTCTGGAAGAACACATAGGCCAAACATTGCCTATGTATAGTTACTTATCTATATGTCCCTATGTGTTACTTAAGCTAAGCCAAGAATATGTTTCAAATTTTAACTCGATACATTCAGCCATTCCAACGTAATTAAGCAGCAAAAATTTAAATATTTATATAATATTAGGAATGGATAGAATATTACAAAATTTTTGAAAAAATAAAACCGGTCAAATGCCAGTGGAACTCGCGCGCGAAGGGTTCTGAACCATTAGCAAATAAAATGATTTTATAGTATGGGAGCCCCCTTAAAAATTTATTTTATTTTAATTAATTACATTTAAAGAGAACATAAAACTTAACATTATGTGAATAGTGAAAGCGTCAACCTGTGACAGGTACGTTATTAGTATCGAGCAAGAAACGGTAAAAAAGTCAAGTTTGTTGTATGGAAATAAGCCCCTCTAAAATATTTATTTTAGTTTTAGTATTTTTTGTTAAAGCAGCAATAGAAATACATCGTCTGCGAAAATTTCAACTGTCTAGCTATCACCGTTCTTGAGATACAGTCTGGTGACAGACGGAAGAATGGACGGACATCGAAGTCAGGTACGGAACCCTAACAACGGTCTGCTTCGGTTACCGAAGCTTGTTGAACACTACCTTTAAATTTTAAACAGTATTTGGAGTGAAATAATACGTTTTCTAATAAGTTACGGCTGGTCTAGCAAGCTACAGCTGACTTATTCGGGAGAACGCCGACTGTCGATCCGGAGACCCAGGGTTCAAAACCACGCGCACCACTATCTTTTCTGAGTCATGTTCGTAATGCCGGTAATTAAACGGTGAAGGAAAATATCGTGAGGAAACCGAAATGTACCTAGAATCTAAGTTCTAAGTCATATGTCATCCACCAACCGACACTGGGCCAGCGTGGTGGATTATAGCCTTGTCTCTCTCCTTGCGAGAGAAGGCCCCGACGTCCAGCAGTGGGAACATTTAATGGGTTGTTTATGCTGCTACTTATTATGCTGATATGTTTTCTCCAAAAGAACAAAAATTTACTTCAATGACAGTTAATTTAATTCTGTCGTTCGACTGACTAAATACAGACAAATCTAAGCTGATATTTGTTTTTTGTTGATATTTGAAAAATTACCTCCCTATTTTCGATATATAAGATCACCTCTGAAGTATTTTCTACCAAACAAAAAAAGAATTATCAAAATCAACTCACAATTAGCGGAGTTATCGTGTAAAATAAAACCAAATAAAAAAACATGCATCCTCCTCCTTTTTCCAAACAAAAATATATTTTTGACAATTATTTTGTCATTCAAGACGACGCGACGCGATCACGTGGGCACTTCTTGAATCTAGAATCTAGATATTCTGTGGATCGTCTGTGATACACAGAATATTTAGAAGTTAGTATGTACCGAACGCGCCGTGCGTGTCGTTATTATTTAATGTTTGTGTAATTTCCGAACCACCAAACCGATAATGTTCAAATTTTGATGGGACAATGTAAAAAATGTGTTCTTTCTAACAAAAAAAGAATTAATGAAATTAAACAACGCAAACATGAGTTACAACCAAATACACATTCTGACTTTCACCCCCTCCCGCAAGAAAACCGATCAGAATTTGGGGATCAAAAGTAGCCTACAGCAATTTCCTTAGTTTAAACTAAAATCATGCCAAGTTTCAGCTGAATTGAATCAGTAGTTTCGGCGTGATGCGTGATCCCTATACAGAAAGACAGACAGACAGACAGACAGACATGAAAGAAAAAAAATGCAGATTCGCCATCAGTATCGACTATGGAGTGCTCCAAAAAAATTTTTTTCAAAATATCTTCAATGTACAGAATTCGACCCGTTACAGTTTTATTATAAGTATAGATAAGAGGAACTAAAAGTTGACGCAAAATTAAAGAAAGGCTTATTCTATAATTATATTCTGTGGTACCTAGTCACACTGATATAGTTTTAGACTTTGATTGCATGTCTTTCGTATTTTCTAACTACAGATATTAAATTATTGTGTAATTAATTACAACTCATTTAAACGGCGAAAGGATAACATTGAGACGAAACAATTGAAAAGACTATTAATTAAGCATGGAAAAATGTAGTGGTAAGGCTTTTTGCTGAGTCCACTTACAATAGTCACAAACATTTCCAGTTATTCTAACAAATTCCAAGCAGTAATATGCAAACATTACTGTGTTCCAGTTTGAAGGGCAATTTTCCCAGAAGAATTACGGGGCTGAGAGACAAATTATCTAATATCTCTGGAGGACGACCGCAGTGCGGTGCAGTGATTTGGGTTCTTCTTGTTCTAAAAGTTGCGTGTCACTTGACTATTATGGGCAGGCTATTATAATTTACGAACACGTAATTGGAATGATGGAAATCAACACTATCGTCACTCTATCGTTTTAAAATAAACACCACCTACTTAGTTGAACCTTCGAAGTCAGATCTTGTCATAAGGGCATTTCATTTTGTCGGACAAGCCTGTCAATATAATTATTTCTTCTGAGATAATTATGATCTCATAATGGATTATGATTTTCACTCTCCAAATCCATCTCCAAATCCCAGAAGTGCGAACAAAAATGGGCTGTGTGTGTAACATAAGCAAAATCGTTTGATAACGAATCCATTTTTCAAAATAGGACAAGCGGTTTTTCTAAGCAATATCAACCAAATTAATAACAAAAAATACATATACGTCAATGAGATGTAACTAAAATTAATTGTTCTGGTTTTCAGATTATTTAAAGTAATCATTTTACGGTAACAAATCTGTTGGTTCGTGTAACAACAAAAGTCTTTCTATCAACATAAATGGAGATTCATATTTATGCCGAAAACATTTTCTCAGGGTAGGAATCGAATCCACAACCGACGGAGCAGGGCACAGATTATAAAATAAAGACTTTGTATTTATATTAGAGGTACGAGTATAATCAGCTCTCACTCACATTCACACTTGTGAGTTTAAGTAAACACGTTTACTCTCAGAGGATCAATCTATTCATAATCCAAGTACATAGTCCAATTTTAATTTCAAACTATGATTGCTTGACCAGTAAAAGTTCCAAACATAATCGCTCAGCTATAAACCGACTATAAACTTTCACTGATGAAAACTCGAAGGGTTGTAAAATTTAACGGCTCGCATTGTCTCTTGTGTGAAATTTAATTAGAAGAGTGTCGGAGTCGTGATGCGGTATTTTAATAATGTCCTGTGTAGAGTTGAGACACGTCGAATAATAATTTTTTTTTTTTTTTTTTAACTTTTATAGGTTTACACTTGACCGCCATCTCGCCTGATGTTAAACGATGATGCGGTCTACGATGAAGCGTGTTTACCTAGAAGAAACCGATTCACTCTCGATTTGAAGACACAAAGATTGTAACTATCGGGAAAAACCCTCTCAGGCAACGTAATTCGAGTTATCGCATGCCATTGGATCAGAACTCGAAATACTTACTTTAATTTTTTTTTTTAATGAAATGTGACGAGACGAGCAGTTATATCTCTAAGCCCTCTAATTAAAACCAGACCTAAATTACTTAATATTTGGAGAGTTTCTGTGCATAACTTTCTGACTATTAGAAATAATGTACCACGAGCGTCTAGAATAATTGCCATGTTTAAAACATTTCGCACTGATTTGTGGGAACAAACACCTCTTGAATGTTTGAAGTAGATTAAAATCAATTTAAAAACTTTCTTCTGTCACAAATGTGACATCAATCGAAGTCAAAGTGATAAAATTGAGTTTTATAATTCGGTGGTTAGCCATAACTTTGATCATACATCAATAATAACATTGAATTAGTGAATTGATGTAAATTGATTCGATATTGGTTTTCGTTATGCTTTGTGGACAAAGTATTGGGAATAATAACAGTACCAAAATAGGAAAGCTATTGTAAATTTAGTGAAGAATCATGTAACTTAGTGATTAATTGAAGTTATTCGATTAATTTACCAACGCGGCCATATTTATCAACGTGTTTCTCAACTCTAAATTGCCGCCCCTGAAGGACAATTTATTACTACAGCTTAATATGAGGTCGTTAAGTCGTGATATAAAGTTTTAATTTTGATGTGTTGACGATTTTGAACAATGAAGATTTTATTATAATCATCACTTGAACATCACCACAATGTCTTCAAAAGCCTACGTTGCAATGTAATTTTATGAATGTTGTTGCGTAGATTTTTTCATGCAGTTGCATGCTTAATTTGCTGATTTATATAACTTGAAAATGTTGAGATATTCATTGAAATTACTTTTGTTGTTTTGCCGCCTTTTAAATCTTTTTTAAATATTGATAGGTTTACACTGTTTGCCATCTCACCTGATGTCCTGTAATGATGCTTTCTATGATACATAGAGCATTTACATTCAAAGATTAGATTTTTTTTCACTTTAATCTTATTATCTACAGCTTGACTCGGGTAAATCAAGATCTGCGTTAGCCATACTAATGTATGTTTTTTGGGGTTTATTGGCAGTGTTTACTCGAAAATCGACTCTTTCGACAATAGAACTTAAAGAAGTAAAAAATGTAATAAGGTCAATAATATTAATAATACTGGGATTAGAGTTTTTAGCAATCAAACCATTTTTTTCTGAAAAAAAGTTATCTAGTAACTGGGCAAATCTGCGTGTATAATAAATATAAATTATCTAATAGATTAAAAAGTGGCGGTTGGAGAAGTAAGACCGACGACCGGGCTGAGTGGCGTATCATAGGGGCCTATGTCCAGCAGTGGACGAATACAGGTTGATGATGATGATGAATAGATTAAAAAGGACTATGCACTAGATCAAAACTAGCTTAAATTAATTAATTTTAAATTCGAAACAAAATAATTAGCTGTGCCAGTTACCATGACTAGCTTTATCACCAGTTGTCTTTATGTTAGCAGTCATTTGCGTGAAATTTATATTTTTCGCACAAAATTAAACAAAAAGTAGTGATGACGGTAACGTACTACCGAATACAAAAAAAAAACAATAGTCGTCTAGTGCTTAATTCGATTTTTTTCTCCTGAAAACCGTTCGTGATACAATAAATAATTGAATTTAATGCTTATCAATTTATAATTACCGAAAAAAAAAAAAAAAGAAAAAGCATAAATGTTACTTACCATCTTTGTTTATGAAAATAAATAAACTACTGTTTAGATAATTTGAAATTAAGTAATTACAAGCAGACCTCATATTTCACGTTTCAATTCTTTTTTTTTTTTTAAACAGGTTTTTTATGACGGGAAAATAGCAAAATACAGGGAACGGGAACTACGCGGCTAAAACCACAGATCACTGGAAGTGATATACCTAAGTGTTTTGTGCTGGAAATGATTCATATAGGATAGTTAGATAAACCCAAAGAAACAGCTATTATATAGCTATAAAAGTAGTTTACCAAGTCGTAACATACAATGTTGTATAAATGTAATGTAAATAAATGTTGTTAAATACAAAGTCAGCTGACCAAACTGAAGACCGATAGTGGTAACGTTGTCTCGTCGAAGCCTGAGATTTTGGAGGAGATTGAGAGGTTCTATGAACAGTTATACACCTCTACGCAAGCACAACCTGTCGTTAGCATGGCAAAAGACCCCAGAGCCAAGCTGACCCGACACTTTACCGAAGATATCCCAGAAGTCAGCCTGTATGAGATTAGGATGGCCCTCAAACAACTTAAAAACAACAAAGCACCTGGCGACGACGGAATTACGACTGAGCTTCTAAGAGCGGGTGGAAAACCGGTACTACAGCAAAGCCACAATGTCTGTCCGATTACAGGACCAGTGCACAAAACATATCCAGCTACAGAAAGGCGTGAGACAGGGAGATGTTATATCTCCGAAACTGTTCACTGCCGCGCTGGAAGATGTTTTCAAGCTACTGGACTGGAACGGATATGGCATCAATATCAACGGCGAATGCATCACTCACCTTCGGTTTGCCGACGACATAGTCATTGTGGCGGAGTCGATGGAGGACCTCGGTGCTATGCTCAGGGACCTCAGTAGAGTATCCCAACAGGTAGGTTTGAGGATGAATATGGACAAGACGAAGGTCATGTCAAATGTTCATGTCACCTGTACCGGTTATTGTTGGGAATACCACACTCGAAGTTGTTGACGAATACGTCTACCTGGGTCAAAAGATCCAATTAGGTAGATCCAACTTCGACAAAGAGGTCCAGCGAAGGATCCAACTCGGATGGGCAGCGTTCGGGAAACTTCGGCACATCTTTGAGTCCAAAATACCCCAATGCCTAAAGACGAAAGTCTTTAACCAGTGCGTGTTGCCAGTGATGACTTATGGAACTGAGACGTGGTCCTTCACTGTTGGTCTCATAACGAAGCTCAAAGTCACACAGCGAGCTATGGAGAGAGAGCTATGCTCGGAGTCTCTTTGCGCGACAGAATCCGTAATGAGGATATTCGCAAAAGAACGAAAGTGGCCGACATAGCTCAAAGAGTAAGCAAGCTGAAGTGGCAATGGGCAGGCCACATCGCTCGCAGAACTGACAACCGATGGGGAAAAAAGGTTCTTGAGTGGCGACCACGAACCGGGAGACGCAGTGTTGGACGGCCTCCCACTAGATGGACAGATGACCTCACAAAGGTCGCTGGAAACCGCTGGTTGCAGGTTGCGCAGGACCGTTCGTTATGGAAATCTAGGGGGGAGGCCTATGTTCAGCAGTGGACGTCTTGTGGCTGATGATGATGATGATGATGAACATACAATGTATAAACCATCTATTTCATCACATTTCACGTCACATACCAACCTCCATTCAATCTCCGTAAATAACGTCATCACAATAGATAAGGCCGTGACGCTTATCGCTACCATGACTTCCGTCATACGCACCACTCGCCCTCCCTTCAATGGCAGGCGAGCACGGATTAGCGTGGGGACGTATTCAGGATAGGCGCAAATAAAACAGGAAAATTAAATGAGTTCAAATTTCGATAATTTTATTCTACCGCCAAGCAATATCGTGGTTTGAAGGTCAATGTTTCCAGAGAAATTTCTGGGCTAAAGAGATAAAATCTAAAATCTCTGGGTAAGAACCGCAGTGTGGCGGTAGGCTGATATGCAAATAGCTAAGTGACACTTGACTGCTGTGGGAAACCTTGTTGCTTACCATCAAACATGTTTGTGTCTTCCTCAGTAATAGTCTGGAAGAAATCGCAATTAGCGACAAGGCAGCCAGTTATGGTACAGGTTATAAGTTTTTTATGTTTTTGTAATTTTAATTGTAAGCCAAGAAGTTAACGACAATGTAATTGCGGTTTTAACAAACATAAATTAGAACGGGCAACTTTTTCGGCCGTCGAAAAAGGTTAGATCTAATGCTATAGAGCTTAGATTAAGTGAATATTTGCAAATAAAATTACTTTTTTAGGGATGTATTATAAAGTGTTTCTGTCTGTTCCAATATACACGCCTAAGTTAACAACATCAGTTCGCTGCATTGCCACAAAATTTGCGAAAGAAACTAAAATAGAACTAAAACCGGTTAATATAAATAAAACATACTAAAATTTACCAATTTTATATCTTTTAAATGACTTGTTAAAACATTATGTTTGTAGTCCCCACGGTTCAGTCCCTGATTACGTCCACAGCTTAGCGGATTATTGTTACAGCCGGTTCAGTGCACGGCAAATCTTAGTTTGCAGTAGCAGGCTTAGTGATGGGACAAAGTGCCGGCACACGATAGCATTAGGCAACATCGTGTTAAGATACAACTACAATAGTAGACGTTACGCCGGCTATTAAAATGGAACGGAGTTCCTTACGCTAGGTTAGAAGGAGACTGGGATTTTGCTGCACTTCCAAACTAAAGAAATTTCGAGGCTAAAACCGTAAGAAAAATATAATATAACGGAACTGACCAGTGTTGCCAACATCGTTTTTCAGATTATCGTACCTTAAATAACAAAATTATGTAATACTAAATTATGCGATATTTATTTTTGCAAATTGTTTTGTTCCTATATTATCCAAATGCACTTCGTTCGTACCTGATTTCCCATGACACCACAGTTTTTTAATATGTATTATGTAAGTCTTGAAACAACGACACCAGTTTATTGCAACTAAACCTACGAATTTTGTTTCAAATTTCGTTAAGTTATTCGGTAAGTTTTACAATTGACGGCGTTATCGTGTAAAATACATACAAAATAAAAGTGGTCAAGTGCGAGTCGAACTCGCCCATGAAGGCGTCCGTAGTAGCAAGTAACATAATGTAAAAGTTCTTATAGTTCGTTGTTTTATCAATAGTGAATTTATGACGTATATATTAAAATAAAACTACTTACTAGATCTCATTCAAACCATTAGTTTTTGTCATTCTCTCGAAACCTCAATATCATTTTTGAAGACCTATTTATTCATAGATTTCATACACGTATGGTTTTGATGGAAAAAAATGTAAGTTTCAGTACTAAGTATGGGACACCCCCAAAATTTATTGTTTTTTCTATTTTTTGCATGGAAATCTTAATGCGGTTACCAAGTTTCAATAGTATAGGTCTTATAGTTTCAGAGAAAAGTGGCTGTGACAAACGGACGGACAGACAGACAGGCATAATGAATCTATAAGGGTCCCGTTTTATGCCATTTGCCTACGGGACCCTAAAAACACCATACAATACAACCGTATTGAGAACTTCCTCTTTTTTCAAGTCAGTTAAAAATACATTAAATAAATAAAAAATCATTTACTACAAAGTTATTAACACACACGCATAAAAATACTCTTTTGTTTATTGTCACATCACATACTTATGTGGTCAAATCATAAATAGATTAATATTGCTTTGCGGTCGAATTTCGAAGACTAGTAATAAATAATAATGATAGCAATTACTTTATATCAGTTTATTCTGTGACCCTTTCTAATACCAAAGAGTTTACATATACTACGTATAGAGTTAGATTTTCCGCACGGTTCCTTGTGTTGCCTTGCCTGTGTTTGTGCAAACTTTATATGGCAACAGAGTAATGTGCCGCGACAAAAGTATGACACTTCCACAAGAGCGACAAGGCAAGAAAGATGGTACCCGTGTTTTCGGTGTAAAGAGTTTGTGCCAACTCTATACGTAGTATATGTAAAATCTTTGACTAGTACCTTTCGCTGTGTGATGTATACTCATATAACTAGCTCTCTTCAAATGATGGGTTGTCTCTCACATCGCTTGCCTTTTTACGATATGAAGAGATCATTTTGAACGATACGCCCACGACGATTTTTCACTACGATGTGTCACGTGTGAATAGATCTGTAACAAGTTTTCCATATCGAGAGATCTGATTTTTTGCTTTGAAAGGCTTCACTAAATATTTCGAGAACTTTTATGGGTGGAAATTACTTTAACAATATGACGCCTACATGTCTGATAAGTTTTAATAATCTTAATATTATAAATGTGAAAGTTAGATGGTTTGGATGTTTGTTGCTCAATCAAGCCACCTGAATCGAAATCGAAAAACCGCCGGAATGAGCCGTTCTGAAATTTGAAACACAGATTATATTCTGGAGTCTGGAATAATACATAGATTGCTTTCCATTCCAGGAAAATATCGGAAACGGGAAGTAGGCGACGGAAACCGCGGAACGTTGCTTGTATTGCATATATGGATTATAACTTATTATGAAACAATAACGGATTATCTAAATTATAGACAGGGAAACAAGTATTGGTCTTCTATCTTACTAATATCATAAATGTCAAAGTTTGGATTTTTCTTGCTCTATCACATCGTAACGTCTGGACAAATCAGGTTGATATTTGGAATATAGTTTAATTATAATCTGGGAGGTCACATAGGATACTTTTTAGTTTTGAATAATTTTTACACCAATTTGCTACCTTTATTTATTAGTAGAAATATATAAATAGCAAAGCATTAGACCACACTTGTACTGCAAAAGCCAAATAAGTAATATAATTTATGTATAATTTAAATACAAACGTAGTTGTGATTATATTTTATTACATATTATAAACTCTGTACAAACATTCCGTATTCATCACATAAATGCATAATCTGGGTGGATATCAAACCCAGGACCCTTTGTCACTGGTTCAGTGAGCAAATCACTATCGACTAAGCCACAACGTCAATCAAATTGATTTTTAAATAGTCGTGACATTGTTTAAATAAACTAACTTGATTTGTATTCTAAGTCTAGGTGTAATTACATAGCTTTACAACTCTGATGCAATAGAAACGAAAATCTGAACTAAACCAAGCTTATACAGTGAATACTAAATAGCTCCCTCACAGGATACCTTTGAAATTATGACTGCAACTTAGATCGATGTTGTATACAAATTCCAGACGCGTAATATAATAACCCAAGTTTCCTAACAGAGTAGTACACAAATCTATGCAACGATAAAGCTTGCAGTAGACAAGTATTACAACACCAAGGAACTCTTGCGATACCCATCACCGATCAAATGCCAACACAAAATTATGCGTTTTCAGACAAGTAAACGTTTATTAATAAAATATATGATAGATGGCTCTTGTCTTAAACGTATTCTATCTTAATTAATGCAAATTGAGCTAATTTAGCTTTTGTTTCGATTTATTGATATGGTGTCTTCATGCTCCAATAGCTGCGTGTCACTGTGCTGTTATGTGTTCATCATCAGGCGTATGTCCTGCTTGTATTGTCACTATGTACTACAAAAAAAATTACAGAATTTGCCTTACATAATTTTTAAAGTGCACTATATTAAGTTCCACTTGGAAAATCCGAACCAAAAAAGGTGCCGTATGTCTACTAACATATTGTTATATATATACCTCTATTTTTCTTTCTTACTCCATTTCTCGTACAGATTAATCTATTGTTATTCATTGTCATCATCATCGTCCTCTCTCGGATGTGCACTCTATAAAATCAAACAATAAATAGCTATTTATTGTTTAAATTTGTACAATTAAAGTAACAAAATTGAATCAATGTAAAATTTATTTTGATGAACAATAATTATTGCTAATCATTATAATATTTGTATATATTGTAATATGTATGTTTTTATGTAATTTTAAAAAAATATTGTACAAAACTTAAGGAAATAAATAAATACGTGAATAATATATAATTATAATTAGGGGCGCTATTGCGTACCATTACTACATATAAAAAATATACCTACAAACGTATTGAGAACTCTTCTCTTTCTTCGGTCGGTCGGTTAAAAGTCGATTAAAACTCAGTCATCAGATTGTAAAAAATGTTCTTTCAATTAATAGTAACATTTTATTAATATCAAAATGGCATAATTAAATTGTGTCGTTATAGGCAAATGTGAGCTAATGTGTTGACTGAAATGTTCACTTATTACAGTCCACTGATTGGTGGTCGTTGCCGGTGTATGGTTAGCTAACAGAATAACAAGTATGACGTTATAACATATGGGTAGCAGTGCTAGGATGTGAAATGGTTTCATTACGGCTTGGTTATGTCTGGCTTGTACCTTCATGCCCCCTTTTACCTACGTCTGGATAAAGGTTGGGCGTCTATTCGCTAAATGCGAGACAGTTATGCGGTACGCGGGGAAAATGTCGTCCAAGCTGCTATGTGAAGGTGCTATGTGCATAAACATAAACAAACCACTTTATCATTGTAATGTTCCCACAGCTGTGACACAGGGGTTTCTCTCACAAAGAACAAAAGTCATCACAATCCACCTCGGCGACCAAAATATTTGTGATAGCAAATTAATCAAATTAGAACACGTCTATGAACGATTTATTTTGTGACATATCTTTGATATTTTACCTCATTTCTGAACAGTTGAAGTAAATAGTATTGACTAACTTATAGGCACATCGGCTCTTAAAATATTCTCATAATCGTACCTGTAAAATCAAAGCTTACATAAACATGTCCACTTATTAGTTCTCGGAGACATTAAAAGTACTATTAATACACATATTTTTGTATAACTACAATAAATATTCATACATTTTTATAAAGGAGATATGCAAACAAAATACGTTTTAATACATTTTTATGCAATAGAAAAAAAAGCGCATTTTTTCTCAATGTTACTAAGTTCGGCTTCCAATCGAATCGATCCCGTTAAGTAACTATCGAGGATATTATTTTTTAAACTTGTAGTTAAAATGTCTAAATAGTAAAGTGAACTCAAACTTTTTGAAACCGTAATACGAGTACGTATGTTTTATTTTTAGAAATGTGTAGTAGTAGAATTCATTTCCGAGTCTGCCTGGGAAAGTACCACACCTTTGCCAGTTATTCTTCTACCAAGCAGTCTGGTTTGAAGACCAATATTTACAGAGAAAAAACAGGATAAAGAAATATTTTCTATCTCCATGTGATGAGCTCAGTGTACAGCTGAGCAGTGATTTGTGCTATTATGTATGTATTTGTGATATTATGTTCATGAATGTGGCGCTTACCACGAGGCACGGGACTTGCTCGTCTAGTCTTTCAATATTATTATTTTACATTTGTTGTATTATTATTTTTGATATATCTTTCATAAATTAATCGCTATTTCCAAAAACAATTTTTGAATTGCAAGTTTTTCCCAGACGTAGGATCTAAAAATCATCTGTTAAAGCGTGCTTAGAACCATCGTTTGCTGCAAAATAGTAAAAATATTTTTAAAATGTAATGTTATAGTTCTGAAGAATAAGTTATTCATCAAGTAAAGAGCGTAGAACTCGAGTCCCTAAGCGTTTGTACGTGTTAGACATCAGTAAAATTAACTTTTAAATTTCACAAAATTAATATTTCAAAGTCATTATATTCCCTTCATAAACATTAATTAAACTGCAGACTCATTTCACTACTTTCTTCGATATTCTTAGAGAAATCGTCTGGGACCCGTTTTACTTTCAATTTAATACATTTAAAGTACTATCTATTATACAAAACCTTAGCTTTTTTTGTGTAAATGGTAAATGTAATAGTTAGTTTCCCAATATTTTACGTTAAATGGGCAATCTGAATATGATTTTTTCTAATTACTTAAGTGCTCTTTATCATAAAATGCATAGACGACATGGCGGTCAAGTACAAACCGTTTCGTTTAAAAAATGCACATAACTTTACTGTGGATAATGTGGTGTTATTCGGTTAGAGAAAAAGGACTTTACCTTTAAGCAGGAGTAGAAAGTCTGGAAATTATCAGGTCACTATCCTAACCCGCTAGGTTTGGTCACAATGACCCATGTTTTTTTTTTAAATTCGGGTATTTAAGAAAATAATAGCGAAATGTTATCACGCTTCTCAGTAGTTGCAGTTAGTGCTACGCCTCCCTCGTTTATTATGTCGACTTTATAGACGGTTAAACAACAAAAAGGTATATATGACCCAAATATACATACGAATACCTATACCATTTCGTGCTAATTACGTTTTTTTTTCATTTATTGAAAGGGCTTTGTCGCTACGCGACCATATCGCCCTGTAATTCAAAATCATAATTACAACACAAAAACAATGTCTTAAAAATAAATATGACTATTTCTTTAAGCCAAGAACCACTAGGTTATGTAACATAAGCGCTGTGTCGGTATCCAGGGAAGACAAGATAATTACGTTGAGTTCATTCTTACACAGACTGACAGTGCACACTCTCTCGAAAATGTTTGCAATTAAAAAACGACGCCATTTTAATTTCCCATTCATTTGATAGTCATGACATAAGTACGCGTAATGGTAAGCAACTATTAGGCTCCCCATAACATAACAGTGTCACGCAACTATCAGAATATCAAACGTCCGAATAGTTTCCAATTTGCAATTTTGCTACGCTGCGCTCGTCACTTAGAGCGCTCGTCATCATCATCTGGAAAGATTGTCTTTCAAACTAGAAGACAGTAATATTTGCACATTACTGCTTAGAATATAATAATTGGTTAAGTTGTATCCTCAGGCAGACTCTGCGAAAAGTACTATGTCATTTACGATTCATTTTGGGCTTGCGATAAATAATATCTTTTAATCTCAAACTTAATAGTTTGATTGTTCGCCCAATACGAAATATACGAAGTACGCGACTAAATTCTGGGCTTATATGCAGTCTCGTAAAATTAATATGTAGGGAGTGGTCTTACTGAATGTGGGCAGTATTATACAGGGTACTAATAGACATAGTTCGCAAACAGCGGGTTAATATTATTACGTTCACTATCACAAAAACCTAAATTGTTGTGATATTAATAAATGTCATACGATAGTTAAGTGTATTAATAAGACGTTTTTTTGTCAATAGATTAGAGTGATGGGGTAATTAGGACGTGTGCTTAATGGTAAGTAGCACATCTGCCCAGTGTCACGCAGCTATTGTAACTTCAAGTATCCAAATCATTACCTATACCACTGCGCTCATCACCCAGAGATATGAGTTGTTTTCCCCTGTAATTTATCTGGAAATATTTCTCTTTAATCTGGCACAATGTGATGTTTGCACATTACTGGTCCGCAGTAGAATAACTAGCAAATGTGTTGGTTAGTTAAATTGACTTTAAATACTTGACAAATATGTTTTTACAATGTTATGCACCTGAAATAGGCTCAAGAGAAATAAGTCCGTTATATCTAATATATAAAATTCTCGTGTCACAGTTTTTGTTGCCATACTCCTCCGAAACGGCTTGACCGATTTTGATGATTTTTTTTGTCCTTATCTGGTATCTATGAGAATCGGCCAACATCTATTTTTCATCCCCCTAAATGTTAGGGGTAGTCCACCCCTAAATTTTTTATTTTATTTTTTAGACAAAATTTTTAATTTCTATTATTTTATGATACAACATACAAAAATACATACAATGCTCAATTTTTACCATTCTACGATCAACCCTTATTTTTTTAATAGCCATTTTAGTAATTTAATAATTTTTCCTCTCCGGTCGAAAACTGATCAATCGTCATTTAATTAGTCATCCCCGCCAGTTGTCTACAGGTGTCACTTCTGACCCAGTAAACAGCACGATAATTTGGGGATCAAAAGTAGTCTATAGCATATATATAGTTAGTACACGGTAATCTCGGGAACTATCGGACCGATTTAAAAAATCATTCACCGTTCTTTCATATGTACGTAATCCTTGAATGATGTAGGTCATATATATGTACCACGGGCGAAGCCGGGGCGGGCCGCTAGTCTAATATATAAAATTCTCGTGTCACAGTTTTTGTTGCCATACTCCTCCGAAACGGCTTGACCGATTTTGATGATTTTTTTTGTCCTTATCTGGTATCTATGAGAATCGGCCAACATCTATTTTTCATCCCCCTAAATGTTAGGGGTAGTCCACCCCTAAATTTTTATTTTATTTTTAGACAAAATTTTTAATTTATATTATTTTATGATACAACATACAAAAAAATACATACAATGCTCAATTTTACCATTCTACGATCAACCCTTATTTTTAATAGCCATTTTAGTAATTTAATCATTTTTCCTCTCCGGTCGAAAACTGATCAATCGTCATTTAATTAGTCATCCCCGCCAGTTGTCTACAGGTGTCACTTCTGACCCAGTAAACAGCACGATAATTTGGGGATCAAAAGTAGTCTATAGCATAAATATAGTTAGTACACGGTAATCTCGGGAACTATCGGACCGATTTAAAAAAATCATTCACCGTTCTTTCATATGTACGTAATCCTTGAATGATGTAGGTTATATATATGTACCACGGGCGAAGCCGGGGCGGGCCGCTAGTATATATATATATTTAATAAAGAGTGACGAGACGATCAGGACATGTGCCTGATGGTAAGCAACATGCCTGCCACATAACAGCACAGTGACAAGCAGCTATTGGAACATGCAGAGTCCAAATCATTACCTAGCACTGCACTGCGCTCGTCACCCAGAGATCTAAGATCTTATATCTCTAAGCCCTGTAATTTATCTGGAAACATTGCCCTTCAAACCGGAACACAGTAATGTTTGCACATTACTGCTTGGCGGTGTGGTATTTCCCCAGGCGGACTCTGCCAAGAGTCCTACCACTACAACAGATATATATAATATAAATTAGAGTTTGCTAAGCCACACGTATGATTATTGTTACACGAGATGGCGTTGGTTTATTCGAACATTGATTTTATTTTCGTTTGTTTATTTGAACATTGATCTATACAACTAAAATAAATAATATGAAATTGGTTGATTCTCCAGTTTGCGCGAAATATGTTTATCACATTGTGATAAAGCTAGTTTGATTCATAGAAGGACATAATTCACAGAAAAAAGTAAAAAAAAAAATTCAATAAAATAAATTTAAAATAAAAATTAAATTTTAATAAAATAAAGTCAAATAAAATTGACACAAAAATTGTTAAACTGTAACGCTGATAATACAAGCATTGAGTACAAGCATTGTATGCAATTCGTCGTATTGTTATCTCGTAAATATTTTCGTCCACAGCTACCGGACTACACAGGGTTGTGGGAAGGGTAGACTGAGAACCGCAGACTTTATGTCCTCAGACCGGTCTAGAATTATTAATTAACCGAATGGTGATTGCATTCCTTTACTTGCGGTGGACGCAGTTATTTCTCTTGAATTAATAATCTTCAGTACCTATAATAGGTTTTATTCTACGTCTACATGATCGATTGGCTGGTAGAGCGGTGACAGCTCATTAAAGTCGTGAAATTAGCTGTGAGTTCGGGGAAATATTATACTCTAAGACACAAAAATGCATGGGTTTCATTTCTGCTGAGCAGGAGACTGGAGTTTTGTGAAGAAAAATCACCGTAAGGAATTTTAGAAAATCTAACGAGTGTTAAGTTTTACTTGTCCAGCGTTTCTTTTTTATTTGGAATAGACTCACAATACAAGCAAAATATGCGCCTCATGATAAGGAAAATACCTGCCTGCTCATAGCAGCACAGTGTCACACAACGAGACAATCAAACTAGAGATCAAGAAAGCACCACCAAGCCCCGATGCGGCCACCTGGTAGGGGTTACGAGGCTGACCACCAGGCCCAGTACACCGTTAAGTCCTTGAACCCAAGACCCAAGAGCCCGAATCCGGTAAAGAAGGCCATACTTAGGACCGGTTCTCAAGTTACCCCAATGGAATTTAACTAGGAAGATAAACAGAGAGCAGCCGTTTTAACACCAAGAGTCCAAATCAATTTGAACCGTGAGAGATATAAGATGACATCTTTTAACATCATAATTTTTCTGGAAACGTTGTCCTTCAAACCGAAATAAATTTATGTTTGTATTTTGCTGTAAGGTCGTAAAATAACTGATTAGTATGTGATACTTCCCCAGAGGTACTCTGCAAAGAGTACTAAATTAGAGTAATAAATTACGGTCAAATACTCGTATTACCTACATACGCTCATCTACATACTTTTACTAGCTTTTATGCCTGTCCCGATGTTTGTTATGAAATCTCGCAAAATTTTGTCTACTTTCCAATTATTTATTGAACTGAAATTTTTCATTAATAGCTGCGTGACAGTGTAATTATAGTGTCTTGGTGCTGAGCTGATGAAGTTAAAAGATAGCCAAAGGAACTTTGCAATTAAACGACACAACCTCATCAAATCAGGGATCATTTACATCGTCTTGACGAGTAGTTTGTCTTTCAACAGTAACCAGGATCTGATGATAGTGCTGAAAGATGGCCATTACATTTTTAGTTCTCTTTTATTGACAAGTAATAAAGCTTGTTTTTTTAGATCTTGTTCTATGAAATTTGATCCCGCGCTGGGCGAGTTAAACCTTCGCCTGCAACCACAGATTCAATACCTTGTTGATCGGCGATGAAACGAATCTCGCTAACGTTCACAACTCACCAGCGGAGGCGCAGGACGAGGTAAAAAGCCGCGCTGTGATAAGCCGAATATCCGCGTAACATGCACTACTTTCCACAAATGGTCGGACAAAACGAGATAGAGTTATGCAAACTTCTAAGGACAGGGCAGGATGTAAAGAATGACATCAACGGGTTCTCAATTCGTTTTTTTTTTAATGCTCGTTTTAATTTTGTACATTGAGGATGTTATGTTTTTTCTAATTAAATTAAATTACTTACTTGTGAAATGTATACTACTACCGTCCTTTGTAAAGCTGGATATCCTGCAATTTTTTCCGCACCATTTCACTGAGCAGAAACCCATATTTTATATTTCTTTTACGTTTTTTTGCCAGCACTCTTTCAGTCGAAATCAAAAGCCTAACTTAACTCACAGTAGGTATAGTGCAACTATGCTAATAAAACGCTAAAGCAGAGCAGTCGTACGATTAGTCAAATGGGTATATTGTCTTTGCCTGCGACATTTACGGTGTCGCCTCTCTATCTTTTTCGAGGTCCCTACTTGCCTCGTGTTCCTCTAAGCGCTGACGTATGGTGCTTATTTACACATTATTAGTATGGCGAAAATATATTCGTTACTTATACATACGTTTACATTTGGTTTAAAGGTTTGTTTGTACACGATTTCACGCAGTAACAAAGTGAACAACGCACCAACTTGATTTCCGGTATTAACATTTAATATTGAGTATCGTTTTGATGAACAACGAATAACATACGTCAACAAGTTGTTAACATCTTAACAAAAGAATAATTTTGAATTGAACTACGTGCAAGTTTTGTAATTTCTTTTTCCTCCAATTAATATTATTTACTTTGAACTTTACTTTTTGGAAACGTAAGGCAAATAACACTAATTTCATATAGGCAAATGTTTGTGGGTTTATGTGTATATTTGTTCCCGCGGCTGAACAAATTTCAATGAAATTAAATTGATATTATTATTATTATTTTTTAAACTTTTATAGGTTTACACTTGACCGCCATCTCGCCTGATGTTAAGCGACGATGCGGTCTACGATGGAGCGTGTTTACCTAGAAGAAACCGATTCACTCTCGATTTGAAGACACAAAGATTGTAACCATCGGGGAAAACCCACTCAGGCAACGTATTCCACAGCCTAGACGTCCTTATCACAAAAGTAGAGTCAAATCTCTTCGTTCGTGTCTTTGGAACTTCAACCATGAAACGATGTCGCTTTTTCGAGCTACGTGCATTCCGATAGAAAAAAGGGCAAGGTGGTATCAGATCATGCAAATCAGTCGCACACTCTCCAAAGTGTATCCGATAAAAAACCGATAGGCTGGCAATTTTTCGGCGATGATCAAGACTTTGTAGTCTTTTTCGCATAAGAGAGTCATTGCCTATGAGCCTTTTGGCACGTCTATCGATCGATTCCAGGGCCTCCAGCTGATACTTAGCTGATCCATGCCAAAGGTGCGAACAGTACTCCATACAAGAGCGAATCTGTGCTTGATACAATGTGAGCAACTGTTCAGAGTTGAAGTACCTTCGCACCTTTGAGAGGACACCTAGTTTTTTGGCAGCTAATTTAGCCTTGGACTCGATATACGAGCCAAAGTTGAGCGTGGATGTCAAAGTAACGCCCAAAAGCTCAAGACGGTCAGAAACTGGCACAGATACACCACGAAAAGTAGGAGTCAGTTGGAATGGACTCCTTTTTGCGGAGAACAGACACGCCTGCGTCTTACTCTCGTTGAACTTGACCAGATTGGCATCACCCCATTCAGACACCGCCTCAAGGGTCAAGCTCAAACGTTCAATCAAACTCTCTCTCAGTACCTGGGTTTGCTGCCCACTGGCTCTCGCGCTAGATATGTAGCTCTCTACAACGGTGCTATCATCTGCGTACCCAAAGATACCGGGCTTCTACAGATCATTAATATGTTGCAGGAAAAGTGTCGCAGAGAGTACCGACCCTTGAGGGACTCCAGCATTGATAGCCATTTGATCCGACGAGCAGCCATCAATGACGACTCGTATGGATCGATCCCTCAAGAAGTCTGATATCCACGCAATAAACCCAGGAGACAAACCATAACTTGAAAGCTTGCTTATAAGGCCATCATGCCAAACCCTGTCGAAAGCTTTCGAGATATCCAGGGAGACTGCAAGTGCTTCCCCGTGTTTCTCAATAGCTTCACTCCAGATGTGAGTGAAGTACTCCATTAAGTACATAACACCGTGATATAACACACACAACAACAATTCCACATAGGCAACTTTTAATCCCCTTAAAGTTAGTGATTGTTAAGCCACAGATTACACCGCACGACTACTTCACTTTAGTTACTAGCTGCTAGTGTGATTGAAAAAAAAACTAAATATATTTACAAGCTAGCCGTCACCTGCGGTTTTACCCGCGTAGTTCTCGTTCCCGAAGTTTTCTCGTGATGAAAAGTAGCCGATATGCTATTGCAAACCATAAACTATCAATGTGTACCAAATTTCAAACCGACCCGTTCCGCCGTTGCTACGTGATTGAGCAACAAACACACGAACTCATGCATTTGTAACTATTGTAGGATTTCATTTTACATATTATAAATACCTAAGTTTTAATTTTTGAATAACAAACAACAAGAAAGGATTTTGATTCCCTCACCAATTCATTCGAAGCACCTTTTGATCCGATTTTAATGAAAATGCGGTTTCCATACATCTACATTTCCTCACAAAGGCGCCTTACAAAAGTGAACAAAAGCTCGTCTCGCGTCAAATTTACATTAATATAAGATTTTCTTATTAACAATGCTTAAATAGGTTCATTCAGACGCTTCCGCGCCGTCAAACAATTTGTTTGACGAGTGTAAGTAATGCCGCGTGCCTTGCGGTGGACGGATTCAGGGAAGGGGTGAATTCGACCATCATAAGACACAAATACTTAACTTTACCCTGTCTTATAATTGTATAAATTGCTAAAGATTTAAGTTCGTATGTTTCATGCAAGAACTCTAATTCTCAAGTCATTACTGGCTACGTTTCATGATGGTTTTCGCGAGTAAGCTTGTATATTTTTCCTACCAAGGCTCTTAAAGTAACTTTAGCAAAAACCTTGTACAAAAAAAAATGTATTTTTGTTGAAATTATTACAAAAGAAATCATTATATAGGTATACACTATCATTATTTTCAACAAAACCTGATCTCTGTTTCACCAATTTTCCCATAGAAATCCCTTTATTGTTACATTCTTTCGAAAACGCATGTGTCTTCCGCTACTACGCACTTAGCCAGCGGGGAAGATCTTAGTATTGACTCTCTCCTTGTGAACTGAGTCCCACTTGGAACATAAAGTAGGTTGCTAATATTTATGTCACACAGTAATGACATAAATAGTAAAAAGTGATAACCACGCATATGCTACATCAACATTTAAAAAGTCTTTTAAGTCAGCAACTAAAAGTTTTACAAAGAAAAATTAGTTTTCTCCTTAATGAAGATATTTCATTACAAAATAAACAATTTCAAAGAAAATTTGATCCTCGGTTAAAAAAGTGGCCTTGAAAAAGTTAATAAACCATAACGACAGTGTAATTTAGTAAAAATGTCGATGTTTTTCACGTCAAACAAAAACTCAATAATGGGTGACAAAATTGGGCTGAAGTCAAGTAATACGCCAGTTACACTATTAAACGCCTATCTCTGGCGTAGTTTCTCCAGTTCGTCCAACCCACCTTGCTAAGCTAACTTGATTACGTCCACGATGTCTTGTTAAAATCAAAATTTAAATTCGAAGAGTCCCAAAGCGAATAGGTGAAACGAAATAAATATGAATATGAATGGGGAATCAGACAAGTGCTCCGAGCGGGTTGCGAATTATTAACTTTTCGAGTGTACTCGGTACCGTCGGGAGGAAAATCTTGGTTTTTCCGTCTACTACCTATTTTGAAGACGAAAACCAAGTTTTTCGTCAAGTGGCTACGTCTAACAAGCTTGTCATCTCGTAGTGTAAGTGGCTGCTTAAAAGCAACTTACAAATTTGACTTGCAATAATGTTTTATGGTCAATTGTTAGAGTTAATTGAACTCAAAATGCTAAAATTCCGTGGTAACATAAACAAAGTCGTAATGAATTAAATAAAATGTCCACCAATATTTATTTATTTACTGTGTAATAAATAAATATTGGTGGACATTCCACACACAACACCACCTGACCCAAACTAAACAAAGCTTGTACTACGGAAGCCAGATACTATATAACACTAATATATTTTTAAATACATACGTATCATACAAAGAAAACCCCCAGGCACAGTACAAATATTTGTATTCATAATACAAATATTTGCACTGGGTGGGGATCAAACCTATGGTTCACGGCTTCGCAGGCAGACTCGCTACAAACTAAGCCACCAAGCCAGCCATGTAACATAAATGAAGTCGTGATAGCACAGTGGTGAAAACTACCGGTTTTAGATTTGATCTTCGCCTGCATATCGCAGTAGGTACTTTTCCACGGTCAGATGTACTAGGTTATGAATACTGTCAAGTCTTTCATCTACTACTCGTAGTTTACCACTAGCTTTAACGGTGAAGGAAATTATCTTAACGACATGCCCAAAATGAGGTAAAGGAATGGAAAGATTTTGATTTTAAGCTATTGCATAGCTTTTAACGCGGGCCTGGGGACCGAATTTTAGGGATTCTCTTTCTTTTTTCCTTGTCAGCGACGGTCTTTAGTTCTAAAGTAGCTTATATATAAATTATAATAATAGTAAAAATATAAAGTAGCTTATTTATGCCTTATTATATTACTGTACAATGCATTTATTTTATGTGTGGCTTCGCTATATCAAATAAAATATTCATATACTTAAACTTAAAGAAGCAATCAATTAATGTAGTTCTTCAATTGAACCCATTTTTTTAATCATTTATTCGAAGAACACTTGTTAGCGTCATTTACAATTACGAGTAAAAGCAAATAAACTGTACAGGAATAAAAATCTGTGTTTACTTTGTTATCAAGTACCATTTGAGGTTTAACAGTATTACTATTTGTTAAATTATTATTCGTTTACATTACTTACTGTTTAATTTTTGCTAAATAATAAACGTGCAATGACATATTGTCTTTTAACATAAACATTATAGTTACGTAAGTAAATGAAAATCATAGGCTTCAGCAACCTATTACTTATTATAGCGTAACGGATTGAGCCACACAACTAATTGTAATTCAAAAACCTAAACAAACCAACTTTCTTGACTACATTATTTTAACCAATGAATTGAAGCAAATGAATCTACAAATAAACTTTAGATACAGCGTTTACAAGAAACAACTTATTGTGTAAGCTGTACACAGAGCAGACATCTTGAAACCATCCAGATAGGCCGACAGACAATTTGGCAAAACGTATAATTTTAACCCACGGCAAGGGTTGACCGACGTTAGCAGAATCACAAGTGTCTAAGGCTTTGTTTTCACGAGCGTTTATACTGTAATGTCACTACAAAAAGAAATAAATGAGAAACACAACTGTAACACTACTAAAAACAAGAAAAAAAAATTTTTTTTTATTATTTTCCGCTCCTGATTTAAATTACATTTAATGTAACAGTCGCAATACTTGTTGTAGAAATGAATTTGAGGTGTAAGATGTTTATAATACGTATTATAAATATCTTACAGCTCTTATCTGTATTATTTATTTATGTTTTTAACCCCCGACCAAAAAAAGGGGTGTTATAAGTTTGACGTCGATGTCTGTCTGTCTGTCTGTCTGTCTATCTGTCTGTCTGTCTGTCTGTCTGTGTGTCTGTCTGTCTGTCTGTGTGTGTGTCTGTCTGTGGCACCGTAGAGCTCAAACGGATGGGCCGATTTCGATGCGGTTTTTTTATTTGAAGGTTAATATCCGTGCGGATGTTCTTAGCTATGTTTGGTTAATATCGATTCAAAATGGCCGCCTCCACAAAATGGCGGACAAAATATTTCTTCACAACCTACCTCAATATGGGTATCAAATGAAAGGGCTTGAATAGTAGAATACTATACACTATAACAAATTTCAAATCCAAGATGGCGGCCACCACAAAATGCCGAATTGTATTATTTTTTCACTACTAACTCAATATGGGTATCAAATGAAAGGGCTTGACTAGTAGAGTACTTTGCACTATGACAAATTAAATCCAAGGTGGCCGCTACCACAAAATGGCGAAATACATTAATCACATCTCCCTTAATATGGGTATCAAATGAAAGGGCTTAACTAGTAGAACGTAATACAGATAATCCGAGATCCGAGGTAGTCGGGGGTTAATCAAAATTTTTTAATTTTGTTCTTGTATATTTAAAAATCTAGCATAAGCATTCGACTACATGATCCCACAGCTGGGACTCGGGGACTCCTCTCGCAAGGAGAGAGTCAAGCCAACATACTGGCCAAGTGAGGGTTGGTGGATGACATCAAAACATCCTATTACACGTCGGTTTCCTCAAGATGTTTTCTTTCACCGTTTTTAAGTTAGCGGCATTACGCACATGACTTCGAAACGGCAATGGTGCGCATGGTAAAAAATTTAACCGTAGCGTAGTATAAATTAGCTTTTGTACGAGTAAAAGTTTGTCTCTTTAGAAATGTTTGACATTAAATTTCAAACGAAAATCAAACATTTCTAAACTGATTGTCAAATAAAACTTTTGATATTTTTGTTATCAGAAAACGACATTTATTTGAAAATCTCCTATTTTCACAGTCTCTTTATAAACAAGATTTTTTTCAGTTGCCTTACCGCTGCCGCCAACGTAGTTAAGTAGTGGTAAGGCTCTTTGCAGAGTCCGCCTGGGGAAGTACCACACCTTTGCTAGATATTCTGCAACCAAGCAATAGCAAAAGTTACTGTGTTCCGGTTTGAAGGGCAACGTTGCCAGAGAAATTACTGGGCAAAGAGATAAAACACCTTATATCTCCAGATGATGAGTACAGTGCGGTGCTAGGTAATGGTCCGAAATGATTCATGAACAGATAATAATTTAAACCTCAATTCAGTTTCTTTGCGTTCGTCTGACGTAACCATAATCGAAAACTCTAATACTGATTAGATTTTGCTCAAAAACTTCCTTGTTTTTTTGGCTAGTGTCAGACTTGAGTAAATTTTTAGAATACTGCTATTAGTTCGAAAAGAAGAAGGCGATATCTACTGTTATTAGTATTGTCTTAGTAAAGATACAAACCTTTGTAAGAAAAATGTTCAAACACTTTAAAAGTAAATTAAACTTCAGATAGAAAATTCTAAAACGGTGGTCAAAAGCATTTTCAAGAGGTCTATTGAAGTAAGTAAGTAGCTTATTTTTCACCTTTATTGTACCTGAAGACGACAAGCCATTACGTTCCTTTGAAAGCGTAAATTGTAACCTTCTCTGTACTCTCTATAGATTAATAAGTCTGCATTCAATGTTCAAAAAAATAAAACTTTGCGGTGAAAAACCGCAGAAACATTTTAAAAGTTTTATTGAAGCTTTTAAAATTCGAACGCTTTATTCGTTTTTAATTGGTGCCGGTAACAAAGGAAGATCGAGTGCCGTGAACTGAAAGGAAATTGTATTTTTTTTTATGTTGCATGACACGAGATCATGAATGGATTAATAAAACAACTCGTTTTCGTAACTGCTTGTAGTGAATTATTTGTCATACCTCTATTCCCAAATTTTGTGCATTTTTTTAACGTAAAAAAGCACTTTTCTTTATCAAGATTTTCCCATAGTTAGATGTTATTTCGTTCCGACAATTTAATTATTTACTTTAGAATTAAGCCGTAGGTGCTACTCGAAGACATTTATTTTGGATCGAGCATCACACGAGCATCGTCATCATCACCAGTTTAACTAAAATCGAATGTTATCGACTGCTGGATATTTTCCCATGTCTTTCCCATGGATCGCCACATGCCACGATCTTCTGCTGTTTACATCCATTTACTACTAGCTGCTTTTCCCAAATCATCTCTCTACCCTTCGTTATAGAAACATCGTAGTGGGTGTCTTTGTAGAAATTTTCTGATATTTTTTTACCGAGAAAAATCACCAAAATACGAATAAAGTTAAACACGTTTCGCATATTATCACTAGATAACATAAGATATTTATTGTAATCATTAAAAATTATTTGTAGGTACATTTTTAACGTTTGTAATAAACTGGAAAACTCATACTTTAATTTGAATGAAGTAAATACTATCTTAAGTACCTAACAGTTGAAGGAGTCAACTGTCAAGCTACATAAGTTAGACTTAGAAGGCGTCAGTTAGCAACACCTGCTCATCAACTCTTGTTTCATCGCCGCCTTACCGTCTTTCAAATAAGGTTCAAAATGTTTCTGCAGGACTAAAGCAGACGAGAGTTAATTAGAAGCCCTTACTCTGAGCGGTCAGGCTGCGGTTTTAATAATTTCATTGGTCGCAGAGAATTGATATAAATGATTTTGTTGGACGGTACCCTAATTTAGCGACGGTTCGTAGGTAGCCAGTAGTTTTCCCTGAGGTACCCTCAAATTAATGTCCGTCTGAATAGCTAGTTTAGTTTAGGTCCAACGACTTCTGATTCAATAGAAATCCGCCGAAGTGATGCATATAAGATAATTCATGCAGGATTTGTATCAAAACTGTTTTTGAATGCGGGCTTGCGAAATGATTTACCAAAATAATAATAATGATATACTCGAGTGAAAAACTTTAAGCAAAATTTCCTAATTCCTCTATACCAAATGAACATCCTCAAAGATAACATTGAAAATAAGACTTTTTTGTAAGACTGTAAACAAAATAAAAATAAATATATAAATATTATTTTATTAAACATTTTGACAATAGAACCTCAGATCACTCGAGAATATTGATGGATGCACATATTGTACATAAATGTTTGTTTGTATGTTCTGATGACACATTTTTAGACAAATATCTTTGGAAAAGCCACCCAAATCTCTTTCCGCTAAAAGACCAGGCGCTGGATGGAGAATAATGTACAAAATATGAGGATACATACTGTCAGATGTTTCTTTTTTATTTACGTTCGTTCTATACAACGAATTGCCAATCACTAGTCAGTCAATTTATTAAATGTAATCACAAACGGTACGGCTAAACATCATACATGCTGCTGGTTAAACATCGCTGTTTACTAAACGGCTAGGCTGTTAATTGAATGGCTAATTAAGCTAGTTCGCTGCGACATCTACACAGTAACTAAGCATTGATGACATTGAATTATGAGAGTCCTGTTCGTGGTCAAGCTAGAGTTACAACGTTTGAATAACTTCAATTAATTAATTGATCCAAAGTTATATGAGCTCTACAACTGAACTGTCTCGTCGGTGGGTGATATTGTTTTGACGTTAGATTAATACATTGTAGTTTTCACTTGTTAAGCGCACACATATATTTTTTTTAGGTAACGTGGATTCCTTTGCTGTAAGTGCCAACACGTACGTCCCAGTAATTTTTACAATTTGCATTCAATTTCGATGAATTACAAATTGTATTTCCAATTGTATGTTCCAAATTAAAAACTCATTTCCGCCCGCTAGAAAGTTGTAATCGGAAAATAACTATTTTTATCCCACTTATAGAAAGACCAGCCCGCCCGGATTCGCCCGTGGTGCATTATGTATTACCTAGAGTACTCAGAGAACGCGTAATTATCTAATGCTGAAAGAAATTTTGAAATCAATCCAGTAATTTCTGAGATCAACTCGTTCAAACAAATAAACTCTTCAGCTTTATCATAAAGCGACATTTTTGTAATAGAAGGGATGAAAATAATTTGGCCTAAAACTTTTGTCTTGATCAGTGAAGAATGAGAATCTGCCGTTCTATGGTAGTGGCAGCCAAATCTGACGAGCTGTCGAACTTCGTTCAGTTATTAACAGCAATGTCTAATTACTCTGCACAGTTATCACCTGTGACTGACAGACGACCAGTATACGTAGAGCCGTCGATTTCTTCAAATGCGCAAAACTATAAACATATAGAAAGAACCATTTGGAGAGCTCAGTAATTTTTTTTTTACATAGAACGAGAAACTTGCTATTCTACTAAAATTATAAATGGGTTAAAAATTATAAAAGTTTGGATATTTTGAAATTTTTTTGCTCAATCACGTTGCAACATCTCATTGGATCGGATTGAAATTTGGAACATAGATCCATGTTGTACTTTTAAAAAAAGAGAATTAACTGCAAGGGTAAAACCTAGGAGCGCGCCTAAACATTTTATCGAGTCTAAACATGATAAATATAGAATATTTTGAAATGTATGAATTGAATGTTATTCTTTCATGATATTCAGTATTATTAAGAAATAGAAAATAAATAGATGATGACTTAGTCGTTGAGCTTATGTCTAAGGACTGCCAAATGAACGCAGAGGTTTCTCTTAGCTGGTCGGGGTACATCCAACGCGAAATATCTCGAATGACAGGTCTATTATGGTGGATTTGTCTAATAAGGAGTTTGAGAAGTAATCAAGAAGGTGTCAACAGTTCAGTGTTGTGTTTGTTTTAACAGGAAATTAATATAAACAACAGAAAACGAATGCTAAGCACTTTGTATGCCTCCACTGATACGAAATTGTACTATAAGCCAAATTGTATGACTATTGTTATGTACTTAGTGTTGGTTCTCAACTTGAATGTACGTTGCACACATTTTTTAAAATATTTTACTGTGTCTGAGTGATTTCTATGTATAATAACATAATAAGTATGTATTTAAAAAAATATAAGTATTATATCAGCTATCTGGCTCCCATAGTTTTGCTTAGTTTGGGGTCAGATGGTTTTGTATGCGAAATGTCTACCAATTTTTATGATATATTTTTAGTTTTTTAGATCATACTTCAGAGGTGGTTTCGTAATTGGTTGAACATCTTCTAAAAATATAACATTAGTCTTAAAACTATTTATTATATTGATGAAATATTCGATTATTGAACAAGCCGGTAAGTTTTTTTATGTTTAAATACGTAGGTACTGCGTAAATGCCTCAAACACTCATGCTCAATTAAAAACTTCCTTTCGCGACAGCTTCGTATTTCAGGTCACCCCATTCCCTCAAATATGGTCGAGAAGAGCTATGGCTGATTCATGTGTTATACTCGTGAACGGCTGATGCATGGGGGATTTGGATTGCACATGGCACATTTGTCTAGTCATGGCGCATTTATAAAGACTGTGTATGATATCATCCAAAATGTTAAATGTCAGTCATAGTCGCTGGGAAAACGTTTACGAATCTATGATGTTGCAGATGTACATAAGGGAATACTACTGCTTACCATCAGGCATACCGTATGCGTACTGCCTTTTATCCTACAGGAAAAGGTACCTCGTGTCAGTGATAGTAAAAATAAAACAACTAAAAAACCATGCGACTGACCTCGTGGCTTAGTGGGTAGTAACTCTGCCTGTGAAATTAAGGGTCGTGGGTTCGATTCCCACCCAGTGCATACCCGAGCTAGATATTAGATAGATGTTTGCGTGGCAGATTCCGTAATGAGGATATTCGCAAAATTACAAAAGTGGCCTACATAGCTCAAAGAGCAAGCCAGCTGAAATGGCAATAGGCAGGCCACATCGCATGCAACTGACCACTGATAGGGAAGAAAGGTTCTCGAGTAGCGACCACGAACTGGAAGACGCAGTGTTGGACGGCCTCCCACTAGATGGACAGATGACCTCATAAAGGTCGCCGGAAACCGCTGGTTGCAGGTTGCGCAGGACCGTTCGTTGTGGAAATCTAGGGGGGAGAGTCCTATGTTCAGCAGTGGACGTCTTGCGGCTGATGATGATGGTGATTAAAATATTTAAAGGTTGCACGTTTGTTCGTCAATAAAGTAAGAACGGCGGAACGAATTGGGTTGGAATTATGTACAAAGTTAGATTATAGTCTAGAATAGCACGTGGGCTACTTTTTATCACGAGAAAATAACGGGAACTGGAACTAGGCGAGTAAAATCGTGGGGCGCTGCTAGTGTAGTATACTTGTATTTTTAATTATCTTCCAAGATAATATAAAACAACATGAGTCTTATTTAGATGAAGCCAATCAAGGGATTTGCTCAACTTGGAGGATCGTGATCCAATTACATGCTTTAAGAGCACGTATTTTATTGATAAATAAGTTTGAGATGCTGCTTATTTATCAGTTAAACCAAAAGTAAGTTTTATCACGATCAAAATTCTCAAAGTTGCAAAATATTATATTTATCTAGTTTATTTGTATTTTTAGATGTATTTTCCAATAATTAGCTTAGATAAAGAATAAGTAAATAGCACAATACAGGTGTACAGGAACACAGGAATAGGTATAGGAAGGAATAGGTAATACAGGAATATTGTTTGTAGTATTTAGGTTTATGACATTTTTTTTTATTGACATGTAAATTGTAAATTTTTACTATACGTCATAAATTGACTATTGTTAAAACACTGATTAAAGTAACAACGAGTTATAAGAAAACAATAAATTTTAAATTAAATTAAAGAATATTATACAGGAATAGTAAATAGCAGGTTTTTCCGCACGGTTCCTTTGTACCAATCGTAAGCAGATGAGGCCTATGTTAGCTATGGCAACAGAGTGATGTGCCGCGACAAAAGTATGATAATTCCACAAGAACGATCAGACCCGTGCTTTCGACGCTGATGTGTTTGTTGTAACTCTTTACGTAGTATATATAAACTCTTTGGGTATTAGCCCATAAACAAAACAATAAAACCTCCGTGGCGTACTTACTAGAACGAGCGGTTCTTGTTTAGTACTTTTTTTTTTAGTTTATTACTGGGACTCAGAGTCTTCTCTATGGTGATCCATAACGCTGACCCTATGTGGATTGAGCTGTTAATATAATGACAATAATTAGTTGAAAAGTAATGACAAACATCGCGAATAAATAAACGATAATCATTTTATCCGAATCTCGAATATTTTGATATTATTCCAAGAACAAAATTATGTCCAACATAAATACAGGTACAGGCCGATCGAGCAAATCAGTCCCTCATCTCGTCTATACACCGCCGTTATAAACCCACCCTGTATACCGAAACATTCAAAACTTTGCAGACAAATTCGATCTACGATTCAGTTCAGCATGCACAACATCCATCAGCACTCAAAATCCAACGCTATTCCAAGCACATAGGACTCAATTTAGAATTTAAATTGAGCAAGGAAATCAAAGCTAGTATTTCTCTATATGAGATGCAAAAGTTTTGAATATGATATGCAGCAGTACCGATAACAATGGAGTTTCTTCGTGGGTGGATAAGTTCTGTATGGGTGAAGTGCATTTCTGGCGAAGATTTTCAAATAATAAAACTAAGGGTTATTAGAAGTCCGTAATGTAGTATTCGGATACATACCAGAATTAGATTTTTTTTAGATTTAATTTAATAATTCTTGGTAATAATAAAGTTTACCTGTTAATACTGCTCTGGGTTCAGGGCCAATTTTTCAGTTCATTTATTGTTTGTTGTTGTTGAGCCGAGATTTTCTCTTTTTCTTCGTAAAAGTTTAATTTTTGTAGTTGGCTATACAAGGCATTTACAGTTTACCATAAATGGGCGGTCAGATTATTTGATACGTTGTAATTAAAGTCTCTTAACTCGAAAATAAAGGCTGTAATTGCATAATTGCACGTTTAGTCTCTATAGAATTAGTTGCATGTATAATTGTTTGAAAGCTCTGGATCTAGTTCATTAGCGATGACGTCCAATTACACATTCGTAAATTCGTGGATGTGAATCCTGTTTTCCGAGTTTTTTTTTCTCCGATAAAGCGAAAACCGATAACAATGCCAAACTCAATCCGCACACTCCGCCAAATTATAAGAAGTTATAACTAATTAATTAGCAAAGAAATTGGAAAATCTAATTAGGGACAGCAATAGCAAAGTCAAAGCTTATAATATTTATTTAGGGGGGCGAGTAAGTAAGCAGAGAATTTAATTTAATTTATTTTAATTTAATTAATTTATTTAATTAATTAAATTAAATTTAATTTAATTAATTAAGAAAAAAATCGACATTGGCGAAATTACGGTGACATTACCGAATGGAAGCCAAAAGAAAAAGTTGAAGTTGTAAGTCGCAAGTTTATTTCGAAATTACGTTTTTCGTAGAAAGAGAGTAGATGTCCAGGCGCAGCATGCTACTATCATAATCTTACCGTATTCGATGAGTACTACATCTCGTATATTGACAATCGTTAAGGCACCTCAGCTGGTACGACTTCGGCTTGGGCTTAGGCTGGTAGGGGAGAATCAAGGAACGAGGACCTGGAATCCCAGAAGAGAGCGTTATTAATCCGATAAAAGTAAGCAAAGTAAGATAAAATTAACAAATTCAACAAAGCAATGCAATTAATAATAAAAATTGCTTATCCGTTTAACATGAAGGCATTAATTAATAATGCTCTGAACGATCTTGGCCCCTTCTAATCTTTCACACTTCGCTTCCTCTGATTCTAAAGAACAAAGGTGCTTAGGAATTTATTGTTATTAATTAAGAATTGCCTGCCGAAGATAACGAGATTATCTCACGGTATTTAGCTTTTCTGCTTTGTTTATTTAATTAAAATTGTCGTAATACCATTATTTCGTAACAAAGAGGGAGAAAACAACTGTTTCGAATTTTGTAATAAATGTTTAAAGTACAGGCTTACGAACTGTAAGAAAAAATGTACCTACCCCAATTGCTAGCACTAAAATTATATTCTATTGAAAATGGTGGGTGGAAAAGGGCAAGGGTGCCCTTGCAATCGGAGTATAGTATTTATTTCTGTGCTTAGTGATTTTTTACATTAACTCACCTTATAATACTTAATTAGATGAAAATACTCCTTTAGGTAGTTTATTCCAAGACCAAGCTATACGGAAAATAAATGAACTTTTTACTGTTTCGTGCAATAGCGACGTATGTATCTTACATTTGCATAGGTACACCGTACAATCAACATACTCTAAAATACATCTTATACATACATCATCATCACCAGCCGACTAAACGTTCCCACTGTTGGGGCTCGGTTTTCCTCAAGATGTTTTCCTTTACCGTTTTAAGTTAGCGGGCATGACTTCGCAAAGACAGTAATGAGTATGGAGTTTGATCCCGGGGTCTCCGGATCGGCAGGCGCCGTTCTCCCGAATAAATCAGCCGTATCTTGTACTTATACATACAGGCCTTAATATATCTATATAATAAAATATCTACGTAAATATGTAATATTTTTTTCCCTCAAACTGTTTAAAGTACTGTAGATATAAAGCATCCAAAGCCACAATTAGCAGCATTTCTAGTCCTCTTACTATTTTAGTCTTGGTTTCGGGCGCTGTCTTTAGTTCGGGGTAAATATATTACCTCTAGTTTTCAAATTAAATCAAAACTTGGTCGCAATCAACGTGTGTCTGTCGTGCCTTACATTTAACATTTATAGTTTTGCTTTGACATCCTTCAGGACATCCAGGCACCGTCCAAGAGTTCCTGGTATTGATTCACTTTCCCTATCACTCGAGGTCGGCTGCGCGCGTTGCAGTAGGCCACTGGATCAGTTGCACATAGTCAATACCCGGCAGCCTTTTAGGACTAACGTCCTATCTAAAAGACTGAAAATTCTAGAACATATTAGTGTCAAATTGAAGTGGGAAAAATAATTTCCGGTCCGACAAACGTGCGCGATGGGTCGTGCGCTTGCGGTCTCCCTAAAACTGGACTGCGACAAAGAAGTTCGTCTCTGTTAAGTACATTTCTTTGTACCTATGTAGTATTTTCGAAAATAGAGCGTGGATAAGTGATGTTTTTTTAAAACCCTAATCACTTCGTGGTAATTAAAATGTAAATATCAGATCAAAATGCACAATGTGTGATGAAGATTGTTTGAAAATGTGTTTCGAAAACCAAAAGTGCGTCATAGTTTCGAATATTTCCAAAATATTTAAATGTATGTGCCAGTGCAAGAAATGAATATAACAAGAACACCCAGTTATGGAAGACCTGGGTTTTCTGCCCTAATCATTTGGCAATCAATAACAAAATGGGAAAACAGAAAACGAAACTCCGAAGATCTATCAAGAACTGGATATAACGTTCATTCATGTCATTGTCATTGTCATTAAAACAGCGGTAATGTAAAGAAACAAATCAGGTACCATTTTATTCATCTTATTTTTAACTTCATTTTACAAAGGTAAGGTGCATATGTTATATGTATAGTTTCGTATTTTCCGCTAGCCGTCACACAATTCCTTCAACGTTTCTTTGACACGTAAATTCGGTTCGAATCCAATGGAAAGTGCAAGAAGATTAGAAAAGGTATACGTATAAGAATTCTCACGTCTGCTTTAGTCAGATTCTCAAAGGGGTGTAAGCCTTTTGTGATTAGGCAGTCGTAAATACATGAAACAGTATGGATCCTACCCAGTTTTATAATGTTAATAGATAAAAAGAATTAAAAACTTATATCATTGAAAAATAAGGACTAGAAAAATGAGTGCATAGAAGAAAACATATTGTGGTTTCGGCACTTAATTTAGTCCCGAAACCACAATGTTTTTTTTTTTCTTACTATGAAATGTAATTTATAACCTTATAAACATGAAAGATAGATGTTTGTCACTCAATCACATTGGAATGTCTTTGGAACACGGTTAGATTATACTACTGAATTGCACATTGCGCTTACGTCGCGGGAAAATTACTATAACGAAAACTACGCGAAAACCGCAAGGAACTGCTAGTTATAGAATAAATGTGAGTAAAAAATAACGATTCGTTGAACTCGTTTTGATGAACCCAAAATTCTTTAGAAAAGTTGAAGGCAAGTGGCAAGAGCTGTTCGAATTAATCAAAAACCCCAATCTATATATAATACCAAAATTAGCTGCCCCAGTAAACAGTAAACCATTATTATCACTGAAATGTCCAAAGTGATGTGAAACTTCATGTATTGGACATCAGCACAATGAACGACCATGAAGTAATTTGGATTTTATTCAAAGAAAAAAAATTGATAAAAAATCAAGAGTAGACACAGGAGAATCCATTACACTTCACGTCGGTAAGTAAAGTGTTATGCAAATACCCATAAAAATATAAACATTAGTCGAGGCAAAAAAAGATCTGAGTAATTCAACAATTAATAAAAGAAATTACATTAAAGTAATTAAAGAACTGACTAATACGTACTAAGTACTATCAGCATCCTAGCTAATCTTGTGTCTCCTGAGAGTCTACCGCCTAACTAAAACTGTCTTAGCTTTGATATTGCCCTCTCTTTTCTTTTCTTTTAAAATGAGTCAGATAGCAATAGCAAAGCCAAAGCAGATTCAGTAAGGCGGTAGACCCGCGAGTAACGAAAGCATTGCAGTGCTAAGAACTAATTGAAAAAAAAACTACGTGGTACGAGTTTGACGCCGTTATGAACAACTTTATTGGTTATCATCATTAGGTGCACGTATCACTAGTTTGCAGACTATGCAATTATAAAAAAAACACTATTAAAGGTAAAATACATTCGCTTAGGTTCCGAGGTTATTGAAATAAAACAGTAACAATAAATTAAATAACTTTAATTGAAAAAAAAAACCGACTGCAAAAAATCAACAGGTAAAAAAACATTATATACTGTCTAAGTATACTTGTGTGATTGAGAGGAATCGAACGATATCTTAATTCTCAAAACCCATCCAGACGTTTGAAAGATATATAGGAATAAAGAAATTTACAAACGTACAGCGTACGCGCGAAAAACATAGCCCTACTTTCAGTCGGCTAAAACCCCTTACTGGTTTTCTAACTAACTTTAGGCACCTACTTGTAGCGTGCAATACGTAGATATACCTTCAATATTGTGAAGGAAATCTCGTGCGTTAGATTGGCTGGGGCCCTTTAGGAGCTTATCGTGTAATAATGTTTATATTCCATTTACGAGTTCGGCACTCGACTATTGGAAATCACGGTGAGAGCGAGGATTTGCAGAATAAGCTGCTTGCGGAGGTATTATTAGAATACGAACTGTAAGTTAACGAAAGCCGGTGATGAAAAATTCAGGTGAATTTGATACTTTACACGTTTCTGAGTCGTTATAAATAAATGTTGGTGGTCATTTCTTTCCTTTCTTACCGTCCGCTGACCAGGTACATGTGTGTCGGCCTCTCCACTAACAGTGGTGCCCCTACCGACTAAAACCCCCACAGGTTTCTCCGGCATAGCTTGGGTTAGAGTCGCGGGACCGTTATCATACTCAATCACCCTGGTATACATTTCTCACTCATTCACACACTCACTCTTGAAGATTTTTAAATAATACCAGGTCGAAGTTAGTCAAAGTAACAATTACCATAATTCCCGGTCATTATTATTTGGCCACGTGACAAATCGGACCGGATAGGTTACTTAGGATCCAGATCCGACTCGGAGCACCCTGACTCCTCCTAGTCTTGTCGCTTACTACCCCTGGTCCTGGAGTGTATATAAAAATGACCCAGTCATCCCAGACTCTCTCCTTGCGAGAGCATCTTAATCTCACCAGTGGGATAATTTAGCGGGCTGCTTATGCTACGTTTGTTTAAAAATACAAAATTTTCTACATAGCGTTCCACTTCAAAATCAGTACTGAATATTTGCATTAAAATAATATTATCTACATCACAATACCACCATTTCCTGCGATATATACGTAAATAACGCTGGACTGGTGTAAATGCAGCATTCCCATCGTAAATCACTGGCGATTATCTCTGGACGTCTCTTCTGCATCTCGTATCATGAATAATGTATCGTATCCCTACCTATACTCGAGAGATGGGCGAAACGGAATAATTTTATTGTTCGAATCATTTCGATACTAGGATCAAATCGAATGTGAAAACTTCGAAATGTGAGGTTTAAGGCTTTTTTTATAGGATAAGTACGAGAGACATTATAGAATGAGACGAGCAGGCCATGTGGCTGATGGTAAGCAACACGCCTGCCCATAACAGCACAGTGACTTTCAGCTATTGGAACATGAGGAGCCCAAAATAAATCATTACATATAAATGAAATAACATGCATAAATAAATCAAAAACTAATAACGCATTAGTACATCCACTTTTGGATAATGTATTTGCAGAAATGTAGCAGGCAACATTCGAACCTAGAAATCGTGTCTTTTTGCCAAAGCAACTTTTAAACAGCAAAACAATCGAATAATGCAACTCATTCGATCAAAGTGTTGGTTACACATCTATTGTACCTACGTTATCGGACGTGTATCACGCATATGTTGGTTCGGTACGAGACGTGCACAATAACTCGTTGTTATTCAAACTTGGAATTTTACTGCTGAAATGTGGATGGGTTAATTCATACCTATGTGGTTCTTATTTACATTTAGGAGCATTTATTGCTGTTAGTGATTATTATATGTGGGTATACTCGAACGTTTTCACCCACACCACAATAACAGATTTAAGAGATAAACATGCTGGCGTTTGGATCGATCAATGATTTCCATACAGCGTGGTAATGTTGCCAGCACACTGGGGTCGCTTCTAAAGGTAGTATTATAGGCTTGATTTTCTTGATTATTGATCCGGTCTATGGATAACGTTACAAAAACAAAACAGAGACGTATACACATTTTCACAGGTATTTTCATTGAAAAGTCAATTCCAGGGTTTTACTGAAGGTTATATTTTCATTTGGCAAAGGTGATTTTGGTTATACTCGTATCGAAACCATGTGACAAAAAAGATTAAAATTTATTTTTTTGGAAAAACAGATTTAAATCTATTTTTAGAAAAAAAAATGATTAAAATCTATCCACAGGAGTTTTTTGATCATTGACGTAGTTGTAACGCGGTGAAGATATCTTTCTTTTGGTACTGTTATGATATCCACATCACGCGTATTTAATACCGTGTGTAATGGCCGTGGTAACTTAGCGGCTAACATGTGCGGATGTGTCGTAGTCGGAACGTTTAGCCGCATTGTAGTACTGCTTAAATTGTAGGGTAATACATACTTACAAAATAAACAATATAAATAATTGTATTAATCAGAAAAATCTGTCAGATTATCTCTTGCCAATATTCTTTTTTTTTACATCTTACCTCTCAGATAAAACTTGAAAGCCCCTTACTTGATATTGGTGATGGTACACATATGTACCATCGTACATATGTGTACCATCACCGATGGTACGCTAAACGTTGGTCGCCGTATTAAAGAACGTATCGCAATGACAATGCGGCTAATCGTTGATCCGCCGCATTACAAAACGGGCCTGTTTTTCAAAACGGCTAGTCGTAATGTAATACAGCGGATTATACGATCCGGCTGTGACAGATACATAATCATACGTCGTAAGTTGGAATCCCGCATACATCTTTGAGTAGTTTCCCAAGTGACGCGAACTCTCCCTTCCAAAAATGTGTCTAACGGGCATGTAATGCTCCACTGCTCTAGAGCCGCTCCGACGATACACCGCTCCGATATGCCGCTACGCTGGCGCCGACATTAGCAAAATTAGCATGTCGGTAACGCAAACTCATTACATTTTCTCTTAAAGTGCTCAAAGTGGCTAAAGAAATTTTCACTTTAAGTACATTGACTAGCACGGTGGATTGTGGCCTTGACTCGGATCCTTGTAAGAGAATGCTTTGCAATCCAGCTGTGGCAATGCTAAGTACAAAACGAGCGAGTTTTGCAACTTCTGGTTTCTGTAAAAAGTCATTACGCGTTATAAGTAACTGATATTAACTTGTGAGAATAACGGCTATTTTTTGGCGTTCTACCCCTGTATAGATACGTTGGCCTAATAATGTCACTACCTTTTTTTAAAAAAACGTACATCCACCCTAAGCACTTTTGACGCAGAGCCCCAACAGTCGTTTTAATAAACAATAATGACAAACGGACCGCGATTTGAATGTATCACCAAACACGTGTCGGGTGCGATTTTAGGCATGAATTTATGAACGAGATGATAAAAGCTTATCACCCTCAATATCTTGCACTTATCGTCAGAGCGTAAAAATATTTTCAAGCCATTTTATTGACGTTGAAATGTTGTTATTTACACGAGCTATTTTAAACAAAAAATTAAACCGACTTCAAAGTTTAAAAATAACAAAAAAAGTTTAAAAAATATTTTTAGTACTCCTATATAAATATTGGATTTAAAAACAGAAATTTATTTATTTTCTAATACAGACACTAGACCAAACATAAGAAGCTATCAATCACTACGTCGTCTAACTAGATAAATTAAACAATAAAATTAATGAAAGAAAGTAAATTTTAGTTTTTGTTCATATTTAAAAACCGCCACACCGACTTCGATTAAATCTTTAAGAGACTACCTCCGAACAATGATCTACCAAATAAAAACTAACCATTAAAATATATGCACAATTGGTGGAGCTATCTTGTAACATTAATAAATAAAATAACATACATACATCCGAATCTAGAAGTTCCACTTTTTTGGAGTCGATTAAAATATAACCCTTGACGCATTAATGTTCAAAAAGTAGCCTACTATGGATTAAAATACTCAGAAAACGATAAAATATAATCTATTCGAAATCTAAAGTTACCTTTAAACCCTGACGAGGATTCCTAATAAGCAAACATTTTAAACTGTATCTATATCCATTACCACATCCCACAGGGTTTGTCTGGTACCAACAATCCTTCCCAAGGCTTCACTTTACTGGCTAAATGAGTTTAATTAGAAGTTAGCTCAAACGTATCTCCACACACAGTGTTTTTGTGAGTATTTTCACGTATTTCGAGGATTTTCGTTGGCGACTGCGAGGTGCGATTGAATTTTTTCGAGTGGAAGGGACAGAGCTTACTGACACGTGGGTGTCTAAATTATGGAAGAGACAATAGAAACGTGTATGCAATTTAAGTGAACATTTTATATAATTTTAACCGCATGATAGCTATTATAGTAAATTACGAATACTAAACGAGCTGCGAACACGCGCGGGCCCTATCCTTGAAAAAGATCGTCAGACGCGATCGAAACTTGGGTCGGGACTTTAGTACATCAAACGTGAGTTACCTGTGTATTTATTTAAAACGAATATATCATAGATCATTGTATATTTTTTTAATTTTGTGCATTTTGCAATAACAGCCGATTTGAATATAATTTGTATAAGACGTAAATAATGTATGTACTCTAAAGTGTAATTTATAAAACAAAAGAATTATCAGTGTCGATTCACAAGTGGCTATTAAGTCACTATTGCGTAACAAATGTACCTACACAAAAACTTTTTATGTCGGTTAAAATTTTATAAAACATAACCTTATGCAGTGTTAGTATGAAAACTAACGTGGTTATTACACATTTTAAATAAATACACGGGTAACTCACGTTTGGTATAGTCAGTCCAGTCCGACTCAAGTTTCGATCGCGTCCGGCGGTTTATAATGTATATGTTATGCAGTGTTTTATTTATTACTAGTAACACTCTGCGGTTATACCCGTGTAGTTGCTACTCCATTATCCGCCTATCCTGCGATAAAAAATAATTTATGCATTTTCCAGATGTGTTCTAAATTTCAACCTAATCTGTTAAAGTATTCAGATGTGATTAAGAAACAAACATTTAAACATTCAGCCATATAAACTTTGACTCCTTTATATTATTTAGATCTAGAGCCTCTTCCACTCTACTATAAGCTACCCAGCACTCTCGGGGTTCAATACAATAAATAAACTAAAGAGACACGCGGCGGCTGTCTGTGGTGTTGGCAATTGAAATTTTATCCCGGCTTTATGCCATCGGTTACCAATAAAATGTTATAAAATAAACAAAATATCCAGAGCGGGGGTGGAGATTTAAAATAATCGAAAATATTGAAAATTTTTCAAACCAATCTTCATAGGTATACAACCTATCACCTAAATTACTATTGATAACGCACTATAAATGAAGAGGTGAAGGCACAAACAGACGAGATTATAGGATGCGTTGCCTTCATGAGTTTTATGCTATGTAATGTCACGGTAAAACTTTTAATCCCGTCACACGACAATGTAACGATGCTAAATTAAATACTAAACTAACTTAACGTGGTTAGGTTTATCATCTCACACATTTTATTACAAACTGTTGGTATGAACAATTTTACACGTATCAGAGGTATCAAAAAAAAACAATAAAGAGATACGGGTCGAGTAAGACGTATCCTTGAATGTAAGAAATATACCTGCCCATAACGACGCAGTCCCACGCAGGTATTTGAACACGAGTAGTCCAAATCGTTTACCTAGCACTGTACTGCTCTACTGTTATCCAGAGATATAATATGATGCATCTCATTGCGCTGTAATTTCTCTCTCTCTCTATTACTCTCAAATTGGACGATAGTAATGTTTGCACAATTTTGCTAATGCTTTATTTTTTTTAAACTATTAAGTACAGGTTTTCACTTGACCGCCATCTCGCCTGATGGTAAACGACGATGCGGCCTACGATGGAGCGTGTTTAACGAGAAGAAACCGATTCACTCTCGATTTGTAGACACCAAGATTATAACTATCGGAAAACCCCACTCAGGCAACTCATTCCACAGTCTTGACGTTCTTATTACAAAAGTAGATTCAAACCTCTTCGTTCGTGTCTTTGGAATATCAACCATGAAACGAAGCTGCTTCTTAGAGCTACGAGAATCAGTATAGTATAGTATAGTATATTTATCAGTTATGTCTATTTTCAAGACACATTCAAGGACTACGAGGATATTAAAGCTATGTCAAAAATAGCAATATCTACGAAACCTTTGATACAAATCACAACTAAAACCCTTTATCGTGTCTCTCCAATTGCATGGCACTAAGCTGTTATGGGCAGGCGTGTTACTTACCATCAAGATCATGTCTTGCTCGTCCATTATTTTTCTGTTAAATAGTAATGTCAAATTTGTTTCATCGTTTATTAAGATATATAAGGTATATACCATATTGAAAAAAACATTATTTTGTTTCTAAATATAAGAATTCAAAAAAACCGGACCTTCCTTTTCGGAATTACCCAGCGCAGATAAACACATCTAAATTAAAATTTCCTTTTCTTACGGGTTTAAATAGCTCCCTTAAATTTGAACCCCCTTGTCGTATTTCTCGTGTCCCATAAACTCATCACAGGAACTCATAAAACCTTTGATATAAGACCCTAATTTGTTAAAAATTCTCAGCACCACATCGGAGATTTCCGTATCAGGAATCAAATAGAAATGATGAACCGTACCACCTACCCGCAAGCGTGAATTTAGTAGAACTAAGTACAGTCAGCTACACAGCGCGCTTATTATAATTTTTGTATTAGCTTATTTTTCGCTTTTGAGAACCCTTTGAAGTGTGGTTTTGAAGTCAGTTTCATTACAGAAAATTGGCATAGTTCAGAGGTAGTTTCATAGAAGTCAAAAATTTATCGAAATTGGTACAGTGGTTTTTGAGCTATCAAGAAAAATCTACTTACATATTTACTACAACGATGTATTCGTACTATCTCGCTTTTTATTGAATCAATATGATTAGTACAAAAAAATTTAGTTTAATTTTAAATTGAAGTCGGCTTTTGTGTTTTCGGCAAAAATAGCAACATAATTTCAATATTGATTCCGTTTTTAGATTAACAAATTATCGGAACTCGTTTGTCTCATTTCTAAAAGAAAAAAAAACGTATTGAGCAGATTTATTTGTACACATTTTTGTGCCTGACAGTATCTAGTTCCAATATCCATTATGAAAGACCCAATACCATCAGCGCTATGCCTCACTTGAATATAAACAGCTGTTTAACTCCTATTCATAGAACGTTGTAAGCTAACGTGTTGAGGCGTTATCACTTCATGTTATACGTTCTGAATGAATTGGTTACGTAGAATCCTTTGCTGGCTTTAAATATTTGGTAAAACAAACAATAGATATGAGTGTACGTTTTTTTACATAAACGGTGCTATTACACTAGATATAACTTCTGTCTGTTAATGTCATCGTTTAGAATGTTTTTTTTATTTAATTTGATTTAGGTGTACAAAATGAATTAAATTATGCATTTTTTATGTTAACGTAAAAATGAAGTGAGTTAATTTAGTTAAAACTTCATTCTAGTACAACATAGAATGTGATATTGTCTATATAAAAAGTGACAAACAAGTAGACTCCCATCAGATAGTAAACAGTAACTATCGTCTCTTCTTACACCACTAGGGTTTCGTCGGAACGATATTTTAAATTTTGCCACTTTAACACTTCATCGTGAGCAAAGTATTTAACGAAATGCATAAAATATTAGATGTAATCATTTACGTGAATATGACGTTGAAGTAATTTCAAGTATTAAATTTCTGGACCAAGTCAAAAACTTTTTGTTGACCAAAAAATCTGCATTTTTTGCTCACAAAAAGTCCTGGTGATTAAACAAAGATTCTGCAATAGTATAAAAATCTACCACTTTTGAAAGTTAAGTTATCAAAATGTCAACGTCACGTAAAACAGATATCGGATCGTTTTCAGTGTGCATATTAGCTATTGGAACAGTAATTTTGTCAACCGGATAGGTTGGAGGAACTTCTATGACATATATCGCAAGATTGCTATTGTGGTAGTTATGTTGGCTAAACTGATTATCTTCTATTAGTTATCTGTAATGAAGCATTTGCTGGAGCACTAGAAGGAATTTGGTCTATTTGCGATGGGAGCTGTACATAGTTAAGCTGGACATAGTTGTGCTGGACATAGTTGAGCTGGGAATAGTCAGCCCCAAACACAGTAAAAAAGGCGGACGCGCACTATAGCAACGTTAACTCAATTGGGCAAAATTCGGTAGTTGAAAAGGACATAACACTATAAGAGAGAAGTTCATACATTACCCACAGTTTCTGCAACATCTACGGGGAAAAATAATCGAATTAACAGCGGCTTTGCGTGATAAACCCAAGCTACTGTAGCCATCGATATTCTCAAAGATATTCTTTCAGTGTATTCTGGCTTCAATGATGTTAAAACATTAAAAAACAGCGAATGTCCAATATAAGTTAGTTTGGTTTTATATGACGAATCTAAACCTAAATCAATAAGTGCTGGCAAATCGTAGTATCCAATTTAGTTCCAGAAAAAGTTCCAAAAAGTTTTAACGTCTGGATTCATAGTGATGTGTTATCTGGAGTACTTATGACCTCGTGGATTTCCAAAGTAACATCGTAACCCTTGTCCCGTAATACGAAAGGGAGAGCTTCCGGACCAAGAGTGAACCAATCGTCAGAGCTGAAGAAGATCCTGTGTATTAATAAAACAATAGGTATTGTTGATTCTATAAATAGTAAAAATGTATCCATCTTAAGTTGTAACTTGATACTCTAGGGCATTATAACCTCGATCAGCAATCAATTCAGGTGTAGGAAGATATGTTTCTTGAATTGTTCAAAATTTCTGGTATTATAATTGACACTGTGGCTCCATAAAAGTTCGACAAAGTAAATATGTCGATACATGAACAAAAAAAAGCAATACTGATCATGCATATACACGGAGGCTCAGTATGAGGTCTATTATAACTATATTACGAACTATTTTGTTCGTAAAAACAACAAAATTAGGACACCTATGATAACGTGGGTACGTTATCATAGGCTTCTCTGTCCTACTGATAGATTTTAGATTTTAACCTGCCTTCCTTGCGCCGAGGAATCCAGCTTTAATCGACGATAATATGGACAAAATACAAATAAAAAAACAGCTGGGATCAATTTTATTTATTAAATTTATTTACTAATTCCACAGTTTTGTCATACACCAAAGTTTTTGCGTTTTTCCCCCACAAATAGTCATTATGATTAAAATCGGAAAATGGAACTCTATAAAAGTCCACTACGTTTTTCAGTTTCCTGATTAAAATCTTAACATCAGATAATGATGACATCCAATCATTGTCTGTGTGTATAATGGCTATCGGTGCAGTAATATTTTGAACAGGATACGGGGGAGGAACCTTTGATCCATAAAGTTTCAAATTCGTAGTCTCCTTGAAGTCAAATTGACGGAACTTACAGCTATCTATGAGCTGTCCGAAATGAAGTAACTGTTTTACAGAAGCTCCGGCAAAAACATGGCTTATTTGTTCAGAAAATTGATTGAAATCTATCTGAGGATAGTCAAATCCGTAGAGAGTAAACAAAATAGTAGAACATGTTAATTTCGTCAAATTATTGAATGGGCAAATTTTTGTCGTGATCGCCTTGGTAAGTCCACTGTATGGCAGAAATTCGTATATACCCAAAGTATTCATTATGTAAGCTTGCTCATACTGTATTTTCACAAGAAGTCTTAATACTGGTGATTTTTCGCGGTATATCCAAGCTACTGTAGCCATCGATATCATCAATACAATTTTTTTATTGTATTCCGGTCTCAGGGATGCCATTACATAAAACACAGTTGATCCTTGTGACTGACCAATGTATGTCAATTTGGTTTTATTTGACTTTTTCAAAGCAACGTCTATCATTGCTGGCAAGTCATAATAACCAATTTCGTGCCAGGAAAATTCCCAAAATGCTTTTTCGTCTGGAGACAGTGTCTTATGTTTTTTACTGTACTTATTACCTCTTGCGTTTCCAAGGTATACATCATAACCGGCCTTAGCTAACAGGAAAGGTAAGGAGTCTGAACCAAGGACGAGCCAATTGTCAGAGCTATTTATGAGTCCATGCATGATGAAAACAACAGGACCCGTATTCTTGATTCTGTACATGGACAGAATGTATCCATCTTCAGTAATCACTTTGTACTCTTTCACGACAAACCCATGATCGGTAATCAATTGTGGTGAAGTTAACGTTAAATTCCTTGATGGGGTATTGAACGATCTATTCAAAATCGATGCATCACTGAGTTTTTGTAAAATTAATATTACAACGATAAAAATGACTTGGCGCTGGCGAATTCCCATGTTCAAGTTTACTGATACACTAGTCACAATAGGTATCCACGGTGTATGTCGGATGTAAATATAGCACAATTTCCTTATTAAGTTTGACAATACAGTTGTTTCAAATGGATCTAAGGGTGTTTCAATTGCTGTTTCAGATTACATTTTTCTTAGCTTTTATACATTATTTTTTTATTTTGTATGTTTTTTGTCTGTTATAGTCAAAATAAATTAATCATATTTTCATTGAAAGTGAATGTTGCACACAAAATTACCTACTAATTAAACAACCGTACAATGCCCAAAAATATTTGAGATTTCAAAGAGTGTTATTACTTTTATGATAAGACATTGGTACATATTTATATTACAACATTGTTTTGCTACCAAAATGGCCGAAATAGACGGTAAGTACGCTTGTTGATAAGCGATTGTCACTGCATACGAATTGCTGTGCTGTAACAACAGAGCTTTCAATAGCTCTGTTGTTACAGCACTAACAGTTGTTGTACTAACCCGGGGAGAAGTTTAAAGTTCGTTGGAAAAAACAGTGGGAAAGAAATGTCAACAAAGCATGCCAATCCGTGTTAGAAATAAAAAAAATGGCAGTCGTAGGGACTGCTGATAGAAGTAAAAACTTATACTTAGAATTTGATACCACACTTTGGAAACTACGCGGGTGAAACCGGAGGGCGCTGCTAGTCTGAAATAAATCTTCAAAACATTGTCATCGGAAAAAACTTAGTTTCGTCTAAATAAGTAATCTAGACAACAAGCCATGGAGCGTGGAGGCTATTTTCAAAGGTCTTAGAATAGATTCCCGTTGGAAAAATAAATTATAAAAATTAAATTCCGTTTTCTGGCGTTCTTTCAACCCGCTACGAAAATTATAAATATTATAATACTATAGTCCCGAAAATTAGGACTTCCGTTAGAAAACTTTCTCTTCTGTATGAATCTTTTTTGAAATTGGAGTTATCTCAAATAGTTTTTGAAATATTGACAAATAACGAAACCCCCTCTTTTATTTTCTCTTAACAATTTATAATTATTGCAGTTTTTGCAAGCGGAATACGCATTTTCTAAAAAAATATCTAGAATTCATTCCGAAACAAATGACACCTTAATCATATTGTTAGGTTCATCAGACATGTTAACACTATGAATTCCCAAACTTTGTGACAACTTCAACGTGAGAAACATTTTCGTGTACGTACACTTATGTACTATTTATTATAAACATTCTCATGCTACCATCCGCGTAATGGTGAATATTCCTGATTTCTAACATATCGTTAATATCTGAAGTGTGATGAATAGTGACTTCAAAGAGCCCTATAAAATCCGGGAGTTTATGGGCATAGCACCTAACTGAGAACCATTAACAATAACTTTAATGATCCGTCCGAATTAGAAGCGGGGAATCTATGTGTAAAGTAAAAACAAGAGATAACTTGCCATTAGTCATATTTTTTGATACAGCCTGTATAATGAATTTTAAATATGTATGTTATTTTTAACATGTTTGTCACTAATACTCGTATCACCAACCCATCGTCTATGTGTGAATATACACAAGGGTACGTTCGTGCGTGCTTTATTCTGTACGCATGACGCACGCACGCACGTGTACAGACACATTTTCGAAAGTTGTAACTATCGTAGAGTAGAAAGACAATTTGAAAATACTTTGTTCAATATTTTATACTTCAGAAAAGGCACTTGTGGCAGTTGGCTTCTGGCCGCTTCCCAAACTTTGGGCTAACGCAACGAACGCTGGACCCTACAAACAAAAATTTACTGACTAATTAGACACATACGCAGAGTACTAACATAGTACTAGTATAGAAAGCATACTAACTTAAAATATTCTGTTCACTTACCGTACTCAAGGAGTACGCTTCGCTTTAATGACAACAATTCGCATGACAAGTATTGCAAAGACACCTCAGAATGTCAATCTCGGTTTGGGCTGTCGCCAGTAAGAGATATCACGAAAGACCTGGCATCCCTGAAAGGGGTATCCTACATCTCTAGGAGAAGACACCTGCAGATTTGTTACCAGTTTGTAGAGCGACAGATGAATCAGATAATACGTTGTATTACTTTGTCTAAAAAAAAAAACCCACGCACACTGCCTGGTATTTGCACGCTACATTACACCACCACCCTAGTCAACTATAGTCGGTGTAGACATCTCTTTTAGATTGAGCGGTCACAGAAAAAGGCCGAAGGGAAAAGTGTTGGATGTCGAGAAGCAGTCAGTTTCATCAAGCGCATCACGGATAAAGTAGTCAAAGGAGTATTCTATTAAGACTGTGTAATGTGTATACTTCGTTATCCAAGTTGCCGACATATATCAGGATATAGGAAATAGTTGCGAGATGTGAGGATGCTGGTTAACATATGTAGTTGACGTTATTTAAGCAGGTGGTTTCTTTTAAGATTGTTTCTTATAGTATCGTGATTGGTTCTCCTTTGATTGTGTTATTTCATAACAGCAGCTGCCCGCGCAGTAATTCCCGTTCCCTTTATTTTTTCGGGATAAAAACCTTATAGCGAATGCGCTATTCCAGACTATAATCTCAACTGTGTGACAAATTTCAACCCGATCCGATCAGATTTTCCGAGGTTTCGAAGCAACAAACGTCTAAAGTTTCGTGTTTATGATTGTAGCAGGATATAGGTAAACGTTAAATTGTAAACGCTCTATGCTCTCTATGCTTTCTATGCTTGAATATTTACAAAGATGTTGAACATTAATTCCTAATTTAAAACCAATAAGAATATGAGTATTGATTTATGAATATTTCCACCTAATTCAATATTAATGTACTTAAATAACTTCTTTCAAGATACTTTTTAGAGTTTCGTACAAAAAAAATTGATGTTTTATTATTCTATTACCGTATCCGTATCACAAAAATAATGGTGTCTGTCCGTCTATGTTTGTGGTGTTTGAAATTTAGAACACAGTTAGATTATAGTCCGCAAGAACACATAGGTTACATTTTAACCCAAAAAAATAACGGGAACAAGAACTAAGCGGGTAAAACCGCGGGGCGTAGCTAATAAAATCCTTTTAATATTATATGTAAATATCAATGTTTGTATGTTTGTTGCGCAATCACGTCGTAACGTCTGAACGGATCTGGCTGAAATTTGGAGCATGGGTTGATTATAGTCCGTAAAATACATAAACTACTTTGTATCCCGAAAAAATAACAGGAACGGGAACTTTGTAGGTAAAACCGCGGGGTGCTGCTAGTTATACATTAATGTCAATGTTTGGATGTTTGTTACTCAACCACCTCGGAACGGATGAACGGATCAGGGTGAAATTTTAAACACTGTTAGATTGTAGTATGGAGGAAGACATAAATATGCTACTCTTATCCCGGAAAAGGGGAGATGGATTACGCGGGTAAAACCGCTGGTTGTTCGACTGGCCTCGTGGCTTAGTGGGTAGTAACTCAGCCTGCGACGCCGAGGGTCGTGGGTTCGATTCCCACCCAGTGCAAATATTTGTGTGATAAATTCAAATGTTTGCACTGTGTCTGGGTGTTTCTATGTATAATAAGTATGTATTTAGAACTATATAAGTATTCTATCAGCTATCTGGCCGCCATATTACAAGGTTTGCTTAGTTTGGGGTCAGATGGTGTTGTGTGTGAATTGTCCACCAATATATTTATTTATATTCACCAATATTTATGTTAGTAATATATAAAAATATCCAACTTCCTATCAATATTATAATTGTGAAAGTTTGTATATTTGATGCTTATTCTATACATACTAAGTTGTACTTAACGGATCGGTCTCAAATTTAGAATTAAACATATTTGCTTTGCAAAAAAAGGTAAAGTTCTTTTTTTATCGTTAAAGGATTTTTTTTCTCTATTTGAAACTACAAATTAAAAAAAAAATAGCCAAATAATAGGATCATGAAATAATAAAAATATAGTTGTAATTTCTAATCCCGTGAAGTGAATATCTTTCGACATTGGTTCTGATAGCACGGAACTTACGATGTGGGAACCCAACTTGCACTTATCATCAATTACTACTCTTACGTCTAACATTAAGTAAACGTTAAGTGTGTGTGTTTTAGTAGTGGTAGGACTCTTGGCAGAGTTTGCCTGGGAAAGTACCACACCTTTGCCAGTTATTCTACCGCAAAGCAGTAATGTGCAAACATTGCTGTATTCTTGCTGTATGTTGCAAAATGAGTTACGACTCTGTGAACTCTTTCTCTACAATTATTGTAGAGAAATGTTATTTTGGTTTCTTAAGAAGAATTTGCCGTTATGGAACACATTCATTTCAGTCTTAAGCGCTAATCTATATTATCTATTCTATGGCGCTAATAAACAAAATCTCGCAGTGCTTTGAACGCTTTATGTTCAAACAAATAAGTGGCACTGTGCTATTATGAGCATGGATTTTGCGTACCATAAGGCGTACGCATTTAGAGTCCTGTCACCTTCTCTTAAAAAAAATTGCCAATCAACTGCCGATAGAAGTGAAAACTTATAACTCAGAATTTGATAACACACTTTGGAAACCGGAGGACGTGGTCATGAGCATGGTCATATAAAAATGCTGGCGTATTTCTAGATGGCCAAAGGCCATGGTCCCGAGTTTACCTGAAGATGTTTTATCATTCCCGAGCGTGACGCTAAAATTCAACTCTAAGCCCACCAAAAATGTGTCAGTGGCGCGCCAAAAAAAGTGTTCACTTCAAAAATACACTATCAGTACAACAATACCAGGCCACTCAGAAAGTTTTGCGAAAAAAAGTTTGTATGTATAAGATACAGGCCACTTGTAATTGTTTTGAAAACTTCGATTATATAAAAGTTCCTCTGTTCGATTTTAAAATTTTCCTCGGCATTTTTGAGACCCAATTCAAATTTTCTTGTCTCATTAAAAAATGGTTGTGCGTCGAGAACATTTTCGTGTTATGTTATTTTAAAATGTGGTTTAAACCTTGATAAGTCATTTGATCGACTTCGAATTACTTTTATGGATGAAGGACCTTCATAATCAACCATCTACCGCTGGTATAGCGAGTTCAAACGCGATCGTTTTACTTTGGGGGATGAACAAAGGAATGGTCGTCCTACGACGGCTGTCACCGAAGAAAGTGTACTGGCAGTAAAAAAATAATTTAAGAAAACAGACGCATTACGTACGAATAGATTTGAGATACTCTGCAGATTGTTTCAAGAAGTGTTTACAAGAGCATTTTTATTTTGCACGAGCACCTTCGCGTAACGATGATAGTTTCCCGCTGGGAGGGCACAACCTCACCGAAGCTCAGAAGCAGGCCCGTGTGGCCCATACCGTCATATGATACAAACATTTGATGCAGGCTCATCACGGCGGCGGTGCGTTTACGACATTGTGACAGATGACGAATCCTGGCTTTATCAATGCGGTCTAGAAACAAAGCATCAGTCGACAGTTTGGCTGTTTTCAAAAGAACTTACGCTTTCGAAAATGAAGCGATCGAGGAGCGTTGGGAAAATTTTCGCTAATTTCAGTTTAAATTTCACTTCGAGACTAAAGCAACATCAACACCGAATAGTACGTTTCATGGTTGTGGAAGAGGTGCCTGTGGAAGACTGGAAAAAATGGTTTGAAAAAAAAGTTCAGATGTATTGTATGAAACTTTGTATAGAGGCTGGTGGAGAGTTCTTTGAAAAGATTTAGTAAAACATTTTTTTTATAGAAGTTAGTTTTTTAGTTTCTCTAAACTTTCTCAGTGTCCCACGTATATAAGAGAGATTTTATTTAAAAACAATTTCAACATAATTTAAAAACAAGAGTTTTCAATGGCAGTTGGGCTCACGTGGTCTCTTTTGGCCTCAAATGGCCTATCAATTTTTTAAGCTAGTGTAGTTTAAGGCCCTTCTAATATGATTTTGCCGTACTCAATGAGTAATAGGTGCTCCATCTCGTACGACGACAAGCGCAAGGGCACCTTATACTGTACGACCTGGGTTTGATCTGCCGCTGGTAGGGACGATCAGGAAACAACCTGGAGTTCTCCTACCTGTCCTACCTAGGTAAAGTTTGAAGTCTTTAACTACCCGAACAAACGAACGCTAACTATTAAGTCATCATTAACAGCCCACTAAATGTTCCCACTGCTAGGACTTGGGCCTTCTGGGCTGAAAATACGTGAAGTAAGAAATGTATCTTCCGGACCCCATTTCTCAAAATTGGCCGTCTAAGTAAGTTAGCGGGTAAGCATGTGTTCTTAGTACGTACTAGCTCTACTCAATCATCCACATTTCATCCATCAGAAAATACGTGACGTCTGGCGGTCCTGGGATCTTACTCTATCAGGTCACAAACGTTAAAATTACTAAAATAATTTGATATTATTTAAAAGTTTGACAATATTTTGGCTCACGTGAACTTTGAGTAACAACCTAAGTGATTGGAAAAAGCGGTAAATGTTCACTTGCAAAATGTGAGCAACAAGGGGTGTTTTCCAATTTCCACGAGGCATTAAAACGGTATCGACACCAAATCTGTGCGATGCCGCACATTGTGCGTGTGATGTATGTTTTACTCAAATTCAGAGTAAGGATGTGAAAACCCTAGAGAAAAGTACAACTTTTATGATTGTACTCATATAATACTTTTACTTACTGATTGCACTTATCTTTATATTATTTATTGTTTTAGATTTAATAATATTTAAATTACTAGCAATACCCTGGGATTTTAATACGCATAGTTTCCATTCCCGTATTTTTTCCCATATGAAAAGCAGTATGTGCTAATAGATAGATAACTCTTTATTTTGACACAAAAACAGAAATATTACAATAAAACACTTATGGACTAGTGCCACAAATGGCGGCCTTACAGCTTAGAGCAATCTGTTCCAGGCAACCAGCTAATGTGACTGAGAAACAAATATTCAAACTTTCGCATTCATAATATGAGTAGGATAAGATTAATAGGAAGTAGGGTAGGAGGATTAATAAGATTCTTATGCTTTGTGGTAACCAGCAAGCATCACAATTAAACAGAGAAACTTGTATGGTTACTGGCTTCTTCACTAATCTCCAACCTTATTTCAGACATTTACTTATTGCTTACTTTGGCTAAAAGTTGCTAAATTTTAAAAGTTTAAATTTAAAAGTAAATTTGAATAAACTGGTATAACATTTTTAACAGTTTTGACGTCAAACTAACTCAAACAGACGGTAGAATTTCGGAATGTGGATTATTTCTATGTGACAATAAATGTACATTACGTAGTGTAATGCTAAATGTTCTCACTACTACTACTAACGTACGGTCGACATCAATATAGCACTCCCGCCCTTCTACCGCCTAACTAAATCGGCTTTCCATTTGCTATTGCGGTCTCTATCATTTCAAGTAGAAAGAAAAGCGAGAGCAATATCAAAGCTAAGACATTTCTAGTTAGGCGGTAGACCCTCGGATACGGACTAGCTATGGAGACGCGGCGTATCATAACTGTGGTAATGCACAGATTGCACAGGTTGTATCATTGGTGTTATCCTGATTGTTACTCTAAAAATTTGCATGATTTGGGCTGCCGTCGGTAAAATAAAAGAAGAACGTCCTGGCAACAGAGGCGTGGTCTGAAGGGGGGGGGGGTCCACAGAGACATGAGTTTTGTGTCTCTTTAAATGAAAATTACTCTGGGTGGGAATCAAACCCGTGGCCTTCGGTTTCGCAGACAGACTTCCTACCATCTAAGCCACAAGCCCAGTCAACGTTATATTAGTTTAACAAATAAACTCTGGAGAGTATTTTCCCTGCACAACACTAACCAGTATAGAAAAGGGTTATGTATATATACATACCTCTGTATCCTCAAAATTTGACTGACAGTTGCCAGGGCGAGGGAGAATAAACTATTTGCGCGGGATTCGGGTGACATTGTGATTGATGTTGTCGCTTACACTGAAATGGTGACGTAAAAACCGTCCAAAAGCACTTTTTCAAATCCTATTTCAAAGGACTGATACTTCCACGCTGGTTTATCGCCCTCACGGTTTAACATTCCTAAGATATACATTCACTGAATAATATTAAACAATCAAACAAGAAATTTGTGTCCATTAAAATTCAGAGTTTTTGAAGTCAAAAATGTGTAAAATAATTCATTTTACCTAAAAAGAAGGAACTAGGTAAAAACATTCTGTTTTTTATTGCTGATCTGGATTCTAAAAATATTTGAGTTTTGTATAATTTCTAAACTGAAATATTTCTAATTATGTGACAAAAAAAAACTTGCCGTTGATTATGCAAGTGTGTTTAAAATTTTAATCTGATCCGTTGAGGTCTACCGACGTGATTGAGTAATAAAAATCCAAACTTTTCCAATGATGACTTAAAAAATGGCCGACAAACTGCCGATAGAAATGAAAACTTATTTGGAAACTTAGGGTTATGCAACAATGATGTTGCACAATACGTTACCGGTACCGATATATTGCTATTTTGTGTGTCGATGACGCGAATTAACAAGAATTCAATCATCCAAAAAGCATCTAACGAGCACGTCCAGCTCTGCTAGATCAGTGGCAGTCACGCACTACATCAGCAAATTACTCGTAGCAAGACACTCACGCGAATCTACAAGATTTTCCACTGTCAAGATTGCTCAACGCAACTACAGAAATTTTTCACTTCAGGCCAGAGTGCGAAAAACGCGCATTAGCATCGTACCTCTAAAGTATAATATATAAGTGAACATCTTACGCCTGCTTCACCTTCGTCAGGGATAAGCTACTTATGAAGAAAGCACTGTTATAAGTGAAAAGGATCACTTGTTACTACTATTACGATCCAGCATGAAATGATGAAATAGTGAAATAATAACAATATTACGATAAGTTTGAATTTAGTGCCTGTTCAGATTAACAGAGCAGGTGTATATGAAGCCTTCAATATTAATATCGGCCTTAATTTTATTTTGCTAAATTATGAACCTTTAGACCATAACCTTATGAAAATTGATATTACAGAATTGTAACCTCAAAACTACCAAAAAGCTAGTATCCAACGAAATTAGTTAAAATAATTAAAATACTGTTAAAGTCATGTGTGGGTTGTTTAAGTTTGTTTTCGTCTGAAACCTGTGACGATGTCACAAAAAAACATCCCACAAGATCTACTCTGTTAAATGAAAATATACCTAACCGTTAAACAAACTTACTATAGAGGTAAATGTACTTCGATTATAGAAATATATCTACGTCTATTTCGAAGATTTTCGTCACTTACTTAACAGATATTTTTTCGGAAAACCTCGGCTACTGAGCATGATTCATTTTGGTTTTATTGTTCCCTAGATGTCAGTATTGGTATCCGGTAGGATTGAAAACTAGCGGATTTCAAACCTAAGCATATACTACACATTATTACGTAGTTGATTGTAATTATTTGAAATTCATTTTCAAGCAACTGAGCGTGGTATGGAATTAGTTAACTAGAATTAAGTTTAAAATGTTCACAACACCCCTATTTTCCTCTTCTCCTAATCTATGAAATATGTAAAAAAAATATGTATAATTGTAATGACAAAGGTCAGGGACCCCGGAGTCTGTGGAGTGGCTAAATTAATTTAAAAAAAAAACCTATGGAAATGTCAAAATTATGATCTACGTATGTATGTATGTGCGCATGTATAGTTTTGCAAATTTAGTAACAATTGATTAAGATTTGGTTAGTAGGGACCTGTTTCTTTTGTGCCAGCTCAAAATTCGGTAGCAATTTAAGATCTATGTACAGGCTTCTTTAAAAAAAAATAGTATCCTACTTCCTACTAATATTATAAATGTCAACGCTTAGATATTCGTTGCTCAATCACGTCGTAACGTATGAACGGATCAGGTTAAATTTAAAACACAGTTAGATAATAGTCTGGAAGAACACATACGCTTATTATCCCGGGGAAATAGCGGGTACGGGAACTATGCCAGTAAAACCACAGGGCAATGCTAGTAAACAAATAAATATTTACTACAAATTGAGTAAGAGTTCATCGCAGACCCCAGATAAACAATGTGATACAAGATTTCGTACAATGAGGTGTTTTCCCGACGCAAAAAGACTTGTCAAAGATAATCTATACTTATAATAAAACTGTAACGGGTCGAATTCTGTACATTGAAGATATTTTGAAAAAAATTTTTTTGGAGCACTCCATAGTCGATACTGATGACGAATCTGCATTTTTTTTCTTTCATGTCTGTCTGTCTGTCTGTCTGTCTGTCTTTCTGTATAGGGATCACGCATCACGCCGAAACTACTGATTCAATTCAGCTGAAACTTGGCATGATTTTAGTTTAAACTAAGGAAATTGCTGTAGGTTACTTTTGATCCCCAAATTCTGATCGGTTTTCTTGCGGGAGGGGGTGAAAGTCAGAATGTGTATTTGGTTGTAACTCATGTTTGCGTTGTTTAATTTCATTAATTCTTTTTTTGTTAGAAAGAACACATTTTTTATATTGTCCCATAAAATTTGAACATTATCGGTTTGGTGGTTCGGAAATTACACAAACATTAAATAATAACGACACGCACGGCGCGTTCGGTACATACTAACTTCTAAGTATTCTGTGTATCACAGACGATCCACAGAATATCTAGATTCTAGATTCAAGAAGTGCCCACGTGATTGCGTCGCGTCGTCTTGAATGACAAAATAATTGTCAAAAATATATTTTTGTGTGGAAAAAGGAGGAGGATGAGAATATCCTCCTTCAAACAAGGAGGATGTTCTCAATCGGGTTGCATGTTTTTTTATTTGGTTTTATTTTACACGATAACTCCGCTAATTGTGAGTTGATTTTGATAATTCTTTTTTGTTTGGTAGAAAATACTTCAGAGGTGATCTTATATATCGAAAACAGGGAGGTAGTTTTCAAATATCAACAAAAAACAAATATCAGCTTAGATTTATCTGTATTTAGTTAGTCGAACGACAGAATTAAATTACCTCTCATTGAAGTAAATTTTTGTTCTTTTGGAGAAAACATATCAGCATAATAAGTAGCAGCATAAACAACCCATTAAATGTTCCCACTGCTGGACGTCGGGGCCTTCTCTCGCAAGGAGAGAGACAAGGCTATAATCCACCACGCTGGCCCAGTGTCGGTTGGTGGATGACATATGACATATGACTTAGAACTTAGATTCTAGGTACATTTCGGTTTCCTCACGATATTTTCCTTCACCGTTTAATTACCGGCATTACGAACATGACTCAGAAAAGGTGGTGCGCGTGGTTTTGAACCCTGGGTCTCCGGATCGACATTCGGCGTTCTCCCGACTAAGTCAGCTGTAGCTTACTAGACCAGCTGTAACTTAACGTAAGTATTATTTTAATCCAAATACTGTTTAAAATTTAAAGGTAGTGTTCAACAAGCTTCGGTAACCGAAGCAGACCGTTGTTAGGGTTCCGTACCTGACTTCGCTGTCCGTCCATCCTTCCGTCTGTCACCAGACTGTATATCAAGAACGGTGATAGCTAGACAGTTGACATTTTCACAGACTATGTATTTCTATTGCCGCTTTAACAAAAAATACTAAAACTAAAATAACTATTTAAGAGGGGCTTATTTCCATACAACAAACTTGACTTTTTTACCGTTTCTTGCTCGATACTAATAACGTACCTGTCACAGGTTGACGCTTTCACTATTCACATAATATTAAGTTTTATGTTCTCTTTAAATGTAAGTAATTAAAATAAAATAAATTTTTAAGGGGGCTCCCATGCAATAAAATCATTTTATTTGCTAATGGTTCAGAACTCTTCGCGCGCGAGTCCCACTGGCATTTCACCGGTTTTATTTTTTCAAAAATTTTGTAATATCCTATCCTTTCCTAATATTATATAAATATGTCAATATTTAAATTTTTGCTGCTCAATTACGTTGGAATGGCTGAATGTATCGAGTTAAAATTTGAAACATAGTCTTGGCTTAGCTTAAGTAACACATAGGGACATATAGATAAGTAGCTATACATAGGCAATGTTTGGCCTATGTGTTCTTCCAGACTATAATCTAATTGTATTTCAAATTTCAGCCCGATCACTTGATACGTTCCGCCATGATTAAGTAACAAACATCCAAACATTGACATTCATAATTTTTACAGTTACAGGACAACGTTGGAACGGCTGAACATATTTGGAAGGAATTCGAAACACACGTAGTTTGTTATCAGAAATAGCAAATCGGTTACTTATAGGTTACTGTGACGTCGGAGAGACTAAGCAAATTTGGTAGAAAATTGAAACAGAGATAACTTACAGTCTGAAATACCACATTTATGTATTATCTATCAACCTGAAAAGAAGCATGGGCCCTAAGGAAACAAATATGAACTATCACGTCAAAACGGCACAACGAATTGGGTTAGCATACGAAACACAGATAGTTTAGAGTCTAAAATTTCACATGGGGTCTAAGTCTATATTTTCGTTTAACTTCATATTAATCTATAATAAGTATATATTTTCGTAAGGAACTTGATGTGATGGTAAGGTAAAAGCCAGGTGATTTGCGTTCACAATCAAAATAACAAGCAACATTATATTCTCATTAGATGGCGCTAATGCCAGTTTAAATCTAAAAGCACTAAAGGCCATTTAAATCAATGTTTTGCTATTGTGGTATGTATTTTTTCTTTCATCACTAGGTGGCGTTACTGGTATTCTAAATTGTACTAATAAGTTTTTGCTGCTAAAAGGATTTTGATGCCGAATTTGGATTCTTTCGTTCTTGGATTTTTTTCTGTGTTACAATTAAATTCATACATTAACATTTCACTAAGACTTGGCTTAGATTTACGGGTTCAACTTGCTTGAGTACCTATCATTAAAACTCAAAATTTTAATCATTTTGATTCCACACAGGCTTCGTTCAAAATTTTACGCGGGCGAAGTCGCGGGTAACATCTAGAAAACAGCTTGCGGATAAAAAGAGAAAAGTAGGTAATCAGATCATGCACATCAGCTTCAGACTTTTCGTAATGTATCCTATAAAAATCCTACAAACTTAACACTTGCGGCTATGTTCGATACTACGAAACCTTAATAAGTATGTTTGATTTTGTTTAAAAAAAGAAAAATAAAGATGATAAAATTAAATAATTTTTTGTGTGGAAAAACAAATTCACTCAAACTCAAAGGTTTTTCAATGACTACTTATCCAAATATTTGACGTACGATATTTCCAATTAATGTATAAGTCAGTAACATCTGCTTACGCGAACGAAGTAGCGGGTTCAGCTAGTTCTAAATAATTTCAAGTGTAGCACCACAGTTGATTTTTTGAAATTTCTCTAACAAAATAGAACAGTAGCGCAACCTACGGTGATATTGAGAACTGTATTTGATAGGTCATATTACGTCTTGAAAACGCCCCATTTGAGGCCCTTTGTTCAACACTTGTGAAATTTAAGGCCAATAACGACAATTAACATTAGTATTGAACTTATTGTTACTTTTAACGTATTGAGACCATAGACCAAAATACAGACCTAAATAAGTATCCTACCTCTCAAGTTGGACCAAATTTCACACAAACGCCAACTTTTGTGAATACCGATCGACTAGGTGACATCATGCCACTAAATTTTTATATTGATTAGATATTTTCAATAACGGCGTCGAATTCGTAGCCAATCCAAAAATCCTTATTCACCGCAATCTCGTAACCATCGTAGCGGCTCTGTAATCAACCACATAAAAACAAGAATATATCAATCCATCATATTATTATGACTAACTGTTATTTTACGAGCGCTTAATGGCCCGATAAGGGTGTTTTATTATTCCCTAATGGCTTATACCTGTCTAAATGCGTCTTTAGTACGATGTATTATGACCACGCATCTCGTCGATTCCGCATAATGGACCGTCTTTATCGAAGGAAACAGTATTAAAAGGCGATAAAATATCGTGTTGTTCAAAGCACCCTTGATATTATAATCAAAGGCGAATAATAGCGATGTTTTGATTAAAGGTAGGGTTTTCTGTCTGTTTAATATCCTGATCCTTATTGCCAAGCGAGTAGCGATCACGCGAGTGCACTCTTCGGCCGGTGGGAGCGAACTGGAGTTGAGTGTGAGAAATATAAGGACCAATAAGATAAAAAAGAAATTGACTATTACACCTTCTGGCAAAATCCAGAATCACAATCTAAGTGCTTTTCTGAGTTCAAAACTGTACACCAAGTTCATCGTCATATTTTGCACACTCAACTCCATTCCACGACTGGCCTAACAATAAAATAAAATCAAATAGAACAGTATTCCAAACACTGACTCTACTCTAGGCAAAAAACTGACAAATGGTTGAATCAAGTCAAATCCATATAGATATTTTCGACGTCTATAACTTGAGATGAACTTAAAGAAACAAGAGGCAATTTAAGCATTTTTTGGTTTTCGGACGTTAGTTTCAAAGCTGATTCTGTCGCGTTTTTGTAACGATGCCAATCAATTTATCAATAACCTAATCCCCCAAAATAATTTGAACAAAAACGTCTCAACATAAAGCAAATTGCTTTTACTAACCCCATTTAGTCCTTGCTAGAATAAGTATCTACGTAAACCAGTCGCGTATCACCTACGCAGTTCGCAAAGCGGTGACCTATATCTTTGACCTCTTCGAACCCTCTTGGCAACCGAAGGATCAGAATAATTTCGGTATTAACAGTATGAGCAATAACTTAATGAGTTTCAAACAAAGAACAGATACCAAATTAAGTATAAAAATGAGTGGGTGCACTCTAATGTCAGTCATGTTAACGTAGAGCGACCATTTAAAATCTACAACTCAAATCTGACAACAAAATTAAAATTTGTTATTTTTTTATTCTTCAACTAAGACTTTCAACTAAAACCAATACAAATGAAGGGTTTCTTGTTTCCAACCAATTTCTTTGACCAGTTTCACTTTCCACCAAGCGATTGGATGGCCAAACGCTGACTTATTCTTTAAAAACCGAAATATAAAAACGAACTATAACTTTTTATTAATTATAAGAAATAAAAAAAACGAAATAGAAAAATAACAAGAATTAAATTGATAGTAATTGAAAATCATTAAAATGATTTATTTTAGAAGGGGTTCCCATTTGATTAGACTAACGTTATGTAGTACGTTTTTACTGGAATCTGCTTGCTCGAAGTTTTTTTTTTATACACACATTGTACCTACCGATAAACATACCTACGATGGAGGAGAGTTCAATGAAATTTTCAGTCTAACAATGATCGAGCGTACTCACAAAATAGTGTCTTCACAAAACAATGTTTAATATTTTCACTATCCGTTTGACACACTTTGGGAACTATATTACACGGAATGACGAAAATTGACACAAGAAAAAATCAAAAATTTTGATTAACCCCCGACTACCTTAGATTTGTTATTTGTACAACATTCTACTAGTCAAGCCCTTTCATTTGATACCCATACTAAGAAAGTTGTGAAAAAAGAAATGTAATTCGCCATTTTGTGGTAGCGGCCATCTTGGATTTGAAATTTGTCATAGTGCAAAGTATTTTACTAGTCAAGCCCGTTCGTTTGATACCCATATTGCGGCAGTAGTAAAAAAAAAAATATAATTCGCCATTTTGTGGTGGCGGCCATCTTGGATTTGAAATTTGTTATAGCGTATAGCACTCTGCTAGTCAAGCCCTTTCATTTGATACCCATATTGAGGTAGGTTGTGAAGAAATATTTTGTACGCCATTTTGTGGAGGCGGCCATTTTGAATCGATATTAACCAAACATAGCTAAGAACACCCGCACGGATATTAACTTTCAAATAAAAAAAACCGCATCGAAATCGGCCCAACCGTTTGAGCTCTACGGTGCCACAGATAGACACACACACAGACAGACAGACAGACAGACAGACAGACAGACAGACAGACAGACAGACAGACAGACAGACAGACAGACAGACAGACAGACAGACAGACAGACAGATATACAGACAGACAGACAGACATCGACGTCAAACTTATAACACCCCTTTTTTTGGTCGGGGGTTAAAAATTAACTTTGCGGTCGGGCTTTTGGCTGCAAAAAAAATTTTTTGGTATTTTTGTTTGAGAAGGTATACCGATTGATTAGTTTTACTGGTGTCTGCTTGAACCGGTCTTTATTTTGAGATAAACCACGTTAAAATTAAAGTTCGTTCATATAGAAAAATCGTTAAATTAAAAACAAAAAAAAAATTTTTGGCGGGAAAATGGTCCCGAAGTATTAAAAAATTTAAAAAAATCCAATTTATGCTATTGAGTCCGGGTTTTTTTGTATTTCCGTATATGTTACATATATCGTATACAATTAATTTAAAATATAAAATCACTAGTCTTTATGTCTCTATAATACAGCTTTGTATTAGAATAGAATTCATTGTTTAAATTACGCAGGTGACAACCGATTCAATACGTTGATCAACCACAGGGCGTTATATCGTAGTCACGTAATTGTATGACGCTTTTTAGCATGGCCATCTAGATATGGGAAATGCGCAGGAACGATTACAAAACTTACTAAAAAAAGATGGACTAATTATTTCAAAGTTAAACTTAGGCCAATTGTCCACGTAACCGCACGCTTTCGTCAATTGACGGTCTAAACCACAATAAAAGCCATAAACCAGGAGTTGAAATTGATGGTTGTATTTACACTTGTCATTTCAATTGTACCATGCATGCTACTATGATTTATCAACACAATAAATATTATTTTATCTTATCTTATTTTATCGAAAAATCTGGGATATTATGCGGTAACATTTCTTTCATTAGATACGTTCTAAGACTTTTTTCGAAGGATCGAGGAAGAAAGAAATTAATTCTGTTATGTTAGTATTGCACAGTTTTCAAGTCAAGGATTATTTGCACTTCAGGAAATCTAGTTATAATCAATCCTTTTTATCTTTTCTTTTGTCTATGGTTCGTTCCAGTAACACAAAACCCTTACAGCGTTACTATCCCATTTTTTACCTTACTTGTTAGAGTGAAGTGTTTAACACTAAAATAATTAAAACAGTCCATACTGACTACACTACACATGTCCAGAGGTGCCTTTCGACGAACAAAATAGCAAGTATAAATTATGCTCCGAATAATTATATTTACTCGTACCTACGTAAATCTACATGTAGAAATTGTAGAATGTAAAACATTTTCAATAAATCCCTCCTTTCAAAGTCTAGTTATTACCAAAATGTTGCTCTAATCATATTACTACAGCTGTACTCATTAATATGATTAAATTTAAGTACTGTAGAGCTTGACTTCTTTAACTTTCTATTAACTCTATGATTATATGAAAGCCTTGTATCGAGTGCAAATTCTTTAATCTCTATCAATAAAAAATAATCCTTATTTCCCTTGGTAACGCTATTACAAACGTATTCATTGACTTCATCATAATTTTTGTAGAATTAATCAAATACCTTATAGTATAACGCTTAAGTTTTTGAGAGATGAACTATGTAAGTATGACTTTGAAAAAGAGCTATGTTGTATTAATGTTAATTTCGTAAGTTTTATAATTGTCCTCACACGTCATGCTAGCTCAGACCAACAATCGTAACTCGATGACCTGGACGTCTACTGTCTTTCTACGAAAACGTAATTTCGCAATAATCTCGCGACTTTCTTACTCGATTTCTCTTTCAATCCGACGTTTTGTTCGTTTAAATTTCTTAAGCCTGGTCTAAATAGAGTAGGCTTAGAATATTTAAACGTCAAACAATGTTCGATCGGACAAAGCGAAGTAGAACCAATGCTCGATTTCGACAATTTCTTATTTCAGGAACATCTAGTAATCGAGTTGGTAATTTCATCTCCTTTATCGTCGTCATGTAAGTCTTTGGAACTGCTACCGGACGCCGGACATCCCACTTTTTTGGCATTTGTCAGCCACTTAATGGCCAGTAATCCATTAATATTGTTTAATCTGGGATTTTTCCGTCGTATAACAAAACCTATATTAAGCTCAACTTTTTCCATTAAACTTGCTTGTTCTAAATCCATTTGAATCAGATAAAAGATTTAACAGAGCTTTGTCTCGTGTAAACCTAAGTAAATGTTACAGCTAACAGAATAGTTACAGCTGTAGACATAAATTATGCCATGAGCATGTAAAACGTAAAAGAAAAACTGATTGACTACACCTATGCCAGTGATTCTATCGCCAAGCAGTAATATTCAAACATCACTGTACTCCGGTTCGAAGGGCAATGTTTCCAGAGAAATCTCAGGGAATAGATATAAACCATCTCATATCTCTGGGTGACGAACGTAGTACAGTGTTAGGTAATCGCTTGAAGTATTCATGTTCGAATAACTGCGTAACACTGTGCTTATTTATGGGTTGTGTTGCTTACCGCCAGGCACATGTACTGCACGTTCCATATTACTTTACTGTAAAAAACACAGTTCATCCAATATCCCAAATGGGTAGTTGTTGCGATATTCTAGTTCCGTCGAGTATTGCATACATGTTAACATTTTCGGTAACAATCACAATGAGTGCGTTATAAAATTATTTTTGCCTTGATGCTGCTATACGCGGCTCAGGGAGCAATTTTAAAAGCTCCATTAAAACAAACAATCCACCCCATGGTCACGGGCGTCCTCGGCGCTTCCCATATACTGCAGTATAACTAGATGTTCGGTATAAATACTAAGTATAGACTTGTATGGAAGCCCGACTTGTGCACAGTATATGGTAAAATAACAAACTTGTTTACATTCAGCTCAAAGATATATTATTTTAAAACGTATCTGGCATAATTTGATTGTTTTGATTTCAGGAAACACTTGTATGATGATTTTAGGTGTTAGTTCTGTGCAAAATGTTTACATATACATAGTACGTATAGAGTTGGCACAAACGTTTTACACCGAAAGCACGGGTAGCATCTTTCTTGCCTTGTCGCTCTTGTGGAAATGTCACACTTTTGTCGCAGCACTCTGTTACCATAGAAAGTATGCACGTCATCTGCTTACGATTGACACAAAAGAACCGTGCGTAAAATGTAACTCTATACGTAGTATATGTAAACTCTTTGGTTCTGTGAATTATGAGCTTACTAGCAGTTTTACCTCCGAAGTTTTCGATTCCGTAATTTCCACTCGGTAAATAGCAGCAAATGTGCTATTCTAGAATATAATCTACCTGTGTTTAAAATTTCAGTCTGATCCATTCAGCCGCTCCGACGTGATTAAGCATCAAAATTCCAAACTTTGACATTTATAATATTAGTTAGATATTCATAATTGAATTTATAAGTACTTATTGTATCAGCAATCTGGCTTTCATGGCACAAATTTTACTAGTTGGGACTTGATATCGATATTGATATATGTGAAAATCATAATTATACTAAAAATGTATATATTACCAGCTGTTGTACCCTGCGTGCGCTGCTACGCCACCTGTCTAAGTTTGGTCGTACCAACTCAGAAATCTTCTTTGGTTCGTGCAAAACAATTTTGCCAACATGACATTTATATCATCGTAAACTATGCATTTGATCATGTCATGATCAAAAATATGTATAATGTATAAAGGACATACAGACAAATATTCACTTTTATAGGTTTAGACATACGAACATGAATAAAATAATTATTTCAACAATTCCAATAAAACTGGTATTTAAAGATTCGCTAATCGTAAAATCGTACTTGAAAACTAAGCACATAAATATTACCGACTGTGATATCGTCGTGTTAGGTATATGCGCTTTTGTTGTGTCATGACTAATGCATAATATGCTTCAACTAAAGTCGAACAAAACTCAGACCGCAAATTTCACGGCCAGTACTTTTCCTTTTCAAGCTATTTTTTGGCAAACAAGTGTGAGTAAATTTCCGCATTGCGCAATATTCTTTTTATTTTGCATTTACCCCGTTGCAGACGCTATTGATTTTGTCTGTGTTAGGGGGACACTCTGATAATCATATTATATTGTATTTTAAATACACTGTACTAGGGTTCTTTATGCCCTATACCACAGAGCTTTAGCAATATTGTACTTTATGACAAAAGGAATAAATATTAAATTGCAAAAAAACAGGAATATGGATTACTGGTTTGATTTTGACCTTGAAATACCCTCGTGAAGCCGATATTAAATCCCTAAAGGCTTGTAACCCTTCATAGTTTGTTAAATCGGGGTTTTAATGAATGTGCGTTTGTGAATACATTACGGTAGATCCATCAGAGAGTAACTGGACAATCTAAACGTGGTGTGTATTATTTGTGTATTGAATCACCAAAGTCTTGGCAAGCTTAAATAAATAGGCGAGATGGCAGTCAAGTATAAACCTATAAAAGTTTTTAGAAAATCGGTACATATTTTTGCATTCATCGACTTCCTTTATACGATATACACATATTTTTAACCGACTTCCAAAAAGGCGGAGGTTATTCGATTCAATTCGACCACAATGTTTTTAAATATTTAGTTTTAGAAATATTACTAATCAAAAATAGACAATATCATATTTGTATTAAGTTTGCTTTCTAAGTATTGGTTGTGATACCATATTTTTGCTGTTAGGCTGCTTTTCCACCGGGGTTATGCGAGGATGCGTGGCAAGGGATGTGTTTGTAAAGAACCAATACTATCGCTTCAGCACAGCTCTGGTGGAAACGGCTCAGTGGAGCTACATTTTTGTGCATACAAAACAAGCGAGGGATGTGTGCGAGGAATGTGTTGCGAGGGATGTGTTGCGACGTTTGCGACATACTGTACCAGCCAGTCCATAGAAGTAACCTCACACCGCACATTATACATAGCTCTGCTACACATCCTCGTACGACATTTTCCTCGCACAGCTTTGGTGGAAACCTCCACACATTTTCACAGCACAGCTAGACATCCTAGCACGACGTAGACGTAACATAATTTCAGTTTTGTTTAAACTTTTAAGCAACAACAATAATTATTGTCAACTACATTTCGCATCATAAGTATAGTTGCTATTCCTAACGTCTATTGAATCAGAATTGTTCAGCTCCGCTACATTTACAAACACCTACACTTACTGAACAATAGTTGAAGACACACTTATAATTTTTACAATGTTAGTATCAATGCGGGAAGTTAAATGCAAACTAAGATAGCTTTGATCAATAATCTGTATTGTCTACGTAAAGATAGTCAACCAGTCAGAATGATATTTGCATCTTTGACCAAAATTTAGAGCTATAATAAAATTACAATGTTTTTAGGGTTCCGTACCCAAATGGCAAAATACGGACCCTTATAAATTCGTCATGTCTGTCTGTCTGTCCATGCGTATGTCACAGCCACTTTTCTCCGAAACTATAAGAACTATACTATTGACACTTGGTAAGTAGATGTAATCTGTCCGCAAATCCGCATTAAGATTTTGATACAAAATGTAGAAAAAATCAAAAATTTTAGGGGTGTCGAAAAACGAACGAAGTACAAGAACTTTTGTATTATGTTACTTGCTGCTACGAAAACCTTCATGGGGAGCCCGACTGGCACTTGACCACTTTTATTTTGTTTTACCACACAGCGTTTTATTCAAACAAGCGATTTTAAACTTACGCGTCAAAAAAGTGTCACGATTTTGAGCTGATTCAAATTATTGTTTTTAAACTTTTGCGATTTGAACACATAATGTTTATAATGTGCAGGACTTAACGTCGAGGTATTTAAACAATGAATTAATCGTGGTTAAGTCCTGAGTACATTATAAACATTATTGTGATTCAAATTAGTACAGGAATAGATTGAATTTTTTGTAATTTCGAATTGTATGCAACGTAACATCTGTTCTTGGCTCTCTCCTTGCGAGAGAAGGCCCCGAGTCCCAGCAGTGGGAACATTTAGTGGGCTGATTATGCTATGCTACCCTAACTTACCTAAATAACCACTAAGCAAGCAAATACAAATGATTATGATTATCCAATAGTATTTATTATAGGTTAGTGAAGGTCTCAAGGTGGAGAGATCAAGATCGAGATCATCAAGGCCGGCCATCATACGTGCGAAGCTTGTTGGTAGCATCAGAAAGCCTTAAATTTAGTTTAAGTCGAGTATTACAATACAACTCCAGCGGTTTTAGTATAAAATTATGTTTATTTCATTTTCACAGGACTTTTACGTATCGTATCGTATAGGCATCATACGAGTATAAAGCTGTATAGATGTTAAACTAATTATTTTAAATCTTTTCATTTACATTCTACATCTACCTTTTATTTAATTATACATCTTTCTCTTCTATCACATATTACCTACTATTTTATAAGAATTTTTGTCGAATATGTCATTGAATATTTATCATCTTGGTATTTATCATGTATCTATAGGTTCTAACTTATTCGTCGTATTCATCTATTTATATGTATTAGTATATTTTACAAGTATTGTAAGTATTGGTATGTAATCTGTATTCGTGTGTATGTTTATTTTATGTTTTATTTTGTTTATATAACTGTAACTGCTTTAATATGTTTTTAAAATGTTGCAAAAATAAATATCGTTTGTAATTCGAGTAGATCGTCCAATTCCGTCATAAAATTGCAAATTGTCTGTAGTCAGTAAGTTGTTTGGTACTCTAACTTACTTGACTCACAGCAGACTTAAGGTTAGCGATAGTATTTTATCACCTATAATATTTATAGCAAGTCTACAGTGTGATACAATCTTTTTCACAACATCGCCAGGTTTCACAACATCTTATTAGTTACTTACTACAGATGATAGGGTATATAAGAGGTCGTAACGAACATTTATTAGCAAAAAAGGTTTTTAAAATTATCGACGAAGAAAAAGTAACTGAAAAAATGTTGTTCGTTACGTAAGTGTTAATCTGTATTAAATCCTGACTGAAAACTAAGTATGCATCAGCATCCCACTAAATATTCCCACTCCTGGAACTCGGGCCTCTGTCGCAAGGAGATATTCCGGTCGGTCCGAAACGTGTCGGTTTTGTCACGATGTTTGTCCTAAGTTTCTAAGGCCATGTAATTTTGTTCAGTTGGTTGACTTTTTGTAGTGGTACCTACTAACCTTATTGGAGGCAAGATTTTGTGACAATTTAATGTATTTTTTTCTAGTTGACAGTTCTTTTGGTCAAAGCTCCAATAACTGCGCAAAAAATAACTAACGTTGTTTTTAAAAATAAGACGGCACGTGCCTTTTTTAAGTTTTAGTTTATTTTTCAATTTGTAAGTATTTTTATAAATCGAAATTAATTTAAGTTAATTAGATTGTTCATGGCATAACAGAACTCATATCAAAATACTCAGAATCATAAATAATTAATATGTAGTAAGCTTGGAAACGGCGTTACATAAATAAAATAAAAAATAAATAAATATTGGTGGACAATTCACACACAACACCATCTGACCCCAAACTAAGCAAAGCTTGTGTGATGGCAGCCAGATAGCTGATATAATACTTATATAGTTTTAAATACATACTTATTATACATAGAAACACCCAGACACAGTGCAAACATTTGAATTCATCACACAAATATTTGCACTGGGTGGGGATCGAACCCACGACCCTTGGCTTCGCAGGCAGAGCTACTACCAACTAAGCCACTAGGGCAGTCATTTAAAACTGTTTTAACCGGCTCCAAAAAAGGAGGAGGTTCTTATTTCAGTTATATGTTTTTTTGTATGTACGTTACGCGATAACACCGCCAATGTGAATCGATTCCGATATTTATTTTTTGTTTGGTAGATCATAGTTCTGAGGTGGTCCCAAATAAATTTTATCATAACCAGTGTGATGGTTTTCAATATCGACAAAAACGAAAGTTAACATTCATTTATCTGGACGACACCGACGTAGTGATAGCTTCTTGTGAAATTTGGATTGTCTGAATTTAATTTTAAGTTGAAGATGGTTTTTGGTTTTTTGGAAGACTAATAATTATTACAGGTAGTGGTAAGGTGGTAACGATTGGTAGCTTGAATATATTAGGCGTTGATGGTTTACCGATAGAGCTAATATTGACTTTTTTCTAGGTTGATGGGTACCCTGATAGCCACTATAGGTTTATTGTGGACATATACTTATACTACGAGTCCTCCGTTGCGGGCCCCGGACTGGTTAAAAACATTCTCATCACTAGGTATTCCGTGGCCTAAGGACACTCCCTTACCTTCCAATGTGGACATATCGAAATACTCAAAAAGTTTTCTGAAGAAGTTAAAACTTGGTCACTTATTTATAAACACGACGCCGCCGGCTACCAATACTACTGCCAATACTACTACAGAAGTACCTCCAGTTACGGAAACTACTGTACAAGATACTACTGAAACGGAAACCACCACAGAACAACAAAATGCTACTACTACTACACCAAGTGGTTTGAGAAGAAGAACAATAAAACCCTTATGGGCGAACTATTGAAATGAATTTAATGTATCTAAAGGACTTAATCACGATTTAATTCATTGTTTAAATACCTCGACGTTTCGGCAGCGTCACAGCCGCCGTGGTCACGAGAAGACTGAAGAAATTGCGGGTCGTCTCATTGCGAAATGAGGGGATCTAGATCTACCCTCATTTGGTCTTCAAAAATCGTCAGGTTACCACCACGACACACAACACTAACCGTATCACCAGGCTTCTCCGAACTCACTCCGCGATGCATACATTTATTTATGACTGGATTCCACTACGCCGATAACCGAAAACCATCCTCCCGGTTGAAATTACTATATTTTTTAATTTATAAGGCTTCCCGAACTATTCTTGCGTAGTAATAGTAAAGTAAAGTACGTTCAGTGGAGATAATCTTCTGGTTGTGGAGCTCGATCCAATGACCATTCCCGCATCAATCAAATGCTCGGCAATCGCAGATTTCTGTGTCTGGCGATTTTTTACAGCGGCGATGTGTTCTTTGATTAAGTCCTGTAGATATATTATAAGCATTATGTGTTCAAATCGCGAAAGTTTAAAAACAATATTGAAATAAAATTGAAAATGAAATTTTTTTGGAAATGAAATGCAAATTTATTTTCTTTAACAAACGTTGCTTATCAATTTGATCAATGTCTTAAACAGTAATTTCAGTCCAGATGGAGAAGCATTGTCACCCAAGCTAGGAGTTAACCTGTGTGATGGCGAATATTAGTTTTTGACTGTTGTTATAATTTTAACCTAGTAGGGATAATACTGATACCTTGTCTTTTCATTTAAGATAGTTTTGTTCATAATAATTGATTAATAAATAAAATTAAACATTTTTAATTATTTTATTCAAATCCACCAACGTCCACTCTAGAAGATATGTTTAAACATATCATTCATACATACAAATCAAATTTTGGTTGAATTTTGTGGTGCTACTAACTTCATAAAATCAAGCTATGAGTCAGCAAAATTCAAAAAGGTCAAGTATGTGAGTACACTGTAGAGTTGCTAAATTTAATATTATTTTAAAAAAGCTTGAGTCCAATGTAACTCAATACAAATTGAGTAATTAATACATTTACAAAAACTTCAATCCAAGTCATTATCCAAGCCTCTGAATCGAGCCGTACCGCAGAACATGGACTTACAGACAAAAAAACTTGGTACCTACCGTACTACAAAACCTATCTTAATCTCGAAATTGTATACAAGTTAGTATGACGTCACAAACATTGAATATTTTTATAGATTTTATTGTACTCAAAAATGTTGGCTCGCGCTTGACTAGCAAAGCAAAAGCAGCCCACTAAATGTTCCCACAGCTGGGTTTCGGTGCTTTCTATCCCAAGGAGAGAGTCAAGGTTAGGTCAAGTAATCCTCTACGCTGCTAGTGCTGGTTGGCGGATGACAGATGGCCTCGAAAAATTCTTGGAACATGCGGATTTCATGACGATGTTTTCCTTCAACGTTTTTATGTTAGTGACATTACGCATATGACTCTGAACACGCGAAGAAGCGCGTGGGATTTGAACCCGGAGCTCCGGATCTGCGGTCGCCGTTTTTCCGACATGACCAGCAGTAACTGTACTTACGGTAAGTCTTGAGTATATGATTGAAATACATTTGTGAGGCATGTTTTTGGACTTGCACGCATTTCTACACAAGTACGCATTTCTATTTACGAATAAAGCTGCAAACATTTCAGTTATTACTATAAGTTATTTGCATATAATTTGATTCTAACTATCAAAATTGTATTTTACCAACTAAATTTAACTTTATCGTAACTCAATTATTATACCCAGATTAAATATCAAAAGTCAATGTCCTATCACTGTCTGTATTATTTCCATTGGAATTTATTTCTGGTGCGTATATCCTTGTCTGTCTGTCGGTAAAACAATTTCATTTCAACAAATGCTATGCGTTTTGGTACAAACATGACAAATTATTAAATTAGCGGTTTCACGTTTGAAATGAAAATTAAAGCAAAGCGTCTACAAATCACCTCATGTTACGACGTAATTCATTAAATATTAACAAACTTTCTTAGACACATGTTTCTGACTTACACGCCAGTGATTTAGTTAACTTAAATCTGTTTGTGGGGTTACAGTGAAAACGACGGGCGATATTATATTCATTAATTATTACAGCAAGCACACGTAAATTCCAATTTTACAATGAATAGTGTTAATCATAAAATTATAAGCATACATGCTTATAATCGTCTAATAAACAATTTAAAAATTCATAACTTATTATCAAATGTCAGCTTAAATAGTATCAATAATGTTAATTTTTACAGAAAATAAGTACGAAAACTTTAGGACCAAAAACGAAATAAGCTAAAGTTCCTAAAGGTACATCAGTGTAGGTACATACATTGTTTCCTTTCGAGAGATGTATTCCATTTCAATGTCATACAAAGCTTGGCTAATAAGCCGACGTTTGAGTTCACTTTTGAAAATGGGTAGTGTTGGGAACTCAAGTACATCTACATATATGTATCGTCGGGTAGTCGGTTATATAATATCATCGTACCCGTGACATGCGTCAACGTCGCGGACTTCTCGAGACAAACTGAAAACGTGTTGACTTTAACTATTTTACGTTATTTTAATATGTAACACTCATCAAGTACCTTTTTAACAGACTTCTAAAAAGGGGGGAGGCTCTCAATTCGGTTGTATGTACTTTTGTATGTATGTTACGCGATAGCTGCTCCTGTCTTAACTCTGTCTTCTGTCTTAATTAACTCTGATAATTGTGAATTGATTTTGACGATTCTTATTTTGTTTCGTAGATGATATTTCAGATGTACGTATAAATTGTATTGAAATCTACATATGTATGGATTTTAAAATATATAAAAAAATGAAAATTTTATGTCTTCATACTACTTTTCTGTCTCACTAAAACAGTGTGTTTAGTTGATGAGTGAGATGGTCTATACATACAGGTATACACGCATATTTTCTGCATATCTACTATTTCTACATAATATCTATACTAATATTATAGAGCTGAAGAGTTTGTTTGTTTGAACGCTAGGGTCTCGGGAAGTACTGGTCCGGATTGAAAGATTCTTTTTTTATTGGATAGTCGATTTATCGAGGAAGGCTATAAGCTATAGAAAATAACCCTACTATTAATAGAATGTAACAAAATCAGGAAAAAATATTCCATTTTGAGAGTTTTCGAACCTTTCGTGCTTTGACATGACACATGACAGCATGTGTCTAAGATTGCGTCATTGAATATCACAGATTACATACCTCTTGAATATAAAACCCTTGCTAATCTAATTTTTTTTCTAAATCTGTGTTGGTACAACCAATTTCCGACAGGTGGCGTAGCAGGTAGCGGAAGAGGTTGTTTTGTTTGAAAGCGATATTCTCAGGAATTACTGAACCGATTTCAGTCATTCTTTCACCGTTGTATATGTACGGGATCCTGATGAGTACTATATAATGTACCACGGGCAACGCCGGGGTGGACATCTAGTATATTATAAAATGTTATAAAAGTGACTTCCAATCTATACCAGAGTACTTTCACATTTTTGTGTTTTGACCTTGTTTACGTCACGTCGTTAGATTGTAAACCTAACGTAAACTAACGATAGTTTATTTCCGAAGATTATTAAAAAATTACGAAGACAAGTATTACCAAAGATATTATAGCAGTAAGACCAATGCAATGCAGTAGCAAATTTTTGTCCTTCTTTGGGTCCCAATTACTGAGGGTCGTGATCTCTTTTGAGCACATTCTCTCTGATTATCGACCGCCATTGGTGACGATCTGCGGCGGTGTGGACTGCGTTGTGGACAGTGGATTCGCGTCCAACGAGTTGGGCTTCTTCCTCTTGGTCTCGACTTTTGCTTGTGACTACTATTTTTTCTAAATTTTCGTTGTCTTTCCTAGCAATGTGGCCGAAGTACTCCAGTACCTTCTGCAGGCATCTTTTCTGCAGCAAATTTTTGTATGCGTATACAATTTACTGCGTTCTAACTGTAGTGTTAAATTTACTCGCTGCAACTAGAACCAAACTTCAAACGCAGTAACCCCCTTTACCCGTTACTAATTACCAATCGTGATTACACACGCGTCGCGTTACCCTGTTTACCGTGAGACTATAATTAAGCCAAGTTAATGTAAAACGTTCTTAGGAGCTCATACAAAATGCATCCGGCTCGACGCGACTGAAAAGACTTGAGTGCCTTCAAGGCATCTTAGCTTAGCAACTACTTAGCCTCAAAACACGCTAGTGTTTTACTTACGCTGCAAAATTAAAAAATGGTTTCTTCATTTTGTGTGATTTGAATGTATAATTTCTTTTAGACAACGAGTATGATTGATCATTAGATCATTAATTATGTTTTGTTGGTAATTGCCATTGCTTGTTTTTTTTTCGGTTGTTTATCAGATACATTTTGAATAGTGTGCTTCGATCTGTAGAAAGTAATTCTATTTAGCCCTTTTTCTATCACTGAGACCAAAAGGCACCATTTCATGGCTGACTTTAGACTTTCGTTGTATGAACGTTTCTTTATACTGTAGAATGCATTGTCTGAGTGGGTTTTTCCCAAGTGTGTTATCTAGAAATCAATATTGAGTCAATTTCTACTAGACGTTAAATTCTAAAGCAGGTTGTTAACGATTGCATCATCTTTAAATTAGAATGCATAAACACTTCAATTTGTTTTAAGCCTTCGGACATAGTGCATTTTGATCATATTATGTAGCGATTTAAAACCATCAAGAAGTTGGTGTCTGCAAATAAAGGTAAATATATTATTTTATTATTTAATGCATTGGGAGTGCAAGCTTTACGAGACACTAATACATATTCATGAAGGTATGGCAAATAATTCTAGAATAGTCTCTTCGAAGCATATCAATTAAATAATAATTATAATTTACCAAATCGATGAAGTGAGGTGGCTGAGTTTAAAAGTATCTTTGCAATTGAACGTGATGATGCCAGTATGCTTGGCGCGCTTCCAATTGATTTTTTTATAACTTTCAAATACTTTCATTCAATTTGAGAGGTAATTAACATAATGATCATTATGATTATCCCTAAACTTTCATCGGTTTCTGGATAACATCTGGTAACGCCGAAACATCGAAATCGTGAGTCCTGTAAAGTGTACTACATTATGTGTTCAAATTGTGAAAACTTAAATACAAACTGTTAATCAAGTAAATCATCCTATTAATATATTTTCATTTTTTCATTTTCTAGCATTGCTTTGTATTCTATTTGTATTGATATACTACTCATTTTGTTTTGAACGTATCTTTTAACATAGAATGGTGAATTTTCTAAGATAAATGTTTGAATCAAAATATATGCATGTGTATCGTACGAGATTCATGTACGTACGCCATTTCAAAGTACCCCTTACCGCAGACGGAGCGCTTGGGGTGTCTTTAACTCTAATCAAGGTTCCACAGCACGTGAAAACGCCTTAGCGAAATTATATTAGCGTAAATCACATCAACGAGCAAGATTTACGAAGATGCCACTACGCGCTCGAGGTAAAATCGAATCAGTGTCGCGCTTTAGTGGTTTCACTCTATTTTAATGAAGGGTACGCTGTTATTGTTTATATTGGTTGTTTGTGATAAATACACGACGATCTTATCGACGGAGATTCGCAACTGTAAAGGTTTGCGTAGAGAAGACAGAAATACATAAAAAGACAAACAAAAAAACTCTTCTTTTAAAACTTACCTATCTGAGGGAAATATACTCCGGTATGTACTCTTCAGCGTCCCGTATAAAGTCCCTAGAACAGAGAAGATATAAGGGAGCGCAAATACCCAACACCCTACCAAAAACCCTCTTCTTAGTTCACACTCAAGAGGAGAAGGATACCCTGACAAACCAGGGTTATGGATCAGGCACCGGGTCACGCATCCTTACTATCCATGAAGCTCAGGGACTAACATACGAGTCGGTAATCGTAATCAAAACCAAGGCAAACATGAAGCTGCACGAGAGCGTGCCCCATGCGGTAGTGGCAATCTCACGGCACACGGGGACCTTCACATACTACGCTGACGACACCGACGACGCCATCGGTCGGTTCGTGCGGCGAGCGTGGGCTGCATCACCGAAGACCATCCGCGATTTTAACCTACAGATGGCCATCAGGGACAAAAATGCGGCCGTTGTGGAGGCTATGGGCCGGGAGGAGGCAGCTTAGGCAAATGGCAAGGCAAACACTCGATGTCGAGTCGATTACTAGCGGAATCCCAACCGGTAGTGATCGGCTCTACATACGAGCACTAGAATTAGATTTTAAATGTACCCAACTCCCTCCTATTTTCCTCTTCTTCTCCTTATCCAAGATATGTGTAAAAAACGATAATTGTAATGACAAAGATCACGGACCCCGGAGTCTGTGGAGTGCCTAATTTAAATTAAAAAAAAAAAAACTTACCTATCGTAATAGTTCCTAGAAATTATTGAATTTAAAAACTAACGTAGTCGTAACATAATTAATTAACGAGTCATGTGTGACATGGTTGTTCAAGCCCGACTAAGTTATAGCCACATTTGGTAGCTTTTTTTCAAGCGGAGTTCGGGCTTGGACGTGGTCGCTAAAATGGTGATGAAACTTAGACCATGCTGAGGTGACCACATTACACTTCAATAACCTGTTGGTTAAGTAAAAATTGACATTATAAGATTTATTCTCTGTGCTATTTTTGTACGTTAGGGCTCGTAAGTAGTGTGAACATAAATTAAGCACAAGCAGCCTGAGGTGCGAGGCTCGAGAATCTCCATGGTACACCCTGGGTATCAGAGACCAACTTACCTAGGTGGTATCTTGTTGTGTTATTCCGAATCCCAACCGATTGAAGGAAAACTTCGTCATCTCGAGGGTCGCGTAGTGTGAGTTCATTAAGGGAGACTTAAATGACTTGGAATTTTACGCAGTTAATAGATCTATCTGGCTAAGTAACAGTGAGTAAACGCACATGTTGAATGTGGGTTCTCGGGCTCGAGATAAGCCAGGGGTTAGAGTAACAAGTCGACGGACAGCTTTTCCGTGGGTGGCCAGGCTACAGCTACTGAGTCTCGTCAGTACGTCAATGCTGGGGTATGTTTTAATACTCAGCAGATCACCCTGGCCATACAGAGGGGCAACGCAGCGAGTGTTCTGGGCACGTTCGGTCAGGGGTCAGTGAGCGGTGATCTCTTTGACCTTATTTGATTGTATTTTTTTATTCCTGTTTTCTGTGGAGAATTATAATAGTACATGAACATTGTATTTTTGTGAATAAAGTTAATTTTACTAATACGTAAAATGTAAATGTTATGGGGATTTAAGAAATTAACTCAAACTGGACTGTCTCAACCCAAGCCTAAATAACCACAAATAAAAAAAACAATACTATTAACAAGCAGATTTCATAAAAAGAAAATCTAACGAATTCATCACTAATACATATTTTATTACTCACACTAAAAATATAAAAACTTAATGAAAACATTTCGTTATCAACAGTCTAGTGCTTCTAGAATCTTTTCTGAATAAACCGAAATTGCTTTTCAAATAAAATACGAATGGGATTCTCGATATCTGTATTCAGCGAAAACCGAAGGTAAAATTTTCGAAAGTCTAAATAGGGATCAACACGCATTTACGATGGAAAATAAACCAATAAGTACTAAAAAGAAAAATTTATGATAGGCTTCATAAAAAAACTCCAGTAAAAAGGTTTTTACTATAATGCCTATTATAGACCTCTATCTGCGCAAATTGGAGCCTTATTATCCTATTATCTCGCCTTATTACGTAACACGCAGTGTTTACTTAGATCTCAGTTAGAATTATCTCCAAGAAGTACCACAACAGCTGACAAAAGGAAGACTCCAGAAAAAGATCGCCAAGTCATTGCCTATACCTCCCTGGGGCGTTAGCGGTACGCTCTCGCCGCCTAGCGCCTCCGACCTCGCTGTCTGCCTTAACTGTGCAGGCACCTCCCGATATAGGTATACTCATACTCGTATGTATATATATATGATGTTTACCTTGGTAAACAATTACTTAAGTTGGGTTATCGTATAAGTTAAATGAAGTTTTGGAGGTGATTTGTAGATTTACTAATTGATAAATTGATAACTATCATGTCCATCGTTACTAAGGTAAACATCATATATATATACATACGTATATATACATAAATATATATACATACGAGTACGAGTACGCCAGTAACAAGTTACTGGCGTACTCGTACTCGTATGTATATATAGTACAAAGTATGCACTGCACGCACTGCATTTTGGCGTATGAAATTCAAAAGGAATTACACAAATTCATTACGCTAAAATACCTTCATTTTCATTTAAGTGTTGATGTTTGTCAACGCCAAATCTGGTTATGAAAAGAAGCTATGTATACATATATAGTAAGATGGATATGATAGTTATCAATTTATCAATTACTAAATCTACAAATCACCTCCAAAACTTCATTTAACTTGTACTATAACCCAACTCAAGTAATCGCAGTGGATCCACTAAAAGGATTTCAGCCGACGTTCAGAAAATGTGTTAATTTCCTTCAAAATCGGCTAAGCCCGCCTTATCTGGCGATATAAATCTTATAGCACTCGTTGTGGGATTTAGCAGATCTTGCCGCTAACTCTACAAGTGCAATTAGCTACAACTGCCAAAGACCCTGTAATCCGGGAAACGGACTTGTAATTTAAGCTACGGGAGCGCTTTTTGTGCATTTCTGAACCTTTCGCAAAGATAAAATTCGGACGGTTTTGCTGTTTGAATTTACTGCCACCACTAACTGCCTTTAAATCTTGTTGTGGACAAAAAGAGTGGTATAAAGTGTGCGGCCCACCTGATAGTAAGCAGCTACCCCTTTTGAACAGCATAGCTGTTGATGATTTTCTGTTAAGCCCAGAGAAATGTTAACGAACTGTTTCTTGTTGAAGTTCGTTGGAAATACATATTGTGAACGAAAGGAAGTCTATTAATAATCAGCCTGTTCAGTAGAAAAATATGGGAGAACGGAACGGTACGATCTGGAATTATAACTGTTTCTATGGTTACGTGTATTATGATTATTTTGAAATTTACGTTGAAGATTTAATAAATTTATTTAAATTACATCTAAGCACATCGTCTACTAAATACTCATTATATTCGTAAGCTTTTACGAAATATTCATGTTAGTAAATTGATGTCAATTTTACACAAATATAATAAAAATATGTATATTTATTTGATTAATCTGATAAATACAAACACCACATTTGATTTATAAAAGTGTTTGTTGGTTGGGTATTTTAGACCAGCTTTTGTTAAAATCTAAATTACAACCGCAGCGGTCCAAGAGCTCGTTAATATCATAAAATACAATTCATAACCAAAATCCCAGCAATAACAGGCGTTATCACGACATAAATCTGAATTATTGCACACGCTTTAGAAGTCTTTATCTAGCCACTATTGTCTTCACCGGCTTCAGCTTAAAACTATATTTTATTCCCTAAATGTTATTTTCGTTCGTAACTTTACAACGGTCATTATTCAAAATTAATAATCCACAAAATTAATTTAAATTCTAAACTTTCTCTAATCTTCGATTTCGAAGGTAAAACAGACTAAAGTACAGGGTGTTATATTTAACACGTTGGTTAAATTTAATCATGACCTCGGGGAATTTTCATTCACACGTGAAAACGATATCGCTTTGCCAGATTTAATTGTTTTTTTAGCAGTTAAATCTGTGGAAACGTCTAGACGTAGTGCTCGTAGTTAGTTCAGAAATGTGGAGCTAATTAGTGAATTTAAATACATTTAAAGCTTTAAGACAATATACACGACAAACTGAAATCAATAGATTTTTTAAAGCCCTTAGTAACTAGCACCTTGCGGTTTTACCGACATAGTTCTTGTTCCCGATATTTTCCAGGGATAAAAAGTAGTTACGCGCTTGTCCAGACTATGATCTAAGTTCCAAATTTCAACCCGATCCATTCATACGTTATGACCAGATTGAACAACAAAAATCCAAAAATCCAAACATTGACATTTGTGATATAATATAGGATATCTCTAAAATTCTTAATCCTTATGTTTTTACGAACAATATGTAATAGATAGATAAATAGATTAACTCTTTGTTGCACTCAGCTTAAAACAAATAAAAAAAGTTACTATAAACAAAATAAAATAGCAATTGGCCACGTAACACTAGATGCGATATCTTCCAGGCAAATCTCTATTTATAAAAATGTTATGTTGGTTTGTGTACGCTTCAAAAATTCAAAAAGTTCTGCACCTATCGAGGTTTTTTACAATGATATAAAATCCGCATCAAGGATTGTTTTTATCTAATTTTTGTATCACAATGTGCCACAGCGAAGCGTGGCAGGATACAGCTAGTGTAATATAGATAGATAACATTTTAATTGTAACTAAATAAAATAGTTTTAAAATATGTCAATGATATTATTATCATAGCGATAAGATTAACATCCTGTAAAAGAAACAAGTTAAGGGTTACATTACAAAACGCTAAGTCACCATGATACAACCCCTTGAGAGAAATGCTATAAATTTAATCCTACTCGCAATAAATCTAAGTTATACGAACCACATTTTAAACTAAAACTGAATTTAATAATGTTATGCATCGATGGGTTAACAACTTTGATAATTGAATTGCTGGTAAAGTAATTTGATGTAGTACTGTAGGGTTGAGAGAGATATTATTAATTTTGTACACAGGCATTATGATTTCTGAGTTAGTTGGTGCTTGTGAATTAGGTATGTGGCTAGAAATTAAACAATTATACTTAATTTTTAATAGTGTTCTCTATTTACAAATGTAGGATTATTTTACAAAAGTTTTTCTACTGTTAAGTTATTTTGATCCTAACTTAAAATAAGTTGATGATTGAACACAATAAGACGGAGCATGAATGGTGTTCAGCAGCTGATGTAAAGGCTGAATGATGATGATGCTACTCAACAGTAATAAATCAATAATAAGCGGTTATGCAACGTAATAGTATAGGTTTGTTATGTCATATTTAGCGTAATATATTTATTGTTTATGAATGTCAATTGTCAACCTTCACTTTCTGGCTAACTTTTGAACATAACACTATAACTGTCGAAATATCTGGAGCTTGTTGAACATACAATTTCATATACGAGTTAAGTACCTTTATTATATTCACATTAGGTCAAAGAAATAGGATTTATAAGAAACTGATAATCGTCAGATTTTTCATAACAAATATACCTATAAAATGTAAATACTTATACTGTCTTATGTATTGTGGGCACAGAGTAAAAATTTCGTGTGAGAATGTCCATTCTTTTGAAAAAAGGAATTCCAAATTCCAACTAATAAATTCAGCGCTATCGTTCAAATAAATCTTATGATTTCGGGAAAAACAAATGCAAATTCAACCGCTAAAAGAAGGATTACCACAGATACTATCTCAAAATACGCGAAACGTTATTATAGCTCCCCTTGTTTATTTGCTACAGTTCGGGGCATTTTTATGAAGAACAGTGCAAATAACAAGTACAAACATTAATCTGTTTTATACAACAGAAGATGTAAAGGGACCACGGAAAGCAAATGTTGTCTTAGGGACAAAACGCGGCTTGCCACTTACTCTTTGCACCAATTAGAGCGTAACATGATTTTTAGAGTAAACTTAATTTTACTGATGGCGGCTTTTGCGAAAATGCGAAAGTTATTTGTCGTGGTGTGTTTTACTTGCATGTAGTATTTAGTTTTTTGCAAATTGATGAGATTTTCAAAGATATTTTTGGGAGAAATAAATTATCATGGAATTGCTTAAACGTCAAGCAAAGCAAAGCAGTACTTAGGTAATGTTAAGGATTCTGAGATCAAGTTTGAAGGGTAAAGTTTCCATAGAAATTACAGGCAAGAAATAATTATCTTATAATGGGGCGTTTTCAAGATGGCAAAAGACCTGTCAAAGACAGTTCCCAATTTCACCATATGTGGCGCCAATGTTTTATTTTGTTAGAGAAATTTCACAAAAACAAACAGAGGTGCCACACTTGGCAAAATTCAGAACTATTTTTGACAAGTCAATTTGCACCTGGAAAACTCCTCTTTACTGTTAACGTAATGCAGTGTTAGGTAGATTTGGGCTCTTCACGGTTAAATAGCTACGTAGCAGTGAGAATAGCTAACAAATCAAACTTATGTCTTGCTCGTAACGTCCATCTATATCATAAAACATAGGGATCGAATTGATAACCTCCTCCTTTTTTTGGAAGTCGGTTAAAAAATACTAATTATCCGTTTTGAAAGTTCCTACTCGTAAAACATTATATTTATCTACCACTAGCTGTACCCTGCCACGCTTCGCTGTGGCACATTGTGTTGTGATTCAACAAGAACAAAATTAAACATTTTGATTAACCCCCGACTACCTCGGATCTCGCATCATCTGTATAACGTTCTACTAGTCAAGTCCTTTCATTTGATACCCATATTAAGGGAGTTGTGAAAAAAGAAATGTATTTCGCCATTTTGTGGTACACACCACCAACACCACCACCAACAACAACACCAAAAAAACACCCCTTTTTTTGGTCGGGGGTTAAAAATGAGATAAAAACAATTCTTGATGCGGATTATATATCATTCTAAAATTTCAGCTCGACGGTCAGTGTACACAAACCAACATAACATTTTTATGTATAGAGATTATATTTAACATTATATTTGTATTAGGTATCTGTATGAAAAACTAGTGGTAAAATCGCGAAAAGTAAAAGGCGATTTTATTCTGATAATAAAATATTCAGGCCGGCACAAAATGAGACAAATGATACAATGTACTATGGTAAAAAGTACTATGGAACAAGTCATTTTATATTGGAAATATCTGAATCATCGAATTGAACGCGAACCTTTATTCTACCTAACATATTACAAAAATATTTCCAAATATCTTTTAAAACATTTTCATTTCATCTACTCGTTTGATTACAAATTGTGTCAATTGGGGCATGTATTTTCAGACGAGGCCTTACCTATAACAAAAACCAGTCTAACTCACTCAAACTACACTAAGTAAACAATACGGGTGACTAGATGTAGCTACTCGTAGTACTTACCACGAGCTTTTATTCTGAATATTTCTTAAGGGAATGGCCACTCAACACTTTTTGCAAGGGAACTTTAAACCATACCCCCTGGCGATAAGGTTCATGGGCTTGGTCATAACAAATTGAACGTCAGTTGTCTTGTAATTTTGTTTGTAGTTGTTTAGAGTGATGAGACAAACAGGGCATGTGCCTGTGAGGCAACATGCCTGCCACAGTAACACGCAGCTATTGGAACATGAAGAGTCCAAATCATTACCTAGCACTGCGCTCGTCGCCCAAAAATCTAAGATATTAAATCTCTAAGCCCTGTAATTATATCAGCTATCTGGTCGCCATATTACAAGCTTTGCTTAGTTTGGGGTCAGATGGTGTTGTGTGTGAAGTGTCCACCAATATTTATTTATTTTTTATTTAATTTTTTTGGAAATATTGCTCTTCAAACCGGAACTCAGCAATGTTTGCACATTACTAATCGCGATACGGACTCTTGGTACACGGTCAGGATATTACAAGCGTCGAGAAGTACATCAAGCGGACAGAGCAAACGCCCCAAGAAGTGTAATCTCCTACATCTCCGGATTTTAATTACTTATTGGAGACTTGCGGCCGCCGGCAATATGGGACCGTCTCAGCTTTATTGCGGTTTGGCGAGTTCACTTCAAATTTTGCCGTAGTGTTCATGGATGGACGGATGGATAAGAGGATATTGAAAGGACAATCAATTTTTCACAGCGCTGAATAAATGTAGATATTATATACCTCTTAATATTTATGTAAATTCGTTTTGTTTTGTAAATTTTTGTAGTGGTGGGACTTTTGGCAGAGTCCGCCTGGGGAAGTACCACACCTTTTCCAGTTATTCTACCGCCAAACAGCAATACGCAAACATTACTGTGTTCCGGTTTGAAGGGCAATGTTTCCAGAGAAATTACAGGACATAGAGATGTAACATCTTAGATATCTGGGTGACGAGTGCAGTGCTAGGTAATGATTTGGACTCTTCATGTTCCAATAGCTGTGTGTCACTGCACTGTTATGTGGCAGGCATGTTGCTTACCATCAGGCACATGTCTGCTCGTCTCATCACTTTTTATTAAAAAAAAAACTATTTTAACATTGTATTTAGTAGGTACACTGATATTAATTGATAAAGGGTTACTTATTATAATCTTATAGTTACCGAAGACTCGCTTCTCGAACTAAAATTAATAATACTAGTGCTATGAACAGCAGAGTGGTAGCTTAAAACAATGATTGAAACCTAACAGGAGGCACAAAGCAGTTTGGTTCAATTAGGTCCTAAGATATGGGTTTAGTTTAGATTGGGGTCCGCTGACAGAAACGTCATTGTGACCATAACATTTACTGTTTGTACTGGAATATTGAAATTTATATAAAAACATGTTAAAATATTCGTGTAGAAAACTAGTTTCGTTAAATATATTTATGTACGTTTAATAAGTGTCACTCAATGTTACACAGCTATTTTATTTCAATATATTTGTTTCTGGTTCTATCAGATTTCAATATACATAATATATAAAAATGTATGTTTGTCTGTATATGTCTTTTATAACATCGCAAACTATGCATTTGATTATCTAAAAATAAAACGCATTTACATTAAGCTAGCTGCTCTGCTGATTATGGATCATCACTTTTTTTCAGTTTTGCGATGAAATGTAAAATTTTGAATAAAATAAAGTACATAACCATATAATTATATACCAATTGTTAAAGTATAAACAAACATATATAATTGACGTGACAACGCCTAATAAATCTATGAACGGTGGCTGCATGCACGAAAAAGTGTCACGTTATGTCCCGTTACGCTCATTGTACGCTTGCGCCGCATCTATCAATGTTCTATTATAACGTTGTCACGTTAAACTATCCTCCGTAAACCAACCAACTTTACAGACAACCCATTTTTTAATATTCATTTTTCAAATTTCACAGACAGACACACAAATACAAATACAGATAAACTTAGTTCAACTTATAACACTCCTGGTTTTAGTTTGGGACTAAAAATAACCTTCATCGTATCGTTTAACGTATTTAAACACAATTAGTGATATTTGCATCCCAGCGAACTCAAGGTAAAGTCTCGTTTACATTCGGTGCCAATGACTTCTTTCAATAGTCTCTCGTAAATATTAGCTTTCGAGCGTTTGATGTTAAGACGATGTTCGTTTGGGACCGATGTGCTCTTAATTAAGTTCAAACAAGGCGTACTTGCTTACAAATCAAACCTAATCATGTTACAGGTGTAACACAGTATGTATGTTCCTAAGTTAATTTGAGGCTATGAAAAGGATGATCACGTAATACAAAGTATGTTGGCTTGCAGAAAACTCAATTAAAATTATGATATTTAATTATAACTGAGAATTACTTAGCTTTTATAATTGGGCACAAAATCCATTAAAACTAATCGAATGTTTTTATTAGATAGTTTGGACGCTGCTCGATTCAACAGAGATAGACTTATCCAACTTTACAAGACAAAAGCAATGCACTGTAAGCAAATCGAATCCTTTGGATAGGTAAGGCAGGTGTTTGGGAACAATCCCTATTGTCTAATGCAACGTCTTATCGGAATTTCACTGAAGGGCCAAGTGAAATTGAATAGAACTCAATGGCTTTTGTAAACTCGATTGGTTGAGAGGATCTTATTCAACATGGTCTAGACAAGAAATAAATACCGTGCTCCTAGCCACCACAATTGCAGCACACATAACTGTGACGCGTATCAAATGTATGAGTGTTTAAAATATATTTGTACAACGCAGAAAAGTATAGTAGTATCTACCTACACGGCTTCTAAATTGTAAATCACATGTTTTAGCTACTGGGCCTGCACGGCTTTTTTGTTTAACCGTATTGTATATCAACTTATAAAAAAATTAAAAAATATGAACCTGTACTGCAAAAATGTTTTAGCATTCGATGCCCTAACTCACGTTAAGCTATTTAGTATAGATGATTAAAGCTATGAAGTACAGCAACGGATTGAAACACAAAATGATACACACTTTTTTGAAACGTGTCAATATAATATTGTATCTAATTAAACAAATTTAAACAGCAGGCAGTGGATGGAGACGTATAGCCGAGGATAGGGCTTAGTGGCAAGCCATGAGAGAGGTCTATGTCCAGCAGTGGACTAGGATAGACTGATGATGATGATGATGAAACACATTTAAACAGATTTCATTTTTGTGGGTTCGATTCCCACCCAGGGTAAATATTAGTGCGATGAACACAAATATTTGTTCTGCGGCTAGGTGCTTCCATGTATACGAGTAATAAGTATATATTTTATGTACAGCAAGTATATAAGTATTATATCAGCTTTCTGGCTTCTATAGTAGGTAGAAGCTTTGCTTAATTTAGGGGCCAGATGGTGTTGCGTGAAAAATGTCCAACAATATCTATATTAATAATTTCGTCAAGGGGTACGGTACATTAGATCGACACCTTATATGAATAACAAAACATTAAAAAAATATTGATTTTGAGTCGACAACATATGTCCACGAAATTCGGATTATTGAGAATTTCGTTAAATTCTGATGGCACTGACAAACAAACCGCTGTCGCCATCTTCGGTGTGAAGCACGTTTCGTTCCATCAATCAACACATTGCGTGCATCCGTCGCGCCAAAAAAGTATCCATCACAAAAAATTTTGACTTATGTGACTACGTAAAACAAAACGTCTTGCCGCCGGGCCGGAATTTTCTTATTAGGTACTTATATTTAGTATTAGCATTGCACCCGTGCGAAGCCGGGGCGGGTTGCTAGTTTTATTTATATTTTTTTTTTACTTATCTTTAGGTATTTGAACAGAAGATTAAAAGCACGAAAGTTCTAAGCTTGCGAGATTAAAAATGTATCAATTTGAAAGTTATTTACAGAACAAACAGATGCGCTGTTTAGTTGTTGGTTTTGGAACGAGAGCCTTTTATTGAGAGTTTCGTCTAACATTTTGAATAGCTCGAGTTATTTAAGCAGCGTTTTAATAATATTCGGAGGTATTTCGTCAAGAATATGATGGAATATTTTTATGGGATAAACTGTGTAGGTACAGAGTTTATGATGTCACAATTTCAATAGTTGCAGCAGTTTTGTCCATTACGAACATTTACATAGTATTTTTGTCCATTGCGAAACTAGAATTATTAATTTCACATTTCAAATTCATTAAAATACGTATAATAAAGAAAACTATTTCCAGTTCTACAGATTATTATTTTCTTTGCAGAAAACCCAAAGAATACCAGCGGCTGGTACATAAAAAGCAGCTTAGGTTCGAAACAACTGAATGAAAATAAAACCTAAAATTTACAATTTGCGTTAACAAAGGTATATACATTTTTTTTTGTAATTTCATATTTCCAGTGCAAGGACTCAAGGTCTAGGACGTTTTTTTATAGCTTAAAGTGACAAGACGAGCAGGACATGTGCCTGATGGTAAGCAACATACCTACCATAACAGCACAGTGACACGCAGCTATTGGAAAATGAAAAGTTCAAGCCATTACCTAGCATTGCACTGCGCTCGTTACCCAGACATATAAGATATTATATCTCTAAGCCCTGTAATTTATCTGGAAAACATTACCCTTCAAACTGGAACACAGTAATGTTTGCGCATTACTGCTTGGCGGTAGAATAACTGGCAAAGGTGTAGTATTTCCCCACCTACCACTACAAAACGTGTCTCTATCTTCACTACAATCACTTACTGGTTGTAAAAAACTTACCACTACTGCTACACTAAGCTTACCTACAGGGCATCATATTTTAACATCGTGCTTCGTGCACGGTGCTATAGAACTTCCAAAAGGAAATTTGGTTTGACGTGTAATTTAAATTGAGTTATTGGAGTTGGTGGAAACGTCAACGAGAATCAGATACATACATACATATATTGATTACCACTATTAGAAAGCATTTTCACGACTTAGCTTAAAAAAAATTACATCATCATCAGCCGCAAGACGCCCACTGCTCAACATAGGCCTCGAACCTAGATTTCCACAACGAACGGTTCTGCGCAACCTGCAACCCAGTTTCCCGCGACCTTTGTCAGGTCATTTGTCCATCTAGTGCGAGGCCGACCAACACTGCGTCTTCTGGTTCGTCGTCACCACTCGAGAACCTTTCTTCCTCATCGGTTGTCAGTTCTGCAAGCGATGTGGCCTGCCCATTGCCACTTCAGCTTGCTTACTCTTTGAGCTATGTCGGCCACTTTCGTTCTTTTGCGAATATCCTTATTTAATTAATTAAAAAAAACTATTAATATGTTTCCCGATCGAATTGTAATAATGATAATAAAAAATTAGGTCTGGTTACTCAATTTCGTGAACAGCATAAGTCTGTAACATATCACAGTCATCGACTTTGCTATAGATATACGAGTATTAAATTGGGTGATTCCTTCCGTAAATCCGGGAGCGCCGAACGCAGTAAAACGACGGCAATTACGCACAAGGTGGATTAGTTTAGTGGTTTGTTGCGTAGTGACGACCTCGCAATCCGATTACAGTAATTGCCGAAAATCTCATCGAGCGATGGCTTAGCGACTTGTAATTACGCATCTAGGGTGCGCTTAGAAACTATCGTCAAACTGTGGTACCATTGTCAATAACGCTGTCAATATAGTTAAATTCATACTCGTATGCTATGCCACTCTAAAACATAATCCTTAAATTTTAATCAGAGTCATTGGTCACCCTATTTTCCACAGTCTTCCAGGATTTCAGTTACTGTGACTGAATTGACCTGAAATTGACCATCTAGAAATTAATCAGCATTTCTAGATGGACATCCTCATGGCCAAGCCCTCCGGTTTCAGCCGCGTAGTTTCCAAAATAATCAATCAAATTCTAAGTTATAAGTTTTCACTTCTATCGGCAGTTCCTATGACTGCTATATTTTTTAATTAAAAGCCTTTTACCTCTGAGCCTCTCTTTTTTTTAATTTTTCATCTGCTTCAGCCCTTTGTCAATCGAGTCAAGGTTCCAAAGTTCGATAGTTGCAATATCGTCAACGTCACCTATCTTGGTGGTGGATGTCCAAACCTACTCTTACCATATTATTATCTCCGCCACCATGGTATTTTTTAACCGGATCAATACTAAATTTTTGTTGCTGTTAGTATCGTTAGCTTAGTAAGAGGACGCTTGCTTCCAAGGTGGAGGTAAGGGTCCGAATGTCGTTATTCTCTCCTGTTTATTAATAAAAATGAAATGAAAATATCATAATAATATTATGATATTTTCTCAAGTCGTTTAGTAGTGGTACGTGATTAGCACTACATGATTTTATCTCGCGACCCCTTGTACAAAAAATACTAATACTAATGGATTACTAAGCCGCATTTAATCTCCAAACGTACTTAATAAAATATTTTCTATCAGGCATCAAATAAAGTAATTGTTGACTATTTGTATTTGCTTAACATGTTTAATCTTCGAAACCTAATTAGTGGGGTAGATTACAAGAAATTAATTATCATCATTTGTCTCTTTTATCCTATTAATATTATAAATGTCAATGTTTGGATATTTGTATGTTTGTGGCTCAATCACGTCGTAACGTCTGAACGGGACTAGTTGAAATTTGGAACACAGTGAAGTTATAGCCTGAAATCTATACTAATATTATAGAGCTGAAGAGTTTGTTTGTTTGAACGCTAGGATCTCGGGAAGTACTGGCCCGGATTGAAAGATTATTTATGTATTGGATAGTCCATTTATCGAGGTAGGCTTTAGGCTATAGAAAATAACGCTACTATTAATAGAAGCGGAGCATGAATCAAGAATGTAACAAAATCGGGAAAAAATATTCCGTTTTGAGAGTCTTCGTACGTTTCGTGCTTTGACATGACACATGACAGCATATGTCTAAGATTGCGTTATTGAATATCACAGATTACATACCTCTTGAGTATAAAACCTTTGCTAATCCATTTTTTTTTCTAAATCTGAGTTGGTACCAATTTCCGACAGATGGCGTAGCAGGTAGCTGAAGAGGTGTTTTGTTTGAAAGCTATATTCTCAGAAATGGCTGAACCGATTTCAGTCATTCTTTCACCGTTGTATATGTACGGGATCCTGATGAGTACTATATAATGTACCACGGGCAACGCCGGGGCGGATATCTAGTAGCATCGAAGCCGAGGGTCGTGGGTTCGATTCCCATCCAGTGCCAATATTTGTGTGATGAAATCAAATGTTTGCACTGTGTCTGGGTGTTTCTATTTATAATAAGTATGTATTTAAAACTATTTATGTATTAAATCAGCTATCTGCCCGCCACAGTACAAGCTTTGCTTAGTTTGGGGTCAGATGGTGTTGTGTGTGAATTGTCCACCAATATTTATTTATTATTTATTTATATTTATATAAGCTGTAACCCGCGACATAAAACTTTTTATCCCGGGAAAGTAACAGAAACGGGAACTATGCAGGTAAGCCCGCGGGCGGTGCTAGTCTGAAATATTTTTTTTAAGTCGATGACCTGACAATTTAATCTGTTTTATAGCTATGAAAGTTTATTTATATTTTGATATTTTAATAAAAAAAATATAATCTTATCCGTACAAATCGTTGAAACTAGGCCGTTTGTTCGTTTGTTCAAATATTCCAGTTTCCTCACGATGTTTTCTTTTATCGTTTAAAGGCAATAGTGGTGACAAATATACACGTTTGGAAAAATAGAGAGAAATGCAGGCGGGATTCAAATCTACAAACTCAAGATTTTGATAATGGAAGTTCACGCAGACCACGGCTTCCAGTCTATTAGCTGTTCAAATAATTAAAACATCTTCATTCTTCAAAAGTAATCTGTAATTTTACGCAAGCAAAATTTGGGACATTAACCAAGTTTATTATTATTAAAACAAGTTAATCACAAAAGAATGTGTTAGTATAGAGACTAAAAATTTTCATGAAAAAGTTAATTCTGCGTAGACATAAATTTCTACACAAAATTCTTTTTAACAATACAAAATAATTCAGGACAAATTATTTGATCCCAATTCGAGAGTAAATTAAAAATGTAAAATGGTTGTGTCCCAAAGAGCGAATATTTTTGCATTATAGTGAACCTTCGCCGATAAGGTCGGAGGGCAATGTACCTTGGAGATGCATTGACATTTATATGAATACGGTGTTGATAAGGGTGGTTTCAAACTCGGCGTGGAGTGCGTACAAGCCATTGTCATACACGGTTAGATTGTTTTATGATACAGTGTTAATTGTATAGTTTTTTCTATGTTTGTGGGTACTCGATAAATAAACCAAATATTTTGGTGTCTACAGCAAGTCCAGGTACTGCTATCTTACCATGTGTATGTGGTTTGTGTCAAGCACATACATAAAAGCAAAATGAATTAATATACAGTTACGCTGCTGCATATAGGTAATACAGTAGCATAACTGGTATGTTCATCAACAGATAAATATGCACTTACCTATTTGAATTTATGATACTGCGTAGAGAATCGTGATGTAAGTAGAAGGCATATTTCAAGTAAACCAAAAACACAATTTCAAATTTCAAATCTAATCTCAGTAGTAACCTAAGGCTACAACAAAAACATTTAAAGGTATAAATTATATACAATCCTAACAATATCATACAAACAACGCATCCATTTTTTTTCAAAAATATTGTGCCGTTTATGTGCATAAAACTAAATGTGGTGCTAAATGATAAATAACTAGGATTTAAAAAAATCGCAAAAAGTAATTGAATCTACATTTGCTACGCTGCAGCGTAGCAAAATGTAAATGTATACTTATTACTTTATTACTTATTTTATTCTTCTTTCCCACACAGCCACAAAAGCTTTTAAAGATGGTTTAAACGCCCTGTTTATTCCAAGCCTTATTCTATTTCATTCGTGAATAATCCTCAAGACATAGGCACTCAATAATGGCTTTATTTCAAAGATCTATACTTATCTTTGAAAGCCACCTGCGGTGTGTTTGGAGCTGATTCAGCTATTTCAGTTACTAATAAATAAAAGATAGCTAATTTAAATTGCCTCAGTGAATATTTACTGAAATTTGAATATAAAATAGCCCAAAAACTTGTTTAGATTTTTGTAGATATAGACTATAAAACATTTTTTAATAATAATCGATGTTACATTATATTTTTTAGATTTGCAACATGTATGTATTGGTGAACGTTGAAAAAATTACACTTTTTCGATAATGAGAACAGGAGCTATTGCTTAGTGTATTTCAAAATGATGTTTTGAATTAACATTTTATACAGAACATTAAATATAGTATTTTCTCGAATCTATTAATGAAAATTTGGCAGATTTTATTTAATACTAGCTGTACCCTGCCACGCTTCGCTGTGGCACATTATGATGCAAAAATTAGATAAAAACAATCCATGATGCGGATTGTATATCATTGTAAAATTTCAGCTCGATCGGTGCAGAACTTTTTGAGTTTTTGAAGCGTACACAAACCAACATAACATTTTTATGTATAGAGATTATGTGCGTTGTGGTAATCAATTGTAAGCACATTGTTTTTATCCAAAAATTATGGAATCAGAGTTTTATGGATATGGGGTTGCGCCCATAAAACATTCTGAAATAGCGATTTTTTTTTTGTTATATTGTAACAAGACCTCTAGAGCGTAAGGGGCTAAAGATTGTATGTAGCATGTAAAAGTAATATCCATAGAACACTTACTGTCCTGCGCCATTATAATCATTAAACCTGTTAGATTGCGTAAAATGGTTACTATTAGTGTGTGTATAATTTAATAAGGACTTTGTCTTCACTAATTGATTGTTTTTTTGAGAAACAGTGTTGTTTGAGGTTTAACTATTTATCTATATCAGTAGTATTACATTTAATGACATGTACTCGTATGTATAATGTATATACGCGTAGCTAATGTATCAACTATCTGGATCCTATTGAAATTTATAACTAAAAATAAAATATTGGTGGATACACACACAACACTACCTGACCCCAAACTAAGCAAAACTTGTACTATGAAAGGCATATACACAGCTGTTATAATACTTATAAAAGTTTTAAATACATGCTTATTATACATAGAAACACTCCCGTATACAGAACAAATACTTGTATTCATCACACAAATGGGTGGGAATAGAACCCACGACCCTCGGCTTCGGAGGCAAACATAGTACAAACTGAGTCACGAGTTTAGATACCGTTTTATCGAATATGTCTACCGATCTTTATTTCTAGACACAATATTTTGCAAAACAGCAGATGTATAAAATAGTCTTTTATAAGAGACCATTATCAATAATCTGCCGCTACTTGACAAACCATCAATTTAAAAAGCACGGGATTACCGACAACATCGCCCTCAAGTCAACAATGCCAATCATTGAAACATGAAAATCCGGTAAGCAGAAGCAGTGATTTCTGCCAAATGTTAAACAGTTGCAAACGAAAACTAACTTTTTAGACTAAAAAATAAGGTACATTTTCCAGCGTACTTTTCAGGGGTTTGTTCTCTAAAGAGCATTGTTAAAGCAAGACTAGCCAATCAGTTCCATCAGCACTTGTGAAGCCAATGAAACGTGTCTAATGCTTTCGAGGGTTAAGTCTACGCTTACGGTCTTGTTTTTCGAGTACTACAGTTTTTTTGAGATATCTACTTGTATCTGGAATATTTTTAACAGACTTAAAAAAAGAAGGAGGTTCTCGGTTCACTCTTATGTTACGCAATAGCTCCGCCAAATATAAATTTATTATGATGATCGTTTTTGTAAATGTTAGATAATATTTCAGAAGTAGTGCCTTAGTTAGTTAAACTGGACTTTTCTGCACGTATCCTCTTAATTGGGCCATTGTGCGTGTAATTCACGAAGTGACCATTTCAGAAGTGGCCACATACATTTTATTGTTTTTCTTTAAATGGGCTTTTATAAAATCGTCAAAAAATTTAAAACTTGCGTACATTGATGATATTTTCGTTTACCCCGAAACCGCGCTGTCTCATTGCAACAATCTTAGTTTCAATTATTTCGAAGCTTCGACTGCTCATACACACATACAGAAAAATGTTAAGATTTAATATTCTTATTCTTTTTGCGTCGTAGAAACTACTTTTACATATTCGCTGCGTCTCTAAAATGTCTATTCACACAATATTTTTCGTAAATATTTTCCACCTCGCATTTGCTAGTTCAATTGATTTCAAAATGTCTATTACGTACGGTTGAATGGTTACTCTAATCTCGGGTTGACAAGAGTAGATTGGGACCGATTATTTATAGATCATATCTATCAAGCAAGGATTATCTGTAGACCTTTTTCAATTTACGCTGTAATAAGTTTCATGTGTGACATATTGGACATATTTATCTTTTTTGCAATATAATATTAACGTTCAGAAAATGAAAGCTTGGAGTTCTACGCAATAGCAGTTTTTGAGAGATAAGAATTTGAAACATGTAATGAAAATGTAACTTAAATAGCATTTTAGTTTGACCGGTCTTGTGGCTTAGATGGTAAATCCGCTTGCAGAGCTATATAGGTCGTGGATTCGATTCCCGCCTAAAACAAATATTTGTGTGATGAATCCAATTATTTGTTTTTTGTCTGGGTGGTTTCTATGTACACGATTATACGTGACAGTTATATGTTAGTATGATGTTGAAACAATTCGCGTGAACAATAACTGAATCATGAAACTGCCACAAGTTTTTATTATTTTTTTTTAATTTAGATAAAAATTGAGGGAATTTAAATTTGTTTGGAATGGGGTAGTTTCTCAATGAAAATTACCATCGTTGCTAAACATTGTTATTTATTGGTGAACAGGTTACTCCTGGCCATGGCTTCAGATGGCCCCTACTGCATACTGAAACACAATTGAGTAATTGGGTTGTTTTAAAATTGGGCATACGCAATGGCTTTTAATGACATCATGGCCGCGGGCGTATCAAGAGTTAGTCCAATTTTGATATTAGCTTTCACTCCAAAGGGCAGGGATCGCCACCTATCCCATTCTCAAGTTTCTAATTCACTTAATTTGGGCTTTAAATCTCATATTGCAAAATGGACCCGGACAATAATTACGTTTGGTAAACACTGTTAGCGTTACACCATGGCGTAACGATGTATTACGTGTTTTGCCGTTGATGGCAATATAGCACCTATTTTTCATACATGACGAGACGAGCACTTGCCAAGTACATCACAGTGCTACACATAAATTTGTGTATGAATAAACCCAATTACTCCCAAGAACTGTACTGCGTTCGTAAACCGAACTAAGAAAATTTATTTTTTAGATTAAAATAATTTATATTAAAAGAAATAAGAAAATTTAGCTATTTGCAAAGCATTTTCTACATTTTTTTTTCTTTACACATGCCGATTCCAAGGTATTTTATATAGTTAGCTGAAACATCTGATCTAACCCTCGATACCCGACCCTGTACAACTCTTTGAGTGGTCTACGGCTAATGAGAAACTTATAGTACAATGGAACATTTAATGTGGAGTCCAAAGGCCTTTTTTGAACCACGGTCTCAGGATTGGCTCCAAAATAAAATTTGACCATGATGTTCATTGTATAAGGCTAGTTTCTGTTTAGTCTGTAAATGTATGTACGAGTATGAGATAGCACAAAGCGATTGGCAAGATGAGTCATGTGCGTAAATATCGTGCCTAATCGTAACATTAGAGTGATATAATGATAGGAATATAGCAACTACGGTTACGTAATGAAGAAGTGGGTACATCCATTAGCAACCTCTGACTGGCTAGCTTCACTTAATTGTATTGCTTTGAGGAACAATGGTAACTTGTATATTGTTGATACGTTTATATACTGCAATTAAGTAGCCTTTGATGATTACCTCTGCAATATTACGAAGAATTGTTGATGGTTTATGGTTTGGTAAATAGGTAAAATCACTCGCGACCGCGTTCGCATAGTTCTAAATTTTTTTATCATCATCATCATCGTCTATTCCCCATGTCATTATATATTCTACTTCTAGATACCTATGTTACGCTTCACACTGCAGGGCATTGGTAACTTCTTTTTATTTGCCTTGCTTTCTTCCTTACTAAATATGTTAGTGTTTTTTTGTAATGAAAACAAATCAATGGGTCACCTTAATGTAAAGGGTACATCGCTTATAGATAACTGATTATAGATATCAGTATCAAGCACATTTGCTTTGTGTTGATTTTCAATGAGAGTTGAAAACTTCCCTCTTTGGTAGGATTTCGTCCGTATTTCGGATAAAAGTCAAGTTTTAAGTTCAGCCATTTATTTTTAAAATTCTTCTAATACTATAAATATCCTTTTTTGATGTTTGTTGCTCATTCACATTGAAACGACTGAACGGATTGGGTTGAAATTTGGAACATTAAAGATTTTAGTCTGGAATAACACATAAACTACTTTATCGTTGGAAAATAATGGTGATTGGAACCCGGAAAACCGCTACTGCTAGTATAATATATTTAAGTATTAAGTTCACAGAAATGTCCTACCTAACGTAATACCAACATCACAAATTAATTCTCCCTCTACCCAAATAAACGTGTTTTTATTTCATCACCGGACGAGAAACAAGATCTGGACAATAGAAACACGATATTACGGGCATTCCTTAATAACATGTGTGGACAATCGCCAAAAATAATATTCTCCTGTGTAAAAGGTTCCCAATCCGAGAACTTACGATATCATTCAATTATAATTATTACAATGTAAATTAAATCGTTTAGGGAATCAGAATACACAGCTAACTAACAGAAAAAAATTAATTCTGTGTTTTGTTAAATAACCCTTGTTAATTCCTTCATAAAATTTTAAGATGAAATCTACTAATAAAAAGTTAAAAACCATCATAAAAATTTATAAAATATCCAATTGAAAACTTATTTTGGTTTTTTTTCATAATCAGGGTTTCTTATAGATTACCACATATTTTTTAACTTTTAAAGGTTTACAATTGACCGTTATCGCGCCTGATGTTAAGCGACGATGCGGTCTACGATGAATGAATGCCTCTATTTTTTTCTAATGTTCGATATACAGTTTGAAACAGCTAACTTTGTTACTTCATAACTTAGTTATTTCGTAATTTTATTATTTCGGAACTTTGCTATTTATACTTACATATAATATAATAAAACATAAAAAAGTTATTTTTGAACGAACATTTCTATGGGGTATAAATCTCAGTTTACCAAAAGATTACTAAAGTATTTTGTATCCCTTTGACATCACAAACGGTGAATGCATTGTTCAAAGCAAACCTAGTTTCGTTAAAAATCAATATCAATATGACTCTTTACAAAAGGTTTTTTAGCTGGTGTCTATAGTAAGTCTAAGTTGAGTCTTTAGAATGGAGCGGTTGAATTTTATTCATAATATTTATGGAATGTTTTGTAAAAATAATATAAGCCTAGCAGCCCATTTTCTCTTCTCACTACTGAGGGCTTCTTTCTCAAAGACAGTAAGTAATTAAGTAACAAATTGTTTACGAGCTTTCATTTTTCAATGCAATAACAGTTTCAACTGTGTGTATGTATATTATAATGTGTGTATATTATAACTGTGAAAAATTTAGAAAAATTGTTTGCTACTACTCGTTTAAGGTAAAATAAAAAAAGTTACTTAATCTAAATACTTGAAAACGAGTGAGTGAATAAATACGGTTGTTTATTAAATGGAAAAGTTTGAGAAACTCTGACGAAGCCGTGCATTTAATGTCGATGTGTATAATAACTATTGTGCTTATTTCATTGTACGAACGTTAGGGTGCATATTTATTTTTATTATGAATGGTAGAGTGGGATCTTATTCTTGTACCAGAATTATACTCATTTGTCCAACAATTATACTGTAGCTATTATGTCCAGGATTAACAACAAAGGGAACGCTTTAACATAGTATAAATATTACAAGTGCTAAATTATTTATAAACTAAATTATTTTTACTTGGGCCAGATATGCCAAATATCAGGCCCATTTTGGGCCAAATTCACCTGGGAGATCCCAAAAATGCTCAGTTGACGATTAGCTTAGATCCCCCAAAAAGACAAGATGACAACAGCCCATCAGCAAAGTAAAAAAGACAGAAGGTAGGGAGACCTTTAGGCCCTTTAGGGATAGTTACTCGTATGGATAATAACTATTACAAGTCAACAGTTGTCCTAATGTGTTGGATACTTTATTTAAGTGAAGAAACATTTTAAGTAAAATCATTTTATTTCTATCATATTATGTATATTACAGCGTCGTAACCATCATGTGTTTCAAGGCATGTACATGGGTTTAAGATTCAGGATGTCAGGATTTCGATCCGAATCTAATACTTATATTGTTTGCAGGTGAACAAAGCAACGCTATTGTATTTTCTTTAAAACGTGGCAGATATGTGTTCTAGACCATAAAACATCGGCGCTCACTGCTCATGTTGTAAACTTTTTTTTTATTGAATTTGTTTACAGATCCCACAAACAATAAAATCAACATAGAATGAGATTACTATAGACACTATGCTCACTGCTGTGGGAATAAAATAAAAAAATCAGTCTCATTAACCCAATCCTTGCCGAATCTTCGTAACATTAAATTTACCCATATCAAGTCCAACAATTCCAATTCATACCCAATCCACCCCATTTCATGAATAGTTCACAAACACAATACCAAATCAACAAGGCGATCATTACCAACAATTTGAGATTCTCCGGTCAGTTTGAGACCATTCGAGAAGGAAACGGGACAAAATGGGACGCAACAATGCTGTCCGCAGCAGATCTTGGGGCATTTTAAACAGGGGTTTTTGTCCCAATTACTTGGGACCCGTAATTACTTCCACTTATGGGGAAATAGTTCGGACGTGACGTTAAAGGGAAATGAAGTTTATTTGGTAATTATTTCAACGAACTTTAATTTAATAAAAATCTGTAGGTATCATAAAGTAATTTAATAATTACGGATTTTACAAATATAATAAACAAGCACGGGAAGGAATAGAATAAATAGATCACTGGCCTTTGTAGTACTTCGGGCCTTTCTATCCATACGCTGAGTTGCTTAGAAAATAGTATTTTTGCTGATTTCTACGCGGACGAAGTTGCCGGCACGCAACTTCGTATACTAGTCTAATACGTAGCCTACAATATGTTTGACAAAGAAATTTTCGTAAAAAGCATCTTCCCATCACATCATTAGATTTTTTTTTACATAAAATCACTTCCGCAGCTAAGTTCTATAAATATATCATCACCATTTGTGTAAAATTAGCAAAAGTTAAATTTGTCGTTTAATGAATTTAAATTGTAATTAATATCTTAAAATAAAACAAATTTTAATTATGAAAAATAAAAATTGACTACGAAAAATTCACACCATAAAACCAATGAAAACTTAATCAAGGAAGTATAGAAGAGATTGAATTGAGAAATCCTCAAATGAAAACTAAGTTCTATGAAACCGAATTAATTACCGAGCCCGGCTTCACAACTTCAGATCTAATTCCCAAGTTAACCGTCTAAGCCGCAGAATCAAAGTGAAATAAAACCACCTCGGGAGTCCATAACCAGCTTGTTAAATATTAATCAGCACTACAAAGAGTCTCGGCGGTAAGCTCGTGCTTTTCGTAAATACGTCCAATCAGCCATCAGCCTTTCATTTCAAACAATGATAGACGAGTATGGCTGAAGTGGAATAAAAAAATATTAAAACTCAAGAATTATACTTCAGGGGCGTATTTAAACATCATCGACAGAGTGTACCAGAGTACTCTAACTATAATCTTATTTTAAATATGAAATATTTAAAAAAAGAATAAAATATAAGAAGAGTATTTTGAAATAAATATTTAAAATACCAAAAAAAAAATTGGTTGCCTGTAAAGTCGGTATACGGGCGAAAGTTTTACGTGACAACGACTTTGAGTGGTAAAATAATTTTACGGAAGGGACGCGTGCCTTTCACTTTTTATGTCTGTCTCTCTCGCTCTTAGGCGGGCTAACCATGCCCGAGTGGAAGGGACGCGTGCCTCTCACTCGCTCTCGTTGTGAGCGCATAACGTGAGCGGAGCGTAACGCAGTTTCTTGAAGTGTCACCCGGCAAACCAATTTATAAGACGTTGTCACGTCAAAACAATTATAGATAAATCTAATATTTATAATAATCTAAAAATATGCATAGTATTTTTTTTTTGTGACTGGATATTTTCTGTGACTTATTTTACGCTCGTCATTTTCATTGTCATGCCCATTTATTTATTAAGTTTGACGCAATCTGAGAAGAATTAAACCGTTTTACGTGTAGGTATGTCTTTACTATGAACAAAATCCATAGAAAATAATTAACAAAACTACAATCTTTTATTAGAGACAAATAATCTAATTTTTCAGGCATCATTTCAGTTAAGGCGTTTCAGCTATTCCAATAATCTATTAGGGTAGAGTCGCCTGCAGACGCCATTATGTCGTGATGAAGAGGCTCTACGGCTCTACATATTAGTGTTTCGTTGCGACTAATTTACTGTAAGTGTTTTCTAGTTTTATGGCCAGAGAGCTGCGATTTTCGTAAATCAGAAGCTGATGAATCTAAAATGGTGTCTTAAAAAGAACACGATTATAAAAAAAATAGTTACTCGCAGAACAAATCACAGCTAAATCTTGATATAATAACATTTATTTAAAAACCCTGCTGCAAAAAATCAACAAAAATATGTTATACTATCTAAGGACACTTGGGTGATTGAGACGACTCTAATGATATCTTAATTGTCATAATCCATCCAGCCGTTTAGAAGATGCGTGGAAATAAAGATATTTACAAACATACAAGATACGCGCAAAAAAACATAACTTCTTTCAGTCGGGTAAAAGCAACATCAACAAAATCATTATATTTGTTTAAGAACCGCAATGCACACAAATACACAAAACCGCAAAAACACAGTCACAGTTATAAATTAATAATAATTATAATGTAAGCAGTTAAAAAAATTACTGATCATAATAATGAGTTGTATTCATTTCGGATAGAAATATTGCTTGAATAGGAATATTCAATGAATATTTCTAACCGAAATGGATACATTAACAGCACAGATCCGAAAGTACAATAATTCTAAAATTTCCTGACCTAGGTCATAAAATTTCCATAACTTAGGTTGTACCTAAGTTAACTGGTTAGTACCTAAGTTAGTACTATTACTAACTTAGGTACTAACCTATTTTTTTTAAATATCGGGAAATTTGTATCATTTGATTCAAATTTGAATCATTGTACTACATTGTATTATACCTTTGTATAAACTGCTAGAACAAAATCACGACCAACCAAGCTGCTTCCAGCTTAAAAATAACAAATATGGAAACATAATCATAGGCTATATGATATTTTCATGACGACATAAAAGTTCAGCAAAGCTTTGTCTGCGGACGGAAATAGAAGGGACAACAGCGGACAGCTTCCGGTCCAAGGGTAGCGACAATAAACGAAAACAATATTATAGCGCGACCACGTTGAACAATACCTACCCACAGAAACTCATATTCTAAAAAAACATTGTAAGAGAAATATTCAGAAATATTTATTCTATACTGATTCTGTAAAGCTAAGTTTAGCTCTAATAAACACAGATATTTAATACAAGTTTTTTGTTTGTATTTCAAAAACTGTCAAAAAGATTTCAATAAAATTTACATGGGACCACTTCTGAACTATGATCTATAAAGCAAAAAATAATCATCAAATTTGATTCACGGAAATTGGCGGAGCTATCGCGTAATATTATATACAAAAATACGTACAACCGAGAACCTCCTCCTTTTTGAAGTCGGTTAAAAACAAGTATCAATGTCAATGCTAAATGAAAAATGTTTGTTTTTCTTAGGTACACCTTGTCCTAACAATAGTTTCTTGTCTTTCATTTCTGAACAATTTAAATATGCGCTGCTTTACCTTCATGGTCGCACTGTATAGAGGTTGTTCTTAAAAGGACGGATGCTTTCATCATTGCAGTGGAATAACATGTGGCACAATTAACTTTGGGGGTATCGTGAATTAATTGGTTTGGGTCAACTAAATGAAGTCTGAAGCTATTAATATTATTTATAGCTCATAAATTAAATATATATTTCATCAAGTACAAGTCTAAGTGATTTCTAAAACGGTACAATAGTTTGGCATATTCGAATCAAAATAATTGAAATTAATTAGTCTGTATGTAGCAGTAGTATGAGGAAGCAAGCAGGAAGAATTGGCGTGTAAATTGTACATTTATCAATGAAGAACTTTGACTTTGACTTTGGCAGTAGTGAATTAGTGGTGAAAATGTGCAATTTCATAAGGTCGTAGATTCGAATCCCACCTACACCTCTAAGTATTTTTTCATTAGTAAATGTTCAAGTTTGTCACCAATAGTATCTGTGCGTAACTATAAATTCGTAGAATGAATAATTAAGTAATTATTCACAGCTTTTCTTATATCATTGCTAGGTTATTGGCATCTTGCTATTTGCCTGGGTACTGTACCAATCAATATTTTGATAAATTCCTCGACATCACATTTTTTTCAAATAAGTCTACGTGTTATTCCAGATTAAAATTCATCTATAGTTACATTTCAGCCTGTGCTCTTGAGTTGTTTTGTCGTGATTGAACAACAAACATCCAAAGTTTGACATTTATAACATTAGTAGGATATTCTTTTGTAATAAAGGCTACCATTTCAGAGTCCTTCAGAAAAATATCCCACAAAGGACTGAAACACCCGCCGACCACCCCATTATCCTCTTTCAAACAGCAAATGACGCTATTGAGGAAAGCCTCAGATCCAAACGAATAATGTCCACCATACATCTTAGCTACAAGTTAATACACTGCCCGGATCAAAGCGAACATACGGAACCGTTGTGAGCTTAGAATAAACCAATTATGAGCGAAATATTAGGGATCAACCCGCCGCAGGACGGTCTTTGATCACACGTCCAACTGCTTATATGTCGGGAAAGAGAGAAGCCTCAAAATAAGCTGAACTCTTAATATTGCTGGTGTTGCCATGACCACACTCTGCTTTAATTAAAATGTACGTATTTTTACTTTCAACATACAACTTTCATACGACAAACGAAACAAATTAAAACTAGAATTTTTATTTGTTTTCGGGGATTCTGAAACCTTAACATGGATGTATTTGTTAAAGTTGTTCAGGAACGGAATTATAGATAAACAATATCGTTATGCAAAACTATAAGATGAAAAAAAACCTTAGAAAAAAAACACAATTTGGAATTCTAAATTAACGCCTCTAACTATTGTTGGAGTATGCCTACTCACAAAAATTAATGAGCTTTTTAGTTAACTTACTGTTTGACCTGAACTGTGAGTACATCATGATGACTTATTTTTAAACGCAAATTTAAACCGACTTCAAAACCATAAACAGGTAATCAGAAGCAAAAAAATAATAGAAAGGTGTGATGACGTAAATTAAAATGTTTAATTCGAGTAATAATTTGGAAACCTACACTAAAACCATGGGCGCTCTATCCCACGAAATTAGGCTCTTAATACACTAGCAACCCCGTAAATTACATAAATCTGTGGCTAGTGAGTAATGCTCCCAAAATGGGAAGTAAGCCGGTCATAACTGCGGTTAACTGCGCGCAGAGTAATCACTTTCGGACAGGATATTCACTTCCGCATCCGTATGTTGCCTGATAAACGGTCGCTTATTAAACTGTACAGAAAGTGCGAGAGAAAGAAAAACGAGGGGAAATAGAAGCATGACGTTGATGTTAGGATTTGGTTGACGAAACTAGCTGTATCGTAAGCATCTGATATCCTGCTTAATATAAACGCAAAAGTTTGTAGGCATGGATGGATGTTTGTTACTCTTTCAAATTAAAAGTACTGAAGATATTTGGGTGAAATTTGGAACATATATAAATAACTAGCGACCCGCGCCGGCTTCGCATGGGTGCAATTCTAAATATAAGTGCCTACGAATAAAAATTCCGGTCCGGCGGCAAGACGTTTCGTTTTACGTAGTCACATAACACAGTTTTTTTGTGATGGATACTTTTTTGGCGCGACGGACGCGCACAATGTGTTGATTGATGGTACGAAACGTGCTTCACACCAAAGATGGCGACAGCGGTTTGTTTGTCAGTGCCATTAGAATTTAACGAAATTCTCCATAATCCGAATTTTGTGGACATATGTTGTCGACTCAAAATCAATATTTTTTTATGTTTTGTTATTCATATAAGGTTTCGATCAAGTCTACCGTACCCCTTGACGAAATTATTAATATAGATAGATAATCCGGAAGATGTACCGATGATGCTGAGGTCTGATTTGTCTGGCCTTTTAATAGTAAAAAAATAACGGGCAGAGTATACGTGCAATTCCTGAGCACATTTTCCGAAACGGATACGAAAGAAAATCCAAAGGTAAGCAATGTTACTGCCGCAATTTGGCGTGCTTATTTTACTAAAAAACACCCTGCCCGTTTTTGCGTAGGTAAATATTATTTTCAACGTCAAATATATATTTTCTGACGCGCATCACTTTCCAACACACCACCAGGTGAGTACGTGGTCAAACGCGGACTTAAGTGAATTAAAAAATCTGATCATAGCGGATCATAGCGCGGCGGTTATTGTAAAAAAGATTCACTGACCAAACTTTTAAAAGTGTGCATTTCTTTGTTTGATTAAGACACAAACATGTAAATTTTTATGAGTGTTTATATAAATAAGTATTTATTCAGAAAAATATTTTTCAGAGAAATGTTTTAGCTACATTCAGATATGTAACGTTGCAAGTATGCTATAGGACTGTTTATAACACAAAGTAGCCAAATTCTGTACATAAATAAATTAAGAGCGATCAGTTCTATGACGGCAGAATTCCCCATTTTCAATTAGAATGAAAGCCGGGGACGATATGGATATTTTGCGAAATGGGAAAATAATCGAATTTTGACTGAATAATGAGAGGACCCTCGATGAATAGCGACCAGGAGAGCATACGACACAAAGGGTATTTAACTCGCACTTAGTACTTTTTGTCCGGCACCCCCCACTGGGCCGCAGTTACACCCCCTGTCTCCCTGCGATTATATTGTCGTTATCGCCCTATAACGTATGCAGAATATAACATGCATTATCTCTATTGCCAGTATCCATTTACCCGTTTTCGTTCGCTCCTAATCCTTTGATTTATAATATCCCGGTGAAATATAGCCGCTGGCCGCAATTTATTTAAATTATTCCAACAGTCAATTATCGAGATAGCTTTCGCGATGTAGGTCGTGTTCTCTCGACCGAAAACTCGCAGCATTGTTCATTAAAACTCACTCAGGTATGTTTTTCGCGTAAATAAATTGGTAGCAATTTTAAAATTAAATATTTTCCGAGCATCGCCTGCTCATGAGAAAAGTTTGATATGTAAAAGTGAGTTTGCAGACCCCCTAGCGGTAGCCCGCATGCTTATTAGTTAAGTCAAACACACCTTTAAAGTGGGTGAATATTCTGCGTGTATTTGTAAAAGGAAATGTGCAAACATTCTATTGGTACAAATAATTCTGGAGGGAAAGCGATATTTCACTGCGGTTTCGTTAACTCAGGGCGGAGAGTTTAGTTAGCAAACTTTTTCGCATTTCGTTAAAAAGCTGTGGAGATTAATTTGAGCGTTGGCGGTAATGCTTATTTACAATAATCCGACTTGTGGGAGCGCATGAATTGTTAGAATAAATTTATTTTTCAGACGTGCAATGAGCTAGGGAGGAGAATGTTTCTGAAAGTTTTGTCGATAAAGCCTTTAAAAAATGCAACCTGTTAACGTTTATTTATTAACTTTAAATGAAAATTTAGCTTCTTATCTCCTCTCAAGTTGTTTTTACTATTTGAAGACTATGTAGTTGCAGCTTAACTATATGTTTACTTCCTATAAAATTATCTACATAAAGACTAATTTACCCACTCAAATGTTGATGAAGTCTAACTAGAGGTAATTAAGATGTCTGTAAAATATCAAAGTTAGGTAAAATATTTTCGGATTCTTTGACAATGTACGGAGCCCAAACACCTTGCATACGCCAATGACTTGTTGACAGCATTCATTCGGTTAAATCAATTGAAAGAAGAACTACCAATATTTTCACACTATTATAGAACTTCATACAAAACGTGACACATTTTGACAAATATCGCCATAGGCCAAGGGGGAGATCAATTGTATCTGTCTGAGTTTGTATGACGTTATATGTGACAAATGTTAAATAATTATTTAACGACAGTATATTTAAAAAACCACAGGTATTTGGGTGGCATAACTTTTGAGTGAATGTCTGAAATAAATACGGCGGTAAAAAAATATTTTGTATCTGTACAAACGAAACACTTAACGATAATTTACAGATTTACCCCATCCTTATCGTACCTACGTATGCAGATCGTAATTCCACGCTCTAAAAATTAGATACGTGTTCAGACCCTTTCATAATCCCCAAGAATTTTCCTTAATGATACGCTCATTCATATGGATATATGTACACTTTATCTGCTCCTTTATACTTGTCTACCTGATTGGGATAAGTGTTTGTTTTGAAGGCCCGCCTTAGAGAACCGGGAGATTGTAATTAATACTTTCAAGCCAATATCATTAGTTTAATCTTTTGTTATGGTGCTCGTATTTTCTGTAATTTTTAAGATTAATTTCTATGAACTATAATCATGTTTATTTAAAAAGTCCAAAACATAATAGGACAATGACATACATTAACTTTTCTCCGGGTGACGAGTGCAGTGCAGTTCCGGAAATTTTTTGAATAGCTGCGTGAGACTGTGACGTTATGGGCAGGCATGTGGTTTACTATCAGGAGCACAACGTGCTCATGTCCCGTCATTCAATGTAATAAAAAATGCATTTTAGTTTTGAACTTTGGAGCATGCTTTGATCAAGTGTTTAGAACATCACACTAAGTTAGCCTGTAACATTATTATGATTACTGTTATCTGTTATGTACACCCAATTATACATGATTCAAATTACAATCACTTAATGAAGTCTCCAGACACATCGTCACACCATTCAAATATTACTGCACAGCATCATAACCGATGATTTATGACCATATCGAGACGAAACCCATATTTTATAGGTAATTTTACGAAATAGGTAATATAGAAGAAAGGAAACCACTTTACGATAGTACTTGAATAAAAGTTAGATTTAATAGTTAGCGGTGCATAAAATGAAATCGTAAAATTGTAACTCCTGAAATTGGTTTGCAGATTCGAATAAAAAGTTTTATACGTTTATTTTCGGCGGTTTTATTAAAATACAGAATTATTTAATTTTAAATTTTATTTATATTTTTTTAAAAATATTGAACGAGGTTGGAAAGAAAAGAAGTCGCTATAAAGACACTTGCACGAAAAGTTAAGAGCTAATTGAATGATAATTTAAATTACTTTATGCTTACTTTTCGAAAATTTCACTTTTTCCGTGGGTGAATTACACTTGCGTACACTTTTTTGTATGCCTGTATTTATAGCGACATTTTTTGTTTGCGATCAAGTTTAATTTTTTTTTCAATCTATAAATTCTATAAAAAAATCTTCGGTAAGTACCTACCTAATGTTTTCAATATTATGACTTCAAATCATGAAAGTTTAAAAGAAAATAACAAATAAATAAATTTATCATGGAGAGGCAGAATGGATGGATGGAAAACTTATTTAAATCATTTGTTAAGAGGACCCCATTACTATCCTATTTTACTGTCACATGAAATACACTGCGTCTTAGACGAAATGTACCTATGTATTTCAGAAAAAAAAATTTTGGTGTATTTAGATGGCAAAAATGTTTTTAAATAACTTACCATTTAAAGGTGTTGAGGACGAAGAAAACTCAGATTTAACGAAAGATGGAGTTGCATGGATAAAGAGAATATTTTGGTCTTACTTGCGGGATGAGGTTAAGGAATTGTGGAATGGCTATTTGAAAGCGCTGATATAGGTTTTGTCAGATTACAAATATCCAAGTTAGCGCCGAATGACAGCCAAAACTGGACTTAATTTTGCCTTTTCGAGTTTTTTTCTTCTTTCTCAATTTTCTTAACCAATTTGTTTTTTTTTTAATTAACAAGTTTATAGATCACATGAGTATCGATTAAATAAATTTCATTGAACATTCTATACACGGTACTAACTAGACAAACTAAGCAAAGCCTGTATTATAGGAAACATAGCTGATGTAACAAAAAAATAAATAATCTATGTTCTATGTATTAAAAGTATGCAAATACATATGTACTTATAATAAATAGAAAAACACGGACACAGAATCGATATTTGTATTTATCACACAAATATTTTCCTTGGTGGAAATTGAATCGACACTCTTCGGCTCCACGGCCAGACCTACTCGTACCACCAACTAAGCCACGTCGCTGATCAAAACTTGCAATACAACGGTTACAACTAGAACCAATTATTAAAAATCTCTTTGATTAACGTCAAATCACAGTGAACCCGAACTTTATGGCGTAATTTCACTGATTAATCGTCCTATTAGCACTTTATAAAATTGTTGACGGAAAAAAGTATCCTTACCTTAATTAAAGGGCCGGTTTATCTGTAGCAATTTGGGTAATTATAGCCTCGATAGGTAGCTATTTCAACTCTTTACGACCGCGCCCATCAGGAAGATAGCGTCACTAATTGTCGAATAAAAAAGGATTACAGCTAATCCTTGTTTAATAAAAATGTTAATCATGAGATTTGCCAGCGAGTTATGCAAATGGTAACGCCCGCCCTGCCGAAGATAGCTTTGGCAATATTTACCTAGGTTGTGGAGAGTATGTTTTTAATTTTGTTTTGTGTTTGTTTATAGTAACTTTGTATTATAATTTTAAAAAAGTTTTTTTTCAGGCACACGTCCTGCTCGTCTCGTCACTCTTTATTTAAAAAAAAAACAAGTTTAGTTTAGACAGCAATAACATGTCAAAAAAAAAACCAAAAACAGATAACTGACCAATTCGGCAAATGCAACAGTACCATCTTCACTTATCCTACTAATATTATAAATGCGAAAGTTTCGATATTTGTTGCTCAATCACGTCGAAAAGTCTGAATGCTTTGGGCTGAAATTGGGAACACAGATTATAGTCTGAAATAACACTTAGGCTAACGGCGGGGAAATAACGTGGACGAGAACTACGCAAGTAAGCTGGGTGATGCTAGTACAAAATAAAGCCAGGTTGTACTAACATCAATCTTCCCTGAATAGTTTGGACTAACTCTTTATGCAAATAGTCTCACGACGTCGATAACCTGATCGCGTCTGATTTATCGAGTCTCACCTGCGATCGGTACTCCAGTCGCGTACTCCGATCTGCTGAGTTTGCGTAGGTTTTTCTATCAGAACTTAGAATTTGAACATGGAAGCTATTTAATGAATACCGAACAAGTTCAAAATGTATTTCTACAGAGCAAACCAGTTTCTTTGTTGAAACTGAATTTGTGGTATAGGACATAAGAAAACGTGGGTTTATTGTAAACAATGGCCGGTAGAAACCAACGTATATGCATTTATATTTGAAGAGGTGTGGCTGTAGTTTTATGATACTAGTTTGTGCAATGAGTTGCCTAAGTGGGTTTTTGGGAATAACTGTTACAATCTTGGTGTCTTCGAATCGAGAGTGAATCGGTTTCTTCTGGGTAAGCACGCTCCATCGTAGACCACATCGTCGCTTAACACCAAGCGATATGGTGGTCAAGAGTAAACTTATAATAGTTATAAAAATATCATTCCACTACATGTTGCACTTAAAATTATAATTTGATTCAAGGATTAAAGCAATAATGTGATAACATTACTGTGTTCCGGCTTGAAGGGCAATGTTTCCAGAGAAATTACAGGGCTTAGAGATTTAACATCTTAGATCTCTGGGTGATGAGCGCAGTGCAGTGCTAGGTAACGATTTGGACTCTTCATGTCCAAATCGTTACCTAGCATGTCAATAGCTGCGTGTCACTGTGTTGTTATGTGGCAGGCTTGTTGCTTACCATCAGGCACATGTCCTGCTCGTCTCGACACTTCTTATTTAAAAAAATACTAAATAATTCTTGACAAAAATTTTTGCGCTTCAAAATTATTCACGTTGTTTACATAAAAATATTTCCTAAAGATGTACTTGTTTGTATTTAGTTTTGAGTACAATACATAGACTAACTTATCATATTTTAAGATAGTGCTGAACTATTCTGTTACACAAACTAAAATCTGAAACAAATAAAAAATACTTAAAAGTTTCCGTTAGATAGAATCCGTTCTGTAATCATTCAGCCGAAGAAATATATGCTGCTACTATAAAAGTTGTATAGGTAGGTAGACCTTGTATTTTTAAATGTTATCTCCAGTTTGTTTTGTTTTGTAAATGCAATAACAAGTTTATCTATCTCATGAAGGCTCAAAAAACACAACATAAATTGTGTTCAAGTGGTCAAGTGCGAGTCGAACTCGCCCATGAAGACTTCCGTAGCAGCAAGTAACATTACTTAAAAGTTCTTTTAGTTCGTTATTACTTTAATCAGTGTTTTAACAATAGTGAATTTATGACGTATTGAAAATAAAACTACTTACTAGATTTCATTCAAACCAATTTTCGTTGAAAGTTTACATGTTAATGTACATCATACATTTATTTTAGTTTTGTCATTCTCTTATTTTAGGAGTTACAGGGGGTCTTTTACCACTTTGGAAGAGTATCTCGAGCAAACTATTCAGTTTAGAAAAAAACTATGTTAGAAACCTCAATATTATTCAGGACTCATTAAAAGTTACATACATAAAGTTAAAAACTTAAAATTTCTATCTAACTTCTGTAATCATTCAGCCGAAGAAATACGAGTATGCTGCAACTGTAGAGAAGATATACCTACAGGTAGACAGAGGGCGTAGACCGCGCTGAGATTAATTGTGCCCTCGCGATGGATCCCAGATAATAAATCTCCTCTTTAGAGTAATACGTGTGTGATGGGATAGTGATGGACTAATTAGTTTTGTTTTCGATTCGGTGTTTCGTTAGATAGAAAACGTTGTAACAAGAGCAACTAATTTTGAACACAAATGAGAATAGTATCGGAACCCAAAATTGATGTCAGTATCATACCAAATAATTAAATCTTTTTCGTTTTATTTAGACTAATTTCGAGATCTAATTTTGATCAAATGTATTTGATCAAAATTAATTATAGACAATTATAATCAACCAATATTTTTTTTTGAATTGTAAAAATTATGGGGTTTTTGAAGTGAAAACGTCTTTTGGCACACTACACATAGATATTTTGTAGGCTGTAAATTGAGCTCAAGCGTCACGCTCGTACGCTTGTAAATGACATAAATCTTCGGGTGAACTCGGGACCTCGAGACGCGATCGGAAACCTACAAAAAAAAATCGGGAATCACCACGCATAGAATACTTATTTAAACTTCAAAGCATTGTCGCTTTGAAGATTTATTCCAGACTAACAGTGCCCTCCGGTTTCATTACCTTTTGCATTACCTTCAACCGAACCGTCGCTTATCATCACGCGAGTTAGCGGCCAAACGCAGACCTACGTTTATTAAAAAAAGACGTAACAAACATATGCAAACATGGTTTTAAGAAAAAAATAAAACGGCAAATATTACCTGAATCGTACGTCTTAATTCCTCCGACACAGTTGCTATAATCACCAGACGTAACGGCCATTAAGTCCTTCTTATGCCAATTAATTATTATAATACGGCAATTCCAGAGTCAAATCTGCGAGAACTTCTCTAAATGAGTTACGTCAAAGAGTTATACCTACTTATTATCAGGGCAATAAAATTAAGTAACTTTAAACTTGGATTCTAAAATTTTACGAGTTTGGCTCGCAAACTTTATTAAAAAGCAGGCGAATGCTGCTGCATACTGCATATAACAGAGATGAAGATAATCTTAATGGGTATTTTTACTATTTTTACTGAGTGATTGTGTAACATTACTACATTTATGTAAAATTACTACAACAAATAGTTCATTTCTAAAATAAATTTGATCTGAAACTGTTTTAAGCTATCCCGGTCAAAATGACGGGTTTAATAAGTTTGGCGTTGATATCTGTATGTGTGTATGGTTAGGCACTGTTTTAGTTTTTGGTTTATATTATTTCAAAAACCACTTAAACGATTTCGATAAGATTTATAAGGACCATTCGGATATCATACCCATCCGAACATAAAAATAAATTTTAAAATCGGTACGGGGGTTCTCGAGGAATCAGGTAACATAAATAAAAAACAACATAGGGGGTCGAATTAATTACCTCATCCTTTTTGGAAGTCGGTTAAAAAATAGATTTGTATTTGATTTGCTTAGCTATCTTTATGCTTCTGTGGCACGATAACCAATTCACCATTTCTTGGATTTTGTCAAAGTCAGAAATACCAGTAAAACTTGTACTACACTAACATAATGTACTTACCTTGGAAAATAAGTGTGATAAGTTATTGAGAACTTTATTAGTTCATCACGTCATTAGTACATTATCACCACGGAGCAATATTTCATCTTTTATCTCCCTCGTTTTATACATTCATCTCAACGCATTCATCATAGTCTAACTTGATTGCAGCAGTTTATTCGATGCAACCCGCCCACTCTTTTGCGGCCAGACAATACGGGCTGAATGGAGGCGAAGATTGGAAAGAATTCAAAGCACTTTTTTGTCGAAATTCGTAAAAAATGTTTTTGTATTGTGAGTGGCGCACAATGGTGGATGGAGGAAATGAGAGTCTGGGCGGAGCGGTGCTCAATTTAACTAGTACTTGCTCCACCGCCCGCCGCCAGACGCAGACTTTTGAACAGTAATTGGGTTTCCTTCTATAGTTATTTTACTTTATTACGGATATCATGAGTTTTCATAGTTTGTTTTAAGTTTTAAATAAATACACGGATAACTCACGTTTGATACGAGGTCAGTCCAGTAGGGCTTAAGTATCAGTCGCGTCCGGAGACCTTTTTCAAGGAGAGTGCGCGCGTGTGATCGCAGTTCATTTACTAAACGATAACTACCACGGAGGTAATAACCACATTAGTTTTCATGCTAAAATTGTTTCAAAGACAGTAGTAAGAGTTGAATTCGAGTCGGAGGCTCCGGATCGGCAGTTACCGTTCCCTGACTAGACCGGCTGGTCTAGTGGTAACTTAATAATAAATGTGGAAGAAAATGTTCGACGTATGAATATGCGTAAGGATGTAAAGTAGTCGACGTATTCGATATGTTCTAAATTGGCGAAATTGTGAGGCTAAACCACAATTAAAGCCACAAAACAAGAGTTGAAGTTGACATGTTCTAAGCAAGGCATTTTACGAAGACCTGTGCATATGCCAAATTGCACTTGGCCAGCATGGTGGAGGATGTTCTTGATCCTCTTCTTGAGAAAGCTTAGAGTACCAAGATTAAGAACATAAAACGGGCTGCTTTTACTGATCTGAGAACATGTAATAGGCATTGTTACTAAAAAAAACGAATTATTCCGCCAGTTCGTAGATTATTAAAAAAATATTGTAGCCGTATTTTTTCTATTGTTTCAAAAACAAAAAATAACGACGATATAGTGTTTAGAAGTTTCGCGACTGACGTCACGTCTAATACGATTTTTATGTAGACTTGACGTCACAACCCCCACCCCGGAAGTAGAATGGTCTATATCTTTGTTGATTTTGAATAATTTGCTAAAACAAAAATTATGTGCACCATAAATTTTCATAATTTATCTGACGTACCTATTGAAATGGTATATTTTTAGACCCAGTCATCGTCCATGTTGTTCACTTAATGTCGGAAACATTTCCTAGATTCGAGAAAATGAATTTCTTTTTATTTTATTAATAATATTCTCTATGATAAAAATGTTGGTTTGTGTACTCTTTAAAAAACTCAAAAAGTTCTGCACCGATCGAGCTGAAATTTTACAATGATATAATCCGCATCAAAGATTGTTTTTATCTAATTTTTGCGTCATAATGTGCCACAGCGAAGCGTGGAAGGGTACATCTAGTTTTATTAATAATCAAAATACTGGTAAATAATTCTGTGTTCAATACATGGATATCGTGGTTCAATACAAAACGTCTACCAAAATACAGAGAAAAAAGCAAAGTAACTGATTCAAACTACAGGAAAGCAGCCAAAGCCTGCATATTGCGCAACCGATGCATGCAACGAGCATGACATCGCATCTAGATTCGCGCCATAAACCGATGATTGCATTATTTTAACTTCCTCAATTTTTAGCACGAATAGGCACTATTATCAAAACTGTATTTAAAACTATTTTTCATCCATTTTAAGTTTATTTTTTTACATTACAAACGTTGCAAATGTACATAGGTATATATATTTGACTGCACACAAACATTTTCTTTGTACAGTCTAAAAATGTTTAGAATTATTAAAGTACACGATTTCTGCAACTATGAGTCCATTCATTTATTGCGTGGAAGAAATCGCTTAGGCCACCCTTTGCTCCGCATAAGTAATTGTATTTTTTCTTTAGTTCTAAGGTTTATCATAAGAATATGTGGAAAAAGTTTAGTTTAAAATGTGTTTGGTTGGACTGCGATTTCACTTTTAGAACTCTGTCTTCCACTCTCTAGTCAAGACCATAATGTTCGGCGCTTGCCAAATACAGCTTATTATAAAAATCTCTCTTTCTTGGAACACTGATTTGCTTGCGATATTTTCCTTTACCGTCAAAACTAGTGATGTTAAACTAGTACATCGGCACTTGTAAAAATACTCCTAGCTGCAGTCAGGATTCAACCCCCGCTATTAAAGTCGCAACTTTGGCAGCGCGGCTTCACGGCACTGGCACTACCATATTTTTAAATGAAGTGGTCGCCCTGTTGGCAAAATTAGTTTATAATTTTAATAAACAAAAGAGTATGAATGTCAAATATTTTGTATGGTGCCCGGTGGATTTTTTCATGTCTAACTAAAAAAATATTAGCATTCTGCACTTTATCATTGTATCCTACTATAACATTATACGTGGTAGACGTGGTCCTTCACTGTGGGCCTCATAACGAAGCTCAAAGTCACACAGCGAGCTATGGCGAGAGCTATTTGCGCCACAGAACCTGTGATGAGAATATTCGCAAAAGACCGAAAGTGGCCGACATAGCTCAAAGAGTGAGCAAGCTGAAGTGGCAATGGGCAGGCCACATCGCTCGCAGAACTGTCAACCGATGGGGAAGAAAGGTTCTCGAGTGGCGACCACGAACCGGAAGACGCAGTGTTGGACGGCCTCCCCCTAGATGGACAGATGACCTCACAAAGGTCGCTGGAAGCCGCTGGTTGCAGGTTGCGCGGGATCGTTCATTATGTAAATCTAGGGGGAGGCCTATGTTCCGCAGTGGACATCTTGCGGCTGATGATGATGATAATGATAACATTATAGATGGCAATGTAAGGATGTTTGGATGTTTGTTGCTCCATCACGTCGTAATGGATCGGACTTAAATTTAGAAAATAGTTAGATTATGGTTTGGAAGAATACATTGCCATTTTTATCCTGGAAAAATAACGGGGTTGCCGGGAACGGGAATTACGCGGGTAACACCACGGCGCCCTGCTAGTAAAATATATGTTTAGGAAATTTCATAAAGGAAATTTCTTCCCACTGCGCAATTTTCTTAAAAAGGGTACAAAGTTTTTGCTTCACTTTTATATATCACTGTAAAATAACAACAACACCGACAGATTAAAATCTAAGGCTAAGAACTCATGGAGCGGTTTCCAACCGCGCCCTCGCGCGGCCGTGAACCGCGACGAGCGACGGTTTTGTTTCAAAACTCACGAGACCGCCGATTGTCGCGGTTTCGCAGCCGTCGCGGGTGAGATTTTCGCCCGCGAACGTGGCGGGTGACTGGCGGGCGGCGACCGTGCGGGAGCCGCGTGGCAGCCGCGCGCGCCCTGGGTGTAAACAGCCTCGTGAGTTTTGATTTCAATTTTTACATATAAATCTGCATTCTACAGAAGCTGCGGGACCGCGCCCGCGCGCAGTCGCGGTTGGAAAGCGATCTATGAGTTCATAGCCTAACGCGTGAGGTTATAATCTCACAGTAGATTAGGTTAGGTAAGTTATTTTGTAATCTGCCAGCGTTAGATTGTAATCTGACGGTTTCACAATTTTGCAGTTACATATAAATCGATAAATGAGGTAAATACGCTTATATTAGGTGTGTTAAAGAATATACTTACCGGTGGCTAGCGCATTATTTGCGATATACACCGTAAGAGTTTTCGAAAATAGCACTAAAACCCACAGACTATAATCTAATCCCCGTGTACCGTGCACCGTCCGTGCTCGGAGCACGCTCCGGTGAAATTTAACGTTTCGCCTCTACAGACTCTAAAATTACCAGGAACGGGAAAAGTAAAGTTTGGACACGGTATCCAAGTAATCTGCGAAGACATGTTTACGAGTATGATGCTTGTGGAGAAATACACTCATCAGCAAAAATACTGTATTAACCTTGTTTTCCATTATTATATGTAAAAACTTCACAGATTTTAAGCGATGATGGAACGTGTAATTTATTTACTTTAAAGAAACCGATTGACTCTCGATTTGACTCGATTCCACTCAGGCATCACATTCAGTAAAGTAGTTTATTCAGCATAAGTTTGCTAGGTTTATTTCTCAAGGCTGGGGCTCGGGCTCTTATCTAACACGGTAAATGTAAGTCATACACATGTTGACCATAACAAATTATACATATCTCCAAAAGATTTATTTTCTTGGTATACGACGGTTTCCTCTGGATGTTTACCTTCATCGTTAAAAAGTTAATGGTTCTGACAAACTCATACATCTATATTTGGAGTTATATAATATATAAATATATAAAATCTGTAGTAGAAGTTTCAAGTTCATGTTTTTATTAACATTTTTTTCTTGTTCTTTATGTTTAAAACATGGGAAATTAATAATATAAACCTAATAACAAACTTTAGTCCTAACTAAACACTTTTCGAGTTTATTTGTCATCCCGAACGTTAATTATTTTACCTATTTTACTGTGCTCAAACGGCATTAATAGTATTTTGTTAGTTAGGTTCTTGTAGATTAAATACTCCAAATGTTTATCTACTCCATGTCTGGACTCTCCTTTGAAGCGTCGCATATTACCCACCGTCTATTAGCATAAAACCCATAACGGCACAACCTAAGCTTCTAATTAATTACATGCAAAATACCGGAAACTCAGTAACGTTTTAATTTCGTTTCAACAAAACATCTTCCGACAGGAAAACGACCAGAAATGTAATTAAAACTTTCCTTTATTCAAAAAACTACATATTTTAAAAGGAAAACTCATAATGTATACACAAAAAAAGCATTGGCTGAATAAACATCCTGCGGGAAAAACTAATTTGAGCGGCGCATTCGCGAGTTGAGACGCTCGGCGGAATCTCTCTTTTATGTTTTTCCAGGGGTTTAATATAAAAATTACTTTTCGCATTATCATGTGTGCCTGGTACTTTGGCGAGGGATTGGGAGTCGTATGGCTGCCTTTTGCTTCTAGCGGGATTATCTCATGCGTGACAGCTGCACCGTTTCTGTGGCCCTGGTATTTTGGCAGGGTATGAATACAAAACATTGTAAATATTTCAATTCTTTGAGGTAATTTAATATTTCACGAAAAAATTGAAAATGTACAATTTAATAAAACTAATAAAATTATTATTAATATGTACACGTAAAACAAAAATTAATAGTAAAATTAATCTATGATATTTTAGTCAGTTAATTTGAATATGTTTTTAATTCTGTTTCGTTTACTCTGAATATGTCCCAAATATTTTTAAATTATATCAAAGTTTAAAACTGAGAACTATAATAAAATTTTGTTTTATCACAAAACGAAGTGAAGGATTCATATTAAATGGCCTTGTGGTTCAGTTGGTAGTGAGTTAGCTCTCTGAGCCGTAGGTTCTGGCTTTGATTTCCAAATTTTTTTAATAAAAACAGTTTTATATGAACTAGCCATGTAGTTTAAACATACCATTTCAACCGTAGTTTATGATTTGTTTGTTTTGGCGTTAGATAATGTCGTCTGTACTTACCTCAAATGTCCACCTAGTGTATAAGCAGCCCACTTTATATTTGTACTACGCATACTTGCGGCATCCTCTCAGAAGAAGATAATCCACCACGGACACCAAGTACAGGCTGTGAAACCAACCGTTGTATCCATTAGGGTACCATAGATACTAAATCTTAATCAAGTAATCTAGTCACTAATTAGTTAGTTATATGCTATACAAGCAGAGTACTTAAATTTTTGCCAAGTAGTTCCCATTCTCGTATTTTTTTCGGAGTGAAAAATATCAGTATTATCCTGTATTATATTGAATGTGTTTTTTTAACCGACTTCCAAAAAAAGGAGGAGGTTATCAATTCGACCCCTATTTTTTTTTTTTTTTTTTTTTTTTTATGTATGTTACCTGATTTCTCGTGAACCTCTGAACCGATTTTAAAATTTCTTTTTGTGTTCGGATGGGTATGCTTCCCGAATGGTCCCATATAAATCTTTTTGAAATCGGTCAAGTAGTTTTTGAAATATGAACCAAAAACTGAAAAATTGCGTATCTGGATGACGTTGTAGATTTCACAAAAGTTATGAATCTCGACCCTGTCAATACAAAATTGTGTAAATGCTTTAATAAAACTTGTTTTTAACCCCGACCAAAAAAAAGGGGTGTTATAAGTGACGTCGATGTCTGTCTGTGTGTCTGTCTATCTGCTGTGGCACCGTAGTAGAACTCAAACAGATGGGCCGATTTCGATGCGGTTTCTTTTATTTCAAGGTTAATACCATAGCAGATGTTCTTAGCTATGTCTGGTTAATGTCGATTCAAGATGGCCGCCTCCACAAAATGGCGGACAAAATATTTTCACAACCTACCTCAATTTGAGTATCAAATGAAAGGGCTTGACTAGTAGAGTACTATGTACTATAACAAATTTCAAATCCAAAATGGCCACCACGACAAAATGGCGAATTATATTATATTTTTCATTACTACCTCAATTTGGGTATCAAACGAAAGAGCTTGACTAGTAGAATACTTTTCACTATGAAAAATTCAAACCAAGATGGCCGCTTCCACAAAATGCCGAAATACATTTGTTTTTTCACAACTCCCTTTATATGGGTATCAAATGAAAGGGCTTGACTAGCAGAATGTTGTACAGATAACAAATCCAAGGTAGTCGGGGTTTAATCAAAATTTTTAATTTTGTTCTTGTACACTAAAAAGAGTAAAATAAACAATTTTCGTACAAAAATTAAACCGACTTCAAAACCACAAATAGGCACTCAAAAGCGAAAAATAAACTAAAATCATTGTTATAAGCGCTACTCACTCATCTATTTGAAGTCGGTGCCAGTCAGGTCAAAAAGTTAGTAGATTGATGCTATGTAGGCACAGGTAAGTAGTATCTATCCTATACCTGTTAGATTTAGTTGGCACCGACTTCAAATAGATGAGTGAGTAGCGCTTATAACAATGATTTTAGTTTATTTTTCGCTTTTGAGTGCCTATTTGTGGTTTTGAAGTCGGTTTAATTTTTTGTACGAAAATTGTTTATTAGACTACCATCTCTGTAGCAAATTTCATCGTGATAAATCTGGTAACATTTGCATGAAATATTAAAAATCGGAATCCTGCGCCTTCTGCGGTAGCCAAAATTTCGGTAAACAGTAGAGGCCACCCGAGGCCAAATTAATCTATTGATGGTCTCTTTAAAATAGTCACAAAAATCCGTCCACTTCTACTTTTGCATTTATGGTATTAGTATTAGTATGATATATCTCTAATTCTGTTATTTGGTATTTTTATTTTAATACCAACCAATTAACTGAAATTATTAGAATAAAATAAATCTTAACAGCATTATCGCAGCCCTACCGTGACCCCGATTTCCAATCTTTTATCGCTCGCATATGTAGACTTGATTCGTTCCCCTCATATCCCTTTGATTATTGTATCCAAAACGAGGGAAAGAAATCTTACTCCGCACTTTTGTAACGTTATAATCTATTTATTGTCAGCAGCCCCGTAATGAATGATGTTTTGCATCAATGCTGACATGAGTGTTTTCTGCCTTTTTGTGACTGTTCATTTTTTCTGGTTGTTAAAAAGGTATGGGAGTGACGTCGCTTTCATGTGAGCGAGCAATCAAAAACGAATTTGAATTACGAGGCTTGGGCTTATTGACTTTTTTTTGTTTTGAGCGGGATTAATTTTGCGGGACGTCGGCTGGAAAATGGTTGACTAGGAGATTTAACTGCGGAAATGTAATTTAGACATCTTTGTTATTTCACTAAAATAATGACTTTACTTTAAGGCATGTTTTACAGATTCGAATTAATTTAGTTAAGAACATTATAATATCAAATTAAGTATTGTGTGTGTTTTTTTCGTGTAATTTGTTATATGTAAAACCACTTCGTCGTAAACAGCATTTTGCCACTTAACATCAGACGAGTTGGCGGTCAAGCGCAAGCCAATTAACGAATTGAAAAATAAAATACTTAAAAATATGTTTACCAGTTATTCTACCGCCAAACATTAACAACAAGCTTATCTGAGGTCTGGTTTGAACGGATTTTTTTTTTCAGAAAAATTACAGAGCTTCGACATAAATCATATTGTATGGATGACGAATGTTGCACCTACAGTACCTACTGGGTAATATTTGGTCTATTTATTGTGAAAATAGCTGCAAAGGACTGTGCTGTTATGAGCAGGCGTGTTACTTAACTACAATTCGTTTCTTTGTCTCGTTGTTCCATCAGATGTACCTACATGTATCTTAAAAAATGGCCTTAATGTTACTCGATATTTATGTTTATCAAAAATACAATTTGAACCCACTGAGAAGAAAGACAAAAGTTCCCCAAATGAACTCAATCTCCACGACAATAATGTCAAAAACTTATAAGAATGAGCCATTTTGCCTCAAGCTACCAAATAAACGTCTCTGCTTAAAAACAAATCTATGTCACGCTCAGACACACACGTGTCTGTATGAAGGGGAGTCTACAAAAGAAAGCAATTTAACAAAAATAAAAAATGCGATACTGGGACACGGGAGAGAAACAAATGATACGGGAAATACTTAAATCAATGGTACTGATGCGAAATTGGAAATTGTACGACTATGTATCGTTGGAAATGGTGAATTACGAGATTTCGATATGGCAACTCTGAGTGAATTGGGGGAGATAATGCTTTGATTAAAAAAGTAAGTGAAGATATTTGAGAGAAAAGAGAAAACTTTGTTACGTAATTCTTCTTACGTACAACTTTTACTAAAACGCGTTTTTTTAATAATTGACATAATAACAAGTTACGGTTGTGAATGAGGAATAATTTAATGACATAAAAAAAATTACATGACTTAAACGCGATTTAAATTTCGTATCTAATTAGATAATAAAGTCATGTGTTATGTTTTCCGTATGGGTTCAATTTGCGAATTATTGATGTGATACGATCGATACAAAACTATAAGACAAAAATACTTGTATTAAATTAGGTGTAATATTTGTTGGTTCTGACCCGATATCCGTGGGTTGGTGGGTCCAAAGAGCACTTCAATGAAACGGATAAATAACACTTCATTTTTGTAATCGAAATGAATTCATTACTGTTGTGAAATGTAATAATTTTTTTCCTTTTTCACATATAAAACAAAAAAAAATCTAATTTTTTTTGTCACCAAATGAAATGTTCCATAAAACGAAGCCATCTGATGGCGAAACGGAGTTCGCCGGCTTTGCTAGTTGTTCATAATTATGATGTAGAAGATTTAATATAAAATATTGAAGATATAATATTAATTTAGAGAGGTATAATAATAAAACATCTCATCGACTAAAAAACGACTAGGTTGTCCATTCGTCTGTATTTTTTTTTAATGTTTCTTACCTTATTTCTATTAAAATTAGTGAACTGTAAGAGTTAATTTTGTTTTAATTGAAGTCGTTTGTTTTGTTTTTTGCAGAAAAAATGTATAGATAGATAAAAACATTATTTATATAAAAAAATATCCCAAGTGCAACATGTTGACTTTAACTCGTAAAAAATCTCAAAAGGTGTCAAGGATCAAAATTATTACATTAATATTCGTATCAGACTTAGCAAAATCACCCATTCACTGAAAAAGTTTTTGCTTTTCATACGATAAAATACAGTTTTTGAAATGAAATATTCTCACTCATTTGCATGCAGCGGAGCGCCGTTATTGCTACACGCTAAATCACGAAAATGCAAAATCGCGAAGGTTTTTGTTAAAATAACTTGAATTAATCTATAGAGGGATGCTGCTCTTGATAAATTGCGAAGCAAATATAAACTGAATATAGGCTCCATTCGAGAATACAAAAATTATGGCCCGTTTACAATTTTATCTCGTTCAAATGGCATTAAAGCACGCTATCGAGATTGCTCTCAATAAAATTTGCGTACCATCCATTTGGAAACAATAAATAATTATAATTGCGCATATAATGTGACGTACTGTTAACATTTATTGTACATCTTCTGCCAAGTATTTCGCTTTTATTATAGTTACATAACTGTTGGAAGAGCGCTTTAAAACAGCTCTGTCAAGAAACTTGTCTCATAGCGAGACGAAACTAAAGCCGTAAAGTTTATGCAGTGACAACATATTTCAGAAACGTGGAGCCTTTTATTAGAAGCAGCCAGATGATCGCACAATCCCTTTTCTACGGGAGTTTAAACTTGAGCTCGTATGTATTAGGAAAGTTTTCGGCTGAAAGAGGAACACCGGAACGCTTTCACGAGGAGGTATGTGATTTTTTCGCAGATTCGCTTACGGATTACATGACGGTACTCGAGAATCAGGGTCTTTGTTTTAGTTGCTAGACAAGGGGACGCAATTTGTAGGCAATATGAGTTTACCCGTGATGGAGTATTGGTGAGAATGTCTTATTTAACTATCCATTTTTGTTTAAATCTCGCTTGCATTTCGTATTTTTCCAAAGGGCTTAACAATTATGTTGTACGCGTTTGACAAATTACTGGGTGTAATTGTGATGCAATGTTGCAAGCAAATTTTGTGAAAGAACGGCGTATTCCAACAAATATAGATTTCGGGAACATATGAACGTCATGCTGTCGTCCAACGTCGCCCAGTGTAGGTTGGCCGATGACGTTCATTGACGTACCCTACACATGAGAGTTTGTTGAGATGACGGTCACATGAGAGTTTGTGACCATTATCTCGATTGAAATTTCAATATTTCGAAAGTTTTACAAGTCTCGGTATGTTATGGTAGTCCTACATATCCAGTAATTGATAATACTAGGATCGTGATAAACCGAGATGATTTCATATCATCCAAATCAGTTGCACACTCTAAATCTATACTAATATTATACAACTGAAGAGTGTGTTTGTTTGTTTGTTTGAACGCTAGGATCTCGGGAAATACTGGTCCGGATTGAAAGATTATTTTTCTATTGGATAGTCCATTTATCGAGAAAGGCTATAGGCTATAGAAAATAACGCTACTATTAATAGAAGCGGAACATGAATCAAGAATGTAACAAAATCGGAAAAAAATATTCCATTTTGAGAGTTTTCGTACGTTTCATGCTTTGACATGACACATGACAGCATGTGTCTAAGATTACGTCATTGAAAATCACAGATTACAAACCTCTTGAACATAAAACCTTTTTGCTAATCTCTGAGTTGGTACGACCAATTTCCGACAGGTGGCGTAGCAGGTAGCTGAAGAGGTTTTTGTTTGAAAGCGAAATTCTCAGGAATGACTGAACCAATTTCTAAATTTTTTTCACCGTTGGATATGTGCGGGATCTCGATGAGTGCTATATATGTTCCACGGGCGAAGCCGGGGCGGACATCTAGTTAATTCATAAATTGAATGCTTCGAAAATACTTCTCTTCTATAATTTCAATAATTTTAACTAGGTATCAGTTTTAAGTCCGATTTCAACAATAACTTTTCTAAAACTCCCCTCGACCTTTAAAAATAAAATAAAATTCACAGATTGCATTCACGTTTTACAGCTCACAATTACGTTCCCACTCCAATATATTAAACCACTAAACTAATATAAATTTACAGCTTACAAATGTGTATCACGGTGTTTGCATTTTACGATAGTGAAGAAACAATTCGTATTCTAGACTCGTTGCGGCTGTAAAAGTTGTGTCGTTGTCTGGTCAGTACCTGAGATCGTCTACAGCAAAAGCGATTTGGAAAACCCGAATAATGTCAGGTGTACAGGTACTTTCGGAATTTTATTTCAGTGCGAGACAGATTTTTGTGTCGTATTTTTGGAGAACAATAAAATTTATCAAATAAATTATTTCAAACCATGACGTATAAATGACAGGTCGTTATAAGTTTGACGTGTCTTTCTGCGTGAGTGTTTTAGTGTTCCTTGTGGTTCCTATGTATACTCGTAAAATTAATCATGTATCTGTCTGTGGCATCGTAGCTCCAGAACGGATGAACTGATTTTGAGTAGGTGTGTTTCCTATATTTAGTCTGCGGTATGAATCTTGGACACATAATGGCTGTGCTTGCACGCATACGTTACATTTTTATCCGTTTGTTTTATCCGTATTTAGATTTTGGAACCATCATGTCGTTTAATTATCGCTATTCTACTACTAGAAAACTCACTATATAATATTATGTATATAGATGATGTGGTTGGTGTCTTTCATGAAGATTTCATGACGCAAAAACTCTGTGTTAATTGATAGTTCAACATTTATCTGCATTGATTCATCAAATTGTCAAAGTTTTCTCTGCCTCATGGCTGGCAACACTGGTCTCCGGTTAGGCTTATCCGCTGTAATCTATTAATACCCGGCGGGATATGGTGTCGCCAGATTTGGACCGACGGCGAGTCGCCGGGGGGTGTGTAAATTGGCTTTATATTTAGCAGGCTAGCATCAGTGTCGTTGATTGTTTGATAGGCTGTTACGGAACGACGGTTAGATCTTCAAATAACTTTTTTTAAATATTGAGTTACGGGTAAGAAAGTTATATTAGCAACGCGCCTGTCTGTAATAGTACCTCGCAGCTATATATTTGAAATAAATAGTCCCAATCACTTCCAATCACTACACAGCGTTCGTCACTTCAGATGAGTTTACTTCCACAGATTGTAATAACCCAAATAGTGAATTTGATTTAAAAATAAGAATAAAATTAAAAGCTTTGAGTAATGAGATAACGAGGTCTGCCTGAACAACTATTGATCGTGGGTCGAATAAATATGTGCATGATGAGTTCAGATACCTATTTAGTATACCAAAATACATATCAAAAAATAACATAATAATATCTAAAACCAACCGCGATTAAATTGTGGGCTTAATAAATACATAATAAAAAATACAAGGCATATGTATGTATGATGTACCCATGTATCATAAGTATGTATTTACGGTGGTCATAGTAATATATTCTCTAACTGGCTCTCATAACCCTAGTGATTTTGCTATTATATTTACCTTAACTATAAATTTATGCATTAGTGATCAATATTTCCGATATTATTTTTCTCTATAACCATCAAGCCAGTAGGATTTTAAAGAAAAACGATGCATCTTTTAATTTGAATAGATTATATAAATATATTAAAACTACAAATCTACAAATCTACATACAGGCACTCGAACAAATTTGACAAATTGATGACAAGGGCTTTAATAATCGGCGGGAACAAAAACGCAACACAAAAATAAAATAAGTAGAGGCAGATGCCACGGTATCATCGACAAAAAGACAAATGCAAATTAACAAATTTATTTTGAGGTATTTGGAAGATCTTGGAAAGTAATTTACGTTAGTATAAATCGTATTATCATCAGTACTTCTAGCTACTTATCATTCATAAATAGTGATTATGTGCTAATATCAACAATCTTCCGAATTTTGTCAACCTATGGTAAAGTCGGGCGTTGTATGCATAACATAAATACATACTCTACATTCCCACTTCTGAGACTTTGGCCTTTCTCTCATAACGAGAAATTCAAGACGGCTGGCACATCTCCTCAAAAGATGTCTTTCTTGGAAGACGTTGGATTCCTCATTTTGTTTTTCTTCACTTTTAAAGTCAGTGAACAAGCAAAACTTGAAATTGCGACACTATGTAAATCAGATTACACTGTTTCGCAATTCGAATCTTAAGAGACAAAATATGATTACATTATGCACGTTACAATACTAGATATTTGAAACAAACGTCTCTGGTTAAAGTCTAGACAAAAGTGAGCTTTAGGTTTGCTGCCAATTGCACCTCCGAGTATTCACGTTCCTAGGCTAGGAGACAACGGCAGGTTTCATTTACGAATCCATCTCTTATATATGACTTTTCCTTAATAAAACTTGGGTTGCATCCCATGAATTTCTTGGGAAACTACACTCCGTAAATGTAATTGTTTTTGCTAATGTATAACGGCAGTAATCAACAGAGAGTCTACCGCCTAAGAAAAACAGTCTTAGCTTTGATATTGTTTTTCTCTTTTCGCTTTATATTACAGAGGCAGCAATAGCAAAGCCAAATCCGATTTAATTCATCATCGTCACCCACAGCCTTCTCTATTCCACTGTTGGGTATAGGCTTCTCTTTTCCCCGGCCATCTTCCTCGGTCCTGTGCCAATCGAGTCCAGGTTTGACCCGCGATAGAAACGATATCGTCGACCCATCTTGCAACTGGACGTCCTACACTCCGCTTATTTTGCCTCGGCCACCACTTGGTCACTACTCTACTCCACGTGGTATCACCGCGTCTAGCATGGTGTCCAGCCTAAGACCACTTTAGCTGCATTACCGTAGTTCCGACGTCCCGAACGTTCGTTCTTCGCCGGAACTCGGTATTTCGGATACAGTCTTGGAGTTAGTTAGATTTAGTTAGTCCGTAAAAAAATATTCAAATTGTAAATTTGTATGATACTCTTCGGCTGCTATTTCTACTGAGACAGCCAAAATTCATTAGCATTCGAATTTAAACCCCTAATTTAATAAATTTCTGATACAAATTAGAGCTTCCGCTATCTGTATTTAATGCAAGGTTAAAAGCCGGGCCACACAGAGGCGGGAGCCGCAAGAAAGCGATCCGATAGCGATCGAGTGCAAAGCGATAGCGGTCCGTATCATGTCACACAGAGCTACTGCCCGCAGCCCGCGGCACGCGAACGCTCTATCCTGTGTGACAGCTTGTACTGACTACCGTAGAATACAGCGCCCGCGCCGGCCGTCCGTCGCGCGTCCTTCCCGCGAAGCATGGCGAAGCGATCTCTTATTTGTCGTCACGATCTTGTCGCGCGGGAAATCGCATCGCGCCGGATCACTCCCGCTTGCTATGTGTCAGGTTGCATACAAATTCGAATATTACAAAAATTCCCGTCCCGGATCGCGATCGCTTTCTCGCGGCTCCCGCCCCTGTGTGACCCGGCTTTTATTCGATTCAAACATTTGACAAAGCAACTGATATTTAAAATAAATTTCTAATCTTAAGATCTACTCGTACCTTCAGTATCTTCTTCACAAAACATGCCTTTTTGTTAAAAATCCTTAAATGGTTGAAGCTTTCAATAACACGATTTACAAATAAAGAAAGAAAATCATAAAATTAGATCAATCACATTACATTTTCACTGCATTCTAGCTATGCTTAATGTTTGTTTCAAATATCTGTTTTATACGTAATCGAATTAGGAAGGAACTCCCACGCTATTTCTATTTAAATATTTCCTTGCAATTAATTTAATTTAGTTAACAAAGGGGAACGCTGGCAAGTGTTCTTATTCACAATTAGTGAGACATAGCTGCAATCCCAACAAGCTGAGGTGCTTTCGTAACTGTTTCGTTAGAATTAAAAAGATTCATTCTCTCGCTTTGTATCTCGCATTCTCCCACGGAGAAGTTGTATTCTTCCGTAGATAGTTTTATAATAGAATGTTCTGTAACATTACAATGAGAGTATTTGAGTTTTTGAATTCTTAGAGAGAAGGTAAGTTTTGCTTTAGTATCAAATATTTTGGTTTTTGAAGGGAAAACTTCTCTAGGGGCGAGCCATTGTTTTAAATCGCTACACTGTTACCGTTACCGTTGCGGAGACCTTTGTATATGTACATATTTATTATATACATTGTTTTAGCTTCGGTTGGACTCCTGGTTGTCACTTTTTAAAATACACTATACTAAATACCCACCTATTTACAGTGAGCATAACTGAATTATCCATAGACAGAGCAAAGCCTAGAGAAAATCAACATGATCAAGCCCCCCTACCCTACCCTAGCCCCGCTACCAGTCGGAAGCATTCTGACGGCGCTATTACGCTGAACGGCAATCCTTTTACTTTAAGCCAAATTAATGTAATACTGTTAGGTACATGAATACTTATAGAGGTAGATAGATACCTTTAAAATTACAATAAATTACAAAAAGTACGTCTAATAAAATTTTCAATACGTAAGTCTAGGATACTTCTTCACAATAGGATAGAAAGGCCCTCTCCATATCTGCGCGATCTATATAATTATCCCTTTTCGCTGAAAAAATGTCTAATTCTGGGTGCAATACTCGAAACAAGTCGTTGAGAAGTGTCAGAATCCATGCTTCCAAGCTTATGGAAATCCAGGTAAATCTTACGTGTCTCTGGTATACGAAATTATTTTTTATTCAGTAATAATACTTTTAACAATACTTTTATCATCATATCTAATACCTAATTCTTTTATGGCATCTAAACCTAGGAAGAAAGATTGATTACGTGTCATCCCGGATATTTTCCCGTCGAAATAGAAAAAACATAATTCGTGTAATACCTACTAGCTGTGCATCATGTTGTAACCGGCTCCTTACTAGTTTACACTATAATTTATTAACACTAATTATGATTTGAGGGTGAAATTTTCACAATCTTTAAAATAACTTCAAATCCTTAAAAATAACTTTCAAACTTCTAGCTTGACTAAACTTCTGTACAAATATACACCCATTATTTTATCCTCTTAAATCTCATTTCCCCCCATTAAAAAGTAGACTATGTCCTTTTATATAATCTCTGAATTAAATTAAATTTAAATATGTTAGCAGAGCAGACGCAAAAGCGTTACAGATACACAGCTTTATACCACATTTGCTTTTAAGTACATTTTAGTAGGAATTATGAGTTTAAACAATTGTTTGATAATAATTTATTGTTCACTACATTAAATTATGGACACCGGAGAAGAAAATAATGACACCAATGTAACAACTGGACACTTTTTCGTTGAAAGCCATTTCTTCTAGGCAACTTCCGAAATGAAGAAACTTGGAATACGTTACAAACTGAGTATAAGACACCAAAATATGATATTAAACACCAGCGGCTAATAAATATAATTTTGTTGGATTTTTAACAACAGAATATAATTTTCTCGAAATATTGAGATTTTTACGATTATATATCGATACATGGAAATTTTCATAGCATAATGTTACACTTCAGAACTGTCCAACGCTTGCACAAGTGGTCTGATATTCAAGACCAATGTGCAGTCTCAAGGGGAATACATTTATTTCGGTCGACTGCCTGTAACATGCTGTAAATATACGATATCTGGCCGCCCGTGGCTGCATGTGACGTTTATTTCCATTCGCATATACTTACTGAACAATGTTTTTGTTTTCTTTGACAATTTCGCGTTCCAGGTCTTAAATATTTGTCATTTAACATTAATGTCAAAACGTCACATTTATTTATTTGTTGGAAACTACAAAGATATTAAAATAATTTAATAATATCCATAGTTTTTTAAATATATTACTATACACTAACCTATGTTTTTTATCTGTACTATTCGTTATCGAAATTCATCAGATTATCGTTATAGACAACTTACTTAGTCTTCTGGCATATTTTATCTTATAATGCTCATCTAGTGTAAATCGTCTAATTCTATTACTATTTGACATTATATTTAATTGAGACCATTTTTTAAATGATCACTATTATTTTGACTGGAATATTATAATAACCACACTATTTAACTGAATGATATAATTATAAATTTCATAAGTATGACATGTACAGAAAGTATGAATAAATGAGTATGAGTAATGGTCATGTGATGCCGTACACTTCATGAATGTTAGTCGGATTTTATCAGGCTTAAGTTTTTCGACGGAAAATATACCTACCTCCTTATTTCATAAAATTATTGGCACCTTAATACAAGCAGAATTCCGCGGTTTTACCCGCATAGTTTTCGTTCATATCATTTTCCCGTGATTAAGAATAGCTATGTGTTCAAAATTCAACCCGATAGTTTTACAATTTCAATTAATATAAACGTAGTCCTAACAGTAACGAATACATAAAAAGCATCATTCAATTTGGTTCAGTCATTTGAAAGTTGTGAGAATACATTTCTAAGTTTTATTTTTATTAACCGACTTCAAAAAAGGAGGTTTCTCAATTCGACCCTATATATGTTTTTTTTATATACATTTCAATAACCAGAATAAAACAAAATTGCATCATAAGAGGTCATTTACTTATATTAACCTTACAAATATACAAGTTGAAAATTCACCCACGCAAAAGTTTCACACAAAATGTTTCTGCTTGAATCCAGTGATCCATCAATCACAGAGAAGTTCTGTAAAAGATGTGTTTTTCTAAGGGTTTTAAACAGTTATTCAGCTAAAAGGGTTTTTAATGCTACTGTGAATAATTTTTCAGTTCGTTTCTCTCGAACTTTTAGGCGAGTTAATTTATAATGACTAGAAATTTCAACTCAGCTAATTATTCCAATTTGTTGAGGATTACTGGATAACAGTTTTTATTGTTTTTAATAGCAGTATAACAATGTTTACACTTATGTTGTTTATTTGTGGAATGTGGAATAATGGAAATGCGATACCCCACAAAAATGCACTAAGACTCCCAGATACGGGAGTTTATACCATAAAAGCAAATACAAAAACCTTTATTGCTGTTTGAAGGGAAGATAAGATGTTACAAAACATTTTAAAAGTTGACCCATACAAACTGGCCCTTTCTTTTAGACTCTAATCTAGAAGAAATTCTAGAAGAATCTCTGGTGTAGAATCTAGAGGCATGCAATATGTCTGGTAAAATAATTTGTTTTAGTCTTAATTTATACAATGAAATAAGAATAAGTATTTAAAATAATGGTCAGCAGATTAAAGTCTTCCTCTGCTTCGTCTTATTTCATTGCTAGTTGTTATTCAGTTGTGCTATGTACTTATGTTTGTACCGTTCGTTGTGGAAATCTAGGGGGTAGGCCTATGTTCAACAGTGGACGTCTTGTGGCTAATGATGATGATGATGTACTTATGGGAGATATGTTTGGTGAGCACAATTACGCCAACGTATTGTGTTTCAGCAGGATGTTGTTTTGGAGTTTGATAAGTATGTAGTAAGATCTTGCAGTAGTAGATCTTGCAGTTCAGCTGTATGAGCAATGTCAAAGAATGTAAATAAAATATGCATATAATCAAATAAAAAAAAAAGTGATTACGTTTGGTTGCTTGACCAGCATCATTACTGATGGAGAGTGATGATACGATCTGTTACTAAAAAAACTAATTAAACTACAAATCGTTGCAAGTTGGGTCATTCATAATATTTTTGCGATAGTTATAATTTTTTTTCACAAAAGTTTGTTTCTCTAAAAATAATATGATAAAAAAGTTTTATTTTTCCATCTTTCATGTATTAGCATTATAGGTACTAAGAGAACATAAACAATCAGAGCCCTTCGCAGTTTTATTACACACTCGTAAACGTCATGTCGCTTATTATTTTGACGTCATAAAACAAGCGAATATTATTGTTACAATAATCTGGGGCCCTAATCTCGCAACGATTCACACAGTGTGATTTTATTGCAGATTACAATTCATTTATATACAACCGCATGAGGTCGTTTTATTGCTATAAATATGATAATGGGGCGTCTGTAACATATTTAATGCACCTATGTGATGAAACGTAGTCTCAAAACAGTTACCTACTAGTATCAAAATCGCCTTCTCGAAATTCGTAAAAGTATGGCTAAGCCCGTTTTCGGTACTTATATTACGTTGTAATTTTGTTGCAATCTTGATATGCGATATGCAATATTGAATAAAAAGGCATATTGGTTTAGTTACTCACTAGTGCTTGAGATTCGCAGTCGTAAGTCGTAGATTTCAATCTCGCCTGCACCTTATTTGAGTGCAAATGTGCAAAAACAAGTTTGTCATCACCACTGGCTTTAACAGTGAAGGAAAACATCGTGAGGAAACCGCCATCTAAAATCCATATGTCATCCGCCAACCCACATTGGGATAGCGTGACGGATTAAATACTTGACTCTCTCAGCTCCAGCAATGGGGGCTTTAAGTGGGCTGCTGATGATTTCTGATTATGCTTTTTATACGGAACTAATTATTTGGCACTTTTTTGCCAAAATAAAAACCTAACGAATTTCCAATAGACATTTTTAAAGCTCCTTTCAATTGCACAGAAACACCTCAAATAAGCTGTTTCATAATTTTCCAACAGACACAGCAATCGCGTAAATGTTAATTTCGCTTCGTTTTATAAAACAGACATATGTATAAAACTGTCGTATGTAAAGATAACATTAAAAGTAATTGACTTTTGCTGCAAAGTAACCTGAACTTTATACAGTTGGAAGAGAGGTGAAAGTGCTTTGGAAATTTGATAGATTTGGGGGTGCAATATTATCTTATTCACATCCGAATAAATGAGAAAAAAGTGGGGTCCAGCGGACGAACTTTTTAATTCGTAATTACAGGACAGCGTCCGAGCTTTAAGCACCATTAACTTTTTTCCTAAATGTCTGTGTCGCGAGGGTTCCGTAAAGGAAATGGGACGGTTCGTTTGAGAATGTTTGAATTAGTTCCGCAGACGGACGAAATTAGAGAAATTACCTTTATGGCCACAAAAAGATTGTAATGATACAATCTTTTTGTGTTGAATTTAACGAAATCTATGAATTAAATCAAGCCAAATACGCGTAGGTTAGACGAGTTCTGGAAGTGGAGACCGTGTGGACGCCCTGAGAATAGATGGAGTGACGTTATACGAAATACGGCTGGTGGCAAATGGAAACGTAATACCGAGGATGGGGCTGAGTGGTGTTTTATGGGAAAGGCCTATTATGTCCATCAGAGGACGAACATAGGCTGATGATGATTGTGAAATACGCGTTATAGAACGCTACGCTCAGAATATCTCTGAAAGAAAGTAGTCGTAGCAATACTATTCGTTAGCTCAAATAATGCCGATTTAGTAGTCGAAGAACTAATAATTATTATTTACCATAGGCTAGTGGCTAACGGATGTCCTCAAAAGATGTATTTGTTGGAACATGCTGTTTTTCTCACGACGTTGACTTTCAGTGTGCAGGTGCACTAAAAAACCGGCGATTTGCGATCAATCATGCCATATTCACACCTGAAGATTTTTTTTATAGTTTAGAGTGGCAAGAAGAACAGGACATGTGCCTGATGGTAAGCAACATGCCTGTTCATAACAGAACATAGACTCAGTCAGAGCTATTGAAGATTCCAAATCATCAACTAGCACCGCCCTGCGATTGTCACCCGAGCCCAGTACTTTGGAAACAATGCCATTCAATCCGGAACACAGTAATGTAGCACATTACTGGCTGGCGGCAGAATAGCTAGAAAAAGTGTGGCACTTCCCCTACCACTACAAAAGATGGTACAATGGGATGTTCTTGCTGCAAGACTACCAGGAGTTAAGAGTGTTTTTCTATCCAACCGGTCTCTGACCGGTCGTCCTTCCAAAAAACGAGTATTAACATCATTTCATTTTGTTCTAAATTATTACTTTATGAATTCGTCGGCAGGTGCTCAGACAATGTCAATTTATTAAAATATTCGTATAATATCATATTACCAGCGACTTATTAAGAAATAATTGAGTATAATACGTACCCAGTTAGCTCAATGAACTTCTTAATAATGTTACGATATCATTATTCCATTAAATTATTCGTTGTATATAGAAAAACACGTTATTAGAGAAATATCGATAAATTAATCAAACAATGATTTTAATTTAAAAGCCCGTCTGAATCAACAAATAAAAAACATTTTATAATACAATATACTCGTACTATCTAAGAACACTACGGTAATTAAGAGGAATCTAACGATATCTTAATTATCAAAATCCATCCAGCCGTTTAGACGATACGTGGATGTAAAGAAATTTACAAACATTCAAGATACACGCGAAAAACATAAGCCTTCTTTCAGTCGGGTACAAGAACAAAATTAAACATCTGTACCTACAACATTCTACTAGTCAAGCCCTTTCATTTGATACCCATATTGAGAGAGTTGTGAAAAAAGAAATGTATTTCGCCATTTTGTGGTAACGACTAGCGACCCTCTCGGATTTGTAAGTTGTCATAGACCAGAGTATTCTACTCGTATTAGTCAAGCCCTTTCATTTAATACCCATATTGAGATAGTAGTGAAAAAAATTAATCCGCCATTTTGTGGTGGCGGCCATCTTGGAATATGTTATAGTGTATAGTATTTTACTAGTCAAGCCCTTTTTAACCGACTTCAAAAAAGGTTTCTCAATTCGACTGTTTTTATGTTTTTTTTATCCATACCCTTATTAAGGTAGGTTGTGAAGAAATATTTTGTCCGTCATTGACAGTGACACGCAGCTATTGGAACATGAAGGGTCCAAACATATTGTAAATCTTAAAGTTATTGTAAATGTAGCGCGCAGATGTAGTTTCACTAGTTTTAGGTAATGTTTACGTGGTCCAAGGTTATTTCTGAAACCTTACTTGTGCCAAATATCAAAACCTACAGTACCCCGCGGTATTACCCGCGTAGTTCCAGTTCCCGCATTTTTTTCGGGATAAAAATAGCCTAAGTGCTCTTCCAAACCATAATCTACCTATATTTCAAATTTCAGCCCGGTCCGTTCATACGCTACGACGTGACTGAGCAAAAAACATCCAAACATTCATAAAATTGTCATTGTTAATATTAGTAGGAAATTAGGAAAGCAGGGCTTATTAAAATCATGAAAGTAAATAAGTCAAAAAATTAATTTTATTTAGACCATTCCAAACAGCATCTACAATTTCAATTGCCTTCGGGAAATAAATGCTTTGCACGATGTCATCACAAAGCTGTGATATTACTTTTGAAGTGTCGCACACTTAAGTGTTTACACCTCAATCGTGGACTCCAATCTCTGATATCAGGACAGAACTGCGTCGTTAGCAGATCCTCTCGAAGCTTTATTGCAAACTCTCGTGTTGAAGCAAAGACCCTTCCTTTACGCTAGTTATCACATTTTTTTGATGTGTGCGGCTTTTTCTGCCACTTCACGCGACCTTTGTAGAGTTTTGTGTAGATCTTTTGCTGATTTGTACATTTTTGAAAGAAACTGGCGTAAATAAAAAATGTTTCTCTTGATACTGGAGCCTACGAAAATACGTAAACCAAAATAGATTTTTTGCTTAAAATTAGATTTAATATTTGCAAAATGGTATTACTACATTCTATATATAAATAACGGCATGCAAAGCATATGTTCCTTACATACACATAATGCATCAGGATTAAAACAAATTCGATTCCTTCATAGTCACTGAGCAAAAATACACAAGAGGCAAAAAAACTGGCCAAAAGAACGCAAATACAAAAATTGCATTCACAAAAAGTGGCTAAAACGTTCAAATTTATCATTAAAATATCAGTCACACATGCAAAACGACAATAAGTTTTTTTTTTTTTTTTTTTTAAATATTGGTGGACAATTCACACACAACACCATCTGACCCCAAACTAAGCAAAGCTTGTACTATGGCGGCCAGATAGCTGATATAATACATATATAATTTTAAATACATACTTATTATAAAAGTTAAAGTTAAATATATACTTTACAAAAGTTACTACAAAGTTAATTTTACGTACAAAAGTATAACCTTTGGGACTATCAGGTACTAAACAGCGCTGGTATATCAGATGATTGAAAAGCTATTTACAACTGACGGGTGAAACCATCTAGGTACCTAACTAACCTACAGAATGATCAAATATTTTTAAAGACTCGAATGATTAGATAAAGATTTTTTTACCTGTTTTTGAGCAGAAAGTGATGAAGAAACTTTGCAGCCTTACCTTGTCTTTGTCAAAAATAGAGTCAACAAAAAAAATCAAAACAATTTATAAAAAGTGAGACCGCATTAAGACCATGACGACGTAATTTAGATTTCTAATGTTTCATAAGTAAGAGTTTTACACTTTTGTGTCACTTATTGAGTGTAGATAGTATTAGTAATATTCTTCCAATAATCCAGCGAAGTGGATTATGGCCTTGACTCACTCCTTGCGAGAGAATTCCCGAAGTCCCAGCAGTGGAAGCATTTAGTGGGCTGGTTATGCTATGCAATATTCTTGATCTATTAAAGGTTCGAACCTAATAATATGTTGCATGTATACGAGTATTTTATTTGATTCGACCGAAGACAAAATAGTAATTTTTTTAAATTCATGCGATACTGAATGAGTTCAATTGGAGCAAATCGGCGACATGCAATAAAATATATAGGTAATCATTCTTTTCTCAAACAAAAGGTGTTTTTTATCTCTATTTGAAAATGTATCCATTAATTTTACTTTTCAGTGATTTTATTGACCAGCCAGCTATTGCCATTTTTTTACTACAGAAACCAGCACTATCAAAATAAAAAAAAATCAAGGAAAATCCAAAAAATATGCAGTAGATATTTATTGTATAAAAATTGTTACTTACTGGTCTTTCAGAAAATAATGTCTGAGTTCGATTAAAGGTATTTTTTTTACTGTCTGTACCAATAGACGAGTTTGCAGTGTCCTGTCGAGTGTCCGCTTTGATTTTCCCTTTCTCGTCAATTTCGAGCACCATCCGCAGACACGCTTTCTCAATTTAGCAAATAGTTGAGCTCTCTGAAGTGAATCGAAACAGTTGTTCGGACTTTGGAACTTTTTTCCTTTTATATAACTTAATTTGAACAGTAGAAGAAAAATAGTGTAGCATTGGATTATCTCCAGTAATTGTTACAAATGTTGTACTCATAGAACAACAGTATTATTAGCATCTTCTACGGAACCATTTGGTATGGTGGATTGTGTCCAACTTTCACGATAATTAAATTTTCGAAGATTCGTTTTTGACCATAATTACTATATTAATTCTAAGTTTAAAAAAATAAGCTTAAATGAAAGCGGCCAAATGCGATCTACTATTACTACTCACTTGATCGAGTTCAAACCGATTTTCGTTGGAAGTTTTCACGGTAATAAGGTGCATCACGAATTTTTTTAGATATATCATTCTCTTATTTTAAATAGTTACAGTGACACACATTTTACCACTTTGGAAATGTCTCTCGCGCAAATTATTCAGTATGGAAAAATTATATTAGAAATCTCAACATCATCTATTAAAATTAATATTAGTTTAGTAATTGAGACAGAGGTTAGAAATATCCAGGGGTCGAGACACAGGAACCTCTACGTGGTGCACCTTGGGCATCACACTATTACTTGGCTCTAAGATATTTTGTTGTGTAATGGCTTACCCTAGCTGATTGAATACTTAGAAAATGATTCTTATTATACGGTAGAAGAAACAGATTATACAGATAAAAATGCTTTATCCACGGATGTACTTTCCAAGTTAAGCAAGAAATCGCTTTAGCCACGTCTTGAAACTATCCGCCGTACTAAGAAAGTAGTACCATTGAGCAGTAATAATGTAAAGTTGCCAAAGATGACCACACTGAGTTTTCCGGTAATTACTCCTAGTGGAGCAGCTTTCATGATTTGTTTACGTTTTCTACAATAATCCAAATAATGATAATGTTCAGAAATGGCATAATCTCAAGGGCTCTATAAGGAGTTAACCTGAAATATTGCTAAGAGATATCCGTTGAAGGTACTGCTGATAATTACAATGTTTGTTGAAGTCAGTTAGAAGGTAGATACAATAACAAATAATTTAAATTCTGTAAAAACCATATACCGACTTCAATTGAAAATACTATAAGACACTCGACAAAATTTCATACAATTCTTCGCTAAGTCATCTAAATAAAAGTAAATGTTAGGGTTTTGTTCATGTTACAAAAACCACCACACTGATTTCTACCTCTGAACTGTGACCTACCAAACCAAGACAAGAACCATCTAATTGGATGAGCTATCGCGTAATACACATAATAATGTTAATAATGTCTATTTTAGTAGGAGATCCCGCTATACAACAATATTATTTTGGCTTTACTCAATGCTTACGAAATCTCATTACGAAATTCAACGCCTAAGAGTGTGAAATAGGGGACGAATTTTATATGAAACTTTTATTCCTCTAACGAATTCGCATAAAATGTCGTATGAATTGAGCATGTTCAAAACCGACACCGAAGGTAACACTATCCCCGCAGCTATCTGCAGAACTACTTGCCAAAACTTTCTATCCCGACGACTCTGAGAGCACAGACCAACCGTGTCATACAGAGCTACGGAAGCGAATGATAGAAACGGCTATGGGCTTACCGGAAAATGACCCACCATTCACATCAGCGGAACTGGAATCAGTACTGAGAACTCTGAATCCGAAAAAAGCTCCCGGTACAGACGGGCTAACCGCTGATATCTGTGAAGCAGCCATACGTTGCGAATGGGAGGTTTACTTGGCGATAGCAAACAAATGCTTGTCGTTGAAATACTTCCCCAAGCAATGGAAAGAAGCGCACGTGGTCATATTACGCAAACCCGGTAAGACAGATTACACACATCCAAAATCATACCGCCCCATAGGTCTTCTGTCCGTTCTAGGAAAAATCGTCGAAAAGCTTCTGGTAAACCGTCTCCAATGGCATCTCCTCCCAACCATTAGTAGGAAACAGTACGGTTTCATGCCCCAGCGAGGCACTGAAGACGCCCTCTATGACCTGGTAGAGCACATCAAAAAAGGAGTAGACAGTAAAGACACCGTACTCTTAATCTCCCTGGATATAGAAGGCGCCTTCGACAATGCATGGTGGCCCACCCTCAAAAATCAATTAGCGAAGAAGAGGTGCCCAACAAACCTCTACGACATGGTAAACTCTTACCTCAGCGACCGTAAAATCAAGGTCAACTATGCAAGAGCAGTCTACGAGAAGGAAACAACCAAGGGATGCGTCCAAGGGTCCATCTGCGGACCGACCTTTTGGAATGTGATCCTAGACTCGTTACTGCGAATGCTAGAAGCAGAGGAGTGTACTGTCAAGCGTTCGCAGATGACGTCGTTCTCGTGTTTACAGGCAACTCGAATATCATCGAACAGCAGGTGAGCGGGGCGCTGAACATGACAGTGGAATGGGGTAAAACTAACAAACTCAACTTTGCAGCGCATAAAACCAACGCGATGCTTTTTACAAAAAAGTTGAAATACGAAACTCCAAACATAGTCATGTCCGGCGTCCGGCTCGATCTGGTCGATGAAGTCAAACTGCTAGGCCTACTGATCGACCGCCGGCTCAACTTTAAAGCACATGTGACCGCCCAATGTAAAAAAGTGGCGAACATTTATAGACAGCTCGCATGTGCAGCGAAGGTGACCTGGGGATTAAATGGCGAAATCACGAGAACAATCTACGTCGCGGTGGTGGAACCTATCATCATGTATGCCTCAAGTGTATGGGCGCAAGCGGCAGACTTCGAGGAAAACAAGGCTCAGTTGAACGCTATCCAAAGAGGTTTTGCCCAAAAAATCTGTAAGTCGTATCGTACTGTTTCTCTGAAAGCAGCACTTGCCCTTTCCGGTCTTCTCCCCCTGGATCTGAGAATACAGGAAGCGGCAAATTTGTACAGAGTAAATAAACACCTCTCCCAAGACTACCTCCCACCGGAAGTGGAACTCGATCGAAATGTTAACTGCCTGGACCAACCCCATCCGTCCACGCAGTTATCCGTAGAGTACGAGCTCCTAGAAGACACCTCCAATCTTCCACAAGGACCTCAAATTTATACTGATGGCAGTAAAATTGAAGGTAAAGTTGGAGCTGCTCTAACATGGTGGGAGAATGGCAGAGAGGTCAAGAACTCGACCTTCAAGCTCCACTCCGAATGCACAGTCTTTCAATCGGAACTTTATGCTCTGTACCGGGCAACTCAAATGGCGTTAAAGAGCAAGGACCCAGAAGTCAATGTCCTGAGTGACTCCCGATCTTCACTCGAACTGCTAAGTAACCCAAAAACGAGCCACCCCTTGGTTAAGTGCGTAAAGGAAAACATTGGACAGATAAATGCTGAAGGGAGATAGATCTCTTCGTCTTTTCTGGGTGAGACCACATGTTGGCACCGTCGGCAACGAAAGAGCCGACAAACTGGCCAAATCGGTGGCACTCACGGAGTCACCCAGGGACTACGAGGGGATCCCCTTGTCCTACGTCAAAAGGAAAATCCGCGAAGAATCGGTCAAGAAATGGCAGGATCGATATGAGACCTGGGACACCGGAAAAGTCACCCAGACGTTCCTCCCCGATATAGCAAACGCATATCGGGTGATGAGAACCACGAAACTGACTCCCTTCCAGGTACAAGCGTTGACGGGACACGGAGGAATAGCAGATTACCTGTACAGATTTAAGCTCAAGAGCAGTCATGCGAGTGTGACCCCGACCAACCCGAAACGGTCTGGCATGTGCTAGTCGATTGTCCCCGATTCATGGTCGCAAGACATGAGCTCGAATCTAAGATCGACAGAAGGCTGGTTGTCTCGGATCTCCACAACATCTTAGTAGATCCAGATAACAGAACACGGCTCCTGTCCTTCATGGAGAGCTCATTCCGCATAGCGGCCATGAGAAACTCCACTAATTCAAATACGCGCTCCCCATCACCACCACACCCTGCCCCGCTGTCGTGGACGCCGCGCGGCATGCGGTTCCCGCCCAACATAACTCCTCGAAGAGCATCTCCGTCAAACAACTACTGGAGAACGCAGACCGAGGAGAAGCAGGGATCCGTATCCGCGGAGTGGCTCTCTTCATGGACAGCAACAAAGAAAGATTCAGAATAAGCTTTTGCTTCGCCTGGGAACGGAAACGAGCCCGTTTGTCACCTGGATTGTCTTGCCTGCTCAATGGGAGTACCGAAAAAGTCACAATGAAGCGGAAAACCTACGACGCCATGCCGGTGTGCGAGATAGACGGCCACCGATTTCGGTTGGTGCGATCGAAAAGCAAAACGATTGCACTAATAGAGTACTCGGAAGGTCGGACGCCTTTCACACAGGCAAGTGCGCTGCTCGCACATCTGAGCAGAAATGCAGGTGAAACACCCCGGGTGATAAGCGTGGATGCGATGGCAATCGAATATTCAAGAGACCGGCTGGTTGCATTGAGGCCTCTAAACATCATGAGGTTGTCGTATACGAAGACAGGGGAGAAAATCTAAGCTTCCTCAGAGCCCCTTCGCACGACCAAACAAATGCAACTGACAGCTGGGGACATCCTGTTCCTAGTTCGACCATCCAAACCGGCTCCGAAAGAGTACAGCAGAGGGCAGCCGCGGAAAAAGCCTCAGCCAATCTAACTAGCAGCCGAGGCACCAACACGGCGTTCGTGACTGCTTTCAACGCAGCAGCAAGGTGCGTACTCCGAATCACATCCCATTCATCGCCCCCCTCGACGTCAAAGACCCCCAAAGCAGCTTCACAGCAACAACCAGCCCGAACGAGAGCCGACATGGGACAGGTTGAACCACCCCGCTATGTCACGGCTTCGGAGCCGCGGAGCCATGCACGCAACGCCTTCATCGAATTCATAGCCACACTGAGCGCGACACGACAAGTCAACCTCAAGACCTGCGAAAACATCATGCAGTCCTATAGGCTAGGAAGTGAAAGCCTTTTAAAGGCGAAACTCGAGGAGGCCGAAGCAGCCATTTACAATAATGTCACTTCCCGGGTCATCAAGGGAACCATGACAGGACAGTATATGGCAGCTTACAGTGCTGAAAATGGCTTCGTGACACTGAACGAGAGAGAGACAGAGCGCGCGGGAGTGCCTGTTTATGCGACACCACCAAACGACCCAATTGTAGTTACTGCCCGATGCACCAAGATTATGCTGGACGATAAGATCCTAGAGATGGCCAAGACCATCGAAGGGAACGGAAACGTCAAAGCAGATTGGGAAAATTGGGAGGTACCGAGAATACAGTGGGTCAACGGAGTTCCAGGATGTGGAAAAACAACATGGGTGATTAGACACTTCGACGTGGACAAGGACGCCATCATCACTACAACAACTGAGACAGCAAAAAGATCTAAGATAAAAGCTATCGCACCGAATCGGAAACCTGGTCAAAACCAGAGTGCGAACCATGGCTTCTGCTCTGGTAAATGGTTTCGGTAGAGAAAGTTTCAGTCGCCTCATGGTGGACGAAGCTCTCATGAACCATTTTGGAGCCATTGTGATGGCTTTAAGGCTGTCTGGTGTTGGTGAAATTATCCTCATTGGAGACGTCAATCAGTTGCCTTATATCGACAGGGGAAAATCTCTTCGAAATGAGGTATCATCGCCCGAACCTGGTAACAAAGATCAGCCAGGAGTTGCTCTGCACACATGGAAACCCAATGGACGTCGCATATGCACTGAGGGAAATATACTCCGGTATGTACTCTTCAGCGTCCCGTATAAAGTCCCTAGAACAGAGAAGATATAAGGGAGCGCAAATACCCAACACCCTACCAAACACCCTCTTCTTAGTTCACACTCAAGAGGAGAAGGAGACCCTGACAAACCAGGGTTATGGATCAGGCACCGGGTCACGCATCCTTACCATCCATGAAGCTCAGGGACTAACATACGAGTCGGTAATCGTAATCAAAACCAAGGCAAACATGAAGCTGCACGAGAGCGTGCCCCATGCGGTAGTGGCAATCTCACGGCACACGGGGACCTTCACATACTACGCTGACGACACCGACGACGCCATCGGTCGGTTCGTGCGGCGAGCGTGGGCTGCATCACCGAAGACCATCCGCGATTTTAACCTACAGATGGCCATCAGGGACAGAAATGCGGCCGTTGTGGAGGCTCTGGGCCGGAAGGAGGCAGCTTAGGCAAATGGCAAAAGGCAAACACTCGATGTCGAGTCGATTACTAGCGGAATCCGAACCGGTAGTGATCGGCTCTACAGACGAGCACTAGAAATAGATTTTAAATCCAACCCCCTCCTATTTTCCCCTTCTTCTCCTTATCCAAGATATGTGTAAAAACGATCATTGTAATGACAAAGATCACGGACCCCGGAGTCTGTGGAGTGGCTAATTTAAATTAAAAATTAAAAAAAAACATGTTCAAAATAATGAGTAACGTATTACCGTGTTTTTCAAATTTCATCCTTCAAAGAGGTTAAATAAGGGATGAAAGTTTGCATGAAACTTTTTATTCTTTGAACATTCAATAAATTTAAGCGATTTTTTTAAAGTGATCTTATTATGGACTGATTTATTTAGACAACACATTTGTAATAAATAAATAAATAAATCGATCTAGCCAGGTTTTATTTAAAAATAATAATAAAGAAAACAAACGGGGTGAGATAAATAAAACCGTTTAAAAACACCGTTTTATGCGCGTTTTAGACAATGAAAAACTGTTACATAACCATTAGGACGCGACGGTAAATTTCGCGACGTTGCGCGACAGTATATTAGCTCAGTCGGGAAGTTGGGCGGTCATAATATGATAGATCCGGGTTCGAATCTTGCCAGCCACCTTTCTTTTTTCAAGTTCCTTTTTTTTGAGAAAATCTGTATGTATCTAAGTAACCGAGCAAAGCTCGGTCCCCCTAGGTTCTTGACAAATTAAAATGAATAAAAACACTTTTCATCCAATAAGCAGTTCGGCGAAGGTTGTTGTATAGCGGGATCTTAGACTTAGCATTAAAAAATGTAGGCTAAGACGTCAAAAAGCACTGATATATGAATAGCTTATATATTATGTAGTTGAGCAACGACGACGTGCGGGATGGAATCTCAAGAGTGGTTGTATTTTCCCCATACAAAAAAAGCCTAGACGTCAAATCAAAGAATGTTATGGTAATTTTTCTTATTAGTCAAAAGCTAGGTCCGGAAAATAAGAAACTAGTCTGTGAATCCAGTAGAGAGTTGCCAAGTTTAAATATTATTTTCACAAATAAGATTTGTCACCGATGTGATGGTGTTGACACTCGCCGCAGTTTTGTCCAAACACACCATTTATGTCTCGCGACCAATCAGTTTTTTTCAATTTCAGCTTGTACATACAAATTCAGTTTCAATTCGAGCAATCTAAGCTAAGGCTTCCAATAAGTACTCAGTAAGTACTTACACAGTAGGAGTTACGGTTGGTCTAGTCGGGAGAACAGCGCCTGCCGATCCGAAGATCCCGGGTTCAAACCCCACGCGCACTACTGTCTTTTCGAAGTCACGTCCGTCATGCCGCTAACTTAAAACGGTGAAGGAAAACATCGTGAGGAAACCGACATGTACCTAGAATTTTTCGAACTCACGTGTCATCCACCAACCTGCACTGGGCCAGCGTGGTGGATTATGACTCTCTCCTTACGAGAAAAGGCCCGACCCAGCTGTGGGAACATTTAGTGAGCTGTTGATGACTTATACAGATATTCTTTGTTTCAATATAGCTCAACTCTGCCTCAACCTTTGTATATTTTCAAAGTTTTAAATAAAATTATGCAACTAAATAGGAAAGGCAATGCCATATTCGGCTTGCACATTAGAGGGAAATATTGTGAGATAATGTAAAATTATAATTACAGTCAATTTACAATCTAAGGACATTACTTTAAAACTAACCTAACATTCCCTTATTAACAAAACTAAAATACAATGAGAACTACACAACGCTACATACACAACTAACTACTTACACACCTGAATTATCCATAGACCAATGAAGGTCTACAGATAATCAAGATGTTCAATCCCACTACCAATCGGAAGCGTCCCCAGCATGCTGGCAGCATTACCACGCTGAATGGCAATGCAATATGCCTTGGTCCAAATAAACGCCAGCATTTTGGTCACGCGTCGCGTCGACTAAGTTCTCGGAAAGGCTTTTGAAGATGAGGTGAGCTTCCGGCCCCCACGAACCCAATGTCTCAACCCCAAAGGGCTCAAATCAAATCTCATGCATTTAACATTGTCGGTATTTATAATTTTACAGTGACATATAGAGTGTTGGATTATAATTTTTACTCTCGTCTTGTGAGAAAACGTCGGAAACCATCGAAAAGTGAGACTACAAAGTTGATTAAACTTTTATTCAAATAAGGCATTGTAGTGTATATCGTGTCATTTAAATGAGGCTTTCAATTTCAAATATCAATATATAGCATGACAAACTTTTCTTCTGGCTGTCGAGTATTTCCACTTTAGCATCATATCTAGCTACGAAATCTCTGTTTAAGAAAGAGTCAATACCTGTTTTGTCCAGGCAAAAATCTTCAAGTACGTATGTTCCCTGCAAAAATAAAACAAGTAGAGCAAAAAATAATAATAGAAGCAATGATCTTTTATGAATCAATTATTTTTAAAATGAACTGATGTAAATTGGACAAATCGTGTGGTACGAAAGAGAACAGGAACTAAGCGGTTAAACAAGATGCAAGGTAAGATGTGACAAGATCCGATGAAATTATGTTTTTTTTTTGTTCGGATACGCTTTCGAGAAGTTAGCGCGCCGCTGTTTTCCGGTGCATCACTAGTGACAAATGTGGGGATTCGGACGCCCCCCGCAAGGCGGGCCCGCAAGTGTGGCAAGTGGGTCTGAGTCGTTGGTGTGAGTGCGAGAAATGATCCCCTGACTCTGGACCCTGGCCATGCCGGAGAAACCTGTTAGGGGCTTTAGTCGGTAGGGGACCATATACGTCCATAGTGTCGAGCCAACATACCCCACCATGTCCCTGCTTAGTGTTCAGGCCTAAATGCATTTCCACTACGAAAAGTAAAAGTAAGGTAGATGTCGGGCTCGGAAACCTTCACGTGGTGTACCTTACGCATCACACAACAACTTACCTCGATGGCATTTTGTTTTGATGATAAAATCACGGCGGCCGGGGAGGAAGCTTCTAATCACGCTCCTGTCTCTTTTAAGTAGCAGTGCGTTTAGAACTTGGGGAAAGGAACGGAAAGGCTTGTAAAGATTATGCGGCTGATACTCCTAACGGCCGAGTGAAATTTCTATGGCTTCCAGATGAGGGTATTCAGGGAGCACTCTGATTAGCAGAGTATTTAGGACAAGACAAGAGCCGCGATTTAGCCACAGAGGTGGAACCGCGCCTATCCTTAGCCGCGCTCGTGAAGGCAAACCACTCGCTGCCGACCATCTTAGGCAAGATGCTCGACAGTGATAGGTAGTGTGAGACGGAAAAGTGAAAGGAGGCGATGATCTCTAACTCATCAACTGAGGCATAAGAGAACACGGAGGTGAGCCTGGAGGGGGCACTCTAGCTTGCCTCCCATCTCCACTGGAGGGTCTGGGGCGTCAGACGCTTAGGGATGTCCAGCATCTTTCCTAGGGATAGGTTTTCCCGAAGAGATGAAGCACCGCTGGTTCCCGGTGTGTCAATAGAGCCTAATGCGGAGGTTCTGACGCCGTCCGCGAGGCGGGCTCGCAAAGGCGGTGGCAATGGCAGGGTTCCGGACATTCCGCACCGTGTATCTGCACGGCAGCCATATATAGTAAAAATGCATTTACCCCACTTTTTTTTGTTCTAGTCTTTGAAACGTAAGCCAGCAAATTATGGTGTCGAACCACAAGCTCAGCCCAATATAAAAAACGCAAGATGGTATTAGATTAGATCCCTCAGCTCAGTCGCTGCACTTTATCCGAAACGTAGGCTTATTCTTGCTCGGTCAATAAAAAAGGAGTGTTCTCTACTAATTCATTCGTATTAGTTCACTAATACGAATGAATTAGTAGAGAACATCATCACCGCTCTGTTCAAGGTCAACATTCATCATTTTATGCTGTGGTGTTTGATATTTTATTGGATGAAAACCCTTTTTTTCTATCAGATTATGAATAGCTCGAAAAAAATGACTTCGGTTCATGGTTGCTGTTCCAAAAACTGGAATGAGGCTTGACATATAGATGTACTTTCGTAATAAGTACATCTATACTATGGAATCTATTGTCTGGGTTCCTTCTGGGTAAGATCAATTCGTTTCTAGGTCGCTTATCATCAGACGAGATGGATTCTTATTCGTTTATATTAATCAGTCATTTATTTATTTCTCTTAATTTCTAAGTTTTTTACAACAAGTATAAAAATTTTACATTACAAAAAACTTAAAAACTAGGGTGCCGCCAGCAGCGGGCAGAGCCCAAGCTACTGGTGGTTGGGGCTGTAGACTGAGGAACCTCCTGACGATGCGCGCTGTGTCGACGATGACCGCCTTCTGCATCTGACCCTTAATCCAACCGTCAAGCGAAAGTCTCTTGAGATGTTGGTCGAGGCTTTTCGCTACAAGGCCTTTTGCCGACACAACTATTAGGACTATGATCGTCGAGTCAACATCCCACATGGCGGTAACCTCATGAGCCAAGTCAAGGTACTTGCTAAGCTTGTCCTTCTCAGCTTTCACGAGGTTCTCGTCATGTGGTACGATGATATCGACGATCACAGCCCGGCGTTGAGACCGGTCTACCAGCACGATGTCAGGTTTATTGCCGACAATAGTCCTGTCCGTGATGATAGAGCGGTCCCAGTAGAGCAACGCACGACCATTCTCGAGAACTGGCAGAGGTGCGTACTAATAGTACGGCACCTCGGACTCGACAAGGTCGTATCGAAGAGCAAGTTGCTGGTGGATGATCCTGGCTACTAGGTTATGTCTGTGCAAGTACTCGCCGTTAGCAAGATGCGAACAACTGGAAATAACATGACGAAGAGATTCGCCTGGACGGCGGCATGCTCGAAAAATATCGACCGTACCGTCCTTCATTATGTATTTCCGGTAATTGTTTGTCTTGATAGCTTCATCAGCAATTGCACAGGCAAACCCCTTGGTTTCTCCGAAGAGTTCCCCGAAGCGCAGCTAGTTCACTGACGCGAGCAGATTCACATCGGGGCCCGTCAGGGCCCGATAGAACAGCCCGTGCAGCTCCTTGCTCTTCCATACTTCCTTGCGATCATCAGTGCTGAGCACCGATGGTTTGTGCCAGTTCTCGTTTGCCATTGAAAGAGGCGTGAAGCTCCTGTCAACTGCCACAACATCACCATTCATCCCGGACTCGCTGTTGCGGAAATAATCCCTAAGACTACATACCTCGCGGTTGTGAAGGTTCTTGGCATATAAAAAGCCTCGGCCTCCACACTTCCGCGGGATATACAGCCTCATAACAGATGAGCGCGGGTGTAGCATTCTGTGTGTTGTGAGCAGTTGACGGACCTTTCTTTCCAGGGCGTCGAGCTCAGTCTGAGTCCATCTCAATATGCCAAAGGAGTATATCAGCAGAGGCATTACCCAACCGTTGAAGGCTCGCGCCTTGTTACCGCCTGACAGAAGACTTTTAAGTACTTTTGTCAGCCGGAAAAAGAAGCGCTCCTTCACCGATTTCTTAATGTCATCTGCTGATATACCCAATGACTGTGACATACCGAGATATTTGTAGGTCTCGCCTTCGGAGGGGGATCTGAGAGTTACGGTCTCGGAAAGTTGTAAATTCTCTGAATTTACTACTTTCCCTCGCTGTACATGCAGGACCGCACACTTGTCTACACCGAACTCCATCTTGATGGCGTTACTTAAAACCTCCGTGGTTTTTAATAGCTCCAACAAGTCTTGGCGTTTCGGTGCAAAAAGTTTAAGGTCGTCCATGTACAACAAATGAGATATAACCTCACCTCCTCTACGAAGACGATAACCTAACTCTGAATCCTTCAGCAGAGTGCTGAGAGGATTCAGACTTAGGCAGAACCACAGCGAACTTAGACTGTCACCCTGAAAAATGTCTCTTTCAATCTTTATTAAGTCCTCCGAATCAAACGAGCTGTCTACGCTACCTGGTTGACGAAGTACTGTGACCCACTGTCCCATGCATTTGCTTAGAAAAGATTTTAGAGTTGGATTTATTTTGTATAACTCTAAAACCCTTTCCAGCCATGAATGGGGCACCGCATCATAGGCCTTCTTGTAGTCAATCTAAGCAGTGGAGTAGGCTCCTTTGTTTCGTTTGACTTGCTGCCAAATGGTCGTGTCAATGAGGAGAGCAGCTCCTTAGTACCACGGGACCCAATCTTACATCCATTCTGAGAGGAGGCCAAAACGTTATTAGTTATTTTCCTACCATAAAAAACCTTATGTGTTATTCCAGACTATAATCTAACTACATATATTCCAAATTACAACCCGATCTGTTTAGAAGTACTGACGTGACAAATATATCCAAACAATGACATTTACGAGTATAATATTAATGGGATTAGAAGGATTATTACCGGATTTATTGGACACTCCTTTATGCCTATCTCTTGCATGGCGTTATACCAAGGTGCCTCTGTTTCCTTCAGAGTCTGACAAAAATCCAGAGTAGTAGAATAAAACGGTTCGGCTTTGTAGCTGCTTTTCCCATATTTTGCTATCTCAAGAGAGAACTGTTGATAAAAAAGATAATATGTAAATTAATCGGTGTCGATCTAACGACAGTTTTCAAAATAAAATAAGCTGGAAAAAAAACAAGTATTATAAAACGGTAAGGATTTTTTTACTTCTGTCAAAGAAACTCAAAGAGATAAAATTGAGATTTAAATTAAGCTTTGTAAGAGGGCGAAAAGAAATAAGTTATTTGTTCGAAAAAGAAGGAAATTCTCAATTCGGTTCGTTCGGTATGTTACGAGATTGATTTCGATGATTCTTTTTTGTTTGGCAGAAAATATTTCAGAGTTGGTACCCATTTAAATTTTACCGAAATCAGTGTGGCTCTATGAAATGTTAGTAAAAAAACTAAAATTTTGCTTTCATTTATTAGATCAAAGAATAAAAGTTACAATTTTTTTTTTTAATTTTAATTACTAGTTTGTCAGAAAAAGTCTTTATTTTCCGACGATTTACAGATTAAATTTGGTCATTTGATTATGTACCGCATTGGTTCCATACAGTTTCCATACCTCTTCTAATCCATTATTTTGCAATGCCGTACAAAAATCATGTTACAAGCAGAAATGATCGAGGGTTGCAAACCCCCTCTTCAACTGCACTTGGTTGGACAGCTTACAAGTGACGGCATAGTGCTGAATCTTATTATTTAATACCTTTCTATAATCCTACATAGGTTTCCTGGTGGTTCATTTGACTCAAAAATTTTGTTCACGGGCCTGCAGTCTATAAGTAGAACCACAGCATATTATCTCGCCGGTATCGAATCTAGTATAGTAGAATCTAGTAGTAAATTGGTTGTATGTAAAACACTTACGATACACTCAGAGACGCAGTTTATTACCAATATCGAGGTGCTCAGGGCACATCTAGTAATTTATATCGATGGTAATGTGTATTTATATTATTACATAGGCCTATGTTCAGCCGTGGACTAAGATAGGCTGATGATGATGATGATGATTATTACATAAATAAAATCTTTAAGACTGTGTTGTATACTCACAAACATTCCCTCAACCACGGGTTTTAGAAACTCCACGGTACCTTCCAAACACATTCCAAAGACTCCACTTTCAAGCATTCCGATATCCACGTCATCTGCTTTAAGAAGATTATTTTGAAAGTTCGGGCAACTCTCTGGGCCTTCGTAGAAAAGGATGTTATACTGAGAAGAAGAAAATAATTATAATTATCCATATTACTGTTCCGATGCCCGCGGCGCGGCGGCTGGAACGTGTGATTCAAAACAAAAATATAAAATTACACCGTACGTGGTAAATCCTACACGTTCCACTTAGTTCAAGTGTAACATTTTTTATAGAAAATGAAGCAACGGCACAAGCAAGTCGTGCCCCTAATGGTAAACGGCGTGCATGATATCACAAAAACACGTAGCTTATTGAACATAGATAGTTTAGATCACTGTTTAGACTGCTCTCGTTGCCAGCCAATACAATACAAAATTGTTTATCTTCACCATTTAACCACCATAATATGGTACATAGATAGATAATGGTCTAAAATAACAGAGAGCTATAACACCGACGACCATTCGAGAATTCAATTTTCAGATGACCATCGTGGTGGAGGCGCTGAGCCGGGAGGAGGCGACTTAGAAAAAAAAATAGGCCTTGATTAGAATGAAAATGTTCCCTACTTTTAGAGATTCTAGATTTTATAAAAACAGGGAATTAAAACAAAAAATATATCCTTACATCCTTCGGATCGGCATTTGCTCCTTGCCCACCCAATAGCACTACCAGAAAAATTTTGAACGCAACTCTGTATGCCATAGTTGTAATAACTGTAGATCACATAAGCGGCAGAGTAAAGGGAGGCGTAAATATATATTGCTAGATAGAGATCTGTGCTGCAAAAAAAACAATTGATTATATGATTATGGCAATCATCGCGTGACAGAAAAACATGCTCCTAAAGTGTCAAGCATCACGCTATTTGCCTGTTAACTTGCAACCAAGGATTTTGCCGCGTTGGGTCTGAGTTATTAGGATTTTTGTAGCGGGAGGACTCTTTGCAGCGTCCGCCTGGCGAAGGACCACACCTATGCCAGTTATTCTGCCACGCAGTAATGTGAAAACATACCACTGTGTTCTGGTTTGATGGGCAATGTTCCAGCGAAATTACAGGGCTTAGAGATAAAACACCTATAATATAGTAATCCAGTGATAAGCGATGATTTGGAATCTTTATATTCAAGCCATAGACAGTAATGTCACGTCAAATTCATCAATTTTTTTTATTGATTAATTCAAGAAAAAACAATCTTAATGTTTGTATGTCATACCATCCGACTAATATTTTAACCCATTTAAATCTATCGTTCAATAAGTGGTACAGTAATTTTGGAAATATATTGACGTATAGCTACTAGCATGAATACGAACACATTGCTACTTATTTGTTTGAATGCAAAATTAAGCTTTAACTACCTATCAGAATCAGCCTATTGGAAAGTAATTTTGAATTTTCTTTGGTTTTCCTGACAGAAAAGAAAAAAAACTATTACATTTTCTACAAGATTACGTAAGTAAATTTGTAGTAAACACGTTAGTTATTACGAATTTTACGTTTTTTAGCGTTTTAGATACTAATAGGTACACTATTTTCATCTTTTACTGTCAGTTAAAAAGTACTCAAAATGGGAAATTCATCCTCCTGATTTCAAGGCAGAAGAAATGAAAATATTCGCATAAAATTTTGTCTGTCTACTGTCACACAAACAGAAGAACTCGGAATGAGCTGGCAGCTGTAGAGAAAACCAAAGATCAACCTGGATCGACCTAGCATCCTCGAAGTAGTACCCTATGGCTCAAGAACGAAATACGACAAAATATCGGTAAATGACTTCAGATAGTTAAATGCCGTCAACTTACACTTTCGCATAAGCACTGATATAAGCGGCCCACCAAATTAAATGGGACTCTGGGTCTTTTCTCGCAAGAAAAGAGTCAAGGTCATTGTAATAAATATGTATGAGGGTAATCCTAAAATGTTTTGTATACCTACTTTATAGTAATAAACCAGTCTCGCATACCACGTCTTTCGATTCGCATCCCGTAATTACATTGGCGACGAGAATCGGGAATCACAAGTGATTTTAATCAGCAATCGGTAACTTTGTGACCTCGGAGAGGAGACGAATAGTTGTACGTATGCAGTTTAGTGGAAATTGTGAATTCGACTATAAACTCACGGTTGCCATCGTCATCGCGCCTAGTATCGGATATAGGCGTGACTCGATTACGCAGCAGCACAAGTATCGCGGGAAGAAGTCCGTGTATTCTTAAGGAATCTTCGAGGATCATCGGGAACCCAAGTATCGGATGGTGAAATTGTCTTTACGACAGCTGGCTGACGAAAAATAATCCCAAGCTCGAGATACCTCGCTACGCGCTACATAGTTGGTTCGGCAGCTAGGAAAATGTCAGATACCAGCGTGCGTCGAGATGACGCGGCGAAAGGAGGCGCTCGAGGTAGTACGTGGGGCTGTCGTGGAGGCACGAGGAGGTGGTGGAGCTGGCGGCCGCTTGTCAGCGCGCGGGGCGCGGGGCGGGCCGGCCGGCGCGAGACTCGGGCAGGGTGCCGAGGCTGCAGAAGACGCCAGGAGCATCGCGAGGACATAGGACTGCGCGTGCGTCCAGGGCGTGCTAGGCGGCGAGAGCGCTTGCAAAGCCGGTGGACGAAGGGGTCCTCCGAACGAGACATGGGCAAGGCGCCGGAATCATGGCTAGCGCCAGGAGCAGCGGAGGGCATATCCAGGCCGTACGTGCGTCCAGGGCGCGCCAGGTGGAGAGAGCGTTTGCAAAGGCGGTGGACGACGGAGTCCATCGTACCATGTCAACAGTGGAGCAAGGCGCCACGGCAGGCGCCAGGAGCATCGCGGGGCATATTCGGGCCGTGCGTGCGACCAGGGCGCGCCGGGCGAGCGCATTTGCAAAGGTGGTGGTCGAAGGGGTCCGCCATATCGGGCAGGGCGTTGGAGCTACGGCAGGCGCCGGGAGCACGGCCTGGCGCGACAGGCGCTGCGGCCGAGTCCCGGGCGCGCCGAGCGGCGAGGACGCTTGCATAGCGGTAGACGGAAGGTCACAATCAGCTAAGGAAATCATGGTTTCAATAATTGTATTGATGTAATTAGTATACTGTATCGTGATTGATGTAGTGAGTGACTGTGTGAAGGCACGAATAAGATGTGGAGATTTAAATGCATGTAATACAATCAATGCTTTTGAGTAAAAACAAAAAAAAAACGGTACCTAGGTACATAAATTGTGTTTCTTATTGAACACCGATCGCTTGATGGCTGGATAGGTAATAACAAAATAATAATAAGTAATTAACGTAACACGTAACAGAATGAATTACATACATACCTATTTATTTGTTAATGACGAAGTAACATTACCGCTGCATTTAAATTGTCTTAAACTGCCGTGATTGGGATTATTATTAACCTAACTGCATTTTCACGATCTAGCTAAATTTGTAATCTGTACTCTGATGTATGTAATTGTAATTGGTACTCTTTATGTAGCTGTACTTACCTATGACAAATCTCGATATGAAATTATTATTATAAAAACCAGAAACATACTTTGCCTAAGATTGGAGTTACATAATTATATTATTTGTGGCCATTTCAATTGAATAAAGTTGCTAAGTCATGTTGCGAGTGAGCCAGAGTGTTGGTTGTCGTTAGCTGTGGGTGAGGGATATGTATTCGCTGGGTCATAGGGCTATAATAACCACAGAACGAGCCGCATAAAGCGACAGATCTTACTGGTCACTTATTTACTACTAAGTAGGTATGTGTTACCTATAGCTAAACAGGATGTTTTCATTTTTAGATCAACTATAAATATGTATATTTACGTAGTAGGTACTAGGAAAATTATGTCAGTGTTGCTTGTTTTTGTTCATTCATTGTTACTAAGTAACATCAATCCCAGTAATTAGGAGCCTAAAAGCCAACCACAAACGGAACCCGCTGAATAACATTGGGGCACCAAGCACTCATATGAAAATAAGTAGCACCTAAGTAGAATACAGTGTGGTGTGATGTTCAAGAGATGGTATGAGCCTTCTGAGAGAATTGAATACCGCGGCTGCACTCGATAATCGTCTCCGCGAGATGCGAAGGGAGTTGACTCAATTAGCTAAATTTACTGTTAATTTATTGTGTATTACTACTAAACAGAAACATCACCATGATGAATCCGACCGTTGTTTATTACGTAGTATGGTCAGTTCAGATGGGGCCTTGTACTAGCAAATCTGTATGATAGTCACAATATCATATTAAATAGCTATTAAAATGTTAAACCCTACTACTACCCTACCCTGATAGGCTGAATGGCAAGTTAAGTAAAAACGATATAATAGTGTTCAAAAATCCCATTTTGGTTTCCCAATCCAATTGGTTTCATTGTTTCGTAAAACCATATTGTATTATAGACTTATATTATGTAGATAAAACATACCAGTATATTCGTTTTTCGATCATAAATATTGACCAGATTATATTAAAAAAGGTTGATGACAAATCGGTGGTATAATAATAAGGTTAAGTTATGTTAGAATGTTCAAAAAGTAAAATAGATATAATAACAAGTGCAAAGGTGGATAAGTTCTGCATAAGGTAAAATATAACATAAGTACAAGGGATCTTAGTAAGTTAATTTAGACAGAAATTAGTTAATTTTCAAATGTAAAATGTGAGAACAAACAGTATAAATGTAAATTTGGCTGCATAAAAATTATGATAGCAAAAGTAATTATTGTACTGTCAATAATGTAATATTTATAACCTTAGAACTTTATATATATCGACTTTCATATATTGAGCGCCTAGTTTGTATTAAAATGTTTAAGAATTGTATTTTTTTTTGTTTTCATTGGTATTTAGTTGGTTTGGGTAAAGGCCATGTACCTTTGATATACCTATGTCATTAAAAGTTAGAAAGTAAATGACTAACACCTACTCCATCAGTTGGTTATTTAAAATGTTACTGACTGACTTGTTCGATTGTTATCTACAAAGAACGAAAATATATTAGTAAAGAATTAAATGGGTTTAAAGAAGAAAATATTGGATTTGCTTAATGTGAAATATAAAATTGTATTGTATTAATATTTATAAGGTAGATATAAGTAATCCCATTTCTATGTTATATAAAGCATGTTAAGATTTTATAAAAAAATAGTAGAAGCCTAACTGATTAACTGGACATCCATAACTTATAGGAAATATTGTTTTGTTTGTTTTGGGTTGTCTGTATGAACTGAAATTGTAGCTATGTATGTATGTATGTACTTATTATTTAAAGTAAACATGGGCAGATATATGTTATGTAATTGCTACGATTTAGTTATATTTTGAAAAAAAAAAAATTGATTTAAACTTGAATATGTGAGCCCTGTCTATAAACAGTTATTCTTAGTTGATGTTACTCAAACTCATATCATATTGAAACTATAAAGTATGTACAGTAAAAAAAAACAGCGTTATACATTTAAGTCTAAGTATTAGGAGTAATTTACGTGTATGAATTTTAATAACTTACCAAACCAAATTAATTAGGGTAAATAAATGTCTTATTTGTATTGAAAGTAAGTTGAGTGCAATAGAATGTACCTACAGTATTGTCAATATTACTTTTAAAAGCCTTTGTTCTTTGCAATCACTAGATAGGTATGTACCATCTGCCTACTTGTATAAATTACTTCTGTACGAGTTGTATGGATAAAAATTTGCTTGTTAAAGAAAAGGATGTAAACAATAACACATATTTACCTAAATCACCATAGAATATTAAATCTGATTAATGTATATTATGTACGTTTGTAATTCTTGTAATTTTTAGTATGTTGTAAAATAGGGCAAATCTTTAATTATTTTTTGATCCCTCATACGAAGAATTCCCAGTTTAGTTATATTTCATAGTAAGTTCCTACCGGATTCCTTATAAGGGGGGAAGTGTAATATATATGTATGAGGGTAATCCTAAAATGTTTTGTATACCTACTTTATAGTAATAAACCAGTCTCGCATACCACGTCTTTCGATTCGCATCCCGTAATTACAGTCATGATCTACCACGCTGGTCCAGTGCTTGATGGTAGATGGCACATGACCTCGAAAGATTCTAGGAAAATTTTGGTTACCTCATAATATTCTATTTTGCCGTTTTTACGAGTAATTTAGCGGCATTATACACGTGCCTTCGTAAAGACTAAAGACAGTGGTGCGCGTGGGATTAGAACCAAGGGCTTCGGATTGGCAGTTGCCGTTCTTTCGTACAGAATAAAGCAATCCTCACTTTATCATTCAGAAAAAGCAAATGATATGAAATGCTTCAACCAATATCTAAGTAAAACACGTATTTCCGGGCTGGGGGGGGTTGCTTTCGCAGAATATATTACTTCCAATATAGTTGTTTTATGTAGATGACGCCTACTTTTAAACTGCAGTAATTTTTAGATTCCGCTCTCCGTTTCCCCTAAGCGTATTTGTTATCAAACTCGGAGTAGCAAATGAATATATTCACTGGTTTGATTTATTTCGCTTTTCTCTTAGTTCTATTTTATCTCTTTGTTGTTGAATTACTTTACGGGTTATTTGTAGTTTTTGAGCAGCAGTTTTATCGACAAAACTGAGTCTTATATTACGACCAAACGTGTGTAACCCACTTTCTAGTCATTGGCCATAGCCCCCACGGCTTTTTCGTTAATAGGTACGAAAACAAAAATTACAAACAAAACAAGCATTATATTACATTTAAGAAAGTTTGGATGCTCATTGCTCAATCACATTGGTGGAACTAAAGGAATCTAGCCTGGGCCAAGATCCAAAAAAATTGGATTATAAATTGATGAACCTTTCACTCACACAACATCATCTGACCCTAAAGTAAGCAAAGCTTATAACTATGTAAGCCAGTCAGCTGATATAACAAATGCACTTATATTGTTGTAAATATAATATACTTATTTTACATAGAAACATACAGACACAGAAAAAATAATTGTATTTATTATACAAATAAATATTTGCACTGGGCGGGAACCGAACCCACGCCCCTAGGCTTTGCGTGCAGACTTACTACCAACTACGTCGTGAGGTCAGTCTATATATAATCTAGAGGTACATAGCTAACAATTTTATTCTCAAAAACATGCAGAACTCCACATAGAATGGTACTTTCGTAATTTCTAGGCACAAAGGTGTCACTGGCATTTTGACCGATTGATAAAATCATTTATTGTTGAATAGGTGGGATTTAAATTAAGCTACCTTTAGCTGAAACTGATTTGGAATTTAAAATTTTCCAAAAAGATCTACACCAAATTCGCCAAAAAAGGTGAATTGATAAATAAAATTATCATGCTTATTCTTAAACTCTATGCCAATACCAGGCGCCCATAAGGCGAAAAGGGTAAATTATTTAATTATGCGCGTTGAATTTTCAGCGCGCCACTTAATTTGATTGTCAGTGACACCTATATTTGCCTATATGTAAATGAAGCGTTACATTTAATTGAATATCTTTGTTAGAGTGTGGGGACCGTTGGCACTTGGGTCTCCCTAGAGTTGCATATTCAAATTTTGTTAATAGCGCATTGGTTATCCATTTAACGTCTTGTTTTGGTGTAATGCAAGGATACCCACCCAACTATTTTAGTTAATAAATAAAATAAAAGTTTTCTTGAACGACGTACTAGAACAAAAGTATACTCCGCCATAATACTTAGAGTTACAGTAACTACCTCTACATACTGGTAGAAAATATTATCTATATTAGCAAAACGAATAAGACGATCGCACAAAGCGATTGTTTCGTGATATTGACTGCTGATTCAATTATTTTTTTGTTAAATAGTTTAATAGTAGTGTTTTATGTTAGTATTTTGTTCAATTACTCGCGTGGTTTGCATTCCCATTACTTCCCCAGGATAAAAGGTAGCGTATGTGTTCTTCCAGACTATAAACACAAAGTGTTAAAAATTCAGCCTAATCAGTTGATCGTTACGACGTGATTGAGCAACAACCATCAAAACATTGACAATTAAAATATTAGTAAAATGATAAGTATTTTTAAACAAAGATAAATTTGTACTCGCCACAACAATTATCATAATAAGCCTGAATGTATGTATGCCATCCCAAAAAATTGTGGTAGACTTAGCAAAGTCGGCATCGGAAGAACCACACAGTCAGTTATTCTACCACCAAAGGATGATATGAAACATTACAGTGTTTAATTTTGAAAAGAAATATCTCCATAGAAATTACACGACAAAAAGATAATCTATATTAATAATTTCGTCAAAGGGTACGGTAGACTTGATCGAAACCTTATATGAACAACAAAACATTAAAAAAAATATTGATTTTGAGTCGACAACATATGTCCACAAAATTTGGATTATGGAGAATTTCGTTAAATTCTGATGGCACTGACAAACAAACCGCTGTCGCCATCTTTGGTGTGAAGCACGTTTTGTTCCATCAATCAACACATTGCGTGCGTCCGTGGCGCCAAAAAGTATCTATTATAAAAAAAGTGTGACTTATGTGACTACGTAAAACGAAAGGTCTTGCCGCCGGACCGGAATTTTATTATTAGGTATATATATATTATATTTAGTATCAGCATTGCACCCGTGCGAAGCTGGGGCGGGTCACTAGTAATCAATAAAACTAATGCAATACACTGGTAGGTAGTGATTGGATTCTCTATGTTTTAAAAGCCTTTTAGCAATGTGATGTTATGGGCAGACGTGTTACTTACCATCAGGCCCATGTCTCGTTCGACAATAAAAAAAATTGGTTGTCTGTAAATTCGGTTGATTTATGGACGATAGTTTAACGTGACAACGTCATAGCAAAACATTGATAGATGCGGCGTAGAATGAGCGTAACGGGACATAACGTGACACTTTTTCTTGCATGCAGCTGGCGTTCATCGATTTATTAGACGTTGTCACGTCATAACATCCTGTTTTCTGACTCCAACTCTCAAGATATTTGAAATTGTTTATCTTTTTCCCCAGTAACATGTAGAAACAAGGATGTTATACAAAAATCTGGTATTTTGTATGCCCTTTGTAAGGATTTGTCATTCAACAGATATATTTTTATTTTGTAACAAACGACAATTTAGTGTTCATCAACGATCTAAATGCCCTTGGATGCTCAAAAAAGGTAAAATAAAAACTTGGGAAATCCCACTATACTCGTACCGTTGACATTAACAATGATACAATCTACATTAATAGACCTTGATCGCTTCTCATTGGATTATTACATTGATCTGCATATTGATCGGTTTTCGTTTTATTTTTAGGATGTTTTGTATGCAGCTTTTAACCCCCGACCAAAAAAAGGGGCGTTATAAGTTTGACGTCGATGTCTGTCTGTCTGTCTGTCTGTGTGTGTGTGTGTCTGTCTGTGGCACCGTAGAGCTAAAACGGATGGGCCGATTTCGATGCGGTTTTTTTAACTCAAAAGTTAATATCCGTGCAAATGTTCTTAGCTATGTTTTGTTAATATCGATTCAAGATGGTTGCCTCCACAAAATGGCGGACAAAATATTTCTTTACAACCTATCTCAATATGGGTATCAAATGAAAGAGCTTAACTAGTAAAATACTATAACAAATTTAAAATCCAAGATGACCGCCACCATAAAATGGCGAATTATGTTTTTATTTTCACTACTACCTCAATATGGGTATCAAACGAAAGGACTTGACTAGTAGAATACTTTGCACTATGACAAATTTCAAATCCAAGATGGCCTCTACCACAAAATGGCGAAATGCATTTCTTTTTTCACAACTCCCTTAATATGGGTATCAAATGAAAGGGCTTGACTAGTAGAATATTGTACAGATAACAAATCCGAGGTAGTCGGGGGTTAATCAAATTTTTTAATTTTGTTCTTGTAAATTGTAGCCACTGCATTTGCATGCTACGACTATATTATAGCTAGTAAGACGAGAACGCAACTCTAACAGTTCTGTACAGACTATGTCCTGATTATAAATACGAGTAATTATTGGTTCGTAACGAAGGCACCACTACGTCGATAATTAAGAATTTTATCATCACTGATCTTTGTACTCCAAACATTGCGTCACATCACTAACATCAAAAATGTCTATACCGTTATAGTCAAAGATCTGAAGTAACATCGACGTTTACTCATCTGTTTAATGAATGAAAATCTATATTTTATATTGTAACTAGCTTTTACCCGCGACTTCGTCCGCGCCACATATTTGTTAAAGTAATTGAGGCAGTACCTACTCGTATGTCTACTACCATACAAATTCACGTTTCCTAATCAAAATCGGTCTAAGTCAAAGTTTTATATTTATTAATAAATGTACAATTTACACGACAAATTACAAAAAAAAACTATGTTCTCAAAAAATTTATCAAAAACAGACTTTAATTTAAAATCATATTGGGACGGTCCACCAAATTTTATTAGTCTAATAGTAGATGTTAGTAGATATATCGTCTGATTACATGAACGCAAATTTTAGTTTGTTGTTCATATTTCAAAAACCGCCCCACTGATTTCGATAAAATTTATATGACCACCTCTGAACTATAATCATGATTCACAATTGGAAATACAACTGGATTGATAACCTCCTCCTTTTTTGAAGTCGGTTAAAAATAGCATACAAAGAGTGCAAAGATCCTTCCATGCACACTTTTACTCCTCATTTCCACTCTTTTCAACTCTTTTTCTGTGATAAAAAGTCGCCGTTGTCCTTTCCTAAGTCTAGGTAGTCTATCTGTGCACCAAATTGTAACAAACTCTTTAAGTGGCTTAGGCGTTAGACGGCAACGGACAGAGAGAGCTACTTTCATATATATAATTTCGTATAAGAATTGAAAACAGGTCTTCCTGATCATTTTATAGGGGGCAGTTGTAAAAGATTACCGAAAAGTAATACGTTTACTCCTCCAAAAAACTCATTTTCGCAGTTCTTAATTTGCCTTAATCGAGCGTCCATCATGCATAACATTTGATAAGACACCATGGAAATCTCGTCGACTATCAAAAATTCTGTCTGGTACGCCATTTAGTGGCTGCGCCCATCTTAAATATTGAGGTTGTATAGTGCACTGTATTCTTCTTGTCAAGCCCTTTTATTTGATACCCATGTTGATGGGATTGATAAAACCTAAGTTATCCGCCATTGTGTAGAGGCCGCCATCTTGGATTTTAATTTTATATAGTACGTTGTATTCTACTGGTTCAGCACTTTCATTTGATACCCATATTGATGGGATTGATAAAACCTACGTTATCCGCCATTTTGTAGCGGCCGCCATCTTGGATTTCAATTTTTTATAGTATATTGTATTCTGCTTATTGAGCCCTTTCATTTGATACCCATGTTGATGGGATTGATAAAACCTACGTTATCCGCCATTTTGTAGCGGCCGCTATCTTAGATTTCATTTTTTTATAGTATATTGTATTCTGCTTGTTGAGCCCTTTCATTTGATACCCATATTGATGGGATTAATAAAACATAAATTATCCGCCATTTTGTAGCGGCGGCCATCTTGAATTTATAATGATAATGAATAAACATAATTGTATTGTCACCAAAATCCAAAGTGTATACAAAATTTCAGATTAATCGGTTGACAGGAAGAGGGCGAAATTTGAATTACTAAATTTGACCCAAGAATAAATAATAAAAAAGAAAACCCCAATTCCACCCCCGTAGGTACAGTTCGAAACAAAAAAACTGCTAAAACATACATTTTATGGTTTCGTGTTAAATATCTAGACGTAAAGTTTCATAGTTCTTCAACAATGACGAAGTTTTCCATATAAACTTTCATAAACATTTAATAAATGTACAATTTACACGACAAATTACAAAGAAACTATGTTCTCAAAAAATTAATCAAAAACAGACTTTAATTTAAAATCATATTGGGACGGTCCACCAAATTTTATTAGAGTCTATTAGTAGATATATTAGTATATATATCGACTGATTACATGAACGCAAATTTTAGTTTGTTGTTCATATTTCAAAAACCGCCGCACTGATTTCGATACAATTTATATGACCACCTCTGAACTATACTCTACCAACCAAAAAAATAACCATCTAAATTGATTCACAATTGGAAATACAACTGGATTGATAACCTCCTCCTTTTTTGAAGTCGGTTAAAAATAGCATACAAAGAGTGCCAAGATCCTTCCATGCACACTTTTACTCCTCATTTCCACTCTTTTCAACTCTTTTTCTGTGATAAAAAGTCTCCGTTGTCCTTTCCTAAGTCTAGGTAGTCTATCTGTGCACCAAATTGTAACAAACTCTTTAAGTGGCTTAGGTGTTAGACGGTAATGGACAGAGAGAGTTACTTTCATATATATAATTTCATATTAGAATTGAAAACAGGTGTTCCTGATCATTTTATAGGAGGCAGTTGTAAAAGATTACCGAAAAGTAATACGTTTACTCCTCCAAAAAACTCATTTTCACAGTTCTTAATTTGCCTTAATCGAGCGTCCATCATGCATAACATTTGATAAGACACCATGGAAATCTCGTCGACTATCAAAAATTCTGTCTGATAGTCTGATACGCCATTTAGTGGCTGCGCCCATCTTAAGTATTGAGGTTGTATAGTGCACTGTATTCTTCTTGTCAAGCCCTTTTATTTGATACCCATGTTGATGGGGTTCATAAAACCTAAGTTATCCGCCATTGTGTAGAGGCCGCCATCTTGGATTTTAATTTTATATAATACATTGTATTCTACTGGTTGAGCACTTTCATTTGATACCCATATTGATGGGATTGATAAAACCTACGTTATCCGCCATTGTGTAGCGGCCGCCATCTTGGATTTAAATTTTTATAGTATATTGTATTCTGCTTGTTGAGCCCTTACATTTGATACCCATATTGATGGGATTAATAAAACATAAATTATCCGCCATTTTGTAGCGGCGGCCATCTTGAATCTATAATGATAATGAATAAACATAATTGTATTGTCACCAAAATCCAAAGTGTGTACAAAATTTCAGATTAATCGGTTGAGGAAGAGGGTGTAATTTGAATTACTAAATTTGACCCAAGAATAAATAATAATAAATAATAAAAAAGAAAACCCCAATTCCACCCCCGTAGGTACAGTTCGAAACTACAAAACTGGTAAAACATACATTTTATGGTTTCGTGTTAAATATCTAGACGTAAAGTTTCATAGTTCTTCAACAATGACGAAGTTTTCCATATAAACTTTCATCCCTTATTTTAACCCTTTCAACCCTTTTTTCCGAACAAAAAAGTAGCCTATGTCCTTTCTCGGGATCTATTTTATCTATGTATCAAATTTCATCAAAATCTGTTGTTTGTTTTAGGCGGTAAAGACGGACAGACAGACAGACAGACAGACAGACAGACAGAGTTACTTTCGCATTTATAATATTAGTATGGATATCATAAAACTGAAGAGGTTTTTTTTTGTTTGAACGCGCGTTAGTTTTGTTTGAATCCTGGCCAGGCTATAATTAATAAAACTCTAAAAAGTACCTCTTTTTCATTTGTACCAAAGAAATAATGAAAAAATATACATAACCCGCGGACTCTACAGTCTGTGGTGACTAAAGATTAATAAAAAAAAAACATTAAAACTATTGAAAGAATAAGGTCATGACAACTTCATTGTTGATCTTATAGCCGTTATTTAAATAATCGTCGAACGGTGAAAAAAACACATCATAGGTAAAATATTATAAAACGTATAATACACTAAACATATCAATAATTTTCTAATATCAACATCCTTATCAATGTATTCCAAAGAAAGTGGCACTACGATAACACAGGTCTCTTTATCTCGTAGAGATCAAATGGCATCTTGTATCACGTCAATTAGACGTTCGTCGCTCTCATCGTATCCTGAATCCAATCCAAATAACTAGCCACTGATGTGTAGACTCCTGGCCAGCCGTCTCTGCCGCATCCATGACCGAAGGAAACAACAGCTACCGTCTCCCAAACACCATCAGGCAGCTTCCTCATCAGCGGACCGCCAGAATCTCCCGTGCAAGAGTCCTGAGCGAAGACGCCACCAGCGCAAAGCTGATTGTTGGATATCATTGCGTTCAGAGTCTGGTATTTATTGATGCACTCGTTGTGATCGAAGACAGGCATGCCTAGTTTTAGCTTTACTTGGCTGTTCTTGCCTGGAATGTGAAATAAAACGTCAGTTAATAACAGTTACTTTCCCCAGAAATGAATGATTTAACAGATATTCCTCGGAATTTCCATCATCTACGTGCTTAAATAATCATTTAAGCACGTAGGTAGATGATGCGGCCTAGCAGTGCTATATGCTATGCGTATACTAGGTATGATGCTCTTTGACGAGATATTATGTAAGATGATTAATCTCTTTGTCTTGTAATCTCTTTTTTTTTTTTTTTAACTAGAATAGGTTCGCACTTGACCACCATCTCGCCTGATGTTAAGCGATGATGCGATCTACGATAGAGCATGCTTACCTAGAAGAAACCGATTCACTCTCGATTTGAAGACACCAAGATTGTAACCATCGGGGAAAACCCACTCAGGTAACGCATTCCACAACCTAGACGTTCTTATCACAAACGTGGAGTCAAATCGCTTCGTTCGTGTTTTTGGAACATCAACCATGAAACGATGTCGCCTTTTTGTGGAACGAGAAGTCCGATAGAAGAAAGGGCAAGGTGGAATTAGATCATGCAGATCAGTTGCACACTCTCTCCGAAGTGTATCCGATAAAATACCGATAAGCTAGCAATTTTGCGGCGATGATCAAGACTTTGAAGTCTTTTACGCACAAGAGTGTCATTGCCTATGAGTCTTTTGGCGCGTCTCTCAATCGATTCCAGAGTCTCCAGCTGATACTTAGCCGATCCATCCCAAAGGTGCGAACAGTACTCCATACAGGAGCGAATCTGTGCTTTGTATAACGTGAGCAACTGTTCAGAATTGAAGTATCTTCGCACCTTTGAGAGGACACCAAGTTTTTTTGCGGCTAATTTAGCCTTAGACTCAATATACGTGCCAAAATTGAGAGTCGATGACAAAGAAACGCCCAAAACCTCAAGATGGTCAGTAACCGGCACGGATACGCCTCGAAAAGTAGGAGCCAGTTGGAACGGACTCTTTTTAGCGGAGAACAAACACGCCTGTGTCTTTCCTTCGTTGAACCTGGCTAAATTGGCATCGCCCCATTTAGAGACTGCCTGAAGGGCCAAGTTCAAACGCTCGATCATATTCTCTCTCAGTAGCTGAGTTTGTTGCCCACTGGCTCTTGCGCTAGATATATAACTGTCTACAACGGTGCTATCATCTGCGTACCCAAAAATACCGGGCTTCAACAGATCGTTGATATGTAGCAGGAAGAGCGTCGCAGAGAGTACCGACCCCTGAGGAACCCCGGCATTGATAGCCATTTGATCCGACGAACAGCCATCAATGACGACTCGTATGGATCGATCCGATATCCACGCAATAAACCCAGGAGACAAACCATAGCCAGAAAGCTTGCTTATAAGGCCATCGTGCCAAACCCTGTCGAAAGCCTTCGAGATATCCAGGAGACTGCAAGTGCTTCCCCGTGTTTCTCGATGGCTTCACTCAGATGTGGGTGACATACGCTAGAATATCCCCGGTGGACCGGTTCCGGCGAAACCCGTATTGCCGGTCACTGAGGAGGTCGTTCGATTCTAGGTATGTCAGGAGCCTGTGGTTTAAGACACGTTCCATAGTCTTGCAGAGTATGGACGTGACTGAGATGGGCCTGTAGTTGACAGGGTCAGCATGACTACCTTTTTTGGGCACAGGTTGCACGTTAGCAAGCTTCCATGACTTCGGCACTTTCCCAGTTTGGAGAGAAAGTCTAAACAGGCGCGTTAGTACTGGAGACAATTCGGTGCACAAACCCTCAGTACTATGGCAGGAATTCCGTCCGGGCCATTGGCTTTATTCACATCCAGATTGCGTAGCACTTTGATAACCTCCTTTTGGCGAATATGTATTTCAGACATTACAGTCGAACTGCCAGGTGGAGAAGGAGGTATCGCACTACCAGCATCTAGACGCGAAGATTCCGCAAACTGAGATGCAAACAAGTTTGCCTTCTCTGTTGCGGTGTGAGCCAATGTACCATCAGGTTTTAGCATTGGAGGTAGTGAGGGGCGACAGAAGTTCGATTCGGCCGCTTTAGCTAGGGACCAAAACGCTTTGCTACCCGCAGGGTATGAAGCTAGTTTGTTCCCTATTCGACTAATATGGTCAAAACGAGCCCTCTGTAAAACCTTTTTGCATGCCTTGGCAGCCTTGTTAAACGCTTTCTTCTTCTGGTGTGTGTCCTTTGCCTTACGTTGTTGGGCATCAACCCAAGCCAGGTAAGCCCCATGCTTAAATGCTTCAGCATTTTTACACTGAGGCCCAAACCAAGGGCGAGCTTTGCTGGATACTGGGACGTCAGAGTACGGTATAAAATATTCCAGAGCCGTTTGTATCACTTCAGTCACAGCATCCGCGCAAGTTGAAGGATCACCAGAAGAGAAGCACAATGACTGCCATGGGTAAGACGCAAAAAGAACGCATCTCATCCCAATCTGCTAACTTGTATCGCCACAACTGCCGGTTGCCTCTAGGGCTGGGATCGGGCGGATGGTACATTGATACTGACTTCACCAGACAGTGGTCGGAGCTGCCTAAGGGCGAAGATACCGCCACAGAATATCGGTCTGGGTCAGTAGTTAGCAGAAGGTCTAAACAATAAGGAGTATGCGACTCAACGTCAGGTACCCGTGTGGCCTCTTGGACCAGCTGGGTCAGGTCTAACGATAAAGCTAGCTTTCTCGTTTCCAGCCCAGCGTGGTCAGTGTCCCGGTATGGGAACAGCCAATCCTTGTGATGGCCGTTAAAATCCCCCCAGCAACACAAGTTGGGCTGATGGGTACTTCTGCTGAGCCGCATCCGCCGCCTCACTTAAATATTCCATGAGCCTAGTCGTCTCCAGATCTCCATTGTGCGACCGATAGACACAGGCATATACAATTTTGTCTATGCCTGTGTCTATCAGCGCCCAAACAACAGAGAATCTGGTGTCCTCAAGATTACGGAGACGCCGACAGCAGATATCGTCACGGGCGTACAGGCACACTCCAGCACGTGGCTTAAAGTTGTGCTCCAACGTGTACCCAGGATATGTTAGGTACGCCACGTCTGACGGACGTCCTATCTGCGTCTCCGTAAGAAACAACAGTGATGGCTGCTCAGTCTCCAGGTGGTGGTGGACTGCTGTGATATTTGAGTGCAGACCTCGGATGTTCTCGAGGTGCACTTTAAGAATCAAGGAGTGCAGCCGCATATTAACGTTGTTTCTATTTTTGACTTTGTTCATGATACTTGAGGGTGAATTACGGTGGGAAAACGGAAGTAGAACGAGGCTACATACTGCTGACTAACGGCCACAACACACAACACAAATACATCTATGGGAAACTAGTCTGGAGACTGCGGGGACGCCCGAGCCCCCCCCCGGTTATGTCTATCTGGCCTTGATATCCGGTCGCCAACCGGCAGGATAGCGCATCCCGGGATTTTTCGCTAGATGGCGGGGCAGCCTTTCATGAGGGGCTAGCTCACTACTTGGGCCCCTACTGTCTGCGGTCGGTCGCGGCAACCGTGCCTCGGATCCCGCTACCCTCCACGACTAGCTTTCCGATGCAAAATATCGATGTGCGGCATTCCAGTCGTGCAGTTATGCAGCAACTGTTCTGACCCGTTTCCCCTAATCATCTCTGTGGTTATCTTGTCCTTAAAACAGGAATCTATGGAGTAATGTTTACAAATTACTGCTGGGCGCTAGACTAAGTGGTAATATATTATGTTATTGTACTAATGACATGAACAATATTTAATACATTAGTGCTTTATTGTTGGACAAATAACAAACATACAAATGCTTAAACTAACTATACAGATATGTATACTACTAGCAATACCACGAGGTTTTTCCCGTTCTTGTCGTTCCCGTGATTTTACCGGAATATAAAGTAGTCTTATGTGTTCTTGCAGACTATAACCTGTGTTCCAAATTTCAGCCCGATCCGTTCATAGGTTACGACGTGTTTGCGCAACAAACATACAATCATTTATAATATTTGTAGGATAGGATATTTTTTTAAAGAAATAAAGTTTAAATTGAAGTGTGTAAACTTTAAAATTGTTTTTAAATTGAATATTTGGATCGAAATAGTAAATTGTTCTACTGCATAAACATATATAACAAAACAGTGATGTGTATTAACAATCCAAAAATAGTGAGCCCGGACTTTGACCCCGAGTGGGTATAAACCAACTTTAATTACATTCCGCGAACCATTCCAAGATCGACATTCAAATCGATAGGTACATACCGTCTAAGGTTTTCCCCCAACCTGCGACGTATACATCGGTGCCGACTTCTAGGCGATTGTTGGCATTCACCAGGCATATGGGTTGGACGTAGTCTGAAAAAAAAACATAATTTTTTTGATAAATTTATATCAGACCTTAGGTATAATAAATATACACATAACACTCAGTATGGTACACTTAGCAAATCAAATAATGTTTAAATTTATTCAAGACAAAAAGAGAAAAAAATAATGGATTTTAAATAAATTTGCAGCCGTAAAGGAGCGTAATACGAATGTAGCAAGACTACAGCAAGGTACGGCTAACATAAAATGATAACAGAAAAATTACGAAAATCCATTAACATTATAATAGCATCTCAATTATTCAATTGTAAGTTATTTTTGAAGAGTACTGAATTCCACCACCAACGAGTTTAACATATATACTACGAGTACGTATAGCGTTCGAACAAACGCTTTACACCGAAAGCACGGGTCTCATCGCTATTGCCTTGACGTTCTTGTGGGAGTGTCATACTTTTGTCACGGCATAGCCCTGTCAGCATAGCATGGCTCTGTTGCCATAGCAAGTACGCGCGTCATCTGTACCATCTTGACTGCCCTAGTGGCTTAGGACTGCCCTAGTGGCTTAGTTGGTAGTAGCTCTGCCTGCGAAGCCGAGGGTCGTGGGTTCGATCCCCACCCAGTGCAAATATTTGTGTGATGAATTCAAATGTTTGCACTGTGTCTGGTTGTTTCTACGTATAATAAGTACTTATGTATTTAAAACTATATAAGTATTATATCAACTATCTGGCTGCCATCACACAAGCTTTGCTTAGTTTGGGGTCAGATGGTGTTGTGTGTGAATTGTCCACCAATCTTTATATTTATATTTATTTATATCTTACGATGGGTACAAAGAAACTGTGCGAAACCCCCTGATCTATTTACTTATTCTCTATCTAAGTCCACCACTATTTTAAAACCTATAGTGTCTACTTTGATTTGTCATCTGTCCTTGATTTTCTATTGTGTGTGTATTTGTTTGTGCTTTATGGAATGTAAAAGTGTGTATTAATTTCTTAAGTCTAGTCGTAATATTTATGTATCAATTAGCGCTACATTTTCACAACGCGAAAAAGTGCATGATTAAAAAATCTAGTGTCTACCTATAAGAAACTTTAACAGTTTGTCCTAGTATTAAGTAAATTTAGAGTAGGAAAGGTTACTTACAATTGTATTGCACTCTTCTAGACAGCCTGACCAGACCGATGTCATCGTTTCTGTTTCTGTTCTTATCCTTGTAACCTGGGTGTGGGACGGCCAGTTGGACGGCCACTTCTTGCGGAGGGTCAGCGCATGTGCTGTCGATGCAATCTACGGGGCTCTGGACGTCATACTCACCCAGACGGACTGTAGCCCTTGAAATAATACAATCACAACTTCAAAGAAAGAAAATAAATGTAAATATACAGTAAATGTCACTAAATCTTCCTAATGTTATAAACGTCAAAGGTGTTTGAATGCATGTTTGTTGCTCAAACACGTCGGGACGTCTGAACGGATCAGGTTAATATTTGGAACACAGTTAGAATGTAGAATGTATAATCTACTTTTTATACCAGAAAAATGGAAAAATAACGGGCACGGGAACTACGTGGCGAAAACCTGCTTGCTGCTAGTATACACTTACTGTAGAGCAGGGGTCGACAACGCGCGGCCCGCGACCTTCCTGCTTACGGCCCGCAAGGTTATTAAATAAGATTTTTGAATAATGCATAAACAAATTTATTCTCGGCACAAATTATTCTATATATAAACAAATTTATTAATACACTACTTATGTTATCGCGAACACAGTTTTTTTTTAAGGGTAACAGTGAGAGAGCATCGTGGGTTGCAAATTTTCCCCATGTGGCCCATGACTCCCAAAAAGTTGCCGACTCCTGCTATAGAGCAATGATATTTGATTTACTTATATCCGATCCGTATCATTACCTACTATACATTTTTACATAATTTAAATGTAATTCTAAAATTTTAAATTTTGCCAAAAACGAAAAAGAAAATTGTTATTTGTTAATTCATTATTTTATATTTATTTCGTTTCATATTACGGAGAGACATTGTTTAGTTTCCTAAATATTAGTTTGCCTAACAATTCAATATTGAAATAAAACAGACAGTGGGATTTTTCGCTCACGGTGAACAAAACTTGAAAACTCAATTAAAAGTATTGAAATCATGTGATGATTATCATGGAATATAATCACTTTTCTAATCATGGTTTAATAACATGCAAGATAATTCAATGTTAATAATGACGTCTATAAGTATAGCTAGAAGTATGCAGCAAATATAAGATTAGACGGAGGTGTTTTTCCTGTTCTTGAAAATAGTTTGCGGTTTTCCTTCAACATGTGTGTGCCGATTTTATACGATGACACACGAAAATAGGCTTTATTTTTTACGCCATACCTACGCAAAATAATCACCCTATCAAAAATACATTAGCTTGTTCTTGTCGTAATTCTTTTGAATCTGTACCTGTTACAACTCTTACTTACTTAAAATTTTACGTGTTCTTAATGACATCACCACAAGCCAAGCAATAAATGAGTGGTACAAAAAACTGTGAACAATTTCATTCGTATCATTTGATCAATGCTCAATGATCATCATAGCTTTTTATCAAGTATTTTAATCAATATCTTTCGCTTAAAAACTAGATATTAAGAAGCTTTTTTCGCAAATGAAGTTAATTTGTACGATACGATAATTACAGATATCTAATAAAATCAAATCTATAAACTGTATACAAATTACACAACTAGCTTAATAGCTATTGAAATGAATCTTAATACTAGTTATTAAATTGTTGAATTTCTCAAGGGCTTTTTTCTTCACAGAACACTATTAAAACATGTACCTACAGTTAGGCTCCAAACAGCAACACTATTGGGCTAAACAAAAGCGTCACCAGAATTGTAATCTAAAACGAAAACAGTGAATTATATTTCACCTGGAAATGTAAAACCCCTATTTGCTTAACAACAATAAAGTTTATAGAATGGAAATGAATAAAATTAAATCTAAATTACGACAAAAAAACAAAGTAGCGCACTACTAAACTACACACAACTACATAATTTCTCAACAGCATGTTCCACACGCTTTTGACCCTTAAAACTGAAATAATAGGTATTATTATAAAATTATTGCAGTAATTTTTCACTTGGCTTATTATCATAAATGAAGACGATACTTACAATTTTCCAACTTTAGTTTCGATCTGTCCGATGATGCAATGAGCTGCAGTCATCACGTATCGGTTGTTGATCAATACGCCACCACATTGATAAGTCATAGAGCCGCTATCTGCATAATAACAAAATACTTTTTTTATATTCATATACATTTGCAATCAAAGCATATCCGATAAGGACGTGCTAGATCCTTCAATTTACTATGATCCTGATCAAAGAGTTTGCATACTACGTATAGAGTGGGAACAAACGCTTTGCATCGAAATCACTAGTCTGATCGCTCTTTCCTAGTCGCTCTTGTGGAAGTGTCATACTTTTGTCGCGGGCAAGGCGCGGGACATCACTCTGTTGCCATAGCAAGTATGCACGTCATCTGCTTACGATAGGTACAAAAGCTGTGCGGGAAAACCTGATTTATTTGGTACTTAGGTTTTCTCTATGTAAGATCCTGATATATTTCTTAAGCTGCTTCGATTTTCAAATAAACTTTCATAATGTTTTATACGATTGTCGATTGCGGCGAGTTCTTTCGGGCTCATGTTCTTCATGTTTTTTTTGTCATTAATTTAGTACGACCCGACCAACAGCCGACCCAAAGATTTGTTTGAAAGAACCTTATGTTTTTGGGTAGAGCGTTACTGATTTGTTCAATATTTCAACACTCACCTACTCTGCGATTTTCAAGTTATAAAAATTGATTATGTTTTGACCAATTCAAATGGTGTTTAAGTTATATTGCCAAGACGTTATGCCCTTTTTTGCCAAACAGTTATAAAATAATTTCATCAAAATAATAATTAACTGCAGAGATAAACACAACTTGTATGTTTGGAAGGTCCTTTAGTGTTCATATTTCAAGTGTAAAGGTTTTATGACAACCCAAAGTACTACAATTCAAGAGTCTGATAGGTTTAAAAAGTATATTTTTTCCTGTAATGACACATTTGTTGTTTTGCACTATTATAAAGAATAAATCCAATACATCTTATTTGCATACACAATTATCTACGTCCTTGAGTTTTGTAACTTTTATTTTAAGAAATGTAAAGCTGATCATAACTCACGAGTTAGATATCCCATCAACGCCATCCACGGAAACTCGTCCAGGTCAGTTATCTGGCCTCCATAAATTCTATCTCCATTTGTATCAATTCCGCAAGTTCCTCTGGGGGCAGGCCTGGAATCTTCTGCAAATACTGGATCCACCTGGCCCTGATTCACATTATTTTGGATTGGTCTTGGAGTCTGCTGTAAAAGATAGAACATATTGAGTACTCGTTGGCCCTGTTGTTATATGTTTTGCATTCCAATTTAACTGGGATTCAGTATCTACACTAACAAACTAGTCAAATGTAGACTACAATATTTCGCCTGTCTATTGAGTTCAATTTTCTGCAATATACCTCTACTACCGCTGTATCGCAAACATTTCCTTAAAACTTCACTGATCTACAAGCTTGACTATTTTTTAAGTTATGTCATAACTGGTTGGAAATATTCTACGTTCCCAACGTCAATAAAACTTAAAGAGATAGAGCATTTAACAGACACTGGAAAGTAAAATTTGAAACGAAGAATTCAGAACTCTAAGAATTGTCAATGAAATTGATCGGCTTGTTCTGTAATGGTATGCAATCATTGCACATTAACATTCCTTACTGGGAAGGCCGAATCCATCACGAGCAAGGTATTCCAGGTAATGTATCTGCATGCTGTCCCATAAATAACAATATCCAAGAGATTGTCGGAAGTTCTTTTGTATGTCATCGGTTTCCGACAAGAAAAGGTGAAATACCAGTTGATAATCTTTATTATATCTAAGGTCGACCAGAACTTGTTCATATCCGTAATTATGGAGAACCATACTACGAGTACATTTGCGGAGTTCTTGGAAAAATGTCTTATTGACAAGCCAGTATTTGCTACAATGTATGATTTCTCGTTGGAGCCAGGTATTCCCCAGTACCCTTAACGGGCTTCGCAGTTTCTATGTTACAAGTTACAACTCACAAGTAACATCTGTGCGGCAGTTTGCTTTAGAATGTTTATCTTAGATGATGGATTTTGAACTTTTCTCGACTCTGAATGTTTCATAGAAATTGATTGGATTTCTGAAATACGAGTACTGGCTGTATTGTGAACATATTTGCTATCTCATAGAGGTTTCTGGTTAGAGATAAAAAAATCAAATTCACCCAAATCGAGTGAATTGGAGCGCAAAAGAGTAAAACGTATAATCTTTTCACCCAAGCCTATTTACGAGATGCTGTAGAGCATCTCTAGTTTTGTTTTTTCGCCACTCTATTACGTGTGAAAGCAAAATGTGAAATGTGAGAAATACACCCACTCAGTATCTACGTTTCTATACAACCTTTACATATCAAAATATAATTTTTCGCATTTTGTTCTACGACATTTACAGTGCACCTCTCAAAATATAGTTTTAGGGCAACATTTCCAGATAAAAACAAGGCTTAGAGATATAATATCTTAGATCTTTGAGTGCCGAGCGTAGTGCACTGCTAGGCAATGATTTGGACTCTTCATGTTCCAATAACTGCGTAACACTATATGTGGCAGGCATGTTGCTTACCATAAGGTACATGTCCTGCTCGTCTCGTCACTCTAAACTATATAAAAAATATATAGTTTATAGTAAGATAGAGTGACATAGACAAGGAAAATAAACAACTTTAACTCACCGTTGTTGTCTGTTGATTTTGGTTATAATTCATAGACTGCGGCAGCGGTCCACAGCAGACCTTTGGAGTATATCCTTCGAAACCACATTGCGACTGTCTCAAAAAATTTATGATGTTGCTAGGTAACGGTCGTTGTTCAAACGCGTTAACTAAAGTTGGACAGTCGTATAGACCCACACAGGAACTTGACGCTCCTAATGGTGTGACGCATGATGACTGCGAATCTGGAAAAATACATATAAATTCTCTATTCATTTTTATTTCAAATTGAGATATTCAATATCTTCATTGGAGTAACAGAGAGAGTGTGGTATAGTTGGATGCTATACCACATTCTCTCACGAAGTCACGGAAGCTGACTGGCATTATGGACCGGAACTTTATAATACTCTTCCTAAAATATTTATTTCGTCCCCAAGTTTTGGCAATTCAAAAGATTATAGTGCTGGCTTATCGATCAAACTTTAAAGATACAGCGGATTTTTAGTGAGTGATGTCTAAGTTCTTATAAAAAAGTTATAAAAAACTTTTGACATGAGTCAGTACAATTGTATTAAAACATACTCTTATAATGCTTGACAGTTTTCTGTACGATAGTTATTATAATAATTATTTCAAACTTTGAGAATGTGTCAATTATATGCTCTTCTTTTTGTTTTTTTTTAATTGACGTGTAAATTGTACATTTATCAACAAAGAACTTTGACTTTTACAGTCACATTTAAAACTAAACGTTGAATTTTATGTCTTTTGTGAAACTCACAACACAAAGCAATGTACCTCATGTACCTATGGCAAATAGATTCAGGTACACGTTACCTAAATCTATTTACGGAACTGTATTAACAATATAATAAGCTTGGAGTTTTCAAAACTAAAGTGGGTAATATTTGTACTGGACCAGCTTTGCTACTTACTAGACCGTATCATTGGTTAAAATCAAGTAAAAAGAACGATCAAACGAAATCTTATTTTGAACATTAAAACAATACATTGGCGTTGTGTTTGAAATGTCCACCAATATTTATTTATTTTTTTATTTATTAATAGTGATTACTTAAATGAGTAGATGATAATCATAATATGGTTCAATAAAAAACTAATTACGTCTATCTAATTAGAATCTAAATGCACTACATTATGTTCAAAAATTGAGTTTGTAAGTTTAAGTTAGTGGGACTCTTTGGCCTTCTGCATTTGCCCAATTCGTTTCAATAAAGATTCATCTCAGGCCAAATGACATTATTCGTTTAAAGAAATGGACTGCAGTTAGACAAAAAAACTAAATATTGTGCAAAAAAAAATTGGCTGTCTGTAAAGTCGGTTGGTTTACGGAGGATAGTTTAACGTGACAACGTCATTACAAAACATTGATAGATGCACCGCAACGTGACCGCAACCGTACAATGAGCGTAACGGGACAATGAGCGTAACGGGACAATACGCGTAACGGGACAATGAGCGTAACGGTACAATGAGCGTAACGAGCCATAACGGGACACATTTTCGTGCGTGCAGCCGCCGTTCATCGATTTAATAGACGTTATCACGTCAAAAATGGTTTTTAATGTATCTAATTAGGAAGTGAGAATATATCGAAAATAACGATGTTTTGTTAATTACTTATCACATTATATTACTATATATCGTACTAATTCATTGCACGCCTCATGTCGATAACCTCAAACCGGATAACTAAATTACGATCGTGGTTCAAGATCAAATTAAATCAAATGTTTCTCGGCATTTCATAAATTTACCGCCATATAACAAAACTTGAATTAAACCGAGTTTTAACTGACTTCTAAAAAGGAGAAGGTTCTTAATTCATGTATATATTTTGTTATTTATGTTACGCGATAGCTCCACAAAAAAATAATGTAGGAGATATTTATTTTCCTGATAGATCATAATATATCATGCATACATCAAAGGTGGTCTCATATAAAATTTATTTAAATCGGTTTACGAAAAAACATAGTGCTCGAATTGATAACTTCCTCCTTTTTGGAAGTGGGTTAAAAATCTAAAAAAACCTATAACTTACATACAGCGATGATATCAGTGTGTTTCGATGACTTTACAATTTTTCGGAGAAAATAAAATTAAAAAACGTTTGACGTCACGAACATCGAAAATTTCTATACATAAATACATAGTACTTGGTTGACCGAGCTTTGCGTTTATAAAGGGCTCTAAGTAAAAGATTATCTCAGAAAAAAAAGAACAAAAAGAAAAGACCCGTCAAGTATTAACCATCAGGATTCGAACCGGGGCCTGTTGACTCCGAGGGCGAGCATATTCCGTCTGAGCCATTTAGACTTAAAGAACAGTGGCGAAATAAGTTATCGTATTCTAATGACATTGTAGGAGTTTTCATTTATTTATTTATTAATTATTAAAAATTTTTATTCAAAATGATGTTTTTAAAAAATAAAACCAAGCTAGATCGATTTATCGTCCCCGAAACCCCCTGTACTTATACATAATATCATGAAAACCGTTCGAGCCGTTTCCGAGATTCAGATTCTATATATAAATACCTACAAGAATTGGTCGTTTAAAGATATAAGATATAACTTTGTTCAGTAATTTGACAGGCTTTCGACTGAGTGAGCCTTGAATAAACGTTTAGAATGTGGGGCAATAAACTCGTGGCTACATGTATATTTTAACTATTTATATGCATTTTTAACACCCGACCAAAAAAGAGGTGTTACTTTGACGTCGATGTCTCTTTGTATGTCAGTGTGTGTCTGTGGCACCATAGAGCTCAAACGGATGACCGATTTCAATACGGCTTTTATTTGAAGGTTAGGTAAGGTTACATCGATTCAAGATGGACGCCTCCACAAAATGGCGGGCTAAATATTTTTTCACAACCTACCTCAATATGGGTACCAAATGAAAGGGCTTGACAAGTACAATATTATACATTATTACAAATTTCAAATCCAATATAACCGCCACAACGAAATGGGGAATTGCATTTCTTTATTCACTTAATTTCAATTAAAGGGCTTGACTTGTAGAATGTTGTACAAATTACAAATCCGAGATGGTCGGGGATAAAACAAAAAAAATGTTATGTTCTTGTTGTAGGTAGAGCAGATGTTATCATTCATCTTCATCACTAGTTTTGAAGGTGAAGAGAAACAGTGAAAAGCGGCATGTTCTTAGAATTGTATCTTTCAAAATATCTATCACCAGCTAAGTCACACTTAAACAGTGGTAAATTATTGTGTTGGATTTTCCCTTGTTAGATAAGGGCCCAACCTCAACGGTGGGAGCAGAAATGTGGGCTGATTAATATGTTTATGCAATATGAAAATAAATAGTGTTTACTTTAGTGCGTATATTTAAACATCACTGCCTCAAAATTGAAATATTATTTTAAATATGATAGTATATTTAAATTTAAATATTTAATTAGGCTTCTGTTTCACAACCAATCGTCCAAAAAAGAAATATTAAGTTAGAAATAGAAGGTTTAGAATAACATTTGTAATTTGATTGTAAAAATAAACAAATAATCATTTTACCGGCAGGATCGCCTGAGTTTTTGATTTGAAACAAGGTCACTCACCGAACTGGAATATATCCATATTTTGCAAGTTTGTAAACATGTTGTCCATACAACTTAAAAAATGGTGTGGATGTAGTCATTTTAATGTATGAAAATTTCTATGGGTTTTAAATGCCAACTTTAGAATTGATGATATCAGTAAATTTTATCCTCAAACATAATATAACAACAAATAAGTCATGACGGTCGTTCACTACACTAGCTATATTAATATGTGCCCTCCCAAACTTAAGGCGCACGGAATTATGTTATCGTTGGGAAGAGTGAGCTCACTCTTTCCATTTTAGTCTTGAATTGATCTTGAATTTAAAACTTGACTTTGTTTGGTGGTGGACAAAACGGGTATAGTTTTAGCATTTCGTATTTATTTTCAACCTTTTTTCTTTTTGTTTTATTAACTTAAGAACCTAACAAGACCCCAATCACATAAATATTTTGCAAATCTTTCCGCTCACATACGCTTTCTTCGCAGACTCGAATTCCATTCCATTTTAAGTGTTATTCCAGAGTTATAAATTTTGACATTTTCATCTCATTTCATAAAAAACAAAATAAAGTCGCGTTCTCACCTCAATACTAAAAGGTTAAAAACAGCTTCTAGAGTTTTTCAGACTTTAGTGAAAAGTGTTTTGAAAAATTAACACAACACAAAATCAATTTCTTACACCTAAGTACAACTAAGTAGTAAGTACGTACTTACAAAAAAAACAAACTGAACCTTAAAAGCAAAATATTTATGTCATAAGGATCTTCCTGATAAGTTTTCGGTTATGAAGAGAATCACATTTTAAATTAAGTAAACTAAAGCTGCCAAACAATATTATCATACATAAATATAAACTTTGTATGTAGATAATATCTCAAATCAGACTTTTAATCCAATGATTTTCCTCATCGGAGTTCATTGTCAAGAACTAATGATTAAATAGACCTTAGTACTTACAAGCAGAGCTCCAAAACAGAGACACAATAAGTAAAACTTGTTCCCTCATTTTTATTCCGCACAACACTTGAAGAAAACCACTATTCGGATCCACTCCACACCTCTAATCTCCTTGTTCTGTGACTAGTTTTGCAATAGGACTGAGCTGAGACTAAGTTAGGACTAAGTAAAAATAAATAATAGAGACAACAGGTCTCGCGTCCGCTTCGTCTCTGTACTGGTTGGATGAGGTCAAGTTCTTACATTAAATACTTGACGAATACGTTTTGTTGCTCATATCTGTACAGTTCGCAAAAAAGTTCCGGAACCCAAATAAAATATAAAGAAACGTTATACATAATATGTGAAAGACTTGAAGATAAATTGAAATAATAAATATAGTTTTTCTTTGCAGAGCTCATCTGAATCTATCCAAAGACAAATATAGACTGGTTTGATGCAATTTGTTATCATACTTGTAATTATGTATTTTTAAATTATATATTTGTTGTTGAGAAGAAGAAAAGTCAAAACAATCGAATAGGTAAACTTTAGATAAAACAATGTCTCCAATAATCACTTTATTAATATTTAACTGCTGAGACTTGGGGCCTTTTCTCACAAGCAAGACTGTACCTAATCCAATTATTTCTAGAAAAGATTTCACAGAGTCCGTTGGAGAAGTACCATACTTTTGCCAGTTATTCTACCACCAAGCAGTAATAGATAAACCTTGCTGTGTTCCGGCTTGAAGGGCAATGTTTGCAGAGAAATTTAGCATCTTATAGCTCTGGCTGGTAATAATTTGTACTCTGCATGTTCCAATAGCTGAATGACACTATTTTGTTATGGACAGGCGTGTTGCTTACCATCAGGCACATGTCATACTCGTCTCTTCAGTTTTTACAACTTATAAAAAAATGTTAGCTTTTTCTCGATATTTTCTTTCGCCGCTAAACCCAATGATTATATTAGTTTTGATATACCTACGCAAGTTTGTGTATATCTACAATTGGAAAAAAATACTCGAATACGTAACTACGATGTACGAAGGTAATCGCACGTTCTCGCTTCTGGTTCACTTAGCGTCGGTTATTTAAATAAAATCAACTTTTTATTCTAACGCTACTTGGTTAGCGTCATAATAAACAACTATACGTATGTATATAATCGTATATATCGTAGACGATATAAGTCGATAGGTACATATACAAAATAACGAGTTTATGAGATTTGAATCACATACTATTATACCCGTTGACTACAAAATGGCTTCTACATAAACGAATCTTTGTTTTTTTACGGATAGCCCACAGTGTGTTGAAGGTTTACGTAGAAGTAATAACAATGGCAAGAATTATGCATAATGGCTAAATATTAAAAAACAAACTGATCTGGAATGTCCAAGATATAAAACTCAAGGGTATTCGATGATTGTAATTATAGATATATTAATTAAGGTACACATTAATAATGGCCAACTTCATTTAAACTACGGAAACTATGATTTGTTACAACTTTTGAGGAAAATACAGCATAATTGTGACTCAACCCGCTATTTTCCAAATGTTTTTTCAAGTCTTATGCAAATATCTATACTAATATTACCTATAAAGCTGAAGATATTGTTTGATTGAATGCGATAATCTCAGCGACTACTGGACCGATTTTGAACATTATTTCACTGTTGGATATTGGCATGATCTCCAAGTGTTATATGCTATATATGGACTACGGGCGAAGCCGGAGCCTACCGTTAGTTAACTATATAGAATGTTTGAGTAAACTTATATCGGTAATTCAATTTTCGTTCCTTGATTTTTGTACTCACGCCAACTGTTCTTTATAACATCAAAAAACTCAAAGATACTAAACAAAGTTTAAGTCTGGCTTTGTTAAACTACTGTAAATATTTAAGGACATAAATAACATTTTAAATCAAAGAAATGTTTTACAAAATCGATTTACCAAACTAGGCTTCATATAATGTTTACGTCTTTTAATTAATGTAACGTCACCATCGAAAATGTGTAGTTTGATTTTGTTTTTTAGTTTTAATTTTGTGTCAAAATATGACTTGTTTTTTCTGGTGGTACCCTTAAACACTGTGTGTAATACTGACATGAGACTCAATAAAATATTTCGTATTTTTTATTGTGATTTGTGTTGCTGCAGTAAAGTAAGGAAGGAAAAGTTGTTTATTTTGATCAATAAAATACAACATTATCTTATTAGCAAAAAATTCATAACTAGAAATATAACTGCTATTGCTATGTAACATAACAATTGATTTATCCTTATTTGTCATAGTGACATGTAATCAAGGTAACTTTTAGCAGACTCTCAGAATATAAATCATCAGTGTAATTGTTCTAACCATTGGATAAATTGAAGACATAGAAACATAATTCATAGTTTACAATTTAATGCTAAAGGCATGTACAGTGGGTTGACGAATTTAAATGTCATTGTTTGGGCCAGAGTAAGTCATATTTTGGAAGAAAAGTTTCACGTGGGCAGTTGTTTCACTTCATATGCATGCTTGGCGGTAAGCATCACGAAATTTGCAGTAGGCCCTAAAATATAATTTTCACTCCTTGGAACACCGTCCAATCAAATATTTCTGTAGATGCGAGCGCTCTACGCTCCCTTTCTTTATCAATGTTGTCATTGAGCGACTCCGTGACCCAGTGCCTAAGGTACTTGACATGCGATACCAACAATTTTAAGCGACGTATCATCGAGTAATATTTTTATCATACAAGTAAAGGATTTTGTGCCAGTATTGCCCTATTATGCTCCTGCTTGAACAATAAAGTGTGTTCCATTCAGTTCACCAATATACGTAGATCGCCGAAAGAGGTGCCCAACAAGTCAAACAAAAAAGAACTTGTGTTAGCTAATGTTATTAATGAAAACTTCATAGAGCACCCAGCCCCACTATTGTTGAGGTTCTCAATCAGACGATTCACTTACAGGTTGAAAAGTTTCCGTAAGCTCAAACCGTCATGTGTCACTTCACGTTACCTGTCAGATTCAGTGTGTGCCGACAGTGTGTTTTCCCGTCTAACCAAGTTGATCCAAGTTAACCAAGTTGATATAAATTAATAGATGTGCCCTGAGCCATCGATATAAATCGATGGATGTGCCCTCCCAAACTCCAGGCGCACGAAATTATTTTATCATTAAGAAGATTGAGCTCACTCTTTCCGTTTTAGTCGATTGTAGGAAGCGGTGAATGCCGGACGTTTATATCTATCGCTATTCGTTGTTAACAACCAAAATAAGCAGAACCGCAACATACCGCGCCGTTAGCTATTCTAGGGGTGATACGATCTACTTGTAAATTGGTAGTTGTAAACCAATCACGCTACACACAGAGACGCAATTCGTTAAAAATTTCATCGTGCTCAGGGCACATCTATTGATTTATATCGATGGATCTATGGCGTTTATTGCAAACTAACAATTTTATTTCTTCTGACGGTAGTTTTGTATTATGAGATCCAGTAAGTATCTCATGTTACGACCCTCTCGAAACGTCAACCTATATTTTTATTTACTAATATTTTTGGTTTGCGGCACCACCATTACGAAGCCCTCCCTATGACATATTTTTCAAAGCGAAAATTACTTTTATTCCTAATCGACCCACTGCCCAATCAGCCCCCGAGTGGGGCGCAATTTCCTTGCAATTCGGTTAACGATTAACCGCATTAACTCACAAGTCTCGTCTGCTAATTGCATTGGCCCCCCAATTGGAGCACCGATTTGATTATACACTCGTTGAGCGAGCAAAATACTATATTATTTGGCAAGAAATGGCTGCAATTACATTATGATGGTGGGGCTACTGAGACGTTTTAGACTTTGTTAATAATAACTTTCTTTCTCTTCCTCTGAATATTCAAATAATGATAACTATCTAATCGAATAGATAATTTCTAAAACTAATAACTTTTCCTAAAAAATTCTAAAAATAATAGCTCGATTTTATTTAATCAAACCTTATTTTAGTAAGTTTTTTCATTGCTTCCTCACGTTGCCTTATTTCTAAATGACCAAACCAAGAAGCGTTGCTTGATCCACGTGACCACGATATAGCGTTATGTTAATCATCATATGTTTGAGATTCTTGTTACGTAAATTAAAGTTTCAAAAACCAAATATCAGACGATCAATTAAAATCAAATTATAAGCGAACAAAAACAGAATAGAAATAGATAGATAGAAATATTTATTGATGTGTCAAATATGTACAACGTTTTATGTTTACATACCGATACTAGTAAGGACAACTTCGTCAAATTTTGACATTGAAATTGAAATTGACTGCCCTAGTGGCTTAGTTGGTAGTGGCTCTGCCTGCGAAGCCGAGGGTCGTGGGTTCGATCCCCACCCAGTGCAAATATTTGTGTGATGAATTCAAATGTTTGCACTGTGTCTGGGTGTTTCTATGTATAATAAGTATGTATTTAAAACTATACAAGTATTATATCAGCTATCTGGCTGCCATCACACAAGCTTTGCTTAATTTGGGGTCAGATGGTGTTGTGTGTGAATTGTCCACCAATATTTATTTTATATTTATTTATTTATTTAAATCTCGGCAATGTCAATAATAAAACAAAATAAAAGATAATTAGAAATAAAAGGGCGAAATAAGAATTGAATCTAACTGAACTCAGTATGGAAGACGAACAACTTGGGCACCAGATGGTAAGCAACAACCCTGCTCATAATAGCACACTCAAACCACTGCTTAGCTTTGAACAACTGTCGTCATAATCCATTAAATATTTGTAAACAAGTACATTCCTAGGTATTCCCAGAGGTGCAAATATCAGAAAATCCACGAAACCCTAACAAATCAGCAGATTTACAAAAGAATGAGGCTATAAATTGGCAATCGAGAGAGGTGAAGGTCTTGTGGCCTCTGGCCACTAGCTCAGACTTCGTAAATTATTCTTCAGCGAACAATCTAGAAGATTTAACGGTCCGACTAGCTTGAACGTAAATTTAAAATGCTGACGATAAAAAAAACCAGTGCAGTTATCACAGCCACATAAAAAGCAACGCATATCAGAGTGTCTGTTTTGAAGATAGTGTTGATGAAACTGTTAAAAATACAAGCTTCCTTAACCCATAACACCAAAGAGACACATATTTTGGAAATGAAGAGTTTAAATCATTGTCTACCATTTCACTGCGATCGTCACCCGGCGATTTAGGATACTTTATGTCTCCTTTTTTAATTTCTCTGAAAACATTTTCCTTCAAACTTGATTACAGTTATTGTTTAGTGGATTTTTTTAATCAAAATGTTATACTTTCCCAAAATATGGTGCAAAATTTTGATGTATGTACATTACGTCTCGTTGTGTGTAACCATGGTTGCTCGGGTATCATTTTATTCCTTGGAAGGAATCGGTTCTAGTTGTGATAGTAATCCATACCTCATACAGCATTCAGCATTAGCTGACACATGCACCATACACGTAAACGAGGACTATTAGCGGGAGTTGAACTGCTCATAATTAGAACTTATGTCACTCATTTTGACGTCTTTTTCTTTTTGAGTGACGGAACGAGTAGGACATGATGCCTGATGCTTGGCAACACGTCTGCTCATAACAGTACTGTATCACGCAGCTTTTGGAAGATGAGGAGTCCAAATGACTACCTACCATGGCACTGCGTTCGTCACCCTGAGATATAAAAATATTGATAATTATACATTTTGATATAGCCTTAGTTAAATATAAGTTCAGAAAAAAGTTAACTCCAATCCTGTAACTGTGATGAACTATAGTTATTAGTCATACTAAGGTGGCGATGCTAATTTTGAAATGACCATGAAAGGATTCACATTGACAATAATTGAGTGATTCTTGTTAACTATTTAACTATTGTATGTGAATTGTCCACCAATAAAATATTGATCGTTTTGTATTAGGTTCACGTTTGACTAGGTACTATCACATGTGCTGCTAAGTGACAATTTGGCTTAGACCAAAGAGGATACATACTTTATCTAAGGTCTAGACCTATATGATTCGCTGGAGAACGTTTACCTAAAAGAAACCGATTCACTCATTCTAAGACACCATGATTGTATCTTTCGGGAAAACCCTATTCAGGCAATTCATTCCACAGTCTAGGTGTTTGTGTTCGTTAAGTGCAGCCTTGAAATCATTCATGTTTTTTAGTCCCACACCTTATGCAGGCATTGCATATGTTTGAGTTGGATGCTCGGGAAATACCCAGTACCCACGGTAAATACGGCATAGGCTTATCTTCTTGTATTTTCCTGTTTACAAAAAGTGTACCGAGTATGCGAAGTTAGAAGTCTGTTGAGATTTTATTCTGAGAATAATTTCTTAGCATAAGTATGTTACAATAAAATGATCTAAGAATTATATCAGCGATCTGCTTCCCATTGAAACTTAGGATAAAAAACACCACAACCGAACATACTAAAAATCGTAATTAAATAAATAATATGAACATTTTTCGGCGTCGACATTTTTGTTTTGTGCAAAATCCATCCATCTAATCCCTAACAAACAAAAACAAAGCAAAGCCATGAAGCTAATGAAGTCCAAATGGTTAACTAGGAAAGCCAAATGGCTCGCCCGATTATTTATGTTTTTATTTTCTAATAAATAGTGATAAGACGAGCATTACATGTGCCTAATGGTAACACATAACAGCACAGTGACGCGCAGCTATTGGAACATGAAGAGTCCAAATTATTACCTAGCGCTGGATTGCGCTCGTCACCCAGAGATCTAAGATGTTATATCTCTAACCCTTGAAATTTCTCTGGAAACATTGCCCTTCAAACCGGAACACAGTAATGTTTGCACATTACTGCTTGGCGGTAGAATAAGTTTCAAATGTGTGGTTGTTTTATTAACACTTGGTTGTGTTAACAAACACTTACGATTACTATAAATAGATGTACCCTTCTTTTATTCCCTTGACGCTCGCAAACCAACAGGCACTATATTTTAGGATTACTCATGCGAACAACAAACAGTTCTGAAAATATTGAAATATAGAAAGATCGAGGCAATAGTTCAGCATCAGCGGTGTCAGACATTATCGATGGCCTCCGGTATTATTTATGTACGTCTCTGGGTGGCCAGCGCTAGAATTGACGCTCTTGCATCGCAAACACCTTCGGCTACACTTGATTTATGCTTCCCTGGTACTTTGAATAACGATGCCGGATATTTTTTAAGAAAATACTTGAGTATTTTCAATGTATTTTTAAAAAGCAAGTGATGATCGGGAGCATTTGTGATGGGAATTGGGAACATTTTTTCTTCTTTAAATGTCAGAGTTAGAATATCAAATATTATTCTTGTTTTATCTTACGTATGAGGAAAACTATAGTATTAACTTATTAGAACGTTCAAACAAACAAAGTCTTCAGCTTTAAAATATTTATACCGATAATAGACATTAGACATTACCTATTATCTAAATCTCTGGGTGCCGAGCTGGAATAGTTTGGATTCTTCATGTTAAAATATCTGTTATAAGTACAAGTATATTATACCTCTAGATAGCAAATATTTTTATGGCAATTATTATGTTTGTGTTCTGTATGATAATTAAAAGCTGCTTAGCCCTAACTGTATTTATTTTTATTTAGTCGTGTTTACTCTATATACCATTGTCATTTTAGGAAGTCCTATTTGACTTGTCAACAGATAACATTTATTTCAAATGAATTATTATAGAATCACTTTTGATGTTTTTAAAAGACTACTTACTGCCCTTACTAACAACATTAAATTATGTATAATGAGAACTGCACACTTAAATACTACCCAAATGTTAGATATAACTAACCTGGCTACCATTAAACTATTCACTATTGTCTTTTTAAGGAGTTAAACTGTATGATCATTCACACACAGTTCCCATATTAAAGGCTAACTGACTGACGTGTGGAGTTTACCATTATTTTTTTATAGTAGTATAGAGTGACAAGACGAGCAGGACATGTGCCTGATGGTAAGCATCACACCTGCCACATAACAGCACAGTGACACGCAGCTATTGGAACACCCTAGCACTGCACTGCGCTCGATACCCAGAGATATAAGATGTTTTATCTCTATGCCCTGTAATTTCACTGGAAACATTGCCCTTCAAACCGGAAAACATTAATGTTTGCTTATTACATTTTAGAGGTGTCTCACATTTCCTGGTTATAAATATAATTCACACGGTAGTGGATCCAACCTACCAATTTTTACTTTAAGGTGCTTAACTAATAAAAATAAATTACAAAAGATGTGGTATCATGGCACATCCAGTAGGAACGAAATTCGTGCAGATAGAAGCAACACAATTTTGAAGAAAAAAAACTCAATTTCGTTAAATAAGGTATGAGGTACGGTCATCTGAAAAATAAAGTTGGCAACACTGCTTACGGGCAATTTTTATGTGTCACTTCCGTTACATATTTTTCTTACTGTTTTCGTCTCAACTTTTTTCAGTTTAGTCGTCCAGCAAAATCCCACTCCTTGAAGTCTGCCGTAAGGACCTTTGTTCCAATAAAAACTACGCACATCAGTAACTGCCAATGAAAGCACGTTCGCACACTAAAGTTTGTACTATGAAAGTTAGCTGATACAACAAGAACATAATTTTAAAGTAATGATACATAGAAACACCCAGACACAGAAATAACATCCGTAGGTATTTATCACACAATGTTTGCCCTGGATGGGAATGGAACTTATGACCTAGGCTTTATTGTAAACACCAAAGCGATGAAAAAATGTCTCAATTAAAAAAAAAAGATAAACGCGTACATAAAGGGGATATAATACACCCACACTTTTCAACTTTCCCACAAATTTCGCTAGCTACAATCGAAAACAAAAGTGCTGCGGCATTCCGTCCTCAAATGGCCACATTAATTCCACAGTTTGCTTTGAATACGTTCACGCTAAAAGCTTTTTTCAGAACGGTCCTGTATTGATATAAATGACTGCCGTTGTAGGATCGAACAAGTGTTATAAATCAAGTGACTCTGGTCCGCCAGTGGTGTGTTACTCGATAATAAACGATTCGACGTTTCTTGCTGTCTTATTTCCTCAATCAGGATATACGAGATTTCGTTTAATTTTGCTAGCAATAAAAAAATCTTGTAGACATTGCAAGCAAATAAATAATAAATAAATAAATATTGGTGGACATTTCAGACACAGCACCATCTGACCCCAAACTAAGCAAAGCTTGTACGATGGAAGCCGGATAGCTGATATAATACTTATATATTTTTAAATACATACTTTTTATACATAGAAAATACCCAGGCACAGTACAAATATTTGAATTCATCACACGAACATTTGCACTGGGTGGGGATCGAACTCACGACCCACAGCTTCGCAGGCAGACTTACTACCAACTAAGCCCCCAGGCCAGCTATACTTTGTTTATCATAATTAGCTAAGCTTGTTCCAAACTGTTAGAACTCTGGCCTTTCTCTCCCAAGAAGACAGTCCAGGCCATAATTTACAACGCTGGCTATTTGCGGGATGGCGCATATATACGTCGTCGAAAAACGTCTTTCTTGAAACCAGACGATTGCTTCACCATGATTTCCTTCAACCTTAAAGCTAATTGTAATGACAAACTCATTGTACTTGAAAAAAATGGAGATTTTTGTCGGAGTGCCGAAATTCGAACTTACGTTCTCACGATTTTGAAATCAGACATTCTAGCCACTATCCCACCACGTATTTTACGGTTTTGATATTTTTTTAGTTGACATTTGTAAACTAACTGCCTCATTGAAAAGTAGAATTGTACTAAAAATCCAAAGGTCCTGATTTCAATTCCTAAGTAGAAAATATACTGGTGTGTTTATTAGGTAGGTACTGATATTTTTGTTCTACTACGTACTAACGTGTACCGTACGAATGTGTTTACAGTGATATAAGTATTGTATCTACCAGCTGTTTGCTAATGTGCAAGTTTTTATGACTTTGCAGCTTGATAGTGTTGTGTAAAGGATATCCACCAATATTTTAAGAAAAACATGAACATATTTGTATAAAATATGTAAAGCAGGTGGAACTTTTAATTAGAAATGCTCGGAAGAACAAAACTATTGAAATGTTTATGTATTAAGTACCAAATCAATCTATTAATGTACACAACTTAAACAAAAAAATCTTATTTCTTATGTTTCATGTCTGCTATTTTATTTACTTACATAAATTTATCATCCTGGTACTATATTTTACTCATATGGAAATGTATTTGCGTGTTATTATTGTATAGTAATTAATTGATATGTGTGTGTGATTATAAATAATACCTACAATTTACTGATATGATGACTTCGATAAATAATTAACAGTTAAATAATTTATTGCTATGGCTGAATATTAATTCATGGTATCTTAAATAATATTTTTATTAATGTCTGGCTGGGGCATTGGTGGAAAAATCCCGTATGATCTCATTCAGGTTCACGTCACAGTGCGAAGCAAGAGCGACCGTGGTAACCGAGTTCATCTACAACAAACAGTAGTAGGGGAGAGGGGGGTAAACGCGAACGCGGGGTAAACCCAAACGCAACGGTTTTGATGTGTTAGAAAGAGGTAGGCATATTTCACTTGTCGCCATCTTGGAGATCACGCCACCACTAGTGCCAGTCAATAACCCGAGAGACGCGGACGCTCGTACTTAACAAGGTATGCATTTTGTTATATTTTGCAATATTTTGATATATTTTTTTCGTAAATTCAACTTGATATGACTTGATTGCCCTCGTGGCTTAGTGGGTAGTAACTCTGCCTGCGACGCCGAGGGTCGTGGGTTCAATTCCCACCCAGTGCAAATATTTGTGTGATGAATTCAAATGTTTGCACTGTGTCTGGGTGTTTCTATGTATAATAAGTATGTATTTAGAACTATGTATGTATTCTATCAGCTATCTGGCCGCCATATTACAAGCTTTGCTTAGTTTGGGGTCAGATGGTGTTGTGTTTGAATTGTCCACCAATATTTATTTATTTATTATTTTATTTATTTTTATTAACAATATTTATTTACCTTTTACTTACTAGTATACTTACATATTAAGCTGCCAAATAACAATGACGCAATCGGCAAAAGTCATATAACCTAAAATATTTATTTCAATATTTCTTTTTCGATTTGGTGGGATAAAGGCGAACATTCTATGTCGGGTAATCTCGAACGTTCCTCATTACCCCATCATTTTGTTAGTTAATCTAATTTTTATTATTGTCGCAGATGCCTCGTAATTACAAAAGGAAAATAGTGACGAAATACAGTCTTGAAGAACTCAAAAAGGCTATAGATGATGTTCAAACCAATAAACTTATCATCGACAAAGCTGCAGAAACTTATAATGTTCGAAAAATTATGCTGACTTTGCCACCACACACCTCACATGAGCTCCAACCTTTAGACTTGACATATTTTGGAGCTTTCAAGACAACATACAATCAAGAATGTGTGAATCACATGGCAGATCGATTTGAACAGCCCATCACATAATTACGAATGCATTTAATGGATGTAGTAACCTCCAAAAAGCAGCAAGTGGTTTCAGGTCTGCAGAAATATATCCTTTGCCCCAATTGAATTCGATCCAATTGAGCCAAACATATCCCAAAATAACGCACAGACAACAACGAACCCACCAAAAACCATTGATACGAATACCCAATTCGTAAATAACCAAGAAACTGAAGTTCAAGAGGTTCCCAATGCTGATGCGACTGCAGTACCCCAAGTTCACAGTATCGAAGAGTTTAATGTCCAGGCATCCGATACAGGTCTTGTTAATTCACAAAGCGAAAACACAAGTACACATGAAGTTCATCTATCTGATATTGTTGAATTGCCTATGATTCCTCAAAAAGTATCAAAACGCAATATTAGAAAGAGAAAATCTACTATTCTGACGAGCTCACCTTTAAAAGAACAGTTAGAAGAAAAGGAAAACATAAAAAGAGCAAAAGCAGAAGAAAGCAAAGAAAATAAAATAAAGGATTTGAAACAAAAAGACTAAAATGTAGTGATATAGAAATGTAGTTTGAAAAAAGAAATTAAACGAGTATTAAAGAATTTCATAAATATAAAAGAATTTAACGACCCTAGCCAAAAAAAAAAAGAAAAAAGAAGAGAAATGAAGACTTCTTTTGTATTTTTTGTGAACATAAATTTATAGAACCCCCGTTGAAGACTGGATAATGTCTTACGAGTGTGGAAAATGGGCTCACGAGAATTGTACCGACGAATGTGATCACTGTCGTTATTAATGTTACGTACTGTTAGACTGGAAATCACTGATTCTATAAAAAAAAAACAATTTGTACTTATTCACTTTTTATTTGAGTTTAAACAAACACTTCACAAGTTTTTGGATTTAGTGAGGGGCCTTTCCTAGACCAACCGAAATAGAAACAGACGCGCGCGGCACTTCTCTAGGGGTATCTGAGGTCTCAGGTCCGGCGGGCATGAACCAGGTCCGTAGGCTGAGAGGCAGAGTAACCTTTCGAGAACTGACTGGAAGATTTATTCGACAATTCGACTTTATATAGCAAAATACTGCAGAATCGCCAATATCGACATCGAGGAATTGACTTCCTGCAGGATCAGCAGTTTTAAGGTTGTAACATCTCCCCCCTTAAGACGGAACATACTAATCGGTTAGTATGTGAGTAGGATTTTGGTCTAGCAAAGTTCACATGATTTAGAATTAGAAAAATTAAGTTAAGGATTACACAAAACAATAAATTCAATTAAAATTTTAAAATGAAAATAGAAAACGAATTAAAAGATTACATTAAAACAATATACTCAATTAAAGTTTAAAATGGAAATAGTTAAAAATTACACAAAACAATGCACTAAATTAAAGTTTAGAAATGGAAATAAAACTAATTGAAAGATTACACAAAACAATATACTCAAGTAAATTTTAAAATGGAAATAGAAAACTAAGTTAGTAACACTGGAACGGACAAGGCTAAAACACAGTAAAATTGTTATTACTAGACATGATAATAAGGCTTAGCACTAAATTATGTAAACAATAATTAAGCAAAATTTGATAATAATATATTAGAAAAAATAAATGATGTAAAAGATTCAAAGAGTAAAAATAACAAAGTCGAGCTTTTTAAATTTGAATGTTTCTTCTTGGGCTAGACATAGAAATATTTGATAAAGAAGTATCATCAGAATTGGAAGATTCAGTGATATCTCGTTCATTTAGTTCGATAGCCGTTCTAGATCGAATATTAGTATTAGGCCTTGAGTAACATTTGTTAAATATTTGTACACAGCAGTTAGAGTTAGTCAGTTTACGTTTTGGACATAGGCATGAATATAATTTGTAAAACATATAAGAAAATACAGAGAGTGATAACAGGGTCGTCAAGAAGCTGAAGTAGTATCCATACTTAATGTGATAGGGCTGGTTTTCGATTTTGTAAGATCATCGTTAAATTGATTTAACTTATGTGTTGCATATTGCAGTGAGTCTAAGTTAATGTCAGAAAGCTTTATCGGCGTTAAATATGGAATACTTTTGTTTACTTTAGATTTAGAACAACAGTCATCGTCAATAATATTAAAATTAGGTGACGGAATATACAGATTTGTATCGTATTCGTGTTGTGGAACAAATTGCAATAGTTTGTGATAGGCTTTACAATTTTTTGGAAGGTAGAGTATACCAGTTCCGACTACATCATGATCGGTCATATGACTATCACTACATTTCACAGAAACTTTTGTTAGATCTGATTGGACATAGATCCATCTATTATTGGTGAGTTTCTGCCAAATGTCAATATCACCAAACATTATTTTAACATTACAAGATTGTGGAATACTAGTGACGTGTTCGCGAAATAGTTGCACTTCACAGATTGGGTTTGACACACTGGATTGAACACTTTTCAATTGACACAGTTTGTTGTATCTAGATATCGATTTGCACTCACTTAAATCGTTTATCACGGAATAAGTTAATTTGTCCTCTGTTATTGCTAGATATCTTGCAGATGGATTAATTAGGGCAAAGGAATTTGGCTCTTGGATATTATGAGGAGTTGGTAGAGCATAAATATGGTAGAGATTGTATTCTGTCAGAATAGCTAATGGAAATTTTACTACAAATACTAATTTGTTATCTGAAATAAACGATGAGACATCTGACACATCCAGTAGAGTGTGGATGTTGTTAAGATTTACGGGAATTGGGAATGTTCTTACGAGTTCATTATTTCTTGAGATTAGCTCATCGTATAGTTGAGACGGGCTCCTGGCGCGATGGCCCTGAAATAGGGTGTTCATGAGCATGTTTGATTTCGTTGAAATGGTACCTTTTAAATCTACGATTAACTTGAAGAGTGACATTGCTATTACCATGAACTTTGATGACGCGATATGGACCTTTCCATATTGAAGATAATGCCTTACGCAATCTATGATGTTGCTTAAGGTAAACCATATCTCCTACATTATAAGACTGGTCCTTTGTATTTTTGTCATAATAGGTTTTAGATCTTTCCTTGCTACGGAGGATATTGTCACGAGCTAGATTTCTGGTGTTTATTAACTTTTGTTTGAGAGTTTTTATATAGTCAGGATAAGTTGCAGTAGGGTTAGTATCATAAATAGAGCTAGGTATATGAGGCTTGCAGCCAAAAAGAAGTTCGTGTGGCGAAAAATTAGTGGAAGAGTGTACACAAGAATTATACGATATAATGGCAGTGGGGAGGAACTTATGCCAGTTATCTTGATTCTCATTGACATAGGATTTCAAATATTCTTTGAGAGTGGCATGACTCCTTTCTAGAGCACCGTTTGTTTGTGGGTGATAAGGAGTTGAAAAAAGATGTTTAATTTAAAAAGTTGAGCAACTTGTTTATATACATCGGCAATGAAATGTACTCCTTGGTCTGATAGGATACTTTTTGGGATGCCAAAGTGACTTATAAATTTTATTAGACATTGGGTCGTTTTTTCGGCTGTAGATTCAGTGATAGGATAAGCCATGGAATATTTCGTTAAGTCGTCCTGGAATGTGACTATGTATTTGAAATTTTCACTACCAGAGTCTGGGAGAGGACCAACAATATCAGTATAAATTTTTGAAAGGGTTCAGAGGATGTAGTGGTAATCTCCATAGGAGCTTTGTTGATTCCTCGTAGAGCTTTGTTCTTTTGACAAGAGGAACAATTCTGGACATATCTCTCAATTTCACCTTTCATTCCTTTCCAATAGTATATGTCCTTAAGTTTGTTATACATTTTGGATGCGCTAATATGACCACCTGTGGGACAGTCGTGGTTTTCGAGAAGTATAGTTGGCACTTCATTTGGTTTTGGATACTTCATTAAGTTATGATGAATGTGAATTTGAATGCCAGTGTTATGAAATAGAAAAGAAAGCATTTCATGGATTAGAATGAAATTGAGTTTGTCGAAGGATTGGTAAAGTCAGACATGGCAATCGATTTTACTTCGGGATATAGTACAATAAGGTTATTCCGTAGATCTTTGAGGACTTTGAAAATTTCTTGGTATGTGACGGATTCAAAATGGTGAACTTTGGTAAACATGTGGAAGTATGTTTTATTGTTGACTTGAGATGCTCTGACGGTATAGAGTTCCTTTTCAGACATTTCGAATTCATTTTATCTTGAAGAAGATTAAGAATGTTTTCAGAAAAAGGGTTAGAAGAATCTAAATCGATGGAAGTAGGGTATGCGATAATTGAACAATGTGAATCTAGGAGACTTTTGTTATGTTCTAGAATAATTGTATCATTCAAAATTGGGCTAGAGCGAGATTTCATAAATTGTTGGTATGTGAGTGTGTCGGTTTCGATGTTGTCTGTAATATTGTGAATAGGAGGACGTGACAAACCGTCGGCGTTTGAATTTATTCTGCCGGGCTTGTACTCAATTTTGTAATCATACTCTTCAAGTTTTAGTCTCCAGCGTACTAGTTTACTACTGGGATCTTTACAGTTGAAGAGCCAAGTTAAGGGGCGATGGTCAGTGACTATTTTAAATGTTCTGCCATACAAATAAGGCCTAAAAGTTTTTGTTCCAAAGATAATGGCTAAGAGTTCTTTTTCTGTGGTACTATAATTACCTTCTGCGCTATTAAGCGTTCTAGAGGCATAAGCAATAGGTAGATCTTTGTTTGGTTCGCCTTGAGAAAGAACAGCACCTATAGCGTAATTAGAGGCATCGGTAGTGAGTGTAAATTCTTTAGAGAAATCTGGATATTGTAGGATCGGTGAATTAGTAAGCAAACTTTTGAGTGAGTTGAATGAGTTTTCTTGTGATTCTCCCCATATGAAATCAGCATCTTTTCTGAGAAGAGAAGTTAGAGGTTTGGTAACCTTGGCAAAATCTTTGATAAACTTTCGGTAGTATCCAACTAAACCAAGAAAACTCTTGATTTGTTTTGGATTCTTAGGAGCAGGGTAAGCAAGTACTGCTTTGACCTTCTCGGGATTAGGAGACACGCCTTTGTCAGTGATGACATGGCCAAGATAGGCGACTTCTTTCTTTAAAAACTCGCATTTATCAGGCTGTAATTTAAGATTATGACGTCTGAGAGCATCGAATACTAGACTAAGTTTTTGGATATGATCTGGTAAATTATGGGAATATATGATGACGTCATCGAGATAGATAAAACAGTGTAAGCCTTGTAAGCCTGAAAGGACAGTGTTCATTAATCTTTGAAAGGTTGCAGGAGCATTTTTAAGACCGAATGGCATTCTTGTGTATTCAAAATGTCCATTAGGGACAGAGAAAGCTGTCTTGGGTCCGTCTGCTTCACACATCTTTATTTGGTGGAAACCAGACGCCAAGTCAAGAGTTGAGAAGTATTTACTATGACCTAGTTGGTCTAGAATATCAGCAATGTTTGGAATAGGATAAGCATCACCAATCGTAACATCATTGAGCTTTCTATAGTCTACAACGATGCGCCATTTTTCTGGCCTGATGCATCCTGTTTTTAGGGACTACCCATATAGGGATGACCATGGAGAATCAGAGGGCTTTATTATCTGTTGATCTAGCATTTTCTGGATTTGTTTGTTGACTTCTAATTTATGAATTTCAGGATATCGATAGGTTTTAGTTTGAATTGGTTGCGAGGAAGTAGTTTTTATTTCATGTTTTAGGGTGTTAGTACAGGTGAGAGTGTCACCTTCGAGATGGAACAGATCAGAGTATTCGGTGCATAGATCTAGAAGCTTACAGGACTCTTCAGTGTTGAGATGTGAGGTTCTAATTTGACCTTTTACCTCATCAATACGATTCCTTGGGACAGATGAATTGGAAATAGAAGGGTTAGAAGAGACAGTGTGAATCGGTTGCACATTTTTTTGGAGGTCATGTAGGGTATCGCAAGGGTGAATTTCTACAGATAGAGCTTGAATGATAACATCTTCATTAGTAGTATTAAGAATAGAGACATTGGCATGTTTATTAGGTTTGACTTCGACTAGGCAGTTGGACAAAAAAACACCTCTTTGGACTTCCTGTTTTCTATTAGTCCGCATGAAATTTCAGGGTTAAGTATACCGCATTCGATCATCATTTCTGAGCGTGCAGGAATGGTATACTGAGGCTTAGTAAAATTAAGTTTGATGTTGTAGTTACCAACTGTGAGGAGATCTTTTCTATAGTCTATGTTGCAGTTATAGAGTTTCAATAAGTCATTACCTATTATGCCATCAAATTTAATGAAGACTGAGTCTGATATTAGATGAAATTTGGCATATAGTGTTTCTTTCTTGGAAATTTGGAGATCTAGTTGACAATATCCCAAGCTAGTTGAATATTCAGAGTCATTGTCGATACCCTTGAATTTAATTACCTCAGGGTCTACGAGAGGTAGCGTTTGAGAGATGATTTTTGATAAGAGACACAGAGGAGCCAGAGTCGACCAAAAATACTAGAATTTTATCTGAGTATTGGCTTTTAACATAAATGTGAGGCAGATGAGTTTTATTATTTATTTTTATCTCATAAGTTACCTCGCATTGATCTGAAGAGTTGAGAGATTTAGAAAATGTAACAGTTTTACTCTTATTAGGTTTGGACTTAGTAGAGAGAGTCGGTTTGGTAGATTGAGACGATTGAGGCGATTGAGACGATTGGGACGATTGAGACGATTGAGACGATTGAGGCGATTTGAGAGACGATTGAGATTGATTGAGACGATTGAGACGATTGAGACGATTGAGACGATTGATTGAGACGATTGAGACGATTGAGACGATTGAGACGATTGAGACGATTGAGACGATTGAGACGATTGAGACGATTGAGACGACGATTGAGACGATTGAGACGATTGAGACGATTGAGACGATTGAGAGATTGAGACGATTGACGATTGACGATTGAGACGATTGACGATTGAGACGATTGAGACGATTGCGACGATTGAGACGATTGAGACGATTGAGTCGGATTAGAACGAGACCTATTAGACTTAACCGGCAGGTCGTTATTGAAATAGAAACTTATGTCAAAGGCGTCGGTTTGTGTTGATGATTCCGTACGACGCGGGACCGGAACCAATTTTAGTTTAAATGCGACTGATCATAAAAATCATCTTCCTGGATGGTGTTGTCATCCTCATCTTGGGAAAGATGATGCATTTGTTTAGGGTTAGAAGAATTAGGAAGCTGGCGGCGAGAGTTGTTATATTGTCTTTTACGACATTCGTGAATTTCATGACCTATATTTTTACAATAGCGACAGGTCTTTATAATGTTTTGAGATACCGTAGGGGGTCGCGGTGGAGATAGTGACGGGTTTATTGTATTTATTGAGCGCTCGCGGTAGTTAGGAGGGGTACGGTTGTAGCAGTTACGTTCAGAGTGACCGATTTTGCCACAGTTTTTACACTTTGGTCTCTCCTCAGGATGTTTTCTAGCTTGTGTAACATAATTGTACAATTTTTCCTCTTGTATAGCAAGGTTGACCGCTTCATTTAAATTGGAAGGATTCCGACATCTTATAATATTGGAAATATGGCCTGGCAATCCTAATATAAATGTATGGAGAGCGAGATCCTCCGTGTTGGCAATTCTACCTTTTAATTCGGAAGGATCTTTAGTAGAATGCGTAATATCAGTTTGTAGGCGAGTGAGGCAAGTTTCCAAACGTAGACTGTATTGGGTCACGCTTTCGTTATATTTTTGCCTACACTGCTGTAAGTCTATAAATAGATGGTCTCTGTGCTTAGATTCCCTGAAGGTAACTCTTAAAAACGGTTTCAGTTCTAGCCAGTTATCAAATACCTTTAGAGAGCATGCTGAATCAGCTTTGCCTTCTAGTTGTGATAAAATATATTTGAACAAAAGGTCTTGTTGATTGTTTGTAGCTAAAGATAGCGCATTCTCGCAATTGCGCAAAAATGAGGATAATTTATTTTTATCACCATCGAATGGTTTTATAAATTTCGTGAGAACAGTAAAGTTTACTTCCTCTACCGTCAATAGAGAGCTAGTGGAAGTTGTTTTTTGTCGGTTTTAATATCTTTAGCCATTTTCTTTTGTTATAAAAATTCAAATACAAGAAAAGCAAAACAGAGAAACAAAATTAAATTATTAAATAACTTACAGAGCGGCGATTATTAAGACACTTGTCATTGGAATTCGGCGCGGTGTCGGGTTGCGGTTCTCCGTAGTCGGGCAGCTGTCGTGTTGTGCAATACGCAAGTGAGGTTGCGCAGTTAAGCAGGTATCGGTGAAAGGGTAGCTCGGCAACAGACGGACAGAAAGCCCGCGTCGCAGGTGGAGCTGGTGAGGTTACGGCGAGGCAGCTCGGGAAGAGGCGGACAGAAAGCCCGTTTCGGAGCTGGAGCTGGCCGGAGTCAGTTCAGGGCGGCTCGGTGCACTGGGTTCCAGGGCACAGTGGAGCTGCACAAAGGTTCTCTACCTTGAGGCGAGCTGTGGTCAACAGAAGGGCGGTGCGGTGTACATACGGCACAGCGGCTGACGGCTCGGTACTTCTACGGCGATGGAGACAGTAGTGGCTGGTTGGCGGCTGGCTCTAGCTCAGAGCGAGCAAGCCAACAGTTGAGTCACTGAGAGACCCGAAGTGGCGCGGCGCGTTGCGTGATAGGAATAGGCGACCAGGGATAATAGATCCCTTTTCTTCTGACACCAATAATGTTAGACTGGAAATCACTGATTCTATAAAAAAAAAACAATTTGTACTTATTCACTTTTTATTTGAGTTTAAACAAACACTTCACAAGTTTTTGGATTTAGTGAGGGGCCTTTTCTAGACCAACCGAAATAGAAACAGACGCGCGCGGCACTTCTCTAGGGGTATCTGAGGTCTCAGGTCCGGCGGGCATGAACCAGGTCCGTAGGCTGAGAGGCAGAGTAACCTTTCGAGAACTGACTGGAAGATTTATTCGACAATTCGACTTTATATAGCAAAATACTGCAGAATCGCCAATATCGACATCGAGGAATTGACTTCCTGCAGGATCAGCAGTTTTAAGGTTGTAACAGTACGTAATTACCCCCACTTGGTGTTCGTGTTTACCCGACTAATGTCGGGGAAAGCCGAATACTAAGAGTTTTGTTTTTTATTCATATTTTCATACCTTATTAAAAATATAAATGTTATCGTTTAAAATTCGTTACATAGATTTCTAAACTTTTTAAATAAACAATTAAAGAAGCTCTGTGATTAAATATCATTGTTTTATTTGAGTTTTCCCTTAGGTGTTCGTATTTCCCCCACTTTCCCCTACATCTTAATATAAGTAGTTAGATATGTAGTGTAATGTGTAGTACCTACATGTATGTTGTCCTTGTAATTGGAACGAATTTCCCTGCCGAATGTTATACGTTCTAAGCAGATTTTTTCGACCCTTTTTAACCCCCGACCAAAAAAGGGGGTGTTATAAGTTTGACGTCGATGTCTGCCTGTCTGTCTGTCTGTCTGTCTGTGTGTGTTTTTGGTCTGTGGCACCGTAGAGCTCAAACGGATGGGCCGATTTCAATGCGATTTTATTTGAAGTTTAATATCCGTACGGATGTTCTTAGCCACGTTTGGTTAATATCGATTCAAGATCCGCCTCCACAAAATGGCGGACAAAATATTTCTTCACAATCTACCTCAATATGGGTATCAAATGAAAGGGCTTGACTAGTAGAATACTATTATACACTATAAAAAAATTTCAAATCCAAGATGGCCGCCACCACAAAATTGCGAATTATATTATTTTTATCACTACTACCTCAATATGGGTATCAAATGAAAGGGCATGACTAGTAGAGTACTATACACTATAACAAATCAAATTCAAGATGGCCGCTTCCACAAAATGGCGAAATACATTTCTTTTTTCACAACTCCCTTAATATGGGTATCAAATGAAAGGGCTTGACTAGTAGAATGTTGTACAGGTAACAAATCTGAGGTAGTCGGGGGTTAATCAAATTTTTAAATTTTGTTTTTGTAATTATTATTTGCTTCAATCATCGTTAGGAAAGTTCTTGACGTCAGACCCATATTATCTTGTTAAATAAAATCTCTGCCCATATATTTATTGTTTTTCACGACATTTAATTATATCCTTGAATATATTCACGAATATGTTCAAATACGTTCTATTGAAAACGTTCTATTAAAATCTTGTTTCACAAAAACAATAAGGAAAGAGCAAAACGATAATGCCGCTAATTGGAATGTCAAATTTATACTGATATAATATATTATAGAAGGATTCTGATATGTAGAAGGTATTATAATGAATTATCTGTACATATTTCTATTTCAAGGCAAACAGAGTTGAATCTGATAATGATAAACTAGCGCACCGCCCTGGCTTCGCCCGAGGTACATATATATAATAAGTCTATAGCACGCAGGGAACACATATCTAAAGGTGAAAGATTTTTTTAAATCGGTTTAGTAGCTCTTTAGATTAGCTCTTTCAAACAAATAAACTAAATTCAATGTCAATATTATGTCTTAAACACGGTGAAGGAAAACATCATGAGGAAACCGCCTTGTTCCAAGAATACGTCATCCACCAATCCGCTCTGGGCCAGCCTAGTTGGTGGATTATAGCTACTCGTATCTCCTTGCAAAGACGGCCCTGCCCAGTCCCAGTCTAGTCCAGGCCTAGAGTCCCATGTATGGAAACATTTAGCAGGTTGTTTTTGTTGTGCTTAAACAACGTCAAACTTACTAGTTTAATATTCTATTCATTTTCGAATGTAGCTTCAGATAACTTACATACTCTCTCGGGACCATAAGGCACCACGCTGGCAAATTGCAGGTTGATGAATGACGCATGCCCTCGAAAGATGTCTTTCTTGGAAGGCGATAATTTCCTAATTAAGTTTTCCGTCATCGTCAAATCTGATAATGACTAACTCAACACTAGGCCAACACGACTGTTTTCAATCTTCCATTAATTTGGATATTTTTAAAATAAAACTATGTTATACAATACTAAATTTCTCGTTGCGTATACAAATACATAAAATATACATATTTAGGAACAAAACTTAGATCAAGTTTTTTATACAAGATAGTTGAACGTTTGAACGCGATTTTTGTGTTGTTAAACTACATATATCACGGCCTAAGGTGTTGACACATTTATCAAAAAGCCACCTACCGGTTTACTCTTGGTTAGAAGACGGACAGGTTTCATACATATCGGGAAACACGGAATTAGATTGAGAATTCGACAGTTTTGTGGAGCGTTTAATAAACCTAGATTGCAAGCGTTTGGTACGAATCTTGGTGATACCTACATATACCGTGTACTGATGACGTTTGGCTCTGCTTGGCCGTCCGATAGTAAAAAGGAACTATCAGAATTAGATTAAGTAATTTCAGGCCATATTCTCTGAAATATAGGTATTCAATAGAAAACCGACAAGCTAGCAATCCTACAACGATGCTAGAAACTATGAATTCGGAATTTAAGGAAACTGTCGTCACTTACCTCCCAAACTAATCTACCTGTAATGTTTAATTTAGTATTTACAGAAGTAAATGCAAGTTACAGATAGCTGCCGACAAGTATTCATAGACAACCAAATATTAACCCTGCCATGCCTGTACATATTTGAAGTTATGTGTTTTGTAAGGAATAACCCTCATTATTTTCCTCTATTGAGTGACAAAGTAAAACGTAACCGGCGTGATAAGTGTAGACTGCTCATAGACAAACGCAAAAAAAAGATTATGAGTGACAGCATTTTTTGTATGGCTCCTCTTTTATATAATAAGCTGCCAAATGCCATAAAAGAACTTAACATAACAATGTTCAAAAGTAAACTAAAAAAAGTGCTGATACACAAATGCTATTATACTGTAACTGAATTTTTAAATGATAAGGAAATTAATTGGAATACTAATATTTTAGACATTGTTTAACATGAAATTTTTACAATCTTTAAACCTTATTCCATTAATATCTCAATAGATATTATTATTCCATGATGAAATTTGACAGTCAACTGACATAAGACCATATAATGATATATTGTATAATGATGAATTAGTTTGTACTGTATTACATTTTGACATTCTTTGAGTATTTACATGAATATTATAATTAACGACATTTTGATTATATACATTTATCACACTTTATACATTCTTTGACATTCCTCACATGGATGAACTGCAAGATCTACTAATGCAAGACCTTAGACCCTGGATGGATATATTGATCAAACTCAAAAACACAAGACAATATCCTGATGAAACACAAGATGTTGGCGAAATTGTGCTCACCAAACATTTATCTCACACAAATATATATCAGAACCAAATAGAAGCCAGAAATTAATCTAAGATGAAGAATCAGATGACATAAATAAAAACCAGAAATTAATAGAAGATGAGGAAGAAGAAGACTTTAATCAGCTGACTATTATTAAATTAATTTTTTATTTATGAATTACTAACAAATTGTCTTGCCAGACATATTGCATGCCTCTCGCAGAGGCCAGTTTGTATGGGGCAACTTTTAAAATGTTTTGTATCATCTTATCTCACCTACAAACAGCAATAAAGATTTTTGTATTTGTATTTGTATTTGTATTTGAAGTTTGTTGCTATTTATATAAAAATGTCTTAAGAGATCGCACATAAAGATGAAAATCAGTTTTACTCGTCTGCTTCTGGACATAGGCCTCTCATAAAATACAATACTCAACGAAATCCTCGGATTCCCGTTTCCTAACCGCCACCAACTGTGGTCAATACCAAGAGAAGTATCATTGTAAGCTGATCTAAGAGAGAAGATGTAATTTTCTTTTATATTCCAGAATATTGTATTGCGTATCACATATCAGAATATTGTATTATTACAACTCTAGTCCTACTATGACTTTAACTCATAATGGAATCATTAATTACTATTTTCCTGTAAATATTATCAACGGTTGTACGTAAACAGTGTCGCAATATAGCTGGTGAGGTTTAAGTAATTAACGTGAAATTACGTCTAGGTTAATTACCTTTAAATTATTACCTATCGTAAAAAAGACATCCTATACGACTAGTTTTATATATGGCATAAGTGGGAAAAAGAAATGGAGGTTCAATAAATTGAAATAGCTACGAACCGGACTGAAAATAATAATACAGATTGATTGCAGTGTAGAAGCGCACTTAAGCTGCGTTTTATTCCGAAAAACTCAGAACTGTAGGTTAAAAAGTAAAAACCCTGTCTAACTTCTAGTAGTTCTACGTTGACGAACTCGCGTTAAGAGATCTAAACCAAATAGGTACCTAATAGTTTGATCATAAAACAGTATCTTTGGATAAGTGAAATTACCCGTTTAATTGTTCATAAACTACTTTTTGATCCGGAAATGGGGGCATTAAAGTCACCTCCGATAAGTATTTATCTATTTAGGATACCATACACTTTTCGTACGTAAGTGCAAAGTTAAGTTACGGCTGGTCTAGTCGGCAGAACGGCGCCTGGCGAACCGGAGACCCCGGGTTCAAACCCCACACACACCACTGGGCCAGCGTCGTGGATTATAGCCTTAACTCCTTGCGAGAGAAGGCCCGAGTCCCAGCAGTGGGAATATTTAGTGGGCTGTTGATGATGATGATGACACTTTTCGTAGCCTACAGCTATTTTCATGTTTTTTTAGGAGTTGATAATAAATATTGGTCGAGATTTCTCACACGACACCATCTATTCTGAAACTAAGCTAAATTTGCACTATGGGACCTAAATGGCTGATATAATATACTTATGCAGTTATACATATGTACTAGACATAGAAACACCAAAGCAGAACAGAGATTTGTATTCATCTGACAAATATTTACACTGGGTGGGAATAGAACTATCGACCTACGGCTTCTCAGGCATGCTTATTCCCAAATAAGTCACTAGGCCAGCCAAAGAAGATTGCTCTCATATCTACAGTACAATTATATATATTGTACGGGGCTTAATCTCTATATATAAAAAACGTTACGTTGGTTTGTGAAACTCAAAAAGTCCTGCACCGATCGAGCTGAAATTTTAGAATGATAAATAATCCGCATCAAGGATTGTTTTTATCTAATTTTTGCATCATAATGTGCCACAGCGAAGCGTAGCAGGCTACAGCTAGTCACAATATATAAATAACTGTTAAATTGCTTCGGCTACAATAATTTATATCGTGATTAAGCCCCGTACAATATGAACATTAAATGTTCAAATCGAAAGTTTAAAAACAGAGTATAATAGCATGAGTCTGGTATGGTGTACAGGCCATTTATTGAAAGTGTATGTATATTAGTGATGTGATATGTCTATTATAGATAATTTTTATCTTAAACGCGACGATGAATTATGTTTTATATTATGGGGTATAAATATAATATGTACCTTTGTTTAATTCCGTGCGAAAAACCAAAGCAAACAAGTATAATTTATTTAACTCTGTCTCAGAACTAGATTGGCCCTGTAAATGGGCCGGTAATGATGTCGATTGCCCCAGCCCCTTAATTTAGGCCCTTCAAGATTGGATTAGAACCAATCATTATTAGAAATAAGATGGGGAGATTCTATTTATTTTGAGAAAGGCGAATACTGATGATAAAACATTAAGAGCATTGACTAACAATTATAGATAGTAAGTTTGTACTATAGGCAATACGATAGTACAAACTTACAATCTATAATTTTTAATTTAAAAACATAAATGATCATCATACTTATATTTTTTAAATGTGTCTTATATTTCACAAACACATAAACAGCACACTAAATGTTCCAACTGCCGGGGCTCGGGACCTTCAAGGAAAGAGTCAAGGCCATAATCCACCACGCTAGCCCAGTGGGGATTGTTGGATGAAAAACGACCTCGAAATATTCTATGTCGGTTTCCTCACGAAACTTTCCATCACATTTTTTTAAGTTAGCGGCAATACCCCACATGACTTCGAAAAACAGTGACTTGAATTTGAACCCAGGTGCTCTGTATCGCTCGCCGTAACCCGCCGCAATGGTAACCAACTAACGTATTTAACAGGTCTAACTAAAAATCTGCCTAAATATGTGTGACTAAATAGTGACTAAATTGCGTTTTGTACTGAACTATATTGCCATGGTAACCTATTGTAGGCGCACTCCACTCGAAATAGACTATCAAATTTTGAGGAAAATAATAATATAGTCAGACTTGACAAGTCTGTATTGTTTTTAAACTTTCGAGATTTAAACACATAATGGAAGCACAATACAGGACTTATAAATCACGATCATTAATTGACAAGTCTGACAAAAAAATGCAAGAAGTACGTAACTTTTTTTGATGAAAACATAAACAGACAAAATAAATTCATAATTAAAAACAACAACAATTGTTTAGAAAACTCACGTATAATTACTGTCACCCTCGTTGTTTCTTCAGTTACAGCTCAATAAACCCATTCTGAATGTTCTTCTCAAACAATATGAGCCTATAACCCGTGGAATCAAACAAGAAGACCCAGGTGGCGAAGTCGCATGCAATTAAGGCAAGCCATTACAGACCGTATCGTCTACTTTATTGCAGCATAAAGAAAAGCTAACGTAGTCTTCGCGAATCGCTTATATAGCGTGTGTGCTCTCAGACTTTAGGGAGAGTTACAGCCTCCACACCCATCCCACTTTATGCTCTTATTATTCTTGAAATTGCAAACTTTAGTAGCATCCGATTTGCAGGACAATGTTTCTAGAAAAAATAAGAGTGACCAGCGCAGTGTAATGATTTAACATCTTCGTGGTATACTACGGGAGATCACGCTGTTATGAGAAGGGAGGTTGCTGGCTATTAATCCCTTGACCTACCTACCTAAAATTGATCATTACTTTATAGTATTTACGCAACGGATTACAATCGTAATCGTACAACGTAAAATCGTGGGGCACTACTAATACAGCATATTTTACTCTAATCGATTTATTGCAAATATTACTACTGGTTCTCAATTCGGTTTAGTTAAATTTTTTATTTCAAAAATCTACGTATCTACCTTTAATGTTGGTGTCGTATACACTGACTGTAAGGCATGAAGGGAAATTAATAAGGCTATTTCGTACAGCGATTGAGCAGACAAATAGCGGACACTAACCCGGGCAAAGCTCCAAAGATATATACGGAGATATTGAAAGTTATCGATTCTTAAACCTGTTTAAGTATAAACTTCAATTTGTGCTTAAACTTTACAGAATGCAAGGAGGGCTAAGTTTTTGAATACCCCTTTTGTAGTTTGAAGTTAGTTTTTAGTTTGATTTAAGTGATCTAACTTTGATTTTGTTTTCGATTCTTCGTAATTATTCTGTCGTGGATCAACTGTTGCGAATAAAGTCTATTAGAAGTTGTACCTTCGTCTGATGAATAATAAAGAGATTTTCAACAAAGGCATGAAGGTTACGCAGACCGGAGGTTTTATCGCCTAACTAGAACTGTCTTATTTTTGATATTATTTTCTCTATTCTTTTCGTTTCAAATGATAGAGACAGCAATAGCAAAGCCATAGCTGATTCAGTTAGGCGGTTGAAGGGCGGGAGGTGTACCGCCTAACTGGAATGGTCTTGGCTTTAAGATTGGGCTCTCTTTCTTTTAACTTGGCAACATAGAGAGAAAAAAACCATAGCTATTACATTTATTTCATAGATAGATAGATAGATAGAAACACTTTATTGTTCACAACACAAAAACAAAAATGAATAAATAAAAAGATAAATTCTTAAATCAAGTGAAACAAATGGCGGCCTTATCGCTAAGAGCGATCTCTTCCAGGCAACCGGAGGATGGAGAGAAAGTTTTAAACAGCAAAAGACGGGGTCAGGCACAATGTGCCGTAAGGTATCAAGTACACATACATATTAATAAACATACATCTTAATACTTAAAATACTTATATTCGAAACTTCATATTAATATTTCATATTCGAAATTTAGTCTTAATAAGGCGGGTTTTTAGTACAGCCGCCTAACTAAATTGAATTTGGCATAATCATCCACTGTTGGACGTAGGTTTATCCTATAATACGGCACGTCCCCCGATCCTCGTGTTTACGTTTCTACCCACCACCAGCCTTTCGTAAATCGTCACTCCATCTAACCTCAGGGCTTGCTACACTACGTCTGTCGATTAGCGATCTCCACCTCTACAATAAGAAAACTAAAAAAAGCTTACTTCTAACTAGACACACATGCCTCACCTTCGTAAGGCAGATTTAAATGCTCTTTTTTATCACGCACTATAAAATAAAAAGAATATAAATCTCTCATTCCGTGTTCAGTAAAATCGAACACTTAGATTTGGCCATCAAACTCGCGGGCACTCAAAAATCCATTTAAAAAATACCCATTTTATACCTTTCTAAGAGAATTGGCTATTTTGCAGAAAGGGTGTGTTTTGGCGCTATTTGGATAGCTTTATCGCCTTTGAAAGGTTATGTTGCATTAGGAATACGATCTCAAAGTTACTGCTGTATTGTTATATCAGTTTACGTTACGTTGTAATCGTAGCCCCTATACTAGGTGTTCGGAAGGCAATGCCGCACCTCTACCTGTCGTTGCTGTATTCTTATTTACTTATAATTTGTTGTTTGGAAGATATCGTTATAAGTGATAAGACCCCCATTTATGGCACTATAAAATGAAGTAATTGTGCGTATTGTGAAATTGTATATTGCACCAGCAAAATTGCTGGTGTGCATAATTAAGTGTTTCTGTCTGTCTACCACATAAATTGCCTACAGAATTGTTATAGCTCTCTTTCTCTGTTTCAAAAACAATAGCAATGATTTAGTATCTGCCTTCGGCAAATTCCCGATTAAAAGTGCTTATCGGATTAGCAGCATTACCACGCTGTATGGCCAGGTAAACATTTTGGGTCTGAGCGGTGATGATATAGACAAGTTTTTTTAAACGTCCTGCCTGGAATGACGTAATACTAACAGGTCCATCTCCTAACTGAAATAATCCTACCTTTATATTGCCATTACTCTATTTTTGTTTGAAATCAAAGAGACGAGAATAGCAAAGTCACAACCTTTCTGGTTTGGCGGTCAAAGTACGGCAATTTGAAGACACTTCATAGATGTTTCGTTGTCAAAAAACTTATTATTATCACTTTCTATTCTATAAAGCAACGCCTTTGTTCTTGCTCCTATAAGACCTGTCAACAGTTTAGGTAGTATAGAAAGGTAATTATCCAATTCACATGTACAATCATTACAATGTGCCAATTGAAAAGCGAAAAATTGCAAGAAGACGTAGCTAGGGAATAGACATAAAATGAGATAAAAAGACGATTTGCCCATTGTTTCTGTCCGTTCGTAATACTTAAATACACATAATAATCAATATAGTTTACGAAAATCGAACCACAACCTTCACAATTACATAAAATAATACATTAAATTGAAATAGAATGTCCTTGCAAGTTTTTCCTTGTCTAAGTATATTTTATAAGTGGATCGAACTTAGCGCCAGACAAGTTATTTTTTTTTTGTTATATGTAATAAAAATATGACACAAAACCAGTAAGCCACGGTACCTGTTTCCAATTTTTATCTCTTTGATATCACATATGTTTTTGAAGTGAATACTTCTTTTGCGCGCCACAGACTTATACATAATTGAATTCTAGAAATCTTTGGGTAAACTCGGAACCATGGCTATTGGCCATTTAGACATGCGTCAGCATTTCCCATTGGTCATGACTAGGGCATGTGCCTCATGATAAGCAACTGTGTTCCGGTTTGAAGGGCAATGTTTCCAGAGAAATTACAGGGCTTAGAGATATAACATCTCATCTAGGTAATGATTTGGACTATTCATGTTCCAATAGCTGCGTGCCATTGTGCTGTTATGAGGCAGGTGTGTTGCTTACCATCAGGCGCATGTCCTGCTCGTGCCAATAACAGCGCAGTCATTGGAACATGATGAGTGCAAGTCATCATCTAGCACGATCACGCTCGTCGCTTAGAGGTGTAAGATGTTTTTTCTCTATGCCCTGTAATTTTCTGGAAGCACTGCTCTTCAAATTGGAACACAGTGGTACATATCTATATATAACTTTTTAAATTTTATTTCAACATTTCACTGTTGTTTGGTTTGGCGCAAAGCTTGAGTAAGTAAATGGTTAATGGCTGTTTTTTGCTTCTGCTACCGCAGAAGATCAAAAGTAGTCTTTTGATTTATGAATCAGTAGTAGCTACTCGTTTCCAACCGAGTTAAAGAAGAAGGAGTGACATCTGAGACATTTCATTTGTGCATGTTATGTTCACATCAGATCACTTCAGAATTTTGTCATATTATATAGATTTATTTGAAAAAACTTGTTTTCGACAGAGTTATAAAAATTCTATGTTGTTATTAGAATATATAGATTGATTTGGAATAATCTTTTTATTCGAAAACCCTGTTTCCAACTTCAACTTTTCTTATGGTTTCCGTAATTTCGCCAGTGTCTAGTGTTTCACCAATAGTTCACCATGGCTGTACTTTTATGTGTTCGTCACCTCAGAATTAAATCTATCGGAGTCAATTCAAAAAATAGACTATCGAATTGGTTGCAGAAAATCAGTACAGTTGTGTATGAAAACTAAAAGTCAGTTGTTAATATTTTCAGAGAACATTTACAATAGAAAATGATCTACGCTCGGATCTATTTAAGGATTTAGTGAATACGAACACCTTGTATTATTATTAGCTATAAAGTTATGTTATTGTGTTACGCCAGGGGTGTTATTCTAATTCAACTGCTTGAGGTTAGTTTTAATCGCTACTCATAACGGTTTACAATGCAATAATAATTTAACTCTGGTTGGAGGCGAGACGGGGATCAAAATACGAAATTAATGTTTAGCTAGGAAATCTTGTTTGCATTTACATTAATGCTTGGGCGTTTGTTTCATTGTTATTTGATTTTAAAATCCGGGCGACTGAGCTGGAATGGGGGCTTAACTGTAAATGCTTGGAGCTATTTCGTTGGTACCTAGTTTTATTTTAGTGTTATTGGATGACACCCTTAAAAGGAGTGTGTTAAGGTTCATAATGTATACTCGTACATAGTACATAACTCTGAGCTGTACGCAAACATTATTGGGCCAACTTTATTGCAATGGTTGCTACCAGGTCCTCAATGTATCGTCGGTAAGGGTCTTGTAGGTCAACATATACCTTCCTAACTACCCCATCAGGTGAGCTAATGGTGAGATGATGGTAGGCCATCAGGTGAGCTGGTAGCCAAACACGGACCTACGTGCGATAAAAAATGATGCTTTAAAGTTTGCGATTTTTAATCTTGATGGTAGTTTTAAAACAATGCCTAGGAATGGACGTATAAAAAAGTCGGACGTGGTCCCGCTAAAACAAAAACTGTCACTAGAGTCGGCCACATAATATGCACGCTCTGTCACATACAGGCTAACACGCACACATCAGTGGTTGGGTAAATCAATTTATTTACTCTACCGATACTTACTAAAAATATATTTAACAACCACAAAACAACTGACAACCAAAGTTGTACCTTATGGATTTTGAAGACACATAGGAATATTTTGTGAGTGTAATATGTATGTGCGATTCAGAATTAATAAGTTAGTAAAAACACGAAACGGATTAAGTAACACAAAGTGCCTGCGTAATATCAGCTAGCAACGTGCACGTTCTCGGATGATCTCATCTCGAAGGGGATAGATGACGTCATCTACATTCACCCTACGCACAACTTGGGCAATAGTTACTGCGTACAAGGACTTTGGGGTAGCGAAATGAGTCACCGGGTCAATTCAAGGAGCCTTTTACATTTCAGTAGTAAAATAGGGTCAAGAAAATTGTTTGATTAGGTGAGTGAAGTAGTAAATTTGAAGTTTTAAATAAATTTTGTTCATAAACAATTCGTACAACTTAACTTTGAATTTGACTTGGATTTTAAGTACTCCTTAAGCAGCCCACGTCTGATTCCACGATTTCCACGGCTGGGACGCGGGGCCTTCTCTCTCAAGCAGAGAGACAACGCCACAGCTGGCATTGCTATAAGGAAGCTGTAGGCGTAAGACACCTAAGTAGGAAGGAAGTTACAAGGGTTCGGTATTTAGTAGACGCCACTTGCGGTCAACGGTCAACTGTCAAAAGTTCCCTTAAAAAAAGTTAGTTACATAGCACAGTCTGCGCCACCACTCTTGCTATCTGACAAACATCTTGAGCTTACCAATATTAGGATTTGCGCATTAATGAGGCATACGACAGTAACGCTATTTCACAAAGAATTTGGCGAAATTTACAACTAAATGGACTTGCAGTCGGTAAAGTATCCCAACTTTTTTTGTGCTCATTGAATAAATAAACAATCATCAAACAGAAAATACATTGAAAACAACTACGAAATAATACCTATTTAGAAAATCGTATTTTTGACGTTCATTGTGGAATATTTTCCATAGTAATTTAATGGACCATAAAGTTTTCCATTTCAAAAAATATCTAAAAATACCTAAATATACTTTTTGAAGTGTGTTATTTATTTTTAACGAAAATAATTGGTTTTCAATTAACCGCTAGGTACCTATATATTATGTGATCAACGATAGAGGGTGCTCACCTAGGAGGTACTCGTACCAATTTTCACAATTTTCACGTTTTATATCCTTAGATGTACGCAAGTGTGGTACCTAAGCAGTGATATAGAATAGATAACAGTGATTTGTTCCTGTTTCAAATAGTAGCGTGACACCGTGCTATAATGGCCATGGGTGCTTGTCATTACTCTATTTCGTAAAAAACAAGAAATAGCCACAACCTCTATCAATATAGTTCTCTTCACAAATCACTTCAATGGATCCTACATCGAGTTTTTCAAATAAATAGAGAACTAACAATAGTTTTACGCAAAAGCCTTAATCAAGCAGATTAAAGCCCCTTTTAGAGATTCTAGATACACAAACATAAAAGGTTTTTTCTCTAGGAGTATCAAATTCAATAGGTTTGCTTGGGTAGTTACTTAAAATAATCCCATTGAATTCTATTGTTGGAGAAGTATCATAAATGCTTAAATAAATTTTATTTATCTCTGCAAAACAAAATTCTTGGAAAATATGTTTTAACGTATCATTCTCGAAGTCGAATATTAAATTAGTTTTAGCTTATTTTACTGGCATCTTCCCACGACTTCGCCTGCGCAGAATTTAGAAAAAAAGCTGTTCTTTTAGGAACTGAACATTATTCGGGATATATATCAATAAGTATCAAATTTCTGACTAATCCGTGTTACCTTCTTACAACGTGATTAAGCAATAAACAAATATCAAAACTCTTGCATTTATAATATTCATAGTAGCATCCTACGGTTCCAATCATGTGCATAGTTCCCGATCCCTTTATTTTACCGGGATACAAGAACAAAATAAAACAATTTGAATAGCCCCTGACTACCTCGGATTTGTTACTTGTACAACATTCTACTAGTCAAGCCCTTTCATTCGATACCCATATTAAGGGAGTTGTGAAAAATGAAATGTATTTCACCATTTTGTGGTAATACAAGATGGCCATCTTGTATTTGAAATTTTTCATAGTGCAAAGTATTCCACTAGTCAAGCCCTTTCGTTTGATACCCATATTGAAGTAGTAGTGAAATACATAATATAACTCGCCATTTTGTGGTAGCGGCCATCTTCGATTTGATTTTTTATAGTGTATAGTATTTTACTAGTCAAGCCCTTTCATTTGATACCTATATAGGTTGTTATGTTTATGTTATGGTAGGTTGTTAAGAAATATTTTGTCCGCCATTTTGTGGAGGCGGCCATCGCAAACATCGCTAAGAATATCCGCACGGATATTAATGCCTTCAATTAAAAAACCACATTGAAATCGGCCCATCCGTTTGAGCTCTCCAGTGCCTCAGACAGACAGACAGACAGACAGATATCGACGTCAAACTTGTAACACCAAGGGGTGTTATAGTTTTTGGTCTGGGGTTAAAAGTAGACTAATAGTTTATCCAGAGTCCAAACTACAATCTATATGTATAATTATCTATGTACAAATGTCATCCAGTTCCCGTCAGTTTTTTTGCATGAATGAGTAACAATGGTCTATAAATACATACAACTATAACATGTACAGGGTTTCTGGTATCTATGACATGTGCTCTATATTTAAACAAACAACTTTTGTTCTAGAGCTTCTGTTAAAAATTCGATGTATATCCCAAAAAAACTGTTTGTTGTCCTCTTTAGCACGGATAAGTGACTGTTTAAAGTTTATTCGCTTCAGCTCATCATTCATCGAGCGTTAAAGAGCACGTGCGCTCTTGTTACGAATACGGTATTTGACAATGTTGAAAATATAGCATAAATTATGATAATCTTATCAGATAACACATTAAATGAACATATTTCACTCTATTTTGGAAGATATCGTGAGTATTTTTTTGTGATATACGCCAATGAAAGTTTCAAATATACTGATTTTTCATCTTCGACGTAAACGCACTGTTAAGGATGGCAACGCTGGTGACGTCACACGTCAGTAAATATGCCATCTACAGTAAACGGTTGCTTTAAGAACAGTGATTTATTTACTGGCGTGTGACGTCACGCGCGTCACATGACCAGACACGGCGTTTTTGGCAAGCTTTTTGAACTTCATACTTTAAACATTTATTTTTAATGTTAAAACAGTGGATCTTGCTGAAATATTAATGTGGTATGTATATTATGTAATCAAAAATCATTTAAACGGTTTTACAAATATAGTCAAATACCGTATTGTTACGAAGAGTTGAGTGCTTTTAGACTGAGCAAATATTATGTATAGGAAAAAAATACGAATTTTTATAAACTGTAGAAAAAAAAATGACATATTTAATGTAGGTACTTAATATCCCATTAAAACGATGCAGGCTGATTAACCAATAACCCTGTATAATATTAGTGGGTGCATTCGAACGAGTCAACTATAAGTACTAATTTGTTTAGTTAAGTAAATAGTGTTTCCTTGTAATTTAAGAATTAAGTAAAGGCTGCTCTCTACGGATCGGGAGAACGGGAACCGCCAGTCCTTGGTTCAAATCCCGCTGGGTTTTCGTCATGTGCGTCATGTGCGTAAAGCCGCTAACTTATAAATGGTGAAGGGAAACCTCGTGAGGAAACCGATATGTTGTAATCTTTCGAGGGCAGGTGTTAATCCGCCAACCCACACTGAACCAGCGTGGTGGATTACGGCCTTATCTCTTTCCTTGCAAGAGAAAGCCCCGAATCCCAGCCGTGGAAACAATTAATGGGCTGCTTAACTAGATATATTTGAATAAAGGATCTGCCTAAACGTTCGAATAGAATACATATAATAATAACTAGTGTCTAAGTGGTTACTAGGTAAGTAGTAGATAAGGTCCTAGACAGTTTATAAAACGCGGCGTAATAGCAGAATCCTTCTATTAGATGGAATCCACAGTCAATATTGGTTTTCATATTCGCAGACCAGATCTAATTCCGCAGAGTTCCGCTATTTAATTCTCTAGCCCCTTATTCGAAATGGTGAGCAAAGTTGGCTCCGCAGACAATTTTATAAATAAGTACCTTACAAGGCACCTTTGCTATTTGTTAGTCTGTGTTTACTTGATTTCAAAGCGGTTTTCTTTAGTTTGTAGTTTTAAATTTGAGTATCATTGGACCTTTTCAGACAAACTTGCATAACTCTAATCGATGATTTTGAAATGTTTATTTAAATTAGACTTAGGTATACGTGAAATTTAGAAAAGGGTGTGCCTAGGTCTTCGCGTGAAATGTACTCCTTAACTCTGTTTTTTTTTTTGGTTTAGAAGTACCTAAGTACCTACCATATGTATTATTCCAGACTGTAATCATAGTTTAAATTTTCAGACTTATCTGTTCATTTCTTACAACGTGATTGAGCAACAAACACACAAGTACTAGAAGGCACTGCATTTTATGGTTTTGTATAAAGTTACGGCTGGTCTAGTGGGGACAACGGCGACTACTGATCCGGACCCGGTAAAGGAAAACGTCGTGAGAAAAACGACATGTACCAACAATGTTTCGAGGTCATGTGTCATCCACAAACCCGCGCTGGGCCACCGTGGCGGATTATGGCCTAGAGTCTCTCCTTGCGAGAGATACTCGAGCCCCATACAGTGGGAACAAATAGTGGGATGTTTATGTTACATTGACCAAAAAAAAATGGGAGTACAACCTGCTGAGTACAACAAATGTGGCTGTGAAAGAGGTACAGACTCGAAATCAGCATAGACAGAGCTTATTCACTTCATATAAAAATAGGGATTGCGTTTGTGCCTCGAGCACTCATTCTTGCCGCTGCGTCGGGCGGTGGGTCAATTTTTTACTTCAAATTTGGTCGAGGACAGCGATAGCTGTGGCTAAGAACTCATGGAGTGATTTTCTGCCGCGCCCGCCGCAGTTGCGGCCAGCACGGGGAGATCATAGCCCACGTTCGTGGCGGGAAGATGGGTGAGCTCCGACCGCAGCCACGGTCGGGCAGCCGCGCGAGCCGCGGCGCGGGGTTTAAACGCGTCGTGAGTTGTGCTTTCAATCTTTACAGATACATATATCTGCATTCTCCAGAAGCTGCGGGCCCGCAACCGCGGCGGGCGCAGCTTATAATCGCTCCATGAGTTCTTAGCCTAACACAGATGTCATACTCGTGAACGGGTGCTGCTTGTGAGAACTTGACAGTTCATGGCTCCCATGATACTTATATATAAATTAGAACCTAAAGTCTATGACTGAAAAAGTTTAACGCCGCTCAAAAAAAATGTAAATTCAGATAAAGATCACGGAAGCTAGTCTGTTGTGGCAAAAGTCTAAAAAGAAAAATAAAAAGTTTACAACATTGCAGTTTCCGTTGTAACCTCCTTTTCGCATTTCACATCAAGGATAAAAATACCTGCTCCTTACTACTCGGCTCTGCGCATATTACGAAAGGATTTTCTCAAGCCTGCCTCATATGCAAATATTGGCGGTGACTGATCTCATCGTGGTTATGAAAGAAATGTTCAAACGAGGAGATTTTCGAGGATTTAACTTTGCTGTTGTAGACAGGACAAGTCTAGACATAACATGGCAAAGATTTAATAGAATAGCTTGTTGTCACAACCATTTTCAATTCAGTATATTATATAATATATAATTCGGCAAAAATCTTATAATTGGCTTTTTGTTGGCCTAGTGGCTCAAACGTCCATTTAAACCTGTCGCCACTTAGCATATCTGAATATTTTTTCAAGTGTAGTGTACGAATTTGTCATGTCCAATGGCATTGATAGTTGAAAGAAGTCGTTGTTAGAAAATCGCTGTGGCCCAAACACGACTTTTTTCAAGAATATGTTTCAAAAGGTACGTTACGTAACTATTCTGCCAATATTTTGAATTACAACTTTAAACAAGTAACGTTGTATATGTATAATATCACTCTAACTTTGAAAAATTCTAAATTGTGTAAAACAGCACTTTTCTTGATTGTGTCTCTGGTCTCTATCTTGGTGTCATCAAATCGCTCCATTAGACCCCATCGACGCTTAACATCCGTCTAGATGGCGTGACGGTCAAATTTAAACCTACAATAGTTTAGAAAAAGCTTTACTTATAGAAAATATTTAAAACATTATCAGTTACTTTTTTGAAATTACATTCTTTGCAAGTTATTATTAGTTGTTCTGTAGAAGATAGAAGGTTCATTGAGCATTTAAATATGTAATTGAATTTATTACTCAAACATCACTTTAGTTAGAACCAAATATTGAAGATACATTTCCAAAGCTTGTCCAGTTTGTTTATTCTCAGTAAATTATACAAAATTAAAATGTTGTTTCTACAATGCACTTTGATCTTAATTCAATAATATCGATGCTTGGAAATGCTTTCGCGATGTCTAGACTTTAATTGACATAATACACTCTATTCACATCTTGATATTTTATTTTAAGACAAGCTCTATATTGATTGAGCGCAGATCAGAATAACATTGTAACTTTATAGGTATCTTTAAAAGTTGCACGGCGAAGTCAAACTTTTCGTAATTTCACTGAGTGGGCGAGTATTCAGTCAGTTCGCAAGATAATAAGGATCGACTTCGTTGTTAGCGTTCAGGACTTTTTGATTAATTCATTTTAAATTACGTATATCTGGATGTCTACTAGAAGAAACTCCTAGTAAATTTGTGGTCTTATGAGAAATAATGTTTTGAACAATTGATATTAATATACGACTTACAAGTTTTATTCTATTATTTGTATTACTTAATTTATTTGTAGTAACTACCACATATTTATTCATTCTAACTAACAATTACCTACTTCTATTAGATTGTTTAGGTTTTGATACATATTCGTTGTTGCAACTTTTTTTTAAATATTACTTCAGATAATATATATCAGAGAAAACTGTTTCGTATATGTTTCCACTAATCATTGTGATTCTTCAATATTGTTTATTTTCCGTCCTATGACGCCTCGTATTATTAATTTAAATGTTATTATAGAGAAATAGATATATTTAACTTACTCTAAAAAAATATTTTGTTCGTACCAACCTTGTTTTAATGTGCCTAACATTGTTTTAGATACCAAGCCTTAGCGTTTTGTACCTCCTCCATTACGTTGTAAAACTGAACATATAATGTGAAATTTGGAACTAAAATATTTTATCTTTTTTTTTTTTTTTTTCATTTAAATTAGCCACTCCACAGACACCGGGGTCCGTGATCTTTGTCATTACAATTATCGTTTTTTACACATATCTTGTAAAAGGAGAAGAAGAGGAAAATAGGACGGAGTTGGGTACATTTAAATCTTATTCTAGTGCTCGTCTGTAGAGCCGATCACTACCGGTTGGGATTCCGCTAGTAATCGACTCGACATCGAGTGTTTGCCTTGCCATTTGCCTAAGCTGCCTCCTCCCGGCCCAGAGCCTCCACAACGGCCGCATTTCTGTCCCTAAAATATTTTATCTAATTCACTTAATTAGTCTGAAATATTACATAAGCTACTTTCTAAAAATGTAGAGTTCCTAAGGACGTTTTTCTTAATTCTACACTTATGAAGACAAATGCTAGTTTATTCTAAATTTATTTTTTTGGAGCAGTTTAAAAATTGTATCAGTAACTTACAATCAATCACAAAAAGGTTTACAAAGACAAAGAAAAGCATAAGTAAAAATCGAGACTAGGTGTACTAGACTAGCAAAGTATCATGTGATCAAATCCTGATACACCTGTTACTTAGAAAACAAAAGTTTAGTCTTTCGAACTACCCAATAGCCACTGAAAGCTCACTCGAAGATAGTTGACACAACTTTTCTCCTAACACGTCCTGTAAACTTCGTAACTAGAGATTTCCACGTCCACTCTAACTGACAAACGTTTGGTACTCAGCTCAACTTGTTAGACAAGTAAAAAGAAAGTGAGGACCAGTGCTTGAGAACGCAGAACGCGAGGATATTTTCTACCTAAAATCTACTAAAATATAAAGCTTGAATATTACAGACAACTTCGTCGCTTGATATCAATTGAGTTGACTGTCAAGTGCAACCTTGTCATTGTTAAAAAAAGCCAATCCTAAAAAATATAGATATATATAAATAGGACGCCAAAATCTAATTTTTGCGCTAATTATGTGAAGACTAGCAGCGGCCCGCGGTTTTTCCCGCGTAGTTCCCAATCCTGTAATTTTCCCGAGATGAAAAATAGCCATATTGTCATAAATAATAGTCCACACTATTATTTAATTATGCACAATATTTCATCCAGATTCCCATAGTAGTTTTTTTCGGTAAAACAGTAACAAATATCCATCCCAAACTTTCAAATCTTAAAAAAAAATTGAGCAATTACGTTCCGAATTTAATACGTACATCATACACAAACAATTCGACAAATTATAGACTGAAGTTCTTAAAAAACCTTGAAGTTCACGTACTGTTATTAAGGAACTGAAATCCATTTAAGGGTTGTTTGAAAATAAATCAGAGGCGACGGCGGCCGAGGTCGTTCGACGAACTCTCGAGTTTGGGAACAATTGGTGTGGGGATGTAAATTAAATCGAGTGCCTCTGTCGCAGACGGCTTGGAAAACCTAGGCAAAGTCTGCGACACTGCTCAAGACCTGTGGCGGAAATATTGAACTACATTGCATTGGTATAACAGGACTAACATGCTATAGAGGCACTGCCCGGCAATGGTAAGGGTCATTTTACAGATATGCTTGACTTCTACATTGGTTTTCAAAATTCAAGTAGACTGCGTTTAATAGTATGCACCACGATTCTTTTGTGCAATTGCTTCATCATATACCTAATACATTGGTATATATTGGTATCTGCCTACGACATCGTCTTTGTAGTATTTAGGAAAGGACAGTTCCACCACGCAACTTGCGTGGCCGCATCGTTGTTACATTGGAGGCGGAGCTGGAGGCTAACGCGCACGTTTCGCTCCGCTGCTCCGCCGCCTCTCCAACGCTACACCGCTACATTCCGACCGGACCGTCGAGTCGGTGACGGAACTCATAAGATTTTTCCTTACAAAAAAGAGAACCGGTTAAAGAAGTTCTCACTTAAACAATGTCATCCAAAAAAAGTTTATAATTGTACAATATAGATACAAAGTTTAGATACACTAGCAGCACCCTCCAGTTTCACTAACGTAGTTCCCCATCCCGTTACTTCACCGGTATAAAAAATAGCTTAAGTCTTATTCCAGATCAATATCTATCGATGTATCAAATTTCATCCAAATCCCTTTAGCAGTTTCCGCGTGAAAGAGTAACAAACATATCCATACATTCTTAGAAACTTCACGTAGGATTAACGAGGGAAGCAGCTGAATGTCACAAATGTCAAGCAACATTGTTAACACCCAGCACGATTCTAATCAGTTTATTTCGGAAGTTGAGCTGAAATAGCCAATAGGGAAGTACGCTGCTAAGAACTCATGGAGGAATTTTCACTCAACCACGCAACCGCGACGGTCGCGGTTTTATTTCAAACTCAGGAGACCACTTATTTTCGCGGTTCCGCAGCCGCCGCACCGCGCGGGAGCCGCGGGCGTAAAACGCGTCGTGAGTTGTGTTTTGTTTTTTAGCCCCCGAACAAAAAAAGGATGTTATAAGTTTGACGTTGATGTCTGTCTGTCTATTTGACTATCTATATGTCCATCTGTATGTGTGTGTGTTGGGTGTCTGTCTGTAGCACCGTAGAGCTAGAGAGAAAGTTTAAAAACTACTTATATAATAGTTCTATTATATTGGTGGTTTTAGGATCTTCCGAGTACCAAGACTGATTGATAGGACTCTTTGCAGATTCTGCCAGGGGAAATACCACACGTTCACCAGTTGTTATACCGACAAGCAGTAATATGCCATTGTGCAAACATTATGGTGTTCCAGTTTGAAGGACAATGTTCCAGAAAAATTAGAAGGAAATAGAAAAAACATCTTATATCTCTGGGTAATGAGCGCAATACAGTCCTAGATAATGATCTAACTCCGGAACTTTTTATGTCTTTGTCGATTAATATTAATAACTTGATTAAACCAAAATACGAAACGAACGATTTATATGTTTGTATTCTTTGATTAACCAATGTTTGTTGACAATAAATAAATGATTTGATGTTTCCATAATCTTGCTGACAGACTAATTAGAATTGATAGTGATGGTCCAGTTATCCCACTGAATAAATAATATGAATAAAATGAATAGAATGAGGCCTGTTCGTTCTTCCACTGTAATATTTGAACCATCTTAGCCGAGATCTACAAATAGGGTTTTAAATAAACATTCCGGGCTGCTGAATGTCACAGAGCTCTAGCAACATTGCCACGACTCGCGTCTGTCCACGATCTTGATTCATGTACACGCTGCATCGGATTTTCCTCCAATCTCAAATTACTGATGATTCAGATAAAACTGCCTTTTTGTTAGCTTTTGTTACGTAGTCATGATTTGTGAGTACTGTCGAGAGTCTGTCTAAAATGTTGTATTCATTTTTTTTACTTCATAAACAAATAGAATTTATGTGATGAAGGATTACGCAGAGTAGTAAGCGGAATATAACGTCTTGTTAGTCATCACTAGGACTGTAGCACTAGAATATTTCATGTCTGTTATAGTTTCGTTTGCTTTAACGATAACGTTACTGCGTGCACTGTGCACAATAAATAGTTTCTGTTTGTCAGTCACTCTGTACAACTGAACAGTTTTTTAATGTACGCAGAGCCTTTATAAACAAAACTAAATTCCTATGAGAATTGCGCTGTACTACTAATCTAACAACCTTCTTATGTACACAAACAAGAACAAAATTAAAAATGTTGATAAACCCGCGACTACCTCGGATTTGTTATCTGTATTACATTCTACTAGTCAAGCCCTTTCATTTGATACCCATATTAAGAGAGATTTGGAAAAAGAAATGTATTTCGCCATTTTGTGGAGACGGCCATCTTGAAACGATATTAACCAAATATAGCTAAGAACATCCGCATAGATATTAACCTTCAAATAAAAAAAAACAGCATCGAAATCGGCTTTTTCGTTTGAGTTCTAGGGTGCCACAGACAGACAGACATCGACGTCAAACTTATAACACCACTTTTCTGATCGGGAGTTAAAAAGTAGTTAGTAGTTACTAGCCCCGGTTTCTATGTTTAGCAGGCTTGACTGTCTTATCTTTAGTCCTTTATTGGTCTATGGTTTAGTACATTAATTTGCTTAGTATAGGTATACCTAGTGTTATTGGCGTGGATAACAAATTGTTTGTGTTCTTCTGTCACTATAGACAGCTTATTGTCTATAGTGACAGATAGATCCATAGATAAAAAGAAACAAATGGATGTTTCTCACGGCTTTTCTTAGTTTACATATGTAATGCCCAAATCTCAGACAAATTATAGTACGCTCTAGGGTCCAAATGGTTCAGCGTTTTCGCCTTATAGAAAGCAATGATGGGGATATAATATATAGCCCAAAGTTGCCCATGAGAAACCTATTCACTCAAATTTAAAAAAGAATTAGATCGTAATATTCAGAAAACACCGAGACTGGGAGCGTATTCCATTCCTATATGGTACGCACGAGAAAATATTTTTGTAAACACTTAGTGCGAATCGTATAATACCTGCCTCGATGTATTATAAAGGAAGTTAGATGTCGGGTCCAGCTCGAACACCTCTCGTGCACACTCCCCATCTCCCCGAAATGACGATAGTAATTCATATATAAGTATGGGCAAAGTGAATGAACTGGCAACTCGCCTTCTCGATCGGTTTACAAAATTACCCTATGTTGCATCTCGATGGGTATTTGAGCCGTTTAGACTTTTTTTATAATAAGTTTCGTTGTACCGCCATTTCGTCAACGCTCATTCAACGATGGTGCGCGTTTACCTAGAAAAATCAATTTCGCTCTCGATTTGACAGTCACAAATATTTCAAATATCCATAATAGCTCACCAGTGCGTCGACATAATAATATAGTACCTGGTTGACCGAGCTTTGCTCGGTTTTTTTAAATGATATTTAGGCAGGTATGAATTACTTAGACCTACTTAGATACGAATTAAATGTGTTTATAAAAAACTCTAAGTATAAGATTTTCTTAGAAGAAAAAAAACCCCGAGTGTAACCATCAGGATTCGAACCGGGACCTGTTGACTCCGAGGGCGAGCATATTCCGTCTGAGTTATTTAGACTGAAAGAACAGTGGCGAACTACCTAGCTAGATCGATTTATCGTCCCTGAAACCTCCTGTATACATAATTTCATAAAAATCGTTCGAGCGTTTCCGAGATTCAGATTCTATAAATATATACCTATATATATATATACCTACAAGAATTGGTCGTTTAAAGGTATAAGATTTAGATATCTACGCAGGCTATCAAAATTAAAAAAAAATCATGAAAAATGTTTCATCAATTAAATTCATAGCCACTTTATCATCGTTCCCACAAAATACAACATTAGAGAGATAATAAAGTTTAAAATCAAGTCCTATATTGTTACAGATAGCTTATAAACAAGATTTGTTACCCAGACGCACTTCAACTCGAAGCTTAAACTTAAGCCCATTAAACGTCTCTCAGGTTTTTGACTTAAACTTAAACCCATTATAAAATGCGAGTTAACGCCCACTTTGATAATAAACAGACCACAAAGAACCTCAGAACTTTCAGACAACTGTATTTTAACGACCGCCCTCGACTTCGAACTAATTTGTCGAAGATTGTACGCATACCTCCGCTAGCAGTACGACTGCGTAGCTAGGAGTAAATATAGAGGTAATAGGACACGCGAGGAGAGACATTCGCGCTATATACGTAACGCTGACAAGCTGGATAGTATACCTCACTCTCTCGCGAGATCGGAAAAACTGACTCACGTTATGGGACCGGAAGTTTATAGCACTCTTCCTAAAATAGTTAAATCAGCACCGAGTTCGGGTAGCTTCAAAAAAACGATTAAAAAGCTGGCTTATCGATCAAACTTTTTATAGTTACAGCGAGTTTTTATATAGTGATGGCAAACTCACAATAAAATTGTAAAAAATTGACAATGTTCATTACAATTGTAATAAGTACATATATATTAATTTTTGACACTTATTTGTACGATACCTATTATCGTATAATATAAAGTTCAATTTAAACTTTAAAAATGTATACTCTTTGTTTGCTCTTATTTTGTTTTTTTTATAAAATTGACGTGTAAATTGTACATTTATCAATAAAGAAAATTTGACTTTGACTTTAATATACTCGTATGTAGCCTTCTAGACTTGAACCGCAAAAGTCAATATACAAAGGTCGCGAACGCTCGAGGTACGCACAAATACACATGTTGACTAGCCTCGTGGCTTAGTGGGTAGTAACTCAGCCTGCGAAGCCGAGGGTCGTGGGTTCGATTCCTACCCAGTGCCAACATTTGTGTGATGAATTCAAATATTTGTACTGCTTCTGGGTATTTCTATGCATAATAAGTATGTATTTACATAAGTACTATATGTGATATTTTTCCACCACATTACAAGCTTTGCTTAGTTTGGGGTCAGATGGTGCTGTGTTTGAATTGTCCACCAATATTTATATTTTTATTGTTAACGGATACGGTATCACGGAACGGTTGGGAACAGTGCGTACTATTTATTTCAGTCATTCGTCTTGTATTTATTTATTTGTACAAAAAGAGTTTCTGATTACTCTCGCTTTAAAATATAATAATCGCGTTTTTCATCAGTATCGAAGATGTCACAAGACATTTTCTGTTACACTTTTGCAATATAGCAATCACATTAAACTCGTCTTTTTCTTCCCTTACTTAGTTTTAGTAGCCCATTCCTACTAAAATTTTATAGTCTGTGATAGTACATACGCTGCTTTTTTTATCGCGAAAAATAATGGGATTGAGAATTACATAAGTAAACCCACGGGACACTGTCACTATAGTTTTTTCTCATAAGTTTGCACGTATCAGACAAACCCTTGACTATGAACCGTAGAGAGTAGTTGTAAAAGAGGTACAACATGAGCTAGATTTATGTTTAACAATAGAATATACTGCCGCCTAGAATATAATACTCTATATCATCATGAAAAGAAAAAAGAAATTTTGAACATATGACGCTACCAAGTGATAATTGTATCCTACGGTCTGAATAAATGAATTGAATTGAATTCAAATATACCTAAATCCAATTGAGCTTTGGAGCTATACGTGTCCGTCTTACGTGTTTCCACGGAGGCTCTATAAGCCTTCATGAATGCATCGTCGAATAGTTTCAGGTGGCGGTCAATTGCATATCTTTTAATAATTTATAAATTGTTTTTGATACATTGGGCAATGTATTTGCCATTTCAGCCATTTGGTCATCAATTGGCCAAAGCAATGCCAGACAAAGCTGCTTGTCTGGCATCAACCGACTCTGTACTCAAAACTAGAAGATTGTTGAGATGAAACACAGTTTTTACTCTCGATACAATATGAACAATGTATCCAGAGAAATTACATGGCGGAGATGTGCCTAAATCATGTTTTACCTCCGGGTGACGGTGCACAGTGATTTGGACTCTTCATGTTAAAATAGCTGTGTACCACTGTGATGTTAACGTGTTACATACCATCAGGCGCCTATGTTTCTCGACCCTTATTGAGTGCTATCTACATTTGTTTTAATAGATAACGATTTAAAATTGATATTAGGTTGTAATATGAAATTTACAACAGAGCTAATTTAAGAAATGGAATTTATAATCATTGCCAGTTCATATTTCTTCAAATACGAATTAATAATTATGAATTTCATTTCTTAAATTAGCGCTGTTGTAAATTTCATACAGTCTAAACTAAATTTTAAATCGTTAATTAATCATTTTAAATCAAAACTCGTCAACTTTGTAGTCGCATCAGTTGAAGAGGAGTATTTTTGAAAACCAAGACCGAAATTGGAAACAAAGAATTAGTTCACAGTTCAACTTCCACTCACAACACACAACAGACCATAAACTAAGACACGTCTAATAATTCTCCTTCATTTTTCTAAGAAAATTTGTTGGAATGGAATCTAGTAAATATTTGTAAAGTTCCTCAACGTTTTACGATTTCAAAAATATTTTTGTTCATTTATTATTTTGCATACATTTTGGGCATTTTGCATTGAGTCTATACCAAAATCTAGACTAACCATTTGAATAAAGCAAAAAAGTCCTTGGGTACATATCTGTCATCGTAAAATTGTATACACCATCTATCCTTATATTATATAGCTGAAGAGTTTATTTGTTGGAACTAGATTCTGTAACTACTGGACCGTTTTTTTTTCTGTAACAACATGTACGTGATCCCTGAGCGTTATAGGCTATATGGGCGAACCCGGAGCGTACCTCTAGTCAGATTATAAAACGAGTATTTTAACAAGACATTAGATTAAAATTTACGGTAAGATTACAATCTCACGCGTTACATTACGAGTATAATATGGCAGTGATCACAATTTTATGATGTTCACACATTAGGTTGACATGACAGTATAAGGGAACGTCTAAACCTAAGCGAAGATAGGGATAATAAGACAGTAACAGAGTGGAAAATGAGGTGAAGCAGGTGGAATGCTAGTTGTCCAGCAGCAAGATGGGGCGATCGCAACGATCGCCCCATCTTGCTGCTATCGCGGTTCAAACTAGCGTGTAAATGGTTCTTGACTTTGATTGCTCTCTCATTATTTTCTTGGTGATGATGATGATGATGAATGTTTCTCCTTTGTTGTGGCTTTTAGCAAGGAGTTTTCCTACCTTGTTATCTAAAAAGTAATCACAAATTATGCGTCATCTGCTAAGTGTTTCTTACTCAGGTACCGATAAGATGCACACAAACCACACAACGGAAACATAGGTATTTCTTTACCTAACTTTAACAGACTAGTTGTCCCGTGTATCTAGTTTATGTTTTTAGGGTACCGTTAAAAAAACTTAAACCTATTACTATGACTTGTCTTGTTAGTGTCTTCCTGTCATAATAATATACTATTATGAGCTATTTTGGGGTGTAAGTATATTTCAAAATAAATAACTTTGTTAATAAGAACTTTCCAGAATATTATTACTGTAGATTTAGCAACAAGTAGTAGAAGTACATAGAAGAAATACAAACAATTTGGCAATTTTTACCAAGTCAAAGTAAGAGTCAAGCTTACAATAAAAAATTCTAACTAAGTAGATATAACGAGTTTTTATGTGTATTTCTGCTGTTCGGAACCTTTTGAATGAAAATCCAACAGGCATCTTGACCCGATTACTGTGTTTTCCTCTTGGACTGCAATTCTATTGTTTGATGACGTATCCTAGATTTTCCTGTTATATCGTATAAGTACTAAATTATTCATTGCAACAAACAATCTCTAGGACCTAGGAATTCCACTGAGAGTGCCTTTGAACTGACATCATGATGGGTCAAGAAATTCTAGTGAGTGTAAATAGCATTTTATTAGCCTAAGTAATTGTCCTTCTTTTTCTAATTGAAAAATTGTCGCTATAAGAAACACTTTGGTTCTCCCTATAATATTCACCTTTATTCATAGTCATTATACAATTCATTTTATATTGCAATTTACATTTCAATGATCGAGTCAGCTAATTCTCAAACGATTCCAATTTAACTTCAGTCGAAATGCTATCGGGTTGCATTTGGAAGTCAAAACATCTACTCAAATTATCTGATTCATCAAATCTTAAGTCAAATACTCAGTACATTAGCGTAATGTTTTTACGATTCCCAAAGCAAATAGTTAGTATTTAATGGAAATCCCGCATACCTTTTTATTTGTGATGTCACAGCATCACAGTATTGAATTCAGTGTGATGTTTAGAGGACGCAAGCGTTATAATGAAATCAATGGTAGTGTTCCATACGAATACATGTAGTGACATGACGTATTTTTCGTTAGATTAATCGAAAATTTTGTCCAATTCTGCCCTTTTTGCGGGATCCTCCTGGCGAATCACTTTTGTCTTGTCAGCATTTCTACCGTCACGTAATAAGAAAAGTTGCCTTTTGTGTACCTACCGCTTTAAAATCATTAACTTTCAGAGATAATAACATTATAAAGATCTTTGATTAAAAAATAAGGGTGTGAAAAGACTGAGTGATGAAATGTTAAATAATAGATTAAAATGAAAGAGAAAACATATCCGGCTGATTCAGCCTAGTGCGAGAAGAGTAAGAATTAGTTAGAACTATACAGTGCTGGATTCTGTTAGTTTCCTTGTTGAAATTTTTAAAATTGTGGAAAAAGTTTTTACAGCGAAACTTAGTACATAATAAAATAGCAGCTACTCAAATAACCTGTTGCCTACACAACTATTTATAGCCACTAAACTTTCCTGATATCTGAACAGTCCTCAAGTTTTGAAACCGCTGCTTCGCCAGATCGTAAAAGCTACAGTATTAATTAGAAACATTTGGAAGTTTTGAAACAAGCATGACATCACGCTGCCGTGATTTTGTACAAGGTTTCTTTGTCTCCACGGTTTTAAATCTGACAGATATGGTGTAAATCTCTGGAGCGCTGACAGCCGTCTCGAACCCCAGAAAATATTATTTCTTTGTTCGTATTGCGTCATTGCCGTAGAATCTTGTGGTAGCTACGAAAATTTCAGAACGGGAGCCATTGGCGGGTTTTATAAAGTGTATCTATTATTTATTTAATTCGATTTCGATACGTTGAATTGCTTACCTATAGTATGTAATATTGTTTTGTATTCATTATTTATCATTGATTGTATTGGCGTACCTTAATTTTACATTATTCTCACCATGTCTTATCTAGTATAACATATTTTAATACGTGAAGCCAAAACTTTGTACCCTCTTTTACGAAATATACGCTGACGGATAAGTGTGAAATTTTGCACACTCATAGGATATAGAGGAGTGCAAAATGCCAATATTTTTTTAAGTTTTCATAAAATATGCTTAAAACCTAGGTACCTATAAATAAAAACGTTACAAAGTTATACAATTCTGACATATAAATCAGTTTTATGAAGTAAGTAACTTAATTAATTATTTTGTAAACAAAAGTAATTTCATCGCAATTTAAATTATTAACAATTTATAAATAAGCAACCCTAAACCAGAAAGATGGATGTATTATGCTCCATCGTTATTTCGTTCTCAAGTAATAAACACTACCATCGTCTCTCGTTCTATTTTAAATAAAAGCGGCATCACCAAAGGTATACCTACTTATAGAGGTCATACTAATGTAGAAACCACATTTATATAGACGGAATCCGTCAAACACGGTAGAAATCTGTTTTGTGCACCACACAGATTAAGTAATTTAATACGTGCACCACAAGCTTTTGTTTTCGCCATTTTATTTGAGCAGAGATGCGAGGCAAACAAAATTTTAATCGATTTTAATGTTAGTTAGTTCGTTTGACGGGGCCCTTTCTGCACTTAATCTCTCAATTGGGCTCATACTTCACTTCTACTCCAATCACCCAGGCCATCCCAGAAAGCAAGCAATCTATAGTTAGTAGTAGTTACTAAGTTCTGCCGGCCATTTTAATGTCATCAAAAAATTTCCTAATTGTCGAGATTTCCTCATTTCTACGGACATGGTCAAGTTTTTTTTTCTTATCTGTGATATATCCGACTTGAATCTAACTTGGGGTGTATCAATATGGATTTTTATAAAAGTGCATTTAGACTAAGTAATTTACTTTTCGCAGTCGTCCCCTAGTTGAAGTTACTATTGTTCTATGTATTTATGTTTTTATTAAGTGCAATAAAGAGTTAATCTATCTATCTATTTCTCTAACTAAGTACCTATTTGTTTCCGATTTGAAGTTATAAAAATTTTATCAAGCGGAGAGCACCCGTTTTATAGTTTTTTTATTGCATAATATTTTTTTTCATAATAACTACGTTTTGTATTGTGTTTAAACTACGTTGTGCGTTTACACTAATACTACACATACATTACATTTTGTTCATATGATAAAAACTAAGTCAAATCTCATCAGCCGAATCTTTGGTACGAAACGAAGAACAGACTGTATACTCGTAGACGGCTACGTAAGTGTGGTTTGGCTCATTATAGCCACTCGAGAGTTCAAGAGGCGGTTTGATTAAAAAAACGCATACAAATGGATCGCTTTTCTTGATGATGTCTGAAGCTATTGAGTCCATCAATCAAGGCTATTGTGAAGTGGATATTGACGATAAGTACCATAACTCACATTAGTAACACAACTATGTAATGTGAGATTGTTCTATTTGATCTGCACGTTTGGAAAAGTATTGCTACACGAACAACTGATAGAAAGGCGTAGTCAGTGAAGTGCTAACTAGGATCTAATAAAGGTCATCATAATACCAGATTATAGTATTATAAAGTACTAGCTGTACCCTGACTCGCTTCGCTGTAGCACATTGTGATGCAAAAGTTAGAAAAAAAACAATCCTTCATGCAGATTATATATTATATCATTGTGAAATTTCAGCTCGATCGGTGCAGAACTTTTTGAGTTTTTGAAGCGTACACAAACCAACATAACATTTTTATATATAAAGATTTAAAAGAAGAGATTCGTGAAATATCGATACGTAAATTGACGAATTTATAAGTTTCCATGCAGTTATTCAACGACAAATTGTAACTACATACATATTAATAAAATATGTATTTTCAGAGTTTGACTAAGGAAATACTACGCGTTGTCCAGTTATTCTGCTATCATTCAGCAGTGGCCAAACTTTACTGTGTTTTGGTTTGAAGAGTAATATTTCCAGTAAAAATACAGAGCAAACAGACAAATAATTCATCTTAATCTCCGAGTGACGAGCGTAGCGCAATGCAAGGCAGTGAATAGAGCTTTTCACATTGGAATAATTGCGTTGCACTGTGCAGTTTTAAGCAGGCATATAGCTTTGCATCATAAAATTTACGGCTGGTCTAGTCGGGTGAACGGCGACTGCCGATCCGGAGACCCCGGATTCAAAACTGGGTGCACCACTGTCTTTACGAAGCAATGTCGCTAACTTAAAAACGGTGAAGGAAAACATCTACATGTACCTAAAATCTTTCGAAGTCATGTGTCATTCACCAACCCGCACTGGGCCAGCGGGTTGGCTCTCCTTGGGAGAGAAGGCCCAGAGTCTCAGCAGTGGAAACATTTAGCGGACTGTTTATGAATAGCTTCGCTTCAGGCGCATTTCGTGCTCATCCCATCACGTTCTTTGATAAAAAAAATCGACTATTTAACACATAGGTACATTTATGAATTTGAATTTTATCTTCTCTTTCTTGGCAAAATTTGTACAACCACACCTTTTTTTCAAAAATTTCACCATTTCCGCCTCTTTTCCTTTCGGGTTAGTAAGTAGTGCCTAGGGCAAAATCCATCATGCTTTTGACGTATTCTGCAAAGTTACAAAGCACTGTAAACGAAGTTTCTTCCCCAAAGACGTGTTAATCACGCCTAAAACAGACAAAACACGATCGCGTAACTAATCATGACACGACTGGATAAATCGTAACATAAAGTAATTACAACCAGTTAGGTACCTACATTGCACGTATTCATGGTATGACACTTATTCCCCGCTGATGAGCGGCGCTAATATCGCATTCTACTATCGATACTTAATATTAACAATGCTAGTTCCAATTTTAGCCTCAGAGTCTTATAAATTGGCGGCTCTTTACCAATATTCTCAGCGCAAGCGGTGTGTCAAGTACAGGAATAGAATCCTGCCCCCGACTGAGGTGTTTCCAATTTAACTGGCGGGGTTAGAAATGAGGGTTGTCCGGATGAAATCCGGCAAAATTTGATTTCGGCCGGGCAATTTTGTGACAAATAAAAATTACCTATGCAAATAAAATTTACCTAAGAAAAAAATTATACTTATACGTAGGTCTAGTAGAACGTAGATATAATTTTGCCAGCAGCCAATATTTACTATTCCAGTTAATCCCTGTTACCATTTACCAATTAGAATCAATTTTTTTTTGGTTAAAAAAAATATGGGTGGACACATCACACACAACACCATCTAACCCCAAACTAACCAAAGCTACTTGTATGTATTCATATTTCACGTATTATTATCATAAATAACTTTTTATTATCTAATAACAATTTATGGTGAAATAAATTAGACGTCAATCTTGAAATTACATTCATAGGTGCTTAAACAATCGTCAGTAACACTACTTGTGTAGTATGACTACCATTTGGTATTATAGCTCTCGGAACATCTCTTAACTATTTCCACAAAATGAGACGGACTGATGGTTTATTTCTTGAGCTCTAAATGTCTGAGTTTATCGACCTAAATGCCTAAATCTTCTCTAGAGAAATAAAAGAAGAATAAGAAATAATAAAAATAAGAAATAAAACAAATTTCTATGCGGAAACCGAGCTGAATGGTGGAAGCTCAGGACTAGATTAAGTGGAGGGAATTAGGAGAAAACTTTACCTTTGTTTCTCGAGGAAAAAAAATACAAGTTTGTCATTAACACTGGGTTTAATAGTGTAAGAAAATATCAGGGGAAACCAGCAAGTTCATATAAGACCTTTTTCGAAGACACATTCAATCCGCTGACCCTTTAACGTTAAAAATTTAAACCTGAAAAACGAAAATTTCCTAATCCAAAAGCCTATTTATAAATTTTATGCAGACAATGTCCCACGCAGATGCTAGTGCTGTATTTAAATTTGTTTATTTCAGACCTTAGTTATACAGTTATACACTTCGTAAAGTCATTTACACAATTCAAATGTAGAAGTTGTTTACAAACATCAAAAAATAGCTTACAGTAATTATTAGAAGTAAACGTTCGTGACTAGGATTGTGAACTTCAACAAAGTTCATAAATATTATAAAATTAGAGTTTTTTTAGTTTTGTTTTTGTTATTACCTATATATTTTTGTCCGAAGTAACGCATTTATCCCTAAAGTCGCCGCAACGAGAGTGCGACAAGATTTACACTCGGTATTAATTTAAAAAATCATCGCACGGTGACATAAGGCGCTATATTTGTAAATCTCATTTAGATCCTGCTGCCATGTGATTGTTGTTATGGGTGTTGGCAGTTTTATTTGTGTTGTGCGACTTTGGGCGACTTTGAGCTTATTCATACGTCAGACAAAGAAACGTATGTTTGCTTTGTTCTATATTCAATATTTTAGCATTCTTAGCTTTAAGCATGGGTTAAATATTGACTTGCTTTATTGATTCTGTGAAGTTCTTGTCATGTACATCTTAGGTATTGTTGAAATATTCAATTACTGAAATAGCTGGATTATTTTTTAGACCTCCTTTGGATAATTCAGGAGCGCTAAGTCTAAGTAGTTAGGTATAGAGTACAGTGTAGTTGTCATTGTAATTTAGTATATAATATAGGTTCTGCTCATTACGAAGTGTTATTATTATCGAAACGAAACCAATATTTTCTGTGACAGTTCTGATTTTCTTCGTCTTATTATAATTTTATGAAAACCACAATTGCCATGATAATCTTTTTTTAGTATTGGGACGAGCAAGACTTACGCTTGATGATAAGCAAACACTGATACTATTTAGCACTGCATTTCGCTTGTCTCCAAGATATAAGACGATTTGTCTCTTAGCCCTTCAGACCGGAACACAGTACTCAATGTTATTTTTAATTTTTTTTAATTTTTATAGGTTTACACTTGACCGCCATCTCGCCTGATGTTAAGCGACGATGCGGTTAACAATAGCTACCTAGCGGTAGGATAACTGGCAAAGGTGTGGGACTGCTCCAGATGGACTCTGCAAAGAGTCCTACCACCACAGACAAATTACACAAATTTTGAATTATATAAATACTTAACATAAAATTGAAATTATTTTTTATTTCGCTTTTCTTTGACATAGAGTTTTTCTAGATCAGAAAAAAATCAGAAAGAAAATATCAGAAAAAATCGCGTTCATCTTCGTTTACATTTTTACATTACGTAATTGTTTTTAACGTTAAGTAGGTACTTAAATATTTAATTACGAATCGTTAGCTAGTTTTATGCTCCCCAGACTAGTACTTAGCGAAATAAACAAAGCGTAGCCACAGATCAGTCAACAGTGTCTACGCAGCAAAGCCTTGAAACTTGCTTCGGTTTGCCCCATAAAAATGCTGTAAGAAACACATTACTCAGCGCGTCCAGACGAATCACGTATCTCCGAACTGCCATCAAGACGTTTAATTAGTATCAAACACGCAATCTTGCCTCTAGTACTGTTACTCGCTGTCATCGACTATCAATATTGTGAACAGTGTATGTAGCGTCTTATCTCGAATTTACCAGAAGTGTCTAGCCCAAAGAGATTACATTTATTTAAATTAAATCTATGGTCTAGCGGTCTAGTCAATTGCGAGATTTTTGTATTTTTCCTAGGTTGATACCATATGTTCCATTCTTGGAACACTTGGAGCTAATAATAAAGTTCTATGTAATTTACTTGCTTTTTCTGCAATCAATGGTTGCTTGGAAGAAATTGCTATTAGAAATAGGGCTGTCATTAATGCAATTAGAAATATGTCATTGTTCGTATTGTTTAATTGTATGTTATTTTTCTGGTGCGCATTATAAAATGATTATATTTGTATTTCTGTCTATGCATATTGTATGTAGTAGGAAAACGACAGAAAAGCGTATAATAATCGTATTTTAGATTTTGGAACTTAGATGAGTTTTTGTCAACTAACAAATTTACTTACGACATATCCAAACCAATCTTAAATTGATTTAACAGTTCAAATTTGTTAGAAAAATACAAAACATTATTCTAAAATACATAGCACACACATAAAGGACCGCCTTTGCGATGTTAGTTAGGCAAATTTTAATTCGCCTCTATTAGTTTTCACTTCAATGTTTCTTAGGTATAAACGAAGAGTACCAGCCATCACTGACGCTCGTAAAGTGGCTGCAATGAAAAGCCCGTAAAACAAAGGGGGGAAAGAAATATGATTTTTGCACGTTAAACATAATGCGTGCGTAAAAATGCACCGTTGACTTTGAGGGCGCCCGAGCTTTTTATAAGTACCACTTTTTAAAGTTAAAAGAAAGTGTAAAGGGCAACTGAGCAAAAACTAGATTCGAATTAAATAAGTTAATAAGAATACGATTATAAAGTACGGTATAAACTACTTTTGGGAATGTATTTTTTTTTTGTTTTTGTCAGCCAACCACATATACAAAAATATCCTAACACCTATAAAATGACGAGAATAAAACGACATAGTATTATTTTCATGTCCTTATTGGATGGGGTCATACCTATTCGAAGCCGTATAAAATGTCTATTTCATTTTCTTTCTAATATGTCCGTCCTTTGAAAACCTTTCACAGGAAGGTGGTATTTTGAATAATGTCGTTTCATGTCATCAAACCCAATTTTCCCAAAAGTAACTTTCTTTCAATCCTATTGGCTCCTTATAAGTCTTTTTGGTTGACATCAAAGGCAAACTGATCCTTTTTCCACTTCCAATACCTCCTATCATTGTCAACTATACATCTTCGACATCGCTGTAGCCTTCGACATTCTCATTGTGCGTTTCCCTCATAACTTTTATGAATGGGCCGATTCTTATTACGCACAAATTCTTTTCTAATTCAATCTCTAGATCCAACAGTTCATTTATTTATTCGTTTCAAAGTAATTCAGCGGAGTGAAAGAAGATCTTTTTTTCTTATTAAAATAGTAAAAGAGGGCGTCCCTCTGGGAGCTCATTGTTGGACCACCTGTATTCCTTTCAGCTAAGTTCAACATGAGCAAATCTTATTGTGTTGCTCAATGGGCATCCGGTTGCTTTGGGGACGAGTTAATTTTATATGAATACTTTTAACACGGTTGTTACGTTAAGAGTTTTGTAGAAGTATTTTTAGAAGCTATATTCGTTCTATCCAAAAGTCAAAATCATTATATGTTGACCAATTTCGTATGAAAATATTATTGAATGACTCATGTACTATGTAGCTTACTCCGTTTGTTTTTTTTTTCTTGGATCGAATTTAGTAATTCAAATTTAACCTTCTTACTGACAACCGATTGCTATTCGTCTTTGGTTCTGATGACAATATACTCATTTTGTATAATAAAATCTATTGTAAATTTAAGATGGCCGCCGCTACAAAATGGTGGATAATCTATTTTTTTTCAATCCCATCAATATGGGTATTCAATGAACCCTTTCATTGATATTTCATTGATACTTGACATAAGAAACCCTGTAATAATGAGGCACTAAATTAATGAAATAGAATGAGAAATAAAAACTTGGAAATAAAAAGAGTAAAAAAGTGTTTTAAGTTAAACGGTTTTATTTTAAAAAGTCATGGTAATTTTACAGATAACGCTTGTATGATGCAACGATGTACTAAAAGCTTAAAAAATAATTTTCACTAAAATAAAATCGTAGGGTGTTCGTTTTGTAGTAGCATAACGAATATTTTAACAAACGATTGTAGATATTTGAAGTTTTTGCCACGACATTTTTTCACTTATTTATCTATCACCATTGTTCACTACATTATTATTTTTGAATTACTGGATAATCATCTTGATAAGACCCTTGAACATCATGCATTAAACTACATTGAACTATCGGCATAGAGTAGGTAGCGCTCCACAAATTGACTACGATAAAAATCCGATGATTCATAATATTAGTATGTAAATGTTTCAATTCGATTTAAGTTCGATCTTAAGATTAAACATTAAGTTTAAGATTAAACAAATTAACAACAGATTATTAAATTACACTATTTTCATTAATATTACCGTAATAGGTATCTAATAGTGTAAAACTATAAAAAAATAACAACTGTGATTGCTTATTCACATTTTTGTAAAGTTGTGTTGTTTATAATAATCGTAATTTTATCAACGTGAATATTTATGATAGCGTACTTACCATAAGAAAATGTAACGTCGAGTCTCCCTTTCGCATTCAGACATATCCGCATGTTGATAAACAGCATTCCGTGTATGAAAGAATCGATTTAATAAAAGCAATAAGCATAATAACGTTGATATTGAAAACTGTGAGCAATAAATGCGAGCTTGCAAACTGATTACAACCCCTCCTATGCTCACTTCGATTCGCACACATCACGTTTTTAGGGTGACTGCACGTGATCGCCCATTTCGTACCGAGTAGAATCAGTCAAATTTAATATTTTTATCATGTATTAAAAAAACATCACAAAACAAATGAGTCTAGAATCCTGATACCTGATCCTGAGTTATGACTGTAAACAGTATTATTACGATACTCAGGTAAACTAAAGTGAGCCGAAATCATACATGGTAAAGAGTTTACATATTTCGGAGAACTGGTGTTATACAATGGTTCTGCTAACCTTATCTGCTAATGCATCGTAGACCGTATCATCGTTTAACATCAGGCGAGATGGCGGTCAAGTGTAAACCTATAAAAGTAAAAAAAAATCGGGATAATTTATGAATACATGGAAGAAATTCTTGAATTAAAAAATAAACACGGGAAAGTTCGTCACGTTACCAAATATTGGTGGATACACGTCACATCAAACCCAAAACGCGAGCAAGTAAAGCGTGTACTATGGATAGCGAGATAGCGAATACAATATTTTAAAACGCTTGATTATTTCTTATTTTGCACAGAATACACCGAACATTCTCTGGAGCTTACCGAATAGCATACAAGCAGTCCATTTAATGTTTCCAGTGAGACTCGGGAACGGGAAGGATAGAGCAATGCCATAGTCTATTACGCTGATGAAACGCGAGTTGGCGGGTGATACATGTCTTTTTTGGAACAGAACCATTTCCAAACGATGTTTAATTTCACTATTAAAGTCTGTGATAATAACTTGCACTTCTGCACTTGGAAACATATTCAGAGGTACAATCCATTTTTCCAAGTTTCGAAACTACCATCTTACTTACGAATTACTTCCTCGGACTAACCAACAAACCATCATAGCGCATGGCCGCCACTGCGCCCTTACGAATTCATCAAATGATCATCATTGATACTAGACCACGGAACTGATACGAAAGACTCGATCTTATATCGGCCCGGATGGGTGTGGATAAGCTTCCTCTTATTCCGTTTTTAAACTCACCATGACCTTTTTAGGGTTCCGTACGGATAACGAAAACCCTATTGCCTACTAAGACATCGAAATATGTCTGTTTGGTATTGCGGATCATAAAGAGTCGTTGGTCGTCGACAGTACTTATTAGTATCAAATATAACAAATGAGTTATCGACTAGAAAACCATTTTTATACAAAAATGGTTCATGTAAGATACAACCAACAAAAACAAGTTTAAAATTAAGTGCGTAGCATAAGCATTGACAGTTCAAATTATGTTCCCACGCTGGGACTCGGGACCTTCTCACGCAACGAGAGAGTCAAGACCATAAGCCATCACGTTAGGGGTTTTCCGTTTACAGTTTTACACGTCTAGGTAAGATGTTCCATTCTAGAAACATGCCCGTTTCCTCATAATGTTTTCACTATTAAAGCCAGTGGCCAGTGGTGATCACATAGTAGTACCTGAAAAATTAAATTGATTATTGGTGCCAGCGGGATTCGATTATACGACCTCATGATTGTGATACTGGACAGTTCCCGACACTAATCCACCACGGCTTCAGGAGCACATAATACAATTATTTTAATATGTACGAGTGGGATGTTCAGTGCGAAATGATATGACGAAATGACGATGCCCTCCTTCACGAATCCGTCAATGCCTAGTTTATATTATTATGAATTCTAAAATAGCTCGCAAAATCTAACTTACTTTTGAAGGTTTTATTGCGTGGCGTGCAGTGCAATAAACCCTCAGCGTTATAGGTGTAGGAAGGCTTAGGGTGGGTCTATCTAATGTGGCGCTTTGCTTCTAGTTCTTGCTGTAATCTTTGTTCAAAATTTTAAACAGCCTCATAGACAGAGTGAAATATCATTTGAAGAAAGTGATATTCTATTAATATATGTAATATGTAATTTTGAATGCCTAAAAGGAGATTATGGCGCTCTTATTGTTTGTGTACATTTATTTAATCTACCCATAAACGCAAATAAAGATTATGAAATAGTATTATGATTATATCGGTAAGCACCTACGGAACCCTCGGCGTGAGAGTCCCATTCGCTCATAACCGGTTTATTTATTCTGACACCGATTCTTGAGCATCGCCCATAAGGGTGTTCTTTTATTTCACCCTGCTAAGTACACGTTTACGACAACCTCGTAAAATACGGATCACTGAAAATTTTTGATATGTTACTTTCCTATTCAAATGCAGGGTTTACGATCTGCCCCATTATATTTTTTTACTGACATCATATTTTTTTTCCTGTCGTTACTGTGACGGTGTATCAAAAGAGATTTTTTTATATTAAAAGATTGTTATGTCTTTTTAATCACTTCCCTTTTGTGTCTTTTTGTGCTTACCGTACAATGCGGTGGTAGTAAAATAATTTTATTAATGTTTTAATATTGTTCGTTCGGAATAATTTGAATCGGTGGAGAGGTAATTTATTTTTTTATTGCGATGGTAGTGCTTCCGATTGTGTCTTGCCATTATGATTTCGTCGTTCTGATTTCCTTATTGAATTGATAATGTGGTACTATTTAAATATTACTTGTGTAGTTGCGTCAGCATGTTAACTTCATAAAAAATGGAATGTATTTTTTGAAGTATTTTTTTACAATTAACCTAATATAGTGACTTGGCGAAGCAACACCCATACCCAGTGACAAGTAGCTTTTTTTTATAGTAAAAAGTAACGAGCAGGACATGTGCCTTATGATAAGTAATACGCCTGTCCATAACAGCACAGTGTCACATAGCTATAAGAACACGACTAGTTTAAATCATAAATAGTACAAATACAAAAAAGTTTATTTGTGATTAAACATGTTACTTATTCTAAGTACTTTGGTACCTAGTTATGTTCACTAAGACAAATAAATACTAGTGACGCCTGCACTAGTAAAGACCTGTATCGCAACACCAAAGACGGTTACTGATATTATGAATCTCCGCACTGTACAGTGCGGAGATTCCATGTTTTTCAGTCAACATTTGTACAATTTATTACAAAAAAATAAAAATAAATTAATTAGAGAGTATGGAAGTTAAAAGGCAAATGCTACGTAAATGAATAAAAAAGAAACAAAAAACAGGTGTTGAAGTGCATGTATATATGTAAAGGTGAAGAGAGTATTATCTTGTACAAATATCATACCAATGCCAGTTATTCTACCGCCAAGCAGTAATGTGCAAACATTACTGTGTTCCGGTTTGAAGGGCAATGGTTCCAGATAAATTACAGGGCTTAGAGATATAAGATCTTAGATCTCTGGGTGACGAGCGCAGTGCAGTGCTAGGTAATGATTTGGACTCTTCATGTTCCAATAGCTGCGTGTCACTGTGCTGTTATGTGTCAGGCATGTTACTTACCATCAGGCACATGTCCGGATCGTCTCATCACCATTTATTTAAAAACAAAACAGCACGTGGCTCCATTGGGTCACATAGTCGTGGTTAATTCACAAAATTTTGCGAGAACAATCACCGCCAACGCCAAAACGTATCCACAATCCAAATTGCTGTGTTGCACTTCAATGCGCTCATCAGACGGCGATATAAGATGACAGGATTTAACGGTAAACCAAAAGACATCACGATAAACGATAACGCACTGTTTACATCAGAAATATTTTGCTTGTACGGTTTTAATAATGTATTTTTTTGGCATGCAATAAAGGGTTTTTGTTTAAAAGATGTAGCATGGATTGAACCATGGTCTCAGAACTTAGAAAGGCGTGGTTCGTACAGTTTGTAGGTGCGAATCTCGTCAGCACCAATCATATTTTTTTTCGATTCAGCAAGTTTTTATCACGACTGGATTTGACGTTGAAGGAAAACAATGTGAGGAAGCCCACTTATCTTAGGACAAGCATCTTTCGAGCACATGCGTCATCCGCCAAAACACATTTAACCAGCGGCAGCGTGGTGGATAATGGCCTTCACTCTCTCCTTGTCAGAAAAGGCCCCGAATCTTAGCATTGGGAACATGGGAATATTTAGTCGGACGCTTACATGTATGCATCAAAGTATATACGTATAATAGTTGAAAAAACAGTTATTAGTCATCAGCAGACATTGTGTGTTTAATCCCATCCAGCAAAAACGCTTCACAAATAAACTAAAAACTCAATATATTTCATAAGGCGCTTAATATAAACACTCTTATTCATTATTCTATTCTCGCCCCATATGATGGCTAAGAGCATAAAATGAAAAACAAACAAATCCATGTTTTATGATTAACACGAGTTGATATGAAAATTGTTCCAATTTAGAGTCACATGATGTCATAAGATAGTACTGCCCAGTCACTATGAATACGGGTGGCCGGTTGTCTGTATATCTGTCATTGCCTTTTTTTGGATATTGTCCATAATACTCTAGCATGTATCTGCCTGTCTGTCCGATTTATTGAAGTTGTTCTTCATTTGTGCGCTTGGGAAAATAATGAGTGATTTTTAACGCAGGCTGACAGTCAAAAACCTTCGTGCTTCGTGATGAAGTTGGCTGACAACTGTCCAGAGTGAATCAATGGCCTATTAATAATTTGTAATACTTCGTTGAAGTGAATATTTACAAAAGCGATGATGACTGGATCAAAACTCAAAAATATAACATACTAAGTAGTCTCGCAGGTAGATTTTGAAAAATACGGTACAAGTATTTTTTGTTTTATCAAATTATTAAAAACCGACATATATATAGATCATCAAATTTCCAGAGTTGTGGCGTCAAGTCTACATAAAAATCGTCTATAGACGTGACATCAGTCGAAAGTTCTAAGCACTATAGCTTCGTCATTTTTTGTTTTTGAAACAAAAGAAAAATACGTGTCCAATATTTTTCTTAAATCTATCTGATACCCAGAAGTTAGTTGCTCGTCACTTAGTTTGCCCCAAAGAGTTTACATACATAATACATATTATGTTTGTCCTCACTTCCCCTGTAACATGGCATTTCGATCATTTAGAAAACACTCTTCTACGTCCATTGTGTTTGTTTGATTTTCATTGAATTTAAAATCTTTCACGATCCAGCAAACACTACATTTCTCCTGTATAACTTGTATAAATTGTGTAACAGCATTAATATGCTGCACGAAGATTCGCTAGTCGCAGATCGGCACTTCGGCGACGTCGGTGCCGCCATGACACCCGCGATGGCCGTGCGGTAGCAGCAGGTCTACTACGAAGTCCGATAAACGATATATCGGCCGAAGTTATGGACATTTTATACCACGAAACACAATCGGTCGGTTGATGACACAAAAACTTTCAAATCAGCGTCGGTCGGGATGAACGAAACGCCCGATCAGCAGGTCTACTACGAAGTCCGATAAACGATATATCGACCGATGTTATGGACGTTTTATACCACGAAACACAATCGGTCGGTTGATGACACAAAAACTTTCAAATCAGCGTCGGTCGGGATGAACGAAACGCCCGATCAGCAGATCAACCGACCGATTGTGTTTCGTGATATAAAACGTCCATAACTTCGGCCGATATATCGTTTATCGGACTTCGTAGTAGACCTGCTGGCTAGCTCTGTGAAGTCATGGACGTCCATGTGTGAAGTGTATTTGTTCTGTGCATGGCGTTGTGTGCTTTAATAAAATGTTGAAGATGAGCGTAATATGATTTCATTACATATCTAATTTAGCTTAGCCTATTATTAATACATATTCATTTAATTCTTGTTTCTTGTAATGTCCCCACGAATTAGCGCTCTGGGCTAGAAGAAATTGGTTCACTCTTGAAGATACCAAGATATAAACTTTATAAACTTTGAAAAGGTGTACCTACATATTTTCCAAAAATTGCGCTTGGTCAAATAGCATTTTAAACATTTAAAAACCACGACGCTCGTAAATTGTTGAAATTTTAAAACTTTCGAAACATTTTAAACCCAAGCCGAAGGTATTAACGAACAAAATGATTTATGGTAATTAGTCGAATGTATGGCAAGCGAAGTCAGAGACAAGAACAAACGCGTATGGAGCATAAACAAGAATAAAAATACGCAATGAAAAACATGTGGTCGCAAGCCGTGTGAACGTAATGCCCAATGCGATAAAAAAGGACAAAGATGTTTTTGTATAAAATATATTAATAAATAATGAATATGAGCAATTGCTTAATGCAGTAGGTAAGGTACGTTACATTGAGTATACATTATTCATTCTTTGTCAGGTACTTGTGTAAGAGTTATATTTGCTCTCTCCTTGCGAGAGAAGGCCCGAGTCCCAGGAATGGGAACATTTAGTGGGCTGTTGTTGATTGATTGACATGTTTTTTTTTATTTTATTTAAAAAGCGAGGAGATGAGCAGGACATGTGCCTGATGGTAAGCAACATGCCTGCCACATAACAGCACAGTGACACGCAGCTATTGGAACAAGAAGAGTCCAAATCATTACCTAGCACTGCACTGCGCTCGTCACCCAGAGATCTAAGATGTTATACTCTAAGCCCTGTAATTTTACTGGAAACATTGCCCTTCAAACCGGAACACAGTAATGTTAGCACATTGCTGCTTGGCGGTAGAATAACTGGCAAAGGTGTGGTACTTCCCCAGGCGGACTCTGCCAAGAGTCCTACCACTACAAATGTGTACCTAAGTGTAAAAAAATGTGTAAGGTATTTCAGCATTGAATGTATCTGTTATCGCATAACAGTATATAATTATTATAGTAATAGTAATAATAGTAGGTTTAGTTGAATATACTTGATTAACAGTTCTTTGTGGTTTTAGGGCCCTTTGCAGGCCTCATGGAGAGTCCAAGCAGTAATATGCAAACATGACTGTGTTCCGATTTGAAGGGCAATGTTTCCAGAGAAATAACATTGCTTAGAGATATAACATCTTTGATCTCTGCCAATGTTGATTTGTATACTTCATAGCACTGCGCTATTCTGTTATGGGCAGGCGTTTTGTTGTTATAAACATATCTTGATCTTCCCGATACTTTATAGGTATACCTCTAGAATGATAAAAGATAAAAACTGGCTTTGTTAAAAAGTGTTTTTTTATATCACATATTTGTACTTGACCGCCATATCGCCTGATGTATAGCGACGTTGCGGTGTGCGATGGAGTGTGCTTACCTAGAAGAAACCGATTCAATTCCGACTTATGGACCCCAACATTGGGTCCATCGAGAATCACCCACTGAGTTTACGCATTCTACAGCCTAGTTGTTCTTTTTACAAAAGTGGAATTGAATCTTCTAGATCAAGTTCTTGGAGCGATAACCATGAAACGATGTCTAGCTAGGAACAGTCAGATTGAAAAAAGGGCAAGGTGGTATTAGCTGTTTCAAGTGAAGACCTCTAAAAAACTAGATAATACTAGAAAACTAGATAATATTTTTCTCCTAGTAGTAGTATTTTGTTCTAGTCCTTCCCTTAAGTAAAGTTATTTGTTAACTAAGATCGTTTTTATAAGGATAAAACTTACAACACACTAATATTGTAACAACAGTAGATGTAGTAAGTAACAGTAGTTTCTGTCCCTTTAGTGATTTAGAAATGGTTTATTCTATGGTTATCTTACGAATGTTATGATGCGAAATTTTGGATTTTTATTTCTCAATCCCAAAAAAGGCTGAACAAATCTGATTGATATTTGAAACACATTTTAGATTTCCTATAGTCTGAAATAGCACAGAATAATACCGTATATTGTATCGTATGAAAGTAACGGGTGGATTACAGCCTTAACTCTCTCCTTACAAGATTAAGTCCTGAGTCCCATCAGTTGAAAAATTTAGTGAGCTGTTTACCTATGATATGTTGTTCCAATGAAAGGTAAAGGCCCCCCTTACCTTCGTTAATTGTATTATATCCTAAACTATTGTCATCCAGCCATTTTCTTTTCTCTCATCTTCTCAAGCTCTTCAATGTCATCACGCCATATTTTCGGGGCAAATTTCGGGCAAATGCGAGAAATTGAGAGGCTGAGAGCTCCAGGCCTTGAAAAAAAAAGAAATAAAAAAATAATTTTATGTATCGAAATAATCAAGTAATTCAAATACGTATACTGCGCGTCAGAATAATAGCATACCAACATGTTGGCTTTAAAATCAATAGCAATTTTGAAAATTGGATCGTTATGCCAAATAAATACAATACGAAGTCATTAAAATAAAACATTAGAACATTAAAATAAAAACATTTCCACGAATTCTAATCAAGACGGGTCAATAATCCCTAACAATGTGTTCTGTTATTCCCAAAGTTATGCAATAACACAAAGATTAGGTAACATTTCGATCGTGACCAAAAGTTGAAACAAGGGCCCCTTCAGATCACACTACACAATTATTTTATTTGATGATAACAAAATTTCGCCATTAATTTAATTAAAAGTAACTTAACTTAGTAGAATTGTATGAACATAAATAAGTTACCTTTAATTTGAAATGAACTGTATCTTATTTAGTTATGTCCGCTGTGTTACAAAGCTGAAAGTCTTTTCATCATCATCATCAGCCGCAAGACGTCCACTGCTGAACATAGGCCTCCCCCTTAGATTTCCACAACGAACGGTCCCGCGCAACCTCCAACCAGCGGTTTCCAGCGACCTTAATGAGGTCATCTGTCCATCTAGTGGGAGGCCGTCCAACACTGCGTCTTCCGGTTCGTGGTCGCCACTCGAGAACCTTTCTTCCCCATCGGTTGTCAGTTCTGCGAGCGATGTGGCCTGCCCATTGCCACTTCAGCTTGCTTACTCTTTGACCTATGTCGGCCACTATCGTTCTTTTGCGAATATCCTCATTACGGATTCTGTCGCGCAAAGAGACTCCGAGCATAGCCCTCTCCATAGCTCGCTGTGTGACTTTGAGCTTCGTTATGAGGCCCACAGTAAAAGTCTTTTATTTAAACGAAATCAAATATTGACTTGTGCTGATTTAATTGTTTCTTTGAGTAAGTACGAATAGGTACATTTGGCGCCACAAAGGTAAAAAATTTTAACATTTTTTAATTTGCTAAAATATATATCGAGTTTTCATTTGCGTAAATTTTTTGTAATTTTTTGAAATAGGTACAGTATCAAGTATGTACTCAATTATTTTGTGTGTGAATTGTCCATCAATGTATTTGTATTTTACTAGAGTGAAAGAAAGCTTTGGTGATGTTTTATTATCGAATATCGGCTGAAGTCTAAAACAAAAGGTTGCCGCCTATAAACACTACGTCTGAGTTTGAAATCATCCAGATCAAATCAGTGTGGCGAAATTTTTATTGTTATTGCAGACTAATTTAACCTGTTACTAGCTTCTCCGACATCTTTGTTTTGTCCAAAGTTGCCAAAATTGACGACAAATGTTTGATGGGCTGGGGCTTAAAATTGTATGTATGTTTTTTTCCTTTTTCTGTTTCAACGGGAAGCGATCGTGGAACGCGTGTTAAAGGGTCCATTCAAACTCTAAACAAATGTTATCAAATATTTCAGCTCAAATTTGACGACAAATCTTAATCACTTAGTCTGGATCACCCAATCCAAGGTGGTACTGATAAAATAGTTCTGAGAAACGTGCTCAGTAAAGAAACAGAAGAAGGTTTATAGTTCCAAATTCGATATGGGAACATAATCGACATTCAAAGCATAGTTCTTAAAATATTTTACTGATTAGGTATTTTATTGTGTTGAAATTCTGAGAAGTAGAAAGCTTAAAAGTTTTTCAAATCTAGAGGCTATTTATTAGATTCACAAAAGAATAGACTAGATAGACTATAAAACGAATATAGAAAACAATAGAAATATAGATGGATTAAAAAAACGAGTGAGTTCTGAAACTCATCTTAGGATGGACTACTAAGAAACAAAGACAGCATATTGAGAAAGTGTTACAAAAAACGTGGACGTAATTTGTGTTCCTCTATTTGCGTATCGATTACATTTGATGGTTATTCAATTTGATAGCTGATTGTAAATTGTAAGAGGATAGGTGGATGAGCATTGCCAGTCACCCAACAATTTCTATTTTTTTTCTGTGTTCTGTAATATTAAAAAAAAATGTGTATCTTTTTATAAATGATGTGTAATTGTTGTCTATTGTAATTGATATGGAATGATATATTCTGAAATAAATTTGATTTGAATTGATCTGATTGGCTTCATAGACTAAATTTATTCCACAAAAAATGTACGATTAAAAATGTGAGATGACTTAAAATGAAAATATTTTCAATGGAATACTTCTCCCTCCTTGTGAGAAGGCCTTAGTATCAGCTCTAGGAACACAAAATGGGTTATTTGTTCTAATATTTAAACATCTTTTACTGTTTAAAAAATGTACATTTACAGTCCAGAACAACCCACGTACTTATGTTTTGCAATGCACCGCGAGTAAGGTGGTTTATGCATGTATTATCAAGCAACAATATCCCATCTTTTTTGTTGCAACACAGCCATTGCTTACAACACAATGTATGCGTACAAGTTAAACGGGTTTCATGTATCACTGAAGTATTTTTTATATCGGCGCCTATCAAATTTCTTCAACTACACAAATAAGATTATCAGGGGATTTAGCCAAGCCACCATGATGATGGCATCAGTGCGGGTAAAAACAGCGTACAGCTTCATCATAACAGTTTATGTGTAATGAACCGATTTTAAAGAAATAAAATACCATAAAACTGTGACCAATGAGAAAACGCGCATCCTCAAAGTTTCCACAGCTGTTCCAGTTTCGGCACATCACTATAGTGGCGGACGCAAAAGGCCATTATTACGCATCATAAATAATACAAAAAGCGCTAACCCTTCATTGCCTCTTCCTTTTACGATTCGGCGGAAAGAAATAAAATATTCGAGCCAAAACAAAGGGTATAAAACGAAAATGACAGGGCCACACGCTTTTCAAGGAGAACGAAAAAGAAGAAAAAAATCGCATTATGTAATACTCGGAAGGAGTCGCTTGGTGGGACTCGAATGCAAGCGTGGTATAAAAATAACCCAAGGTTAGCTTGCCGGCATATTAGCGAGGGGTCCCTTTGTAAGATCAAGGCCCACCGGTTCTGCAGGATACCTATATGCTATACCCATCATACTATTATGTATGGAATTCTGTTGACGAAGCTCTTGCGTGGGCTGCGAAGTCGTGTTGTATCGAAGAAATTCTTGGTTTGTTCGATGGTAACTGCGTAATAAATACCAATACTGAGTGTTGGGGGAACTTTTAATTGTGAACAGTATTTTATGAATGCTCTTTAAGGATTTCGACACTTACATGGATTTATTCAATCAACCTTGAAAATCAACTTGGAGAGTGGTTAATTGGTGACATTTTGGGAGTTAATGAGAAAAACTAGTCAATAACTAAATGAGTAGGTATAGAAATATTTATGTCACTTAAATATTTACTTATTTACATCACTTTAAAAAAGTTCAATACTAATTAATACAAAACAAATTTTAAAAAATCTACTTATTCTTCATTACGATCCAAGACACAAATAAATGTATATGTTTATGATAGGGTATGATTAAATTTATATGAACCAATATTCCGGTTGAAAGATTCGTCACAATTTCAAGTCTCCTAAAGTCCTAACAAATCTGCTAATTATGGTTTGATGCTTTCCACTATTGTAGAGGTAGTGGTGAAACTCCTTACAGAGTCCTTCTGGAGAAGTACCACACCTTTGCTAGTGTTGTTTTACTGCCAAACAGTAATGGGCAAACATGACTGTGTTCCGGTTTAAAGGGCAATGTTTCCAGTGAAATTACAGGGAATAGAGATAAAACATCTAATATTTCTGGGTGACGAGCGCAGTGCAGTTCTAGGTAATGATTTGAACTCTTCATGTTCCAGACATGTTGCTTAACATCAGGCACATGTCCTGCTCGTCACTCTATACTATAATATATGAATCATAATAATATAGAAACACATGGTAAGTACTTAAAAAAAAAAACATCTCTAAACACTGTAATACCTACTAACAAAATATTTTTTACGCAATAAACTAAATTTTGCCTCTTTTATCGTTTCACGTCACATACTGAAAAAAAAACGAAATTATTTCACCCAAACATTTCACAGGCTCTCATAAGCCTTGACACCTAAACCTAGACTAACGGGAAAAAAACCTACTCAGGCAACGCATTACAGCCTAGACGATCTTATTACTGACTGCCCTCGTGGCTTAGTAGGTAGTAACTCTGCCTGCGAAGCCGAGGGTTGTGGGTTCGATTCCCAGTGCAAATATTTGTGTTATGAATTCAAATGTTTGCACTGTGTCTGGGTGTTCCTATTTATAATAAGTATGTATTTAAAACTATATATATATATATATATATGTATATATTATATCAGCTATTTGGCCGCCATAGTACAAGCTTTGCTTAGTTTGGGGTCAGATGGTGTTGTCTGAATTGTCCACCAATATTTATTTATTTATTACAAAAGTGTATAAGTTTGAGTATTTTCAGCCGTTCAGTAAAAGCACTAAGAAGTTCGCGCATCAGCCAAGCAAACGAAGCACTGACGCATCCATGGCCTGCTATTTTTAGCCCACAACAAAGACACTCGGTAAGTAGGTAAGCAAGTATACTTGTTAAAAGCCACATTTTGCCGGAGACCTTGAAGTCCCCTAGCAGGTGCATGGTCGGTTACACCTGCTTCACTCGCTGACCTATTAAAGTAGTAATTAAATAATTTATTCCCCACAATTTTGCTGTAGATGTGGGTCAAATAAAAAGGGAAAATAGGGTACCGTGAAAGAGCAATTTCATTAGAACATAGGGGTGATGAGTTATTGTTTAAGGGTGAGAGGGCGATGGGGACTAGATGTATCTTGAGTCTTTTGTGGATCTTAAATAGAATACACTAAATGCCATTGAATTATCTTTCGTTGTTCTACCGTAGTTACTCGGAAACTTTGTTTTTTTAACAATGATATGTTTTCACTTGAGCGCCATCTCGCTTGATGTTAAGCGATGATACAGAACACGATCTTCTATGGAGCGTGCTTACCTAGAAGAAAACGATTCTTGCTCGACTTGAAGACACCAAGATTGTGACCATCGGGAAAAACCTACTCAGGTATCGCATTCAAAAAACTAAACATTCTTTTCACAAAAGTCGTAACGAGTGATTCGTTGTAACGGCCTATCTTCGTTTTTGATATTCTACTATTCTATACTTTCCTAATAGTGATAGGATTCATTGCAGAGTCTGCCTCGGAAACTAACACACCTTTGCCAGTTATTCGTATAATCTGCTCGTATATATACTGTGCTTCAGCTTGAAAGGCTATGTCTCCATAGAAATGTCAGCCCGAAGAGATAAATCATGTGATTTATTCATGTGACGATCGAATTCCGATGCTAGGCAGTGATTGGGGCTCTTCACGTTCAGTTAGCTGCGTGGTACTGTGGCTGTCATGAGCAGGGGTGCTGTTTACCTTCGAGCTGATGTCTTGCGTCTCGTTACTACACTAATAAATAGATAACATATAGCGATCTACATTGATATAAAAAAAATTGGTTGCCTGTAAAGTCGGTATACGGGCGAAAGTTTTACGTGACAACGACTTTGAGTGGTAAAATAATTTTACGGAAGGGACGCGTGCCTTTCACTTTTTATGTCTGTCTCTCTCGGTCTTAGGCGGGCTAACCATGCCCGAGTGGAAGGGACGCGTGCCTCTCACTCGCTCTCGTTGTGAGCGCATAACGTGAGCGGAGCGTAACGCAGTTTCTTGAAGTGTCACCCGGCAAACCAATTTATAAGACGTTGTCACGTCAATAAGAAAAGGAGTTATAAAGAGTTTTAAGAGTTCAATGGAGTTCTACAATTAATTTGATAAACACGAGCTCTCTGACATAAGTGTATGATATTATTATTACTTATCTGGGAGTTCCATCGGTTTAGTGAATCACACTTATCACTTAGGAACATGAAAAATAGTTAGTGGATGTGCCCTGAGCCCTTGAACTTGGTAATAAACTGCGTCTCTGTATGTAGGGTTAGTGATTTACGCACAACCAATCTACTTGACCCCTATTTTTATTTAGGCCTTATTCTCTTCAATTTCGTCTTCTTTACTTGTTAACTCGCTATGGTAATTACCGACGCCCTTCTTTAAAAGTGCCTTCAATTCGTTGAATATAAATAAGTGCGGAACCACAACCTTGAAGCGGAACAAAGGATGGTATTTTAACAAACTTAAATGTAATGTATGTACACATGTACCTACTTAAGTACATTAACGTGTACACGTACATTGTAGGTAAGGTATCTAACCGTCGCGTCGTTTTACAAAACCTACAGATGCACAAGCAGCAGACTTTATGTGTATGTTCCCACGGCTGGGACTCCGGGCTTTCTCTCAAAAGGAGACAAGGCATACACATAAATACTGCCAACTAAGACTGGCCTCGTAGCTTAATTGGCAGGAAGTCTGCCTGCGAAAACTAGATTCGTGGATTCGATTCCCACCCGGTGCAAATATCTGTGTGACGATGACAAAGTTTCGTTCGTGTCTGTGTGTTTCTATGACATAATAAGTTTGCATGTACAGCTATATATGCGTTATAGTACCTTCAAGCTTTGCTTAATTTAGGGACAGACGGTGTTGTGTATAGAATGTCCACCAGCAATAAAAAAAACATGTGCTCTGGTCAAGTGTGGTTTACTGGATGACACAGGTCCTTGAAAAGTGTACTTATTTGTTGTCGGGTTTTTCACAAATTTTTCCTTCTGCTAAGGCCAGCCCTGATGAGAAACTTGTAGGTACATGTGTACCTACTTAGAAGCATACTTCTATTTGAACCTAGGATTCAAGATTTTAAATTTGACATTCTGCCATCAGGCCATCACAGCCTTAAACCTTAAACACATTGTCTTTCATTAGTTTTACTCCAATAAAGCCGGGTCGGCCAAATGATTAAAACGTCCTAATTTCACAATCGTGAAATTATAGATTCGAATCCTGTCTTCCCTTCTGAATATTATTCAAAGTGCAGGTGAAAGTGTTAATTATCACTTGTGTTAAATATCACCTATGGCTTTTAAGGTGAAAGAAATCATCGTGAGGAGACCTCCACATTCTAAGAACGACATATTAATAAAGACTATGTGTCACCCTCCAACCCACACTTGGCCAGCGTGGTGGATTACAACTTTACCTCTCTCCATGTGAGAGACTGTTCAGAGTCCAATAAAACTAGTGAAAACATAAAGAGGGCTGCTTATGCTACGTAACATTAATATTTTTTTTATTTATTTTTTTATTTAATAATTATGCACCAACCTACTTGGTGATTAAGAAATTTATTACAATCTAGCCTAATTTGGAAAGTCTAGGACTCTATTTTCTTAAGACTTAGTTTGCTAAATTACATTAAGTGTAAGATTGTGTCCATAAGCACTTTTCTTATTGTCTCTATTAAGACGAAGTCACTTCGTTCGTGTTTATTTTGTATATCTTAATATATATAAATCTCGTGTCACAATGTTTGTCCTCAATGGACTCCTAAACCACATAACCGATTATAATAAAATTCGCACACCATGTGCAGTTCGATCCAACTTGAGAGATAGGATAGTTTAAATCTCAAATTATAGTCGCAATTTTAATTTATTGCTAATTATTTGTCTGTTATTATTTGACAGTCACAATTATCTGTTAACTCCAAATGATTCTAACAGATGTCGATACCTTTCGACTGGGTTGAGTAAGTAATCAATAGATGGCGCTGCTATGGTAAATCTACGAACGTGTCATATATATAAGCTACATTTTAACAGCTTAATCTTAAAGTTACGCGTCACATTGTTTGTCCGCGATGGGCTCCTAAACTACTGAACCGATTTCAATCAAACTTGCACACCGCGTGCAGTTTGATCCAACTTGAAAGATAGGATAGTTTTTATTCCGATTATTTCTCTATACATATGACAATATCCGAGCGAAGCCGGAACGGGCCGCTAGTAACATTTATAAATCTAAATTGCACTAACACTGCACTTTAAACATAGGTATTAATTTAATTTACACTAAGTCAACTCAAATGGTTTTGTCCGTTTAAGCCTTCGCACTAACTCAGTGTTGTACCTACATTAGTAATGCTGACAAAAAAACTAATTAGTCCGATAGTTACTTAGATTATTAAAAAAGTATTTTACACGTACATATTTTGTTTAACAAACAATACATTCCGAAGATAAAGTGCTTTAGAAGTTTCGCATGACGTCACGTCTAAATAAGACTTTTATGAAGACGTGACGTCACAACCTCCTATATCTTTGTCGATTTTTAATAATTAGACAGTACAAACATGCCCGTCCCATATTTTTCCATAGTCTACAGAATGGTATATTTTTGACCCAGTCATCATCCCAATTATCGAAAATGTAAGATTTAAAAAAGCCACATACATACAAAAAAAAACAAAACCACAAAAGAAACTTAAGAATAACTTAATATGCTATACATTTTAATTGGCGGCCTTATCGCTTAGAGAGATCTCTTCCAGGCAATCGTGTACAGATAGGACATTATACAGTAATGCGGCCTTAATATATTCAAAATATTAAACAACATATAATTTATCTATTTAACTCTGCTCAAAAGTTACGACAGGTTTGTGGCTCGCGTACCTATGCTTTGAGCTTGCATACGGAATACGACAGTTAGTAGGTTTATTCTAACTCCCTTACCTACCTTCATACCTATTTTAAATAGGCAGATGAATAGTTGGTTGTTATTAGCAACGTTTTTATATTTTCTGAGAAACCTTCAAATTTTTGGGTTCTGTACAAAAAACTGGACCCAATTACCAACCGCTATCCAACAGTATTCCGTTGGACCAAAACATACGTGTGTTTAAAATCTGCGAGTAAATTTAAATCGGTATAGTTTTCGGCATTTGTGACATAAAGTTTTTTGATGTTTGATGTCAAGTTTTTTATATTTTTGTAACTTTATTTACTTGATAAGTGCAATAAAGAGTTAAACTATCTATCTATCTATCAAGCGAACTTCCATAGACAACATTTATTCTAAACCAAATTTTGTAATTCGGACGTAATCTGGTACCTTATTTAAGAATGTTTCTTACTAGTCGTAATTTGTAAGTACCTATAGACAATTTCACACAGCACAATATATTGCAACAGTAATTTAACTAAGGCATAATAAAATAGAGAAACACGAATCAAAAGGGTCTTCATGAAATTAAATTTTTTTTAACAATCCTTCTGGATGGATAGAATAGATATTTGTATCTCAAACACGTTGGAACTGACCAGGTCGGGTTAAAATTAGAAACATAGGTAGGTAAGTATTAGTGTGGAATCATAGGCTAATATTTAACGCGGAAAAATAACGGGAACGAAAACTAGGTGGGCAAAACCACGGGGCCTGCTTGTTTTATCTATAAGGTCTACAAGAACAACAATATTTTAGACAAACTTTAAACCCAGCTTATTGAATAATAAGTTTTATTTCAATGTACAAACTTTGCTTAGTTTGGGGTCACATGGTGCTGTGTGTAAATTGTCCACCAATATTCATCTATTCATTTAATTTATTTATTTTGTCTAATTTAGTGTAAAACCATATGTAACCATATATGTCTGTGTTATTGTTCTTATTTTTCTTTACAGTTTAAGTGCAGTAAAGAGTTTATCTATCTATCTACATACAACATTTCATAAAATGTGATCGGGCGTACGGTATGAATTTCAGTTTGTTTGAAGTGAAGTTCTGTCAATTCGGGCTATTGTACAGAACACTCGGTGTGGGAGTTTGTTTCACACTTGATCGGTTTATTTCCCCTGCTTCGATACACATACAACTTAATACTTATTTTACTCCACTGCTCTAAAGGAAATGAAGTACTTACCAAAGACGTTTGCTTCTTGAAACGCGGTGCCACTAACGTATAGCTTAAGGTGATTGGATTTTTCTTAAGGAATCGTACTTGGTTCAAACGTTTCGTCACAGTCATAAGTTGCGTTGCAAATTCTACGCCAGTTGTTTTACGTCTGCATTCTTCCGTACTATTAAACGGTTGGACGTGGCCAGTGCATAAAATTGAAATTATGTACTATCCCCGTAACCTATACCTCCTACGTGAAGTAAGCTATTTAATTAAATGAAAGGTTAATCGTTGATGAAACTTGTAAATGCCTTCCAACTTTTTACTCGTTCTGTGTTATTTAGTGTTGTTAGGCGTTACATACCTATGTTTTACTTCGTTACCTTACCTGATTGGATAACGACAAGAACAAAATTGATTATTTATTAAAAACATTAACATTAACATGAATTACCCCTGATCATCTTGGGATTCAATTTTGTTTCAGAGATACCTCTTTATAGTATGCTACAACGATCTTGATTTCGATGGTATTTTAATAATAATCAAGCCTCTTCATTGGATACCGATGTTGAGGGAATGGTAAAAAAACAAATTCGCTGTTTTGTGTTTTTATTAATTTGACCGGTGTGAAGTTGGCAGCCAAAAGTTTCTGCCATATTATCCGACCAAATTGAAATGGTATTTTTTTATGAAATTTGCTAAAATCGATAAATCTTATGCTGATGCCTTAAACCCAAAAAGAAAATGGTGAGACGTGATATATAAAACCTTATAATCCTCCGAAACAAACCAAATTAACTATATTAACACACTAACACAGAGGATTGCCAGTAACGCTTTCTTTAGCCGATTACTACCTGCCGGCCCCTAAAATTTAATACACTTGTTTACTAATTTTATTAACAAATGTATGCGTAACAAACTAAACATAATCAGAATGCGGCTAAAAGGTTTCTACACCCAGAAATTGCCATCTGAAATTGCTCGGGTACAGAAATCTTAGAAGGAAAAGCTGGCTGCTGGCTTATCGTGACCTCCCGCAGCTGAAACTAGCCAAAAACCTTATCATCTCATCTAGGTCTATACAAATTCCATCCAAATAAGTAAACAGAGATAAGGCTTTATACCGCTTTAACCCTAAACCTGCCGCACAAACATGAGTGGTGAAAAAGCTTGACTCTAAGACGCAACATGCTCGATTACGACCTGTAGGCCCCTGAAATACTAAAGTTTTTAGTATTATTCCAATAGAATGATACCTATTCTACCTGAAAAACATAGTGAGAATGTGGCTAAACGATTACTTAACCTTCAAATCAGTTCATAAAAAATTAACGAAATTTTTATTCGCCAAGTCCACGTTTCCTTCAATACGGCGACCTGACGGCCCCTGAAATTCTGAAATATTGTGTTATATTATTGTAGCCTGTTTCATGTGTTATCAAATAAACATAATCAGAATGCGGCTAAAAGGCTTCTACACCCAGAAATTGCCATCTGAAATTGCTCGGGTACAGAAATCTTAGGAGGAAAAGTAGGCTGCTGGCTTATCGTGACCTCCCACAGCTGAAACTAGCCAGAAATCTTATCATTTCATCTAGATCTATACACATACTATCCAAATAAGTCAACAAAGATAAGGCTTTATACCGCTTTAACCCTAAACCTGCCGCACGACAATGATTGGTGAAAATGCTTGACTCTAAGACGCACCATGCTCGATTACGACCTGTAGGCCCCTGAAATACTAAAGTTTTTAATATTATTCCAACAGAATGATACCTATTCTACCTGAAAAACATAGTGAGAATGTGGCTAAACGATTCCTTAACCTTCAAATCAGGTCATGAAAAATTAACGAAATTTTTATTCGCCAAGTCCACGTTTCTTTCAATACTGCGACCTGACGGCCCCTGAAATTATGAAATATTGTGTAATATTATTGTAGCCTGTTTCATGCGCTATCTAAAAAACTTAGTAAGAATGCGGCTAAAAGGTTTCTACACCCAGAAATTGCCATCTGAAATTGCTCGGGTACAGAAATCTTAGGAGGAAAAGTTGGCTGCTGGCTTATCGTGACCTCCCACAGCTGAAACTAGCCAGAAATCTTATCATTTCATCTAGATCTATACATATACTATCTAAATAAGTCAACAAAGATAAGGCTTTATACCGCTTTAACCCTAAACCTGCCGCACGAACATGATTGGTGAAAATGCTTGACTCTAAGACGCACCATGCTCGATTACGACCTGTAGGCCCCTGAAATACTAAAGTTTTTAATATTATTCCAACAGAATGATACCTATTCTACCTGAAAAACATAGTGAGAATGTGGCTAAACGATTCCTTAACCTTCAAATCAGGTCATGAAAAATTAACGAAATTTTTATTCGCCAAGTCCACGTTTCTTTCAATACTGCCACCTGATTGCCCCTGAAATTATGAAATATTGTGTTATATTATTGTAGCCTGTTTCATGCGCTATCTAAAAAACTTAGTAAGAATGCGGCTAAACGGTTTCTACATCCAGAAATTGCCATCTGAAATCGCTCGGGTACAGAAATCTTAGGAGGAAAAGTTGGCTGCTGGCTTATCGTGACCTCCCACAGCTGAAACTAGCCAGAAATCTTATCATTTCATCTAGATCTATACATATTCTATCCAACTAAATCAACAAAGATAAGGCTTTATACCGCTTTAACCCTAAACCTGCCGCACGAACATGATTGGTGAAAAAGCTTGACTCTAAGACGCAACATGCTCGATTACGACATGTAGGCCCCTGAAATACTGAAGTTTTTAGTATTATTCCAATAGAATTATACCTATTCTACCTGAAAAACATAGTGAGAATGTGGCTAAACGATTCCTTAACCTTCAAATCAGTTCATGAAAAATGAACGAAATTTTTATTCGCCAAGTCCACGTTTCCTTCAATACGGCGACCTGACGGCCCCTGAAATTCTGAAATATTGTGATATATTATTGTAGCCTGTTTCATGTGTTATCAAATAAACATAGTCAGAATGCGGCTAAAAGGCTTCTACACCCAGAAATTGCCATCTGAAATTGCTCGGGTACAGAAATCTTAGGAGGAAAAGTTGGCTGCTGGCTTATCGTGACCTCCCACAGCTGAAACTAGCCAGAAATCTTATCATTTCATCTAGATCTATACATATACTATCTAAATAAGTCAACAAAGATAAGGCCTTATACCGCTTTAACCCTAAACCTGCCGCACGAACATGATTGGTGAAAAAGCTTGACTCTAAGACGCACCATGCTCGATTACGACCTGTAGGCCCCCGAAATACTAAAGTTTTTAGTATTATTCCAACAGAATGATACGTATTCCACCTGAAAAACATAGTCAGAATGTGGCTAAACGATTCCTTAACCTTCAAATCAGTTCATGAAAAATTAACGAAATTTTTATTCGCCAAGTCCACGTTTCTTTCAATACTGCGACCTGACGGCCCCTGAAATTCTAAAATATTTTGTATTATTATTGTAGCCTGTTTCATGTGTTATCAAATAAACGTAGTCAGAATGCAGCTAAAAGATTTCTACACCCAGAAATTGCCATCTGAAATTGCGCGGGTACAGAAATCTTGAGAGGAAAAGTTGGCTGCTGGCTTATCGTGACCTCCCACAGCTGAATTATTGGATTTTTATTTATTTTCATGACCTGATTTGAAGGTTAAGGAATCGTTTAGCCACATTCTCACTATGTTTTTAAGGTAGAATAGGTATCATTCTATTGGAATAATACTAAAAACTTCAGTATTTCAGGGGCCTACAGGTCGTAATCGAGCATGTTGCGTCTTAGAGTCAAGCTTTTTCACCACTAATGTTCGTGCGGCAGGTTTAGGGTTAAAGCGGTATAAAGCCTTATCTCTGTTGACTTATTTGGATAGTATATGTATAGACCTAGATGAAATGATAAGATTTCTGGCTAGTTTCAGCTGTGGAGGTCACGATAAGCCAGCAGCCAACCTTTTCCTCTCAAGATTTCTGTACCCGCGCAATTTCAGATGGCAATTTCTGGGTGTAGAAACCTTTTAGCCGCATTCTGACTATGTTTATTTGATAACACATGAAACAGGCTACAATAATATATCACAATATTTCAGAATTTCAAGGGCCGTCAGGTAGCCGTATTAAAGGAAACGTGGACTTGGCGAATAAAAATTTCGTTCATTTTTCATGAACTGATTTGAAGGTTAAGGAATCGTTTAGCCACATTCTCACTATGTTTTTCAGGTAGAATAGGTATAATTTATTGAATAATACTAAAAACTTCAGTATTTCAGGGCCTACAGGTCGTAATCGAGCATGTTGCGTCTTAGAGTCAAGCTTTTTCACCAATCATGTTCGTGCGGCAGGTTTAGGGTTAAAGCGGTATAAAGCCTTATCTTTGTTGATTAATTTGTATAGTATATGTATAGATCTAGATGACATGATAAGATTTCTGGCTAGTTTCAGCTGTGGGAGGTCACGATAAGCCAACAGCCAACTTTCCTCCTAAGATTTCTGTACCCGAGCAATTTCAGATGGCAATTTCTGGGTGTAGAAACCGTTTAGCCGCATTCTTACTAAGTTTTTTAGATAGCGCATGAAACAGGCTACAATAATATTACACAATATTTCATAATTTCAGGGGCCGTCAGGTCGCAGTATTGAAAGAAACGTGGACTTGGCGAATAAAAATTTCGTTAATTTTTCATGAACTGATTTGAAGGTTAAGGAATCGTTTAGCCACATTCTGACTATGTTTTTCAGGTAGTATAGGTATCATTCTGTTGGAATAATACTAAAAACTTTAGTATTTCAGGGGCCTACAGGTCGTAATCGAGCATGGTGCGTCTTAGAGTCAAGCATTTTCACCAATCATGTTCGTGCGGCAGGTTTAGGGTTAAAGCGGTATAAAGCCTTATCTTTGTTGACTTATTTGGATAGTATATGTATAGATCTAGATGAAATGATAAGATTTCTGGCTAGTTTCAGCTGTGGAGGTCACGATAAGCCAGCAGCCTACTTTTCCTCCTAAGAATTTCTGTACCCGAGCAATTTCAGATGGCAATTTCTGAGTGTAGAAACCTTTAGCCGCATTCTGACTATGTTTATTTGATAACACATGAAACAGGCTACAATAATAATACAAAATATTTTAGAATTTCAGGGGCCGTCAGGTCGCAGTATTGAAAGAAACGTGGACTTGGCGAATAAAAATTTCGTTTATTCTTCATGAACTGATTTGAAGGTTAAGGAATCGTTTAGCCACATTCTCACTATGTTTTCCAGGTAGAATAGGTATCATTCTGTTGGAATAATATTAAAAACTTCAGTATTTCAGGGGCCTACAGGTCGTAATCGAGCATGGTGCGTCTTAGAGTCAAGCATTTTCACCAATCATGTTCGTGCGGCAGGTTTAGGGTTAAAGCGGTATAAAGCCTTATCTTTGTTGATTAATTTGTATAGTATATGTATAGATCTAGATGACATGATAAGATTTCTGGCTAGTTTCAGCTGTGGGAGGTCACGATAAGCCAGCAGCCTACTTTTCCGCCTAAGATTTCTGTACCCGAGCAATTTCAGATGGCAATTTCTGGGTGTAGAAACCTTTAGCCGCATTCTGATTATGTTTATTTGATAACACATGAAACAGGCTACAATAATATAACACAATATTTCAGAATTTCAGGGGCCGTCAGGTCGCCGTATTGAAGGAAACGTGGACTTGGCGAATAAAAATTTCGTTAATTTTTCATGAACTGATTTGAAGGTTAAGTAATCGTTTAGCCACATTCTCACTATGTTTTTCAGGTAGAATAGGTATCATTCTATTAGAATAATACTAAAAACTTCAGTATTTCAGGGGCCTACAGGTCGTAATCGAGCATGTTGCGTCTTAGAGTCAAGCTTTTTCACCACTCATGTTCGTGCGGCAGGTTTAGGGTTAAAGCGGTATAAAGCCTTATCTCTGTTTACTTATTTGGATGGAATTTGTATAGACCTAGATGAGATGATAAGGTTTTGGCTAGTTTCAGCTGCGGAGGTCACGATAAGCCAGCAGCCAGCTTTTCCTTCTAAGATTTCTGTACCCGAGCAATTTCAGATGGCAATTTCTGGGTGTAGAAACCTTTTAGCCGCATTCTGATTATGTTTAGTTTGTTACGCATACATTTGTTAATAAAATTAGTAAACAAGTGTATTAAATTTTAGGAGCCGGCAGGTAGTAATCGGCTAAAGAAAGCGTTACTGGCAATCCTCTGTGTTAGTGTGTTAATATAGTTAATTTGGTTTGTTTCGGAGGATTATAAGGTTTTATATATCACGTTTCACCATTTTCTTTTTGGGTTTAAGGCATCAGCATAAGATTTATCGATTTTAGCAAATTTCATAAAAAATACCATTTCAATTTGGTCGGATAATATGGCAGAAACTTTTGGCTGCCAACTTCACACCGGTATTAATTTGTATTAATTTATCCTAGTTTATACTTTGTATTCTACTAATCAAGCCTTTTCATTTGATACTCATAAATAATATTTTTTCACAACTTTCTCACTACCGCTGCCGCTGCAACAAAATGGCGGAAAACATAATATGTAATATGGTGCGATGCCCATCTTGGTCAGCTTTTCATCAAACATAGCTAAGTGCACTCCCGAGCTCCCGACTAATTCTCCTTTAAAACAAAACAAAATCAAAATTGGTTCGTCCTATCCGGACCTATGATGCCACAGACACACGTAGGTACACACACAGAGTAGGTAATAATACCCTGTTGATAGGTGATGAAACGAATCTCACCTACATGCACAACTCACCAGCGGGGGCGCAGGACGACGTAAAAAGCCGCGCTGTGATAAGCCGAATATCCGTGTGATAAATGAAAAACGTAATGAGGTAAAGCTGAATATCTATAAGACAAATCAATAAAACAGTACTTACTCGTATACCTACAATCGAAAAACTAACGATAAACTATTAAAACCATAGAAATTATTACAACTAGATAATCTACTTCTTGACAAGCTTGATGAAAAGAAAACAGCCAATTAGGCTAAAACCTAGCTTTATGAACCGTGCATTCTGTATATCAACACGTAAGGCGCTCAGACTTTCACCTTGAATAATATTTCACCTCTATAAGTATTGGTAAAAAGGTGAAAGTTCATTGCTGTATTCAAAGTTTTTGGATGAAAAATACCTTTGTGCCTATCGTTGGAAACGTCTTTGATCTATTTTGTACATCTTTGGTCACATTAGAGTGGTCTTTTTGGCCTCTTTGTTTTTTGACAGTCGAGTGGTTACCTAGAGGTGATAGCACAAAATGGTAAAGCCGTGATGGCCAAGAGGGAAGACACTCCGACTTCAGAATGGTGAGACCGTAGGTTTGTGCCCCTGTACCTAAATTTAATAGTAGGTATACTTAAACCATCTAAATAAACTATACAGTAACGGGACGATCTGAAGGTAAGCTAATCGCCTGATGAGTGTCACGCAGCTATTGGAACACGAAGAGTCCAAATCATTACCAGTATCACCCAGAGATGTTTATAAGATGGTTTATCTCTAGATCTCTACGCCCTGCCTCTCCGTATTTTTTCATATGCCGATTTACCGATACCAATTTTGATATTACTGATAGTTGTAATGGTAAAGGAAAATATCGTGTGGAAACCGACAAACCGAGATGTTCCAAAAAAGTTTTTAGACATCAGACCATCCGCTCTTAGCCCATGTGGTGGCTAACATACATAATAACAAATCAAAAACATTCAATTGAACAATAAATTATTAAATTATACAAAAAATGTATTAACTACGATCGGTAGGTAAGTACGTATTAGTAAAGTGTCATTCTACTATCTAATATTTGTATTTTCACGTAACATTGTTTTGTTAAGTAGATGTAATCTGTGAACCGCATTAAGATTTTGATACAGAAAATAGAAAAAAACAAAAAAAATTTGGGGTGTCCAAAAACATTTTTGAGTTTAAGTTCTAAGTAAGAACTGAAATGATCAAAAATTTTTTTTCATCAAAACCATACGTATGGTATGGATAGGTCATCAAAAACGATATTGAGGTTCAAACATATTTTTTTTCTAAACTGAATAGTTTGGTTACTCGAAGGCGCGAGGTACTCTTCCAAAGTGGTAAAAAGTGTCCCTCCACCCCACCCCCCTGTAACTTCTAAAAATAAAAAAGTGTATGATGTACATTACCATGTCAGTAAACTATCAACGAAAGTTGGTTTGAATGAGATCTAAGTGAGTAGTTTTATTTTAATACGTCATAAATTGACTATTGTTAAACCACTGATTAAAGTAACAACGAACCACAAGAATTTTTATATTATGTTACTTGCTGCTACGGAAGCCTTCATGGGCGAGTCCAACTCGCACTTGACCACTTTTATTTTCTGTAGGACTACTCGTAGCTTGAAAAAGCAACATCGTTGATGTTCCAATGAGGAAAGTCCGGTAGGTAGTATAGGCTATTAGAAGCCAATAAATATAGGAAAAAGATTGGGTTACGTACCTTCCCGTTTCATATTTTTAGCAAATCTTGGTTTTGATAAATTCGCCAAATTTAACTAAAATATATTTGAATCTGAAATAACATAAATATTTTTTTACATTTTTATCCCCAGATCATACAATAGATCCAAAACTCTACGGAGACAATACCCGAGCCAGTCTCACTTGAGATTTAAACTTCATCTAGACCAACTAACGAACGATAAAGTAAGTTTCTTGTATTTATTTTGTAGACTTAGTAAGCACAAGATTTATTTTGAAGACTTACTAACTCCACAAAATAATAAAGATCAGAAAAAAAACTTCACTTCTCGAACGCAAACCCAATATTTATAAGGTTAAAATGAGCTCAAAATAGCAGTAAATGCGTAGTTATTGCAATTCATTTAAATTTCAAATTCAATTCGTTTTAAGGTCACACAGATGTTTGTTTGAATACACTCACAGCCCCTCAGTTTTCCCAAACACGATATTTGAGACGCAGTTTCCTGAGTTCCCCCAATTTTTTTTATTTTCTTCCTTATAGCCAGTGTAGTAGTGGTCAGATTAAGTAATTCTCCATTGTGTTATTGTTCTACACGTGTCGATTCAGAGCTGCCACACCTGTCAGTGTGTATTCCACATTATCGACATTAATAAGTCTTACAAGCCATTAGTCAACATTTTACAAATGTACCTTAAGCAAAAACGCTCTGTGGAAACTTAATTTAAATTTTAGGTACATCTAAAACTATACAGTAAAATCATAATGTTTAGTAATCAATTTTAAGTTACGCACGTCATCCTGCTAATATTTTACAATACACATTTCAAAGTTTTGATGTTTGTTGCCCAATGGCAGATCGGGTTGATCGGTTACTTAGGTATATTATTGTTTCGTTAAGTTGGATGATAGAGATTACACTGGCGACTGGTAATATTAATGATTTTTGTACATAGCAGAAGGGTAGATAAGTGAATTACTAGAAAGTTTTTTAACAATTTGCTTCAAGTCTTACCTACACATGCCATAACAAAAATGAGAAAATTCTTCACTTGTGACACATCAAACTAAATTGTAATTAAAAATCAAGTTATATCGAATACATAAATATTATGGAAACGAAAAATGTGATTTTTTTATGTTTGTTGCCAAGTAGGTAATCATACTAAAATTAAACCCCGAATATAGTTGTTCATAAATACTTTGTGTAAAATAAAAAGCTACCTAGGTTATTTTTTGTCTCGAAATGAAGAATTTTCAGAAACTAGTTCTTTTTAAATTATATGTGACTGACTGATTGAAGTCGAGATCACGCACTAGCGATAGCTTTAAAAAAAAGTACCTGACTTACTACAGAGATAAATATATTTTATCAGGAAAGAAATTCAAGTTCAATCGTTGGATTCTTGTAATCTTCCAAGAAAATACTGTTAATTGTCGTGGTTTTCAGAGTTGGTTTTACAGTAAAACACAATTTTTTTTGGTGAGTACAAAATAAATAGTCCTTTTTGTTTTTTAACTGCTGGGACTCAGGGATTTCTTTCACACGGAGACAGTCAAGGTTACCTACATGCTGGACAATTGCGGATTGAAGTATTACATATGACCTCGAAAGATTGATTGCTTGGAACTTGGCTGGTTTTCTCACAATATTTTCCTTTACTGTTAAAGCCAGTGATTATGCCAAACTGGTATATATGTAAACTTGGAAAAATTATTAGAGGTGCAAGCGGGATTTGATTGTACAATCTTACGATTTTGAAATCAATCATTCTTGCCAACAAGCCCACACACACGGCTTATGATAAGTGCAATACCGTACCTTTCAGTTTAAAATGTATAGCAAATCTTGGATGTGGTAAATTTCTCCTAAATATGAGGTAAATGATTCAGACTGGCAACACCGTGTACGTAATCTCCCCTCAGTAAATGCATCCACCTGGCCGAGAAGAATGTGAAAGGAACTGGGTCACGTCGTTCCTTTATCCGCTCCCCATGGACCGGATCAAACCAGATGCCGCTGGATTGGACTGGTTATGGACTTGCTTCTTTTCATACCTCATCTACACGTGCGGTCGAGAATCGGTATGAATAGCTTTGATTCCGTAAGTACTGTGTTTTTTCGTTTGATGAGAATTGGGGTGTTGTATCAGCTTTTGTGATGGTATTGAATGGGTTCACTGTTTCATGGTAGCAACTTTAGTATTTTGGATCGAAGACATTGAGTTATTTTTGAAGCAAAATAACTGTATTTTCGGTTTTCATTTACTTAGTCAATCTCTAGTAGCTATTCTTATTTCAGTTAATTTTTAGGTATTATCTTCGTTGTTAACACACTTATGAAAAGAAAGAAGTTTTCAATTAGATTGTATGTATTGGGGTGTAAGTTCTCTTTTTGTTTGGCATACTAAAGCGTTGGTCCCATAATATAAATTTCATAGAAATCGGCGCAGCGGGTTACGAACCTATCTACAAAAATATAAAATTTGGTTTCACTAGGTACTACTTTTTACTTTTTCTTAGGTATGTATTCGTATTATACCCTGTTGTCTCATTGGTACAGTAATTAGCTGATTTAAAAAAATGACACAAAATATATCAGACGACACGGCGTCGTATCTTTCCGGTTCAAATAGGAGAAATATTTTTTTTGCCAAAAACATATAACCGACCTCAATAAACAAACAAACTCAGACACTCGATTGAATTTTATAAGTTTTGGTAAAACAAGTAAACAAACCGTTCTATTCAGACAGCAAGGTTTCGGAGTCAATGAAAATATCATCAATGTGTGCGAATTATAGTTTTGTCAATTTTCAAAAACCGTTGAACCGATTACGATAAACTTTATAAGTATATAATATAGGTGCATACCTCTGAAGTAAATAATATGATCTACCAAACAAAAACGAACCATCAAGTAAAAATTAGCAAACTGAAATAATAGTAGTATTATTCTTAATAGTCAAATAATTGTGATAGGAAACACCCAGAAATACTAGGTACGTACCAAATTTTTTTTTGTTGTACTTGTTTATGAAAGAAATTGACATTTTGTGTAAATATTTTACTGATTTTAATTATTTTACTAATAATTTTACATGTATGTAAGTACTTATATAATTCAATGATAATATAACTTTCTCCGAAAAAAACAAAAAAAAACCTTTAGTTGAAAATAAAACTCACACACGACAAAATGTTGTAAAATTTACGAATATGTACGTCATCCAGAGAAGATCAAAGGTAGGCAAATACGAATCGAAATAAAAACATACTTACTGTTAAAAACAAAACACAACATTTAAAAACACAAAATTAAAAATGTATCAAATTTTAAAAAAGCAGTTTTAGATGAAGTCCTAAATTGAATCGCTGTCACGACAAGACGAAGAAGAAACAAATTTTAGTTATTTTGTTGATATTTAACAAACATAACCGATTTCGATACAATTCATATGGGACCTCTGAATTATCTACCAAACAAAAATAGCATCATCAAAATCGATTCTCAATTAGCGGAGCTATCGCGTATATCGCCTATAACATACCTATAAAAAAAATATCACCTATAAAAAAACCCTTACTAACTAACTAAATAAATTGAGTACCTCCTCCTTTTTAAAAGTCTGTTAAATACGAGTATGTACCTACATCTCACATACTGCTAATGTATTATTATTTTAAAAAACATGGGGGTCATAGGACACCAGGTAGGAACGAAGTTGCTTCGGATATTATAAAAGCAACACAATTGGCAAAAATAATATTAAGTACTTACTTAATTTTATTATTAACCAACTTCCAAAATAGGAGGAGGTTATCAATTCGAGCCCTATGTTTTTTTTGTACAATGGTATGGTTATGGACGTATACGTCCATAAGTACCTATGGTATCATCTCAAAATTAAAGTTGGCAACACTGGTTACGGGCAGTTTTATGCCTCACTTCCGTTACTTAAAATATATTTTCTTACGGTTTTAGTCTTACATTTTTTTTTTCAGTTCGGTCGCGCAGCAAAATCCCTGTCTCCTAAAAACCAGCTGTCAGGAATTTCGTTCCGATATTTGTGTTTAACTTTCTTTTTTGTAATAGGTAATGTATGCGGATGATACGGCAACGATGTTGCATCAACAGCGTTGCCGCATCGTCCGACGCGGTTGTCCAGCTTTAGCCGCTGGATGGCGCGCTTCCGCTACCCGTTGCCCGAAAGTGAAAATTCCGCCAGGCACTTTCTCCCCACCGCCGCGGCGCATCGCCCCGCCCCCGGTGCACCGCGCCCCGACCCCGCACCCCGCGCGCCGCAAGGTCAGCCCCGCGTGCACCCGCGAGCAGCGGCGGGCGGCGCGGCGACGCTGCGCTCTTGAAATTTCGCTTTCGTTCACTCGCTCACGAGTTGCGACGCCGCGACGTGGTTATTAGTCGGCCGTACGCGGTCCGGTAAGCATGTGTTGCGCGTGACGCGCTCTGGCAGTTTCATTTTCTTTTCGTATCATGGCGCCGCGACGGCATGGGGCGACCGGCGAACGGGAACCCGAAGAGCCCAACGGATGCTGCGTGCCCGGCGAATGCCTGCGCCCTCGAGACGCGGTCTGTCTTGAGGACGCCATCCGCGTGCTATGCAACAATGACACGTGCGGCGCCGGCCGGTATATGCACAGAGAATGTTTTGAGCAATGGGAGGTCGGCGTCCTCGCTTACTTGAAGTCTTGCGGGAGGGCTAGGTCTTGGTCTGAGAGACAGCGCCTCCAAAATTTGTGGACGAAGAAAGGGTACGATTTGGCGTTCAAGGCTTGCGGCTGCCGATGCGGGCGCGGGCATTTGAAGAAGGATCTAGACTGGGCTCCTCCGGGGATGATACGTGCGGATGAAGAGAAGAAGCGTCGTCGCCGAACCCGGTCGGGTCGAGCCCCGGTTCCTCAAGACGGGCGTCCTAGGGCCTTCAGCATGTCATCTTCTGGATCCTGTTCTCCACCATCGGCGCCTTCCGAGCCTTCAACAAGCCCCATACACGCCCCGACACTCGCTATCACTCCGGGGAAGAAGAATTCCAAGCCCGAGATCGTATCTGACAGGATTCGGTAAGACGCTTCACTTTATCTTATCACTATACCATGTTATAAATTCTTATTAGAATCTCATTGGCATTGGAGCACTGGATTAAATACCTATAAACTTCAACTTCGTGAATTTACCCCGTCTAGGCGCTTTTTATTACATCGGAGACGAACAGTATTCTCAATATCTCAACAAAATCACCACTCGACTCCTGTGAATTGTACCTACCTACGGGAATATTTTTATTTAGATGCCCCCAGTGTGTATTTTTGTCGCGATTATTTATAAACAAGAAATATCCGAGGGTGGTTTCAAGTTCATGGTTACTGATTTTACGGACATCAAAACAACAACACAACTCACCGTTTAGGTATTTTGAGCCATGAATGACCAGGATTTTTATCAGTTAAAATTATAGGTACCTACAATAAAATACGTCAGGTAAGTATTTAATACCTAAGATCTTTTTACTTTTATTTTGTGAATAGAAATCTTTGCCTGTGGAAATTATACCTACTATTCAGTATTATTACTCAGTTATTCAATCGCCAAGCAGTAATGAACAAACATTCCTGTGTTCCGGTTTGAAGGGCAATTTTGCAGAGAAATTAAAGGGCAAAGATAAATCATTTCATACCTAGGTACCTATCTCTAGATTACGAGACGTTCTGGATTTGTATTTAAATACCGAACTAGCTGCCGGGCTGTAATGCTGTTCAGTTGTGGACAGGTGTGTGCTTACCTTCAGGACCATGTACTGATCGTACCTACCTTTATTCTGAAATGTAAAAAAAAACTTGTATGAAATGTATATTTTCTATATATAATCATATTTTTTAGATTTATTTGAATATGTATACGAGGTTACTAGTAATTCGTAGGTGTGTTATTTTTCTTAAGTTTTAATCCCTCCAAGTGCAAATCGGGACTCTCATGCTACTAATTCTGTACAAACATCAGTTTAAAAATTCCCTTCGTTCAATTTCAAATAGGTATGTACCATGTAGGTACTGTACCTACGAGGTATGAAGTATTTCTTTACTGCCTAGATACGTAAACGTATTAACTGGCTTTAAAAAAAACAAAACCAAATTCTGAGCTTTTTCTAATGATTTTCTAATACTTTTGAGCTAAATCTAAAATGTGTATAAAAGGAGTAGGTAGGTAATAAACAGTAAAAAATAGTTGAAAAACATAATAGGTATATGTTTATACCTAAATACCTGCCTTTTTTAATGATGGGTGAAAAATATACCTATCAAAATATTATCAAATAATTTAATGTCTATTACCATCGCTAATAACTATCTCGAAGAAGGTAAGAGAAGGAATAATTTAGGCTAGTAATAATAATAACAGTACAGTCAGGAGGTTCCTCACTCTGCAGCCCTAACCACCAGTAGTTTGGGTCTTGCCCCGCTGCCTGCGGCGATCTAGGGTTTTGTAATGTTTTTATATTGTTTTATATCTAGGTGTAAAAATGTTGCAAAAACTTGGCTTACAAAAGAATTAAATACATGAATAATAGGTAGTGTCTTGATTGAGAACTACATAATTATTTTAGATGAAGGTAATTTGCATGCACTGCAAACGCATTGCTGTACGTACATGGATTACCTACATCCGATCCATGTAAATAAATCTAGATGAGGTAATAAATATCGTAATAATTGTACCTAATACATAGAAAACACTGAAAAGTAACGTAACATTAACAATACGTCTTTAAGTTAATTAACAATTTTATTGCCTACATTTATTGAAGTGATCACTATAAAATAAACGCGTTGACCATTTTTTGAAATGAGAAAATAATAATATCTAACAAAAAAACTAGGTATGTAGAATGTACCTATAATATATACTATGTCATCGTAATATTGTAAAAAGGTACCATCGGTAAAACGTGGCATAGGTAATCGAACGGTAGGTCAGTTTATAATCTAAAATATTTTTAATTTTACGCTGACAAAATATGCAATTAGACCTACTACTACCTATTTCAACACAGCTTTATAAATATGTACAATGTGTATGTAGGTACGTAATATTTAATAGTTAAGGTTTTCACTTCTGTCCGCACTCCCAGAATGCCACTGTTTTTTTAACATTGGAAATTAGGAAAGATATTTTATTTCTAGTCGTGTAAAAATGGCCAGGGACATAGGTACTAAACCTCTTTTAATATTTGTATTTATTCAACTTCTTGTAGGTACTATTTCCTAGGACATGTTCATAAAGTTATTTTCTTATTTTCTCGTCAATTTCATATCAGCTAGAACTGGTTTGGAGAGCGGGCGGGACCGGCTGCACTTGCCATTGAATTGCACAGTTAATGTAATCTTATCAGGTATGTATAATTATATATCTACTGTATTATTTATGATCTGTGTTAATTTATTTGTGGTCGGAGATAATCTAAAAGATTTCTATTTCGTCGCCTCTATCTTTATTTTGTTAGTTCGAATTTTTACTCAAATAGTGCAAAATAACTATTTTTACTGACACTGAAAAAGGAGTTGTTTGGTTCGGCTACTTTTCTCTAAATTTTATTCCTATTTACTATATTATAGTTTGTTAATAAAAACCTACCTAATTATTTAAAAGAATTTAAAAATAAACATTTACAAGAAATTTTGTAATTGTGTTCGTATTGTAATTTGATATATTTTGCTAAGAAGCTGTATTCTCGCGCTTAATAAGCTGAAAATTCTCTACTTGACTAACGCTAGCTCTCTTTTTCACCAGAGGCGTCGATATAGGGGCCAAATAAAAAAAAACGATCTGAGTAATTTTTTTTATTTGTAGGTATGTTTTGCGAATTAAACACTTATTTTTGGTAAAATATTAATATAATACAATACAAGTCGAGCAGGTCAGGTGCCCGATGGTAAGTAGTAGCACAAAGCAGTACAACGTCATTCAATAAAAACAATATTGAGACTTAAAATACATTGTACAGCAGCAGTCATCGCTAGAAATAAAATTAGGGGTGTATCTCTATGTCTTATAATTTCGTGATGTGTAACGTTACATCATATTACGTGCTTCAACATTTTGAAAATTAATTGTTGTGATCAGGATACACTATCCAGCATACCAGCTATTTCATTTTGACATTACAAGCTACAAACGGACATATTTTTTAATTATTTATAAGGTTATAGATAATGGGACCACAAGTCACTCAGAATCACTCGAGTTTGGATCAAAAAATATTTTATTTCCAACACATTTTTTTTTACTTACTTTTTCGTCATTCGCAACAAAGCTCAAATAACCGACCACTCCCCAAAATGGCGGAGGCCCTAAAAATGCAATTTCGTTGGCTTAATACATTAACTCCGCACCGCTGCACAGCTGGTTTCCGTTTCCGGGCACAAAATGCGTTTTTCCCGAAATTATGACCAGCTGGTGGTCACCATTGGCGAACTGCAAAAAACCTGCCATTGTTTCCATCGGAGTTACTATATGAGTGAAGTTATTTAAATTTCTTATTTGAATAGTATCCTTGAAATATAAAGTGGACTGGACCGACCATAATTCACATGTGGGTTACCCGTGAAGTTATAAAAAATTTAACGTTTTTTTATCCACAATTTGAGTTACATTAGTACCTATTTATTTCATTTTCTGATTTTGAGTTAAATAAGTTTATATAAGAATTCGCTGAGATCCCTAACTTATCTCGAATTACAATATAGCTTAAAATCTATATTATAGAGAAACTTAAATAAGCATAAAATAATAATATAGAGTAATAATATAACATTATATTAATATTATTTTTATCAAATAGGTAATATCATAGTTGTAGTAATTTTGAGTTTATTCAATATAAAACAAAAATATAAATCTCTCTTCATAAAATTTGCTAAAATATTTGTTTGTTGTTCAATCAAATCGGCCAAACATTCGGAATATAGAGAGAGGTCAGCGATAAAATCACTAAACTCAATAATAGCAATTTTTTTAAACTATACGCTGGTCAGTTATAATATTAATGTATATCTTATTGCTTAATATATATAAATCTCTTGTCACGATGTTTGTCCGCGATGGACTCTTAAACTACTTAGCCGATTTTAATCAAATTTGGACACCGTGTGTAGATTGATCCAACTTAAAAGATAGGATAGTTTTATTTCGATTAATGGGCTTTATGTGACAATATCTAAGCGAAGCCAGAACGGGCCGCTAGTTAATAATATAAATTACGCGTCACGTTGTTTATCCGCGATGGACTCCTAAACTACTTAACCGATTTCAATAAAACTTGCACACCGTGTGCAGTTTGATCCAACTTGAAAGATAGGATAGTTTTCATTTTGATTAATAGTCTTTATATGACGACATCCGAACGAAGCCGGAACGGTTCACTAGTTACTAATAAATAAAATATCTAAAAACATTGAACGAATAATGGGTCAATCTCAAATTGACAGTTCTTATCAAAGCGCAGCGTAAAGTTGACGTTTTATGTTCGCGTTTTACATCTTAATAGCAATATTAATCGATCAGCGATTTCTTGTATATTATTTTATGAATATTGAGATTTTAAGATCAATTATGCAGTTAACTACTTTGTTGAAATATCGTCGGCTGTCGTTTGGTCAATCAAAATGTTAATACAGATTTATTTAAAAGATAACGTTTGATATCTAAATCAATCAATTTTATAACGACCCTTTTGACAAATTATAATGGTAAAACTATTTTTTTTTATCTGGGCAGAGCCTTTATTAACAAAACTAAAATACAATCAGAACTACACTACAAACCTACCTAACTTACTACTTACACTAAGCACACCTGAATTATCAATAGACCACTGTAGGTCTACAGATAATCAAGATGTTCAAGCCCACTACCAATCGGAAATACCCAGCATGCTGGCGGCATTACCACGCTGAATGGCAATGCTTATGCGTTGGGCCAAATAAACGCCAGCATTTTGGTCACGCGTCGAGTCGACCAAGCGCTCGGATAGGCTATTGAAGATGAGGTGAGCTCCCGGCCCCCACGGTCCCAGTGTCTCAACCCCAAAGGGCTAAACCGGTTAGTGGAATTATTTATTTTCCCTGAAAAACCAAAACTGATTTTAATTTAAAATAAAATTCAGAAACTCGATCAAAGTTAATAAGAATCTGTCACTACGTCGGTGTCGTCTAAATAATATATTATATGAAAAAAAAATTGCGATTTTTTGTTACAATTAAAAAAATCGATGACAGTTTACTTACCAATTTCGATAAAAATTATAAGGAACCACTCTAACTCTGAACTATGATGATTTATCAAACAAAAAATAATCCTCAAAACCATTCACAATTGGCGCCGCTATCGCTGAAAATAAAAACAAAAAATAACATACAACCGAAATGAGAATCACCTTATTTTTTGTAGTCCGTTAAAAAGCTATCATAAATATTATAGTACTTAAGTGCGCTTAAGGTGGTATTGTTAGATAAATTAAAAATAGTATCAAAAGGTTTACATATTAATAGCATACTTAGGTTAGGTACTATACTATGGTTGTCATACTTCAATGTCAATAATATGACATTCATTTTCAGCCATTTAATTTTGTTACTTTTGTTAGTTTAATAACTCCTTTTGCAGCGACACATATTTTAACGAGAAAAACTTGGGATATTTTATAGTTTTCCGAAGTGAAAACTACTTTAGCCACCTTGAAATTTGAATTGAACGTGGTTTTGTTTTAAAAACACCATCATGGCATAGAAAACGATACATCCGGTTTGAAGGGCAATGTTTCCAGAGAAATTACAGGGCTTAGAGATATAAGATCTTAGATCTCTGGGTGACGAGCGCAGTGCAGTGCTAGGTAATGATTTGGACTCTTCGTGTTCCAATAGCTGCGTGTCACTGTGCTGTTATGTGTCAGGCATGTTGCTTACCATCAGGCACATATCCTGATCGTCTCGTCACTCCTTATTTAAAAAAAAAAAAAACCAAAACAATGTAATATTTTTTCGGCTTTCTAAATACATTTATGTGCACATCGTCCACCGTGCTTGACACGCCGCGACAGATTATTGGGCTCGACACCACTTGACTGGTGCCCCTACAAACTAAAATCACCACAAGTTTCTCCAGCAGTGGTTTAGCAGCAGAGTCGCGAATCTCTCGTATTCGACAAGACAATAAATAACATACTTCAAGCACTTTACCAACGTCCTTACGTTTACGTATGTAAATGTACGCCAGAGCAATTGCCGCGTAATGATCGCAATCATATCAAATTAGTTGTAAATTATTATTAATCTTATGCAATTACCATAGAAAAATATCACGTAGTTCTTACTCATGACACGTGAATTTGCGAAGTATTAATGGCTAACAAGCGTGGGCGTTGATGATATTATCATTCGTACAAACTCTTGTATAACCTATGAAAAGTGCATAGTTACTGCTGCCTAATCTATGAGTAATGCTATTGCTGAGTAGGCGAGCTAAAGTTGGCGCACCTGAGGAACCTACTGCAACGACAAAACGTACAATTTAAAAGAAAAAAACAATTTTAATTTCATTGCGACAGTTTATTCTAATACGAAATACAGTATACAGTATTTTAACACATAAGTATGAAATGTATTAAATATTAATATGACGAGTCTGTGTAGTGGCGTTCATACTACATTTCTGCAATTATTATGTGAATGTTACTACGTTTGACCACCATCTCGGATACTCGGACTCGGGCCCTATTATCCTAAGATTACTTAAAGTTACGGCCATTCTAGTAAATTACGGCTGATCTTTACTAGACCATACTGTATTCAAATGTGAGTTTGTTCTAATATCAATCCACAAGTCGGTATTTCGTCCGCGCAGGCCATTAGACGTAGGCGATGATCGTATGACTGGCGTTGCGTTTATACTTATACTTTGTTATCATACGTGACCTAATAAAATATGAATATGAATAAAAATAAGTAATTTAATACGTGATAAGTAAGGGCAGTTATTGTTTACCTAAAGCTGATACATTATACTCACATTAATTTATTGTACGAGTATGTTATAGATAAGGCGATTATTTATTACAATAAATGAAATTCAATACAATATGAAAAATGTATCTAATAGGGTCAAATGCAAATATCAATTTAAAATGAATGATAAAACATTGAATGTTTTTCTCCACCCACAAGCTATAAACAACATTTCGATTCCTAGTAATAAGTATCCAATTCAATTTTAAATTGTCAAAGACTTCAGGTATCTGAATAATATACGTGTTTTAATATTTATAATCTAGACCTGACCCATAGACAGCCAACCACATACAAATCAATCCTTTTAAAAACAAATTAGGTATTCTGTATGCGCGAACGCAGCTTTTCGTATCCTATTGCGTTAGATTACCATAACAGGTGTAAATATAGGGTATTATAGAAAAGTACATGGGCTAGGGTATAACCTTACGTTTTATAAGGTTGTTTTGGACTATTCTCTGCATTTTAATTTATATTATTGCGTTATCGCTTAGCAACGAAAATGTTTTTTAATGTACTTCTCAGAAAAATTACACCGTGTACCTAAACCTGTTTAGCATAATTATATTTTAGACTATTACCTATTATAAATGCGAAAGTTTGTGAGTATCAATTCATAGTTACTCATATACGCAAACACTACTGAAGGGATCTGGATGAAATTCGGTTTAAATAATAGTTTATTATATAAACAAAATTTAGTTTTTTATAATATTTTTGATTTTGTATCCCGGAAAAATAACGAGATCACGAACTATGCCGGTGAAACCGAGGGAAGCTGCTAGTTATTATTAATAAATGTCAATTAATTTAAAATTAAGTCTCACACTTTGATTAAAAAGAACTATTTCAACAAAACAATATGGTAAACAAAAAAAATTACAAATGTACAATATTTTTGTCTCTCTATCTAACTGGCCTAATAAGTTTTTTAGGATAAATAATACATTTAAATCTAAACTTATAAATGGAAATGTATGTACATTGCCAATCGAAATAAAAAAGTCTAAATAGCAATGTAAGCTACAAATGCTGTTTTACCATTTAAAGTGTTTTGCGTTGCACAAGTCCTCAAATAGTTTATCTCACAGTTCTCGTGGCTTGTTATTTTCAATAACAGATTGGTGGGCGTGCCTTTAAATTAATTAATGTACTTATATAAAATGCGCATACTGGTTTGGTTTTTATTAATAGTTTGTTTAAAATTTATCACGTTTCTGTAAAACGGTTTGTGATAGATTTGACGTTTTCATTTTTTGAAGTAAAACTACTTAGGTACTATACCATACCTGCTATACTACGTCCTCGTGAGAGAAGGCTCCGAGTCCCAGCAGTGGGAACATTTAGTATGCTCCTTATTGTACTTGTGCATAAATCCTGTTATTATAAATGGTAGAGTCCTTCTGGGGGAAGTGCCACACCTTTGCTAGTTATTCTACCGCCATGCAGTAATGTGCAAAAATCACTGTGTTCCGGTTTGAAGGGCAATGTTTCCAGAGAAATTACAGGACTTAGAAATATAACATCTTAGATCTCGGGGTGACGAGTGCAGTGCAGTGCTAGGTAATGATCTGGACTTCATGTTCCAATAGCTGCGTGTCACTGTGCTGTTATGTGGCAGGCACGTTGCTTATCCTCAGGCATATGGACTCGTCTCGTCACTTAAATCGTTAAAAAAAATGCAAGATTCGATGTTTGTTGCTTAATCACGCCGAAACGGCTGAACGGATTGAGTTCAAATTTAGAACCCAGATTGTAGTCTGGAATAACACGGGTTACTTTTAATTGCTGAAAAAATACGCGAACAGGATTTGCGTGAGTGAAACCGCCGGTCGTGGCTAGTACATACATAGGTAATAAACAATTACAGAGATAAACTCATAATAAAAAATACCGTAAACGTAGTAGAAAGTCTTAAATTGTACTAAAATTAACAGAAAAATCTCAATATCTATAAGATTATGATATAATTTTTTCATTCGCCGAAGTTTTAACGAGCAACATCCGCCCGTAGTAAAAATTTTATAGCATTAAATTGTAACTTTTAGTTATTTATATGGCACGTGAATTGCTATGTTTTTGTTGTATAAAAAGTCAGTTGGATCACGTTTTGTGTGGCCTTGAGTCGAGCCCCTCGGCTATAATACAGAGGTAAACAAAACGCTAGGCCCCAAACTGAGCAAACTTGTACTCGGCAAACACATTAAATTTATCTTCGAGTTAGTCGATATGAAAGACAAAGGCAAATATTATGTTGCAAAAATAGCGGGTTTAATGATTGCTTAATATGCTGAATACAATGGATTCGTTGGGAACCTCGGGATGGAATGTATCTCTTGTGATAAAATTTATTTTTAATTTTATGTTTGTGCCTATTTAACTCCGCTTTCGTTATACGTAGGTACATCCAAGCCATGGAATATGCTACCCGAGTGTTTGTTTACCAATGGATACAACTTGGGTCTTCAAATGTGAAGAGTGAATCGGCTTCTTTAGTGTAAGCGCGCTCCATTTTAATCCGCAGTGTCTGTTTACATCAGACGAGATGGCGGTCAAGCCTAAACCTATTTTAGGTTAAAAAAGCTAGGTATACTTTTAATTTTACTAAAGCCCAACCAGACGAAATCAAAGAAAGAATGTAAACAAAAAAATATACGCATAGTAGAAATGTAGCTATTTCACAAAAAAAAGCGAAATCAAGGCACCCAAACAAAAGAACGAACAGTAAACTGGTGTGACCATTAAAACGATCTGGAGAGTAAACATGGCAGTCTCAAGGTCCCAAGAATGCCGTCTGAGGCGCGACCAGTGATTCAGGACCCGGTAGAGCGTGAACAGGGGAGGCCGGTTAAGGATATCACAGAGCATCGTGAATACGGCCTCGGGAATATTAAGTTGGAGAATGTCGTGGATCACAGAAATCTCACGAAGAATTGGGATTTTCATGTTTTGTTGAGAGAAAAGTTACGATGCTTTCACAGAAAAAGATTAAAACGTTGAAGTCGGCTTTCCCTATGACTGCCAGTATTTTAAATCATGGGTCATCAAAATATAGCCGATACGAAAAAAAACCTTTTAGTATCTGCTATACTTTGAAAGTTTAAACAGTTGACTTAGTGAGGCGTTGACTTTAATACATTTTTTTCCAAGTCATTCATGACATTAAGATCACCAATTTATTGATATGTAATTGAGCAAAGAGAATGTAAAATACTACGTATGAGTTCTATAATTGTTTTGTAATACATTTATTTATAAAAAGAGAACGTGAACAATGTTAGCTTCGAATGAAACATGATAAACATTGCATCACTACCAATAGTTGTCAAACCAGTAGTCACCAGCAGGGATCTTCAATGATATCGTTGCGAAATTTACGAACCATCCTGATAGTCTGGGTCCGATCCGTGTCCGATCAATACGTACATTTCTATTTTACCTTGCTTGACTTGTTCACTGGCTTATATACCAGAAATACGAAGATAAAATGCACTAAACAAAGAATATATTATTACTTTTGGTTAGCATGACAATACGGTCAAAATAGCACCGGTTACGACATTGGCCACGAATAAGAGTCGAATAAACATAGAACAAAAGGAAGTGGTTGCCTTAGACGTTATTACAGTAGGTGGGATGTCAGATGGCAACAATAACCTGAAAAGGTATGTCATTGTTTTGTAGAAGGAAGAGAAGAGGTAACGAGCAAACTCAAGCCAGTTTTAAACATATTTACATATGACATTTCCTTGCAGCTTCGGTAATATTATTATTTTGACATCTTATTAACTGTGAACAAAATGCATGTAGATTTTTATCGCGCGGCATGTTGCAGTGATATATTTTGTTTTGATAGGTATTTCTTGTTTAAAATAACTTCGACATGAATGCAAACTATATTATAAGTACATTGCGAAGAATTTGTGTTTCTCATCTTCTGAGTTAATACATTCCGACCACACGTCTGGTTTCAACTGTAGTTATACAAAAGCACATGTTTAACACGCCGTCCGGCGAATAAATAAGTCCATTGTGAAAATTGTTATTGTTTGATTGAACAAAGAAGAATAACATTATTCATTTTTCCGCGACATGTGAAATCGAAATGCTTTGATCAGGTTTCGCTTAGTTAGCCATTTCTAAACGATGGGAACTAAGAAATATACATATATTTGTTATTCAACAAATGTTATCCTCATGAATTATGTTTTGATGTGTTTGTGTTTTTGTAACAAAGTGATTTATGTAAAAAACTTTCGATATTTCCGATATAATATGGAAAAGATAAGAGAATAAGTATACACATCGATATGTATTGACTTGTTGACATACTATAGTAATAATATTGGTGCACATTTCACACACAACACCATCTAGCCCGAAACTAAGCAAAGCTTGTACTATGGGAATGGGGGCCAGATAGCTGATATAATTCTTATAATATTTGTAAATACATACTTGATAAAAGAACATAGAGAACATTTAATAAATTATTTGTACTGTGCCGGGGGGCACAGTACAAATATATTATTTCTATTCATCAGTGCCTCAGTACACATTACAAATAAAGTATTTCTATTCATCAGTGCCTCAGTTGTTCAAGTCTATTTTATCCTATAAGCACACAAAACTGTTCAAATTAACCGATTAATCATTGTACTTTTGGACCAACGTTTTAATTTGTTGCTTTAATATATAATTACTGGTCGTAAAACGATGTGTCGTTAATGGTCTCAAATTTCGTTGTTTCCCGTGAGTGAGAGTCCAACGATTTCCGTTCCCACTTCGCCACCAACCTGCATGGCTCGTTAGTCCCGTTTTTAGGGCGTGATAGAAGCAACGGCGCATGCCTGCATAAATTGCATCTAAATATGAAACCTGTCCAGACCCTTTCTATCTCCATGCAACGCTAATGCCCTGTCGAACACCATTGTGGACGACCTTGTATCCAACTTTTGGACCATAGCTCCAACAATACGCACCACGCGCCACCAAAAAACCCAGTGTAGCCGAGACAATGCTGTTTTTATATTTGCAGAGCTCAAAAAGTGCCGTGTCGCGTCATTTTACTTGCAAATTTGGGTGATTATGCATAGTGGAGCCAGGCGAAGATGTATTTACGTGTATTGTATGCATTGTGAGTTGGATACGCGTGTGGGCACGCATCAATGTGCCGCCTAGCCGGCTCGATACGAGTTCCCCTCCGCATTTGGCTCAGTGCGACAATACACCAGTTAAATGATCGATTCTGCCATAGAATGCATTTTGCTGCTCGAAATAATAATGTCCTTCGGACGTGTTGGCGTCCCCCTCTTCCCTATATTTGAAGTAGTGCATTTCCAGCCACTTTTCTTCAAGATCTTACGATTCGAAATTTATTAGAAAGGGTTTGCATGTGTATTTTATTGTTATGCAATATGTAGTCTAGTTCATTACGCAGTCCAGCGACAGAATAGCGACAATTCAGAGCGGACTATGCATAATTTAGCCATTAATTCTCGAAATGACTCTTGGAAGTTCTGAGCCAGACGAGGCTGACCAGCCATTTGCCGTAATGGGTGTGCATGCGACGGGTTTGAATGCAACTTTGAAAATGAGATTTCTGAGGTAGCATGTGTTGTGACTATGCTTCGATATAAATATAATAAATTGCAATATTGCTGTTGTATGAAAAATAAAACGATTGCTCAATGAATCAATGTCCAAAGTTGAACAAAAACAAAAGTATGGAACTCAATGTTCGCGCTGCAGCGGGAGAAAGTTGTAAAGATTCAGGGACGAATCGTGGTTATTTACGTCTCGAGGCGGGCGATCGTCGATGCAATTAAATTTGTAAGCGAAGCTTTATGCTCCCGAGCTAAATATATGGTGATCGCTTCGTAGGCGACGGTTGTTGCCAAGCTCAAAAGGCCATCACTTTTACTCCATCGCGCTCCAACTTCTAACTTCACATGCAATTGTTCTAACAATCGCAGCAAGCCTGTTTCGAGCTTTCCAAGCCTCGGATGGCTATCATTTGCAGTCATTTTGACGCTTGGGCTATTTCCCTAAAGGGCACTAGTCGTATCGCTTCAAGTTATGGCTACATCGTTTCGAAATTGCTCTTTGGCAACCTGCCAGCTCGGATTTGGATTTTATTCTGGAATCAGGTTTTAATACAATATATCGGACATGTTTCGTTTATGATTTAATTTTATATCTAAACAGTAGCTCGGTTAACTGAGAGAATGTCATTATAGCTGGAATGTGAGCGTTTGTTTAGCAATCTGCGCCCGTAAAGTTCAGTGGTTCAACGAGCCCGAAGCTGCGTTCATTGTCCCTTCACAAAGGTCAGATCTACTGTTACAGTCGCTTTTATTGGGTGGCCGTGACTAAATACTAACGTATCTATTTACCGAACAATCGTGAGTGTGTGCTTCCCACTGCAGTGGGAAACCAGGTCTAAAACATTTTGTCAAATAGCAACCAATCTAAAATTAACTGTGGAATAAAGCCCAATTTTGTCTCTTTGAATTAGTGTAATGTCGACCATTTCTGCACCTATGTGGCTACTGAAAATTGTAGGTATTTTTGATCCCATAAGCCTTGAAATACGGAAATTTGCTTGACGTTTATAACTAAGGTTATTACTGTATTAATTATCAGTATTTTCTTAATTGTTTCTATTCGATACTAATGAAACCTAAAACTTTTATTTGCTTGTCTGAACGCGAAAATCTCTGGAGCTATTAAAATATATCTAGCTCCAAGAAGTTTCAATTATCTGCTGTGTTAATAACGCTGTTGAAATTTCTTATAACGCTGTTAGAGTACACTCTAGGGGTTGTCGAGGCAATATTTCATTTACAGAAGCCTGCTTTACGAGCTTCGTCTGACATTTGACTCTGAACGAAGCTTTGTTCTGCCATAGCAATTCCCGCAAATAAAATTAATTATACCTCATATTATCCGCTCCGTAAATGTAACGTTGATGGTTTCACGTTAGATTCATTTAAGTTTATTTTATACAATTTATTTACGATATATTTTTCTTATAAAACCAAAGTTGCCTTAATGATGAAAATGTCAAAATATTATAACCATTACTTTCTAAGTTATGTTACTGAAGAAAGTCAGTTTCTATTAATAACAGAGTTAGGTAAATGTACCATAACTAAGTTTTCCATTAAGCTAGCTAATGAAAGTCTAATGATATCCAGATACAATCTAGAGGCCTTGTCTAATGTATTGAAATTAGCTCTCTCTCGTGAAATCATTACATCCATTTACAATATTTGTCATAATCTCCAGGAACATTGCAGACAGTTTTCTCCTTGGATTACACGAAATTTGTAATTACTCATTACAAGCAGTGCCCCGTGGTTTTACCCGCTTAGTTCCCGTTTCGTTATTTTCTTGGGATAAAAGTAGCCTATTTGTTCTTCCAGACTCTATTCTGTGTTCCAAATTTTACTATACGACGTGATTTAACAATCCAAAATACAAACATTGAAATGTATAATATTAGTAAGATTATTATGAGCCCGAGGTGCCCCAAGTCCCAATGCTGGGCAATCTATCTAGAACCACAACAGATTATATCTTTGATATGCTTTTTATACCGGGACCTATGACAATTGTACTCAGTTGGCCTCTACTGCACCACAGATTTCTAAACAGATGAAACCTTCGTGAACGACACTGTGAGGCCAGTCATTAGTTATGTATGCGTGACAGCTCTCACCGACGTTGTCAAATGACTCACGTTGGTGTGCGTGTAATGTTCCCAGTCTTAAGAAAAAAGTCCCACAATTGTTGTCTTAAGCTTTGGAAATTTTCACGTATAATAAACACATAAAACATTATTTTCAAATAATTTATTATTACACCGATAATATATAATGCAAGGATTTCTTGTTAAAACAAGACATCTTATTTTCATTTTATGAAGTTAAGAATTTTGATTTTACATGCAACCAAAAATCAACTTGAATCGCAAATATTAATTAATATGTTTTGCTCCCTTAGATAGTTTAAACAAAAACCAAAACAATCATCTTTACCACCAAAACTAGTTTTGATAAAATGCATATGGGCTACCTTTTTATAGGGCCAAACAACAAACCAAAAAAAAACAAGTAATCGTTTAAACGATACACTAATGCTTCACTTTTTTTTTTACAAAACCTCACTTAAACCAAGTAATCGTATAATATTCAAAAACTGCTACTATCAAATGATAATATTCTGAGATTTACTGCTGGCATTATATAACATTCTATTCTACTCGTATAATATTTTTATAATGTAAGCATTATGTATTTTTGAAAACTCCACAGAACATACAAGTATTAAAAACTCGCTTCATAACTACAGTTTTCATCAACACTATTAGTAATTTTACTAACAACTAGTAACGGCGTGGATCACTGCTAGGGATCATTTCACATTATATATAAAAAACATAGTAAAAATAGGTCTTAAAATTGAATAATACTTCATTACAATTATCTTTAAAAACAAAAATTATAATCTATATTTTACCTTCACTTCAGGGAAAACTATTTCAGTTTGGTATAGCCACACGTGTTCCTATTTGTTACCATAATGAAATCGCCTAAATAACATAATAGCAGTAAAAATATTCAAACTTACCTATGAAATGATATTCCTCCTTCCTTTTTTTGTTTTTGGGAACTATGTTTGCAATGTTTGAATACACAAGACGGCATTATTTAAAACAAAACATAAAATCACACAGGATGAACACGTATGGACAGGCCCGTACAAGATGAAGTTTGTGTCGTACTGACAGGAGTTTGTATTTGCTTTGGCCACATATTACTAAAATAAAACCTTTTAAACTCCATAGTACACAGAAGTATTAAAAACTTTTTTCATAACTATAGTTTTCATCAACACTATTAGTATTTTTATTAACCCTAGTAACGGCGAGGATTTGTTCTTGGCATCGATTCACATTAAATTAGAAAAATTACGCTTGTAAAAATAGGGCTTAACATTGAATTATACAATGTTCATCAATAATTTGGTCTACGAGTATCTTCAAAACAAAATTAGAATCTACATTTTACCTTAACTTTAGGGAAAATAATTTCAATGTAGTATAGCAACACTGACCAATTTTCGTTGAGGTGTTGTGTTTCTATTCATCAATCGAAATAAAATCCTCTAAATTATATAAATATCAGTAAAAATATTCTAACTTTCCTATGAAATTTCCTTTTTTTTATTTTTGGGAACAATGTTTGCAATGTTTGATGACACAAGACGGCATAATCTTAAACAAAACATAAAACACACGGGACTCCCGTACGAGACGGAAGTCAGTTTCGTACTGACTGGAGTTTGTATTTGCTTTGGCGTTTGATATTTGCTTTCCGGACCTAAGGATTTGTGTTCCGCACGTTCCATCTGCCTTTTGTTTTAGAAATCTGTGTACTGCACCATCAACTTAGAGGTAGTGCAAAAGGCGCAAGGCCCTACTCTCTATAATAGGTATTGAACAAGTCGTCCCGCCATCGATTTTTCGGCCTATTCCAATGACAAATCGTCCAATCCGACAACGTGTCCTAATTGACATTGTGAGAGTTTTGTCCCAAACATTATCCGACATACAGCATAACATAAAAAAACTTGAAAATTACACACATACATCTTTACGTTTTTTTATTACTTTACATTTACTAGCGGCCCGTTCCGGCTTCGCTCGGATATTGCCATATAAAGTCTATTACTTAATCGAAATAAAAACTATCATACCTTTCAAGTTGGATAAAATTGCACACAGAATGCAAATTTGATTAAAATTGGTTAAGTTTAAGGAATTCTCGGACAACCAACCTGACGCGAAATTAATACAAGTAAATTATATCTAACAGTAATCAAATCAAATAGTATTATATTAGCTAACTAGGTTCAATCGTACAATCTTTATTTAGTTGCTAGTTAAATATGTGAGGACTGTCCAACCTTACAGATATTATATATTCTTTAATTAATCGTAAATGTTACGAAGAGCCGCGTTGATAATTTTGAAAATATCAATGCAATCATGTCGGATAGTTTATCACATTGACCTCAAGCCGTTTATTGCTAAGCAGTGTAGATTGCTACAATTGTCAGTGCTATCTGTCGCTGCGAGTGTAATATATCCAGTGCAAATTGCAAGCAATAGACCTAGGATGACTGCTGTGCCTGATTTATAGTAACTTTGACTCGATACTTGATATCCTATCATGTACAGCTATTACTTACAGGCAGATCTGTAGATTCAGGACGGCAAGACAAACATTTACATTGAGAATTTCGATAAAATATGAACTTAACATTTTTATGTTGTACGAACCTCTGGATATCACTGTAATAATCTAACGATTTGGGTTCAAGACTTATAATTCTTAAAGTCAAAATCTTATATTTTATAACTTATTCCTCTATAAGGTTGCATTGCCGAAGTTTATTTCAATCGTCTTAAATGTTTATTTTTTTACAATCAACAAAATTTTGTGACATTATACAACCTTTTAGAGACCAAATTGAGTGTTTTTGAGGTAGTTTTATACCGAATGGGCTTACTTTTGACCTTGTCTTCTGAAATAACTCAAGGTCTAACATGCTCTGTTAATCAAATCGGTGTTAATCGTCTACCCTTATTCCACTTTAGGTGGGGTCGGTACAATATGTACGTTTCCTCCTTTCATCTCAGTCATTCGTCAGATCTAAGCTTACTTCTTTCCTATTCGTGTCGTCTTTCACACAATAAATCCACGTTTTTTTTGGTCGACCATGGCATCCATTTACATTCATATTCGAAACTCTTTTGGTTGTGTTTTTCATTTCAACGCATAACAGGCCTAAACCACGATAACCTAGTACTGTCCTAACCTTGCTTTCACGGGTGCTTCTTTCACACTTCCTATAATATACTCATTAATCCTATCATCTATTTGCGTCACAACACATATACATTTCAGCAGTCAAATCTCCGCTGCATGCAATCGCCTTTTATCCGATTCTTTTGGTTGCCCAACAAAGGTTCTGTTAATACAGCTGTAAATTATGATGATTCCTGCTAATTTGTCGACTATGTTTTTGACTGACGTTGATACTCGTAGTAGTCAATCAATACATAAGTAAGTTTCATATTGCTTTTGAAGCTTGAAGCTTGACCGCAGAAAATCAGCATAGTCATGTATATTGTAACATGCGTAGTAAGCAGACCGTAAATACTCGTGGAAATATGTAAACATAGAAATTGTAATGACACTAACCGTCCTCAACACTCCATCAGTTGTGTTGGGAGTGGGACTACATAACCTATTGTTCATAGGCTACTATTTTGTAACATTGTATGACTTTTGTTGACAATCCACAATAGATAATTGTGTCGTAACATCACTACCGGCATTCATATTTTTGTCGTCATTTCATTCGATTTTTAACCCCCGACCAAAAAAAGGGGTGTTATAAGTTTGACGTCGATGTCTGTCTGTCTGTCTGTCTGTCTGTCGGTCTGTCTGTCTGTCTGTCTGTCTGTCTGTCTGTCTGTCTGTCTGTGTGTGTGTCTGTCTGTGGCACCGTAGAGCTCAAACGGATGAACCGATTTCGATGCGGTTTTTTTTATTTGAAGGTTAATATCCGTGCGGATGTTCTTAGCTATGTTTGGTTAATGTCGATTCAAAATGGCCGCCGCCACAAAATGGCGGACAAAATATTTCTTCAAAACCTACCTCAATATGGGTATCAAACGAAAGGGCTTGACTAGTAGAATACTATACACTATAAAAAAATCAAATTCAAGATGGCCGCCGCCACAAAATGGCGGATTATATTATATTTTTCACTACTACCTCAATATGGGTATCAAACGAAAGGGCTTGACTAGTAGAATACTTTGCACAATGACAAATTTCAAATCCAAGATGGCCGCTAACACAAAATGGCGAAATACATTTATTTTTTCACAACTCCCTTAATATGGGTATCAAATGAAAGGGCTTGACTAGTAGAATATTGTACACATAACAAATCCCAGATAGTCGGGGGTTAATCAAAATTTTTAATTTTGTTCTTGTGTTCAACAATTGTCGTAGTAATATTGATAAAATTAAATGAAAAAATTTCAATAGGGAAGGGAAGAATTCGATAAATAAATAAAATAAATAAATATTGGTGGACAATTCACACACAACACCATCTGACCCCAAACTAAGCGAAGCTTGTAATATGGCGGCCAGATAGCTAATATAATACTTATATAGTTCTAAATACATAATTATTATACATAGAAACACCCAGACACAGTGCAAACATTTGAATTCATCACACAAATATTTGCACTGGGTGGGAATCGAACCCACGACCCTCGGCGTCGCAGCCACACGTAAACATTGCTTACCCAACTTTATTTATTCACGAGTAACTAGAATCAGTAAAAATAAATCAAGGCGTATTATAAGAATTGCCCGATTGCACATCTTCGTTAAAAGTTTTATAGCATTAGCGATGTTTTCATTTCGGCTAAAATTATAGCGGCTATTACGTGTTAAAATTAGAATGATTTATGTATTCATTTTTCTAGGCTGACGCGATAGGAATCTGTGCTGGATTATGTATCAGCGATGAGATGATAATACCCATTAGGGAGCTAAAGTTTGCTAGGCAAATATACGAGTTCATTTGTGGCCAAATGTCTAAAACAAATTTGGATGCCATTTGTCACAGCTCAACAAAATAAAAAAAAAAACTAAGCGTTTTTAATACTTTTTTTTTTGTAAAAGAGTAGAAATAAGTTTTGATGAAATATGTATATTTTTATTATTCTAAAGCATATTAAAACTAAACTTTTTCGTCCATCAGTTTTGCCTGGATTTAGTTGTTAGCCAGATACTAAGTTTTAATTAATTTTTAAAGTAATGTAGAAGATAGAAAGTAACTTAAAAATCTTATTGAAAGTAATCTCCATACAATTCGCAAATAACCTCACTTTTTGTATGGAGAGGGCAAGCTTCTAAAAACTATTGCGTTCAATCTAAAATACTAATGTATTATTACAAAAAAAAACTCCTATGAAAGTCCTCAGACCACCAAAGAATTTCGAATGAACACATTTGACATGAAAAAAGACCGCCATATAATACCTAACAAAGATCTTATCTATGCACAGTCGAATGGAAAATCCACAAGAATAACCATAGTCTACACAATTTATCAATTTTCCATTTCATTGAACACACTGAATACACTAATCAAGCGATTCCCTCCGACAACGTCGATTCCAGTGGTAGCAACTGCTTTACAAATTAATGCTACCTTATCTGTGGCTTTACAATGCTTCTGTAAGATAAAGAAAATAGAAAAACTTTAGTTTCCTCGGTTAGCCTGATTCTTGTTCCAGAAACATGATATTTAAACGTTTAGTCAAATTCACAACATCTTATTTAGTTTTTAATATTTACGAGTGTGTAATCAAGCATTGCAAGTTAAATTTGGTCCACTTCCCAATGTTCGAGTGAGCAGATATTGTTCGTCCACTTGTCAATCGAATCATGTTCAATAAAAAAATGTCGAATTAATGATAGAGCGGAGAGAACATGAACTCTAATGAAACGACGTTACCCCCATCAATCTTAGACTCGTTTGATGAGTCATCTGCATTATAGTTCGCAAGTCAGGTTATACTAGGAGTTTAAATAAATGGATGATTTCGCATAGTTTCTGTAATCGTGTTTTAAACCTTTGTAACCAAGTTGAATACATTTCATCTATCCATTTAAAAAATATATAATTTGTAAATATCGATAAAATAGCTTTACTCCCAAACCTCGCTCTCTCAGCATTATACTAAAAAATATATAAAAAAAAACTAAAAAAAAAAACTATATAAATAAAATGCAATTTAATTTTTAAATTAACTGAAATCGGTTGTTTAGACTTTCAGAGAATCATTATTATTTATAAAACATTTTTCACAAACCGGTAAGTATAAACAATTTGCTATAGGAATTCAAGCTAGACATTAGAAATTAAGTTAATTCAGATTTTTGTTGAAAAAGAATAGCGGCATAACCTCAACTACCATAAAAAAAAAGAAGTGTGGCACTCGGGGACTGCCGCGGTAAAGCTATTGCATGTTGCATGCATTTTTATCAACATAAGCAATAGGGATGTTAAAAATTTTTCGGAATTGCTTTTATTTTGAAGAGTGACATATGTTTACCATAAAAAAAAATGCAGAGAAGTTTACAATCTAGTCAGTCTTCGACAGCTAAGAGCATTTAGTCTGTAAAGCTAATACAAATAAGATTCAAAGTCGAATGACCGAGTGGGGAGGACGGCGTTACGGTCTTCCATCCATCTTTCTTATGAACATAAGAAAGAGATGCACGATCACTAAAATTCGGTCCCCAGGCCCGCGATAAAAGCTATGCAATAGCTTAAAACTGAAAATTAATTATTTAATGAGATATTTTTTATTCACAATTTAAATAATTTAACCTAAATTGCAATACCGTAAGATATAATTAGGAAGTAGGATATTAGATGTTCGCCAATAACATCGGCGCACGCAGCTGCAAAGAAAGGCGCACCCTCCGGGCCCCAATCCCTACTAATTTAGTCTGATACACTGCGCTCAGACAGCCCAGAAAAAACAAAAACTTGACCTTTGCTGTTTTTTATTCGCCTTCGAGATTACATAACGTTTCCCACACTGGCCCTTCTGCCGCCTAGCTATGGCTTTGGTATTGCTGTCTCTGTCATTTCAAGCGAAAATAAATGAGAGAACAATTTCAAAGTTTTAGTCAGGTGGTAGACCTTCCGTTGTTTCAAATTACCCAACGTGTTGTGTAAGAGGGAACTTATTGTTTTGTTGTATTCGTAACAGCTAATTTTGCATGTTTGCGTTGATTTTATGGTTCAACTTTTTGTGTTGTTTCTTAAATCGATTCTTTGTTCGACATAGGAGTTATGCGAGCTAATAACCGTAGGCATCTTGATAACGAAATTAGATGTGGTAGAAATTGAGTAAAAATAATGCTGTTGAATTATTATTCAACAGCTTATTTACCTATTTCTTTACACTGTGATAATAGTGAACAGATTTTACAAATTTCGTCGTTATTAGTGAAATATTGATAGATCTCCTGTCATAATGTTTTTGTATAATAGTGTACGACTCCAAAACTATCAACCCATTATATCGATTTTTTGGTGTATTTGGTACGAGTAAAATTGAATTTAAAATTGAAGTAATTTTTTATCTTCACACGTAACATTTCTTTGACATCTTCTTTGGACATTTTTTTTTTTGGATAGTCGACATCCATACATTTTACCGTCCTTATTTAACGTGTTAATAATTTCCAGGAAGTGTCGCATCACTTCGATTTGTTCATTTAGTTGATAAATAATAATTAATTAATGGCAAAACAGCGCCAGCGTTTGAGGTATCAGCTATTAGTAGTATAAAAAATACTAATTCGTTAAAAGTGTTATTCAACAAATATGTATATTAAATTGCCGCTTTACCTGCTGTTTTCGTTCTAATCATAAAACAGGAGAAAAAACCGATTCGTTCAGCCGTTCCGACGTGATTGAGGAAAGAACATCTAAACGCATTTGCATATAAAATACTAATTATCATTAGGGCTGGTAGAGAAAGTGATTGTAAGTTACTACTTCACTCAGGCTCGACTACAATTTTATTTCAAAGATAAATTTGTATTACCTATTTAATTTGTCGTGTTGCATAAATGCATCTTAAAATGTACTCAATTTCCAACTAATTCAATTTACATACGGTGCTTAAAGAACATAGAGTTAAGTATTGCCCTTGTACATTTAAGAGGTCACGCTCTTCCTTACTGTTGGCAGGTAAACCTCTGACATTTACCCGTGCCAGTATTATACTATCGTTAACGAGAACACCAATTACCGTAAATAAATGTAACAGATGCACTGAACAGTAAATAAGGAATTCTTTTAATAGTACACTTTCAAGTTTATCTGGGAAAAACATCCTTATTGCTTTGACATTTTATTTAATCCTTTGACGCAAATATACCACTTGGTCATTACAATTTCATTAGTTAAGCGTAGTTGTAGCAATAAAATTCAAATGAACTCACTATATACATAAATATTTTGTTCAACTGACAATATTCGATCTCACATTAAAATAGAAAATAATAATGAAATACCGAATTAATTGAATGGAATGGCTGAACTTATTTCAAATATCAGTGTCGCTAATATGCTGCAGTTGTTGTACATGTTCATGTAGTAGGTACATATTCTGTGTTCTGTATACATGTAGTACATATTCTGTAAACATGTAGTACATATTCTGTATTCTGTATACATGTAGTACATATTCTGTATTCTGTATACATGTAGTATATATTCTGTACTCTGTATACATGTAGTACATATTTTGTATTCTGTATAGGTACATGTAGTACATATTCTGTATGCATGTAGTACATATTCTGTAGTCGTCGTACAGTTTGTAGAGTCCGCCTGAGAAAGTACAACATCTTTACCATGCAGAATTGTGTAAACGTTTCTATGATCCGGTTTGACGAGCAATATGGAAAAGAGATTATTTTTTTCTCTAAGAGTGACGAGCGCAGTTCAGTGCTTGACAGTTTGACTGTGATTTGGATTATTTATGCATAGTTATGAATAGTTCCATGACCCTGTCCCTGTACTGTTATGGGCAGGCATCTTCGTCACGCCATTCTGTATTCAAATAAAAAAAATACCCTCTTTATTTCAAAACATTAGCAAAATACCTACGTATGCCGATTTTACTTAGCTCAAAAACTTCACAGCTCTCAGGCACGTAAAGTCTTGTGTAAAAAATATTTGGATTACGTCGACTAGTACTCGTTGGACTAAATATATAGAAGTGTGAGCTCTCTCATCAAACCTTTCAAAAAACGAGTCTTCTAATCACGATTTATCAATTTATGGTCAATTTTCTCATAATGATATCATAGATTCGAGGTCCCCATACAAATAAGTTTTTATAAAGAAACCGGTCCTAGAATATCATATGAATTTTAAACAGCAGCTATTCGACAACAAAGAGGTGTTGTTATATTTTGTTATTAGATTTCGTCAGAGTTATTTATTTTGAGTGGCAAGCTGGCAAGTTGTGGTCTCGGGCTTACGAAATGTGTTGCCTTTAGATGTCTTTGTTATTTCGTCGTTATTTGTGTACTGTGATCGTATCCGTTACCCGTAAAAAGTTGGAATGGGATTTATTCCAGATACCTATTGTAATATGAGAATATACAAAAAATACCATCTGAGTATAACTCTGAACGGCTGAACCGATTTCGATTTTTTAAACTCAGATTCTCAGTTGCTTCTCTGTCATATTTATAATTGAAATTAATAAAATAGCAACTAATTTGGAAACGGGAGCATGAAGTTAAATTAAAAAAACTCTCTGAAAACATGAATTATTTTTTCATTATCCATCCAATTCCGATTTTGACAAAATTTCTGTGGGACCATCACAGAAATTTTGACTGGAAATTTTCTGTTATGTTTAAAAAAGAAACTTTATAATCTGGTAGTATACGGCAGAAGGAGTTAAAGTACTACTTGACTCGTTTAAGACTACATTATAGATTTTTCTTACAGCTTGCATTGGGCCTGGCCTGTTACCCGTAGAAATAAAGTACCTTTGTAGTTTGGTTCCGTTATTCCGTACTACGCTACTAAACCTGACGTTTTATTAGTAACCACAGTGTTTACCAAAACAAACACACCCATCAAAACCATAAATTAGTTTCAAATTGTCTCATTTGCTGCATTTTCTTCAATTTAAAACGATTTCGCTGTCGTTTATTTGGACACCAAAAATAAAACTGTTATTCATCGTTACGGACGATTGAGTGAGTCAGCTGAACTCTTAAATAGGGTTGCCTTCGCAAACAATTTAAATACGGTCTTCGTTTGTCATATATTATCATCAGCCCTTTCTGGTCCAGTGTTCAGTTTATACGACTTCTTAAATTTAGTAATTCACGTCTCTAGGTCCAGTAAACTCTAGATACGATATCGAATCTAGAACGGTACTCCTTGACTATAGTTACTTACTATATGAAATTCTTTCAGGAAAATATGCATGAAGCATCACGTATATTTTCTGGTATGCTCTACGCTAGCAAGTATAGTTATTAAGTTAAGGTTAGTAATCTTAATAGGGGGGCCTGCGCTTTCTGCACTGGCCGTATTTCGGTAGGCAGTAGAGGATATATGGGAGGTCCTTTTATATAAAAACCTAAGAGCTACTTACAGAAGAAACTGTCAATAGTTGGGTACATTTCCTACCAAAAAAATAAAAATTGTGGTAAGTTACTTATAATTTCAGTTTTTGAGCAAATATACAGTGTTTTTGAGTATGAGTATAATAATAATCTCCTCTCGTAGCGAAATCAGCTCCTAAAGCAGCACTTTGTATCGTGAACTACCAAAACTTGTACTAAATACAGGTGACAGCCCTAGCTTTTAATTAAGATAGTCGTGGATCGATCGCCACGCCTCCGCGTACAATTGTACAAATTGCCTAATTATTTTTATTACCCGTTTGTTTGGGCCTGACCATTTCTCAATCCTGTGAAAAAATAAGCTTCAGGCCTTACACCGATTAAAAGAAAGTTAATGTTTTACACATTAACATCTACTTATACCTGATTTATCATAAGTTTCATATAGGTAAGTACAATCGTAGATTTCGTCGTTTTACATCATGTGAGATGGCGTCAACTTATTATAGAGCTAAATAAATAAGATTACATCAAACTGAGCAAGGCTTGTGTACCTAGGTACCTACTATGAGAACCAAATAGCTGATATACCGAATATTGTTATAAGATACCTAAGACAATTCAAATAATTTTACAACTGTAAATGCATAAGCATCCAGATCAAGGATCTAAATTTAATTGCACAATTTTACTTGTGTGGGAATCGAACCCGCACCTTTCGGTTTAAAAAGCAATACGGAGCTATCTATCTACATTCTAAGTTAATTGAACTTTTAACAAAGTTCTTGCTTAGAAACTGGTTATTTTCATCCCTAGTCGCTTACCAAAAACGTTTTCTGGTAGCGACGTATCTATAAATAAGAAATTTATTTCCTAATTTATCTCTCGGATCCAACGTTCACATGCCAAAGAAAGAATTTAGCTTAATTGGAATCCCATTAGCCACAAACTGTTAAGGTTCGGAATTTTCGGTTTCTCTGTTTTTGTTCTCTGAGACACATAATTAACTAAAATATTCCAATATCGTTATTTACATTAAGCTTTTTAGATTATCATTCACCGTTTTAACCTTTTTTTTACGTGTACTACGATTTATTCAGAATGGGATGAATGCCAATCGCGTATCAGAGGCATAAAAAGATTAATAGAGTTTAAACTGTTCCAAACAGTAGATAATTATTTATTCAAATACAACACTTAATGTAATACAACTTAGGTACAGATGTTTTAGCTAAAATTAGATTAAATTGATGATGAGGAAAATATCATTACATTACGAGGATGTATAGAATAATGTACCTACGCTATTAGGAAACTTACAATTAATAAATTATAAGCCACAATTGGCTTGTTTTACGACCTTATAGCTTACAACGATGTCTCCCAGGCAACCTGATATCGTGCTTATTTTAGAACATATCAACATCCGATGATTTTATGTTTCTTTAAATTACTTATTATTATATTACTATTTAATTAATTATTATTTTAAATAAATTATAATGTCATTATATTTCGCCCGATTCATTATTACTTAATATAATATTTTCAAATAATAAAATGTGTGAAATAACCAAACATTTTGACAGAATTCCTCCACTACTTACTCCCCAGCAGCAGTTCCGGAGGCCTTCACCAACCTGAACAGGTGCTTGCCTTCTGGGATAGCCTGGGATGTCTGGAGTAAAAGAGTAGTATGAGCCACGCACAATGGCCCAATTGAGAGGCTAAGTGCGGAAAAGGACCCGTCTAACTAACTAACCAAACATTTGGAACCTAAACTGTGTATTTTGAGTGATTGATAATATACCTATCTACACATAAAAAATCGTTAAATACCTACATCTTATTTGCAAAGTCAAAACAATACATAACCAAAGATACCACATGTCAACTAAATACACATCCATACATAAAACATTTTTATTTAGTTTGTTTTGCATCTGCAAACGATTGTATATCAACAATGTCCTCTGTTCAAAGTCATTCGTGTTATTTAACATTTTAGTACATACGGATATCCTATTTAGATGTGGTTTTGATGATAATTCAGGTCGTATAACAAGCACACGCACGACCAATTTTTTTGCTTTAGGACATTCAATCTGATAAAAGCTGACAAATGCTGGCTACGAGTAATGTAAACATTCAATGACAATATCTAAAAAATATGGTTTGTTTATGTTTCGGCCTCAACTATACCAAGACGTTGATACAACGAGATGGTAAATCGATCACCAATGAAATTTAATTAATTATCTTACTCGCTATCACACATTCTCATTCATCGACCTGTGAGTTGGGATATATAAACATGATAAACATAATAAAAAAAAAACATTATTTATAAAGACAACGATAACCTAATTAATAATTTGGATTTACATATTTCAACAGCTTTTAGCCTAAAAATGTTAAGTTTATGTTTTGAATTGCACATTGGAAATCCCGCTACTATTACTAAAACTAAAGCTTTTATACTTTTAAAACACAACAGAAGTGGTTCTAAATTTTTTAAATTGGATCTTGCTGCGTCGCCACGCTTGGTTTTATAATCAAGTCAGTTCGCTTAAATCGCTCCATTTGCCAAACAGCCAGACTGCGAAGTAATCATTTGTGGCAAAAATCGTGAGCTCGATAGCCCGCGACTGTTAAGTAATCGAATTTAGTGGGGCCTGCGGGGCCTATTGTTCGAGGCCAAGGCCAACCTTGTTTACATCGTGGTTAGACCGAGAGGCTTAGACGATGATGCATCGGTGTCGCAAAAAACCGCGGAATTGAAGTTCTGTTTAAGTTGAATGTAGCAATAGAATGAAGTTACAACATTTGGTATTTTCTGTCGAATGAACAGATGCTGCGATGAACGTTTATGTCTTTGACTTAGCATTGGAACAACTCTTTACCTGGTTTTAATTTTTATCAGTTCTAGAGGATTGCTTAGCTGGATTTTAATATTGAATTTCAACAACATTTAATCATGTTTTGCACATGTGAAACGCCAAGAAATTTTCTGTATAAGACAATTGATTAGTATTCACAGTTCACAGACATATTTTGGTATAAAAAAAGGAAAACAACATGTTTCGTTTTTAATTAGATTCTTTAAAAAATGTTTTGTGTTTTGATTCTTTAATTATAATATACATAGTTTAAAACTTTATTGTATTCGTGGAAATTGTGAATTATTGTTAATAGGTATTATGATAATGATATAGCTGAAAAACTAGATTCTTCTTGCTTCTGACGCATTCGAAACTAAAAACTGCCTAAAAACTCATGAATAGATAAATATGCGGAACACAATTTTCATAAACCATTTACAACAACAACGGACCGATAGTTCGCAAAAAATATCTCCACGTGCAAGTTAAGATACCTAAACTTGATATCAAATGTGTTAGTGTGAGTGACATTGACCTTGACAGCAGAGCTTATGCTACTAACAGACGCTCGGATATGGTTCGAGCGCATTACGGTTATGATGCGGAGAGTACGGACTGCAGTGCGGTGAAATTTATTATTATTACCTTTCTCGATTCGGTGTGGCGACACATCGAATATGGTACGCCCACACCGTATTCTATGAATCAATGGTTATTGGTCCAAACCTTATCAGACGTCATTCGACCGGTGCGACAGCAACATGTCGTATTGACATCACACAATTTACTAAAATCGAATATAACTTATTAACAACAATGTTAAAAAATTGTTTGGATAGGAGATGTAGCAACGATAATTGATAAAACCATTAGATTTTTGTCTAGATACGATGAAATAGGCATCATTACGCAAAACGTACTTTCGCGTTGAGAGTACAATCACGACTGGACAGTGGACAGATCGTGTGTAGCCAGTGTAGCGAAGCGTCACTTCGAACGGTGCGTACCAAATTCGAACGTCTGTTGGTATTATTAGACTTTGTATGAAGTAGTTGTTAAGTTAAACTCATTATTTGATCAATACTATTGTTAAATACGATTGCCATCTGGATCTGCATAAAAAATGATAATATAATCAATCCACCTAATTCCAGTACGTACTAATTATTTTTATTCATGAGACGTAGATTTTTTGTGCAAAGTAACTATTAATACCGCTTGTGTGGCGCTAAACTGCTCCGTATGACATGACTGACCAAAACTGTTTTACTTAATGATGTATGTTAACCGCTGCAATACAAAACATGTCATGGTCAATTTGGTCTGTCTAAATTTTGATGTCGAAAATTTCGACAAAGATTAGACTGTATGTACTACTCAAAAAGTTCAGTTTTTTGTCTGCTCGTATGTTGTGGCTAAAATGGTTGGAATACGAATGTAAATATTCATCTTTGCACCGTAATTATCGAACACCACCAATATGTATTTTTTTTTTATAAAAGTGAAGAGACGAGCAGGACATGTGCCTGATGGTAAGCAACATGCCTGCCACGTTAGTTCATGAAACCATTTGCAACTCCTGAAAAAACTTAATCATTGCACTCGCGATTATGAAAAAGTCGTATGTTCCGATGGTTACACCATCTTGGTATCTCATAAGTCGAGAGACGGGGGGTATTTCTAGTAAACACGCATCATCGTAGACTGCGAAATTCATATCATGAGAAGCAGTCAAAACATAATTCTATCTAAATAACTAAAATATTAACATATCTATGCTAAACATTACTATGACTGATTTACAAAAGTGTTAACTATTTAAGAATTAGAATTAGCGTAATGTTAATTAAATTAAATCCCATACGAATGGAGCAATGTTGTCAGACAATACACCCACGAACCTTTGTCCGCGAGTTTACTGGCTCGCCAGAGTAACGTTTGTTAATTGTTATGAGTCAGAAAGCTACGTCTCGACTGTACGTTACATTTAAATGTGCTCTATAGGTTAAAATTGCCGGATTAAGGAGTAGTTATAGTGTACTTGGTGAAAATACGAGCGTTGTGAGTTTTGCGGGAGTTTTATTGGGTGATGTTCAAGGCTTTGAAAGCCGATTTATTCCAGGCAACTTTGGGATGGACAAACATCTTGGAAAAACTCATAACGTGGTGAGCAAAGACTTGAAAAAATATAACTAAGTGATGAGAAAATAGGTAGTTACTACGGTGATAGTCTGTTTCATCTCATGGTCGCTTTATTTGGTCCATAATTAAACAAAAACAATATATAAAACTTCACTGACTTCTTTTCGTCGTGGAAACGTTTCTGAAGAAGATTACTTTAAATTCTTCTACAGAACTAAGAACTGCTCATTACAAAGATAATGCAGGTCACGGAGGTAGCTATATGTGAAACAAACATTTACCGTCACCGTAATAAACATACAGAGTGTTTTAACCATCCTTCAACTCTCCAAAGAAGTCGATAAATCAATACCCACATGTTTGCCTTATGCATGCCAAGTTGTCAATGTAGGCACAGAATAAATAATAAGATGTAGGCACTAATTACATAATCGAGTAACTATATACACAGTAAGGACGATACGAAATTGAAACAGTTTTATCTAGTCGCAAGCCTTCTCCGTATTTACGATAACTCCTCTCATCGTGAAATTTTTTTTTGAGAAGTCGTACAAGACATACGAAAGCAAAAAATGAAATATGTATGTTTTCTTCAACTTTTCAACATTCAGTTAACTTAGAGATTGTTATAATTATTGTTCTACCAACGATAGCTTCTGCTGGAAAATGTATAACACACAAAAAGCCGTAGTGGCTTAGTGGTTAGATATATAGGTATCCGGCATAGGTCCGGATCCCGCCAGCAGCTCTGAGAATCCAAGACATGCCTTATTTTGAGAACATGCTTCATCTGCAAAGCCACACGTGGAGCGTTGTGGATTATGGCTTTGACTCTCCCGTGAGAAGGCCCCAAGTACCAGCTGTCTGAACATTCAGTGGGCTGCTAAGCTAAATTACATTCTAGTCTTACTGTCTCTAATTTTATCGTGCACTGAGGGTCATATCAAAAATTTCGAATCACGTACCTCCGACGCATGCATGAATAGCGCCCAAAGGCACCTTGAGGCGTCTTTGTTAAACCGTCAGTTTCCTTTGTCGTTCTTTACGCGTTAATTGTTTCATTATTCGGCATCAAGGCCAGAAGACCCTAGACTGTCACCTATTGTGGGTAGATTGTCTAAATTAAAATTTAAAATCTAGAAGAATTCAGATTTCGTATGTCCATAAAACATTAGGTACTTGAACTACGGGTTTGGAAGTATGTGTGTTTATTCTCTTCTCACTTATCTCTGTAACGGCTAGACGGATTTTAATGAAATTAGGTACGATAGACAGATTACCTTTTAGGGTGCAATGTTTAGGAACATTAATGAAAGGATACATTTGCGAGAATCGTATTTGGGAAAAATAAATGAACAAGAAAAACTGTTCAATCGTAGGTTAAATTGCTGGGTTCAACTAGTTTTATAATTTAGAATGGCATGCCTCTGATCGCCTCCTAACTAACAACGAACTTATAAATGTTGATCAACATTCTTAACAAAACACAATAAAGCTCTGAACTAGCTTCTACTATGGAAGCCAAATAGCTGATATAATAGACACAAAGGAAAATATCCGTACTTATTGAACACGCAAATGTTCGTTTTGTGTGGAAATTGATCCTATAATAATAATAAATGTTGGTGGACAATTCACACACAACACAACTATGACCTACGTTTAAAAATAACAATTAAATCTATTAATATATTTTTTAAATTGCTTACCACATTTTAGTATTAATATTAACGTGGTTGTTACACATATTTAATTGGATAACGGGACACTCGGATGCCAAACGGGCATCCACCGCGCGTGTGCACTCGCCTTGAAAAAGGCCGCCGTACGCGGCCGAAACTCGGGTCGATTGACCGACCGTATATACGTGAGTGTCCCGTTATCCAATTAAATATGCTTACCACATATTCTCCATTCACCTTTTTACTTTTATTTATCACATTGATTGTGATAAATATAAATAAGTCAAGCAATTCTGTAATTCGCAGTTTACTATCTTTCCATAAAGATAACAAAAGATTCCAAGAAATCACTTAGTTATATCAGCGCCACTTGTGTTTCAACTAAAATTTCTTCGTCTACACAAGGCCCAACATAATTAATCGTTATGGTCGGAAAGGGCAAGAATTTCAATCTGGACCCACGTAATTATCTGATGTAATCTAATAATTGTGCCTTGTTCGAGCGTAGTGAAGCTAGGGCCCGCTCAAAATATTCGTTGTCCGTGACTCCGGTACATTGCATTCGTGTTTATCAATAAGATCACTTATTTAAACTAAAAACTGTTACAAGTTTCATATCATTTTAATCAAAGATGAAAAATAAGGTTGTGTTTGGGTTTTAACCGCGTAGTTCCCATCTATTTCCTGCGATTAAAAATAATAGTACCTGTCTTATTCCACACTGCAATCAATTCGAGCGACAACAAACTTCAATTCACATTCAATTTACAAATTTCAATTCGAGCGATTAAGGCGTTCCGACGGTATCGAGCAACAAAAATTTGGCGTTGATAATGTTAGTAGGATTAAATATCTTACACCATAAAACTATTTATTTATATAAATGTCTTACACATAGGTATAATTTGAAACGGTATTTAAAAATACACTTATAAGCATCGATATAATTAAAGAAACGAAGATGAGGTATGCCATAATCTAAAGACAACATAACGTGGCGAAAATTTGTTTGAAAAATTTGAAAATTGAATTGTCAGCGAACGTACACAATTGTCAGCGAACGTACACAACTCCTTGTTGCGACTGAGACTAAATCAGGAGACGTCACCTGATTTTGCATCGCCATAGTAGAAGCGCGTTTGCCGTTTCTGCGTTTTTAAGAGTTCGATGCTTATAAGGTTTAAAATTAGTTTGAAATAGAACACAAACCGTCTCTCGAACGTCGATAGAGTAGGAAGGAAAGAAAGATCTGTTCAAATATATGTCAAGGGTAGTAATCTAATAAAGGAATCGTTTCATTTCGGTCCGCAGAGCTGAGCTAGATGCCAACGTGGGCTGTCTCAATGAGAAAGTCCAGAACCGGTCCAAACGCTCCCACTTGGTGTCTACTTTCAAATCACAATAGGCAGCTTATCTCCCGGGCCCGAGCAAACTGCTTCTGTGCCATGGTAAAATATTAAAAGGGCGCATTTCATTTTATAACATTCTTTTATTTGGATTTTATAGTTGAAATGCAAAGGGATTAACTTTCAATGTCGGACTGGTTTCGCCATGACTTATAACAACTGAGTCTGGATGCCCACATCGGCCCTTCTACCGCCTAACTGAATCGGCTGTGGCTTTGCTATTGCCGTTTCTATAATTTCAAGCGAAAAAAAAGAGAGTTATATTAAAGCTAAGACAGTTTGAATTAGGCTGTATATGCTCAGGAAACCTCATGTGAAATGAAATGTCTCGTGCTTTCTTACCTATTCTACGTTGCGTAAAGTTGGTGTTCGTAACTAAATTAAGTTTGTATAAAATATGCTAATAAACTTTATGCGTATTAAACTGAAACGATGTTGTTCTAATACAACCCTAATGTTGCGAAGACTGGAACGAATAGGTTTGACGCCACTTTTGTAATAAGAACATCTATCTAAACTGTGGAATACCTTATCTACCTCACTTCCTTTCGTGATGAATATAATATGGGTGTTTTCAATTCTAAAGTGAACTGGATTGTTCTAGGTAAGCTACATCGTAGACCGCATCGTACTCATACCTTAATACCATACGAAGTGACAGTCATGAGGAAACCAATTGGTGATAAAAAAATATAAACAGTACGTACTTACCTTACCCTAACGCAATCCAGATCAGAAGATTTCTAGAAATAATAATAAAGAATCTTGTCTGAATGTAGTGAGGACTACACTATTTAGGAACGTGATTTTAAACATACAAACAACACTTTTTCAAATAATAACAATTGTTTTGAAAAACAGGTCACTATCAGTTTGAACCATTCTGTATAGAGGTAGTATTTATTGTCTTGCGAAACTCTTTTAAGTAAGTAAGTATATCGCAATAAAATTGATTAATTTTGACCTTTATCATGTCAAAAAGGTATTCATGTGATTTGTTCGTAAATATGCGTCACGAACACCGTTATAGCATTGTTTAAGCCATTAATTCGCTGTGGCAGTAAAATGGTAATAAAATTGTGCATTGACCTGCTTCGATTTTGAGAGAAATTGCTTTTATAGCGAATGTAAACAGCCATTGTCTGGTCTCGGATCTATTGTTATTGCTTCAAAAATTGTTCAAGGTAAACATCTAACCAAATAAGATATGACTAAGAAAAACTGAATTCGAAAAATTTGAATTTAATATTTACTGATTTTTGTTTTTCTGTAACCAAGCATATTATTTATAGTTGGCATATCTTGTAATTTATGAATTAATAAATTGGTATTTACAATATAAAAATGCATTTGCAGTTGTTTTAGGTGCTCTCGTGTCTACTATGATATCAAACAAAATTTTTATGTATTTTTTTTAAACTTATTATTATGTATTGGATGCATTGTAACCGCAGATATAACAAAACCGCGAGCGTAATAATTTATTAAAATTAAATTAAATGTAAATACATTTCTGCATTGATTTATGCATTATAATCTTTGCTTGAAACGTATAAAACCGCAGTTGTAACAATTTAAAAAATAAAATTAATTGATATAAATTATTTTTGTATTAATTCTTGCATTAAAATCTTTGTTCGAAACGTATACACAATTACGGACTGTATGCGTTTAAACCAAAGAGTTTACATATACTACGTTTAGAGTTGGCACAAATGCTTTCTTGCGTTGTCGCTCTTGTGGAAGTGTCATATTTTCGTCGCGGCACACCACTCTGTTGCCATAGAAAGTATGCACGTCATCTGCTTACTATTGACACAAAGGAACCTTGCGGAAAATCTAACTCTATACGTAGTATATGTAAACTCTTTGGTTTAAACACAGACTATCCTTGACAACCAAGTGTTTGTTAAACGCAAACGTCTTCATAAACATATCACCGAGCAGACATGGACAACTGCAATTGCTTTTAGCACTTGAGTAATAAGTCTGGGCGTTATGAATTGACGTGTTATCGTTAGTACCGCACCTTTTAACCGTGTAGGCTTTAATCCTAAACAAACATTGCGTATTTCGTTATCATGATTGTACCTATGGTTTTTTTTTTAAATCTGAGCTGTTTCTGTATTTTGATCGACTTCAAGGAGATAGATGGAATTTTTTTATTAATAAAAATAAATAAACAAAAGAATACATTCTAAAAGGTAGTGGAACAAATGGCGGCATAGTCGCTAAGAGTGAACTATTCCAGAAAATTGCTAGACCGTCTTTGGGGACGATCAACACTCAATGGGTCTCTTGGTTCCGATGGGCTTGGAAATGACCTGAAGTAAGCCTAAAAGGCCGTTGGAGGCGTCTACTCTTCCTGGAAAGATTGGAAAACAATAGCCTTACAAAGAGACAGTGAAAAAGAGGGTAGGAAAGCTTGCAGATCTGCAGTAAGTCAAATTGGATAAACTAATATACCTATGTTATTAAAATTAACGTGGTTGTTACACATATTTAATTATATAACGGGACACTCACGTATATACGGTCGGTCAATCCGACTCGAGTTTCGGCCGCGTTTGGCACACGGCTGCCCGTTTGGCACTCACGTCGCGCGCGTGCACTCTCATTGAAAAAGGCCGCCGGACGCGGCCGAAACTCGAGTCGGATTGACCGACCGTATATACGTGAGTGTCCTGTTATATAATTAAATAATATACCTATGGTTATAATTCTTGATCTATAAGTTATTTATTAGTACATAAACATATCTGTTTGCGGACTAGTTATTCGATCTTTAATTCTATACAAACATTTTTAACTATTTTTGCATATTGATATACCTAAACCTGAGAATAGGCGGAATGACTACAATTTAACTAAGAGTAGCTGGTGGCGATTAGAAACGTAATAAATAGGATTGGGCTGAGTGGTATATAATGACACAGGGTTTTGTCCAATAGTGGATGAGTATAGGCTGATTGCCATGATGATGAGGATGAGTTTTGAAGAAAGTCCGTTTTAAATAATTGTAATATACTTTGACTAACTACAATTGTTGGTAAAACTAGTTTTATCTGATCAAATTGATTATGTTGTAGTTTTTCAAAAGTTATTCTTGGATCGTTCTAATAACTTGATTATACAAACGACACGGTCGGTTAAATAATAAAAGTGAATGAAGTTTTTAATTACAATGCGTTTATCGAGCAAGGAGTTATTCCATTACAGCGTTCCCGCCTCTTTACCACGTTGTGCTGTTTGCGTGAGGTTTGCGCCCGCGCATGTGCAGTGGAAAACAGTGCGTAAGGAAACAAATAGTATTTCTTCGATAAACCAAGCACCAGGTTTGAATAACATAACGGGGTAAAAATCAAAATTATGTATAATATTTAACTTATAATTATAATCTAACGTCGAATATTTCCGACGAAATTTAACTTATAATCAAAATATACATTAACTAACTTGTAATGCTAAGATAGTATGATTATAAACTGATGTGATGGTATTTATACTTTTACGGCGACATCAATTATCATCCATTTAAATTTTAGTAGGCTATTTTGATCCGGACAAAATGGGGACGGACCTCTAACACAATATTAAAGACTTCAGAGTCATTGTTTATTTTCTTTAACATCTCTCATCGTGCACTCGAGTGCGCTCCACACACAATCTAAAGCACTGTTAAGCTGTGTATGTTTCTTAGTGCGTGTCGGGTGTACTGGTCGAATGCACACACAAGCGATGCCACGTCCGCCCGCACTCCTGATATAAAATCAACTCGACAAAAACATAGTTATTTTTATTCACGTCTCAAGGTTAAGACCGCCATATTGCATTCGCCGTGGCCCGACAATGTTGATCCTGTAAACAAGGTCTTTTATCAACGGAGTGTGAAGCACTAGCCGAGCAACCGACCTATTTTATGTTCACAAAAAGTTTTGAGATTATGCACGTAGAGGAATGCTAGGTCTTACGTGCGTAACAATAGTCAAAATGTAGACTCGAACTTGGTATTTATTTTCTATTGAATTTATTGCTAAGTTGCTATGGAGAGAGATATCTTAGTAATGTAACTGCGGGGCCAAAATTAGTAACGAAGTGATCCGACACAGAAAGGTCGTCGACAATGTCCAGATAATTAAGCAAATGCCGGTCATACTACAAGAACTGATAAACGAAAATCGTTTACCACAAGAAATACGAATTATTGAGTGGAGAGTGGAGACCGTGTCTTGGCAAGCGTAATCGCAGTGTGAGCCGTGGGACACCCATCGGTGTTCCTGTCCTGTTAAAATGAATGTATACGGTAATAAGAACGGCAAAATCCAAACAAAAAAAAGTTGGCTTCGAAAACAAACTTAACATATTTTAAGTCATTTATTCATAACTTAATATGTAAATTAAAGGTATCACGGTATATTACGTTATAATTACACAAGTTATGGACGGGGGCTCGGTCTACCTTATATCTACGATAAAAAATATATCCCGTAATTAACAACTATTGTAAATAATTAACTAACATATAGTAAACCGCAAATACGATTTGTCGATGTGATTCTAAATCATAATAATTCGAGTCAAGGAGACGCTTAAGTATCTACAAAAAAAAAACGTACAACATCCACACTGTTGACATTATTTAAATGTGCATTTAGAAAAACAAAATATGTTACGTAACTTTACTAGGCCAGTTGGCTTTTTGTCGACGAAACTAAAGCAACCCATTGTTATCTCCAAGGTCATCCATTAAAGTCGGCCCCACTTCCGCTAAAACAACTCATACTCGACTTTTGGAACTGATTATATTCAGTGCCCAGACTACGTGGAATACTAAGCGATTGCAATGACTATAAATCGACTGATTAAACTTGTTGTTCGACATTTTCGTCAAATGAAAAACAGGTCTCTATAAATTCATAAATGTTACTGCGATTTGGACGGGTTCGAAGCAAAAAATCGCAAACCTAGTTCATGATTCGATTAAAAAATTCTTAACGAGCACAGCACTAAAAGCTCCAATTTGGGAGTATGTAATTTAGTAACAGATTATGGCTGGTTCGTACAAAATATGATTACGAAATGCCCGAAACGTCGACAACATAATCAAAGCCGGTTTTTATCTTGTGAATGTAAATGTAAACACAATGCTGTTGACACGCCCGAAGAGATACGAAAGCCGGTATCTAATTCGACTGGCCTTGGCAATGAAAAAAAAAACAAGTTTTCTTTACCCCACCTCAAGTTTTTTTTCTCTTTTTATCCTCGGCGCTATTGCAGTAAAACTATAAAAAGTCGAACGTGTTTTGCAGATTTTTTCGATGCAAATAGTTTCACGTTACAAGACGTGTGACATACATTCGAATTGTAGCACGGTATTGGTGCATGCGTGCGTAATTTGCACCACAAAATGAAGATTAATTTGTTGTCGTAGAGCGATAAAAACGTTTGCATAAACTATCACTTAATTGAACGAGAACCTCGGGCTAAATTACGGTTTATTGCAATTGCATTTATGTTATAAAAAGTTGTATCGTACATTGTACACTTTTAAAGTCGTAACGCCTTTGGGCATATACCAATTTAACTTCACACGGAATGAAGTCAGTTACATCAGACGTATCGCATTTGGTTTTCTGTTGTTTTTTGGTGAAAAGTAAAATATATGAATTTACCTGTGGAAAAGAATAATTGAGTGAGTGAATTTATTCACAAACTTCTTGATACCTATACCTACAGTTTTGACTGACTTAGTTACTCTTTGCAATTTTTTTTTTTTGTTTTTGAATGTTAGTTTTACCGTGATTCTAGAATTATTGAAAAAGCTTTCGTGAATTATTACAAAAGTTGAACTGCCTTAGAGAATTTTCCGTATACTGCGAGTATAATACGAGTATGTGCACTTTAGGGTACGATGGAAACAACAGGAATATAACTATTGCTATGAATCTGGTGTCTGCCTGCTTATGTGACGGAAATATTTGGGCGGTTTCATTTGAATTATAAGTAGTACATTTTCTTGAGTTAATGGTACCTAGCGAGACTGAAAAAAAATTTAATTAAAAATAAAACCTTTTTCCGACACTTCTAACATCCACGTATGATCATCGTTTCGTCCGAGGGTCGATTGACGCCTTTGATTGCAGAATGTCTGTTTGATATTTTAATTTGACATAGCTCTTAAAATAAAATGGTAATGCACAGAAGCTAAGCTATAACCACAAACACAGAACATTGGAAAGTGCGAACATGACATAAGTATTCACGAACTTAATGAAGTGCAATTCTATCAATATTGATTGTGGCGGTACAGAACCGTCTGCGTGAGAGCCCGACTCGCACTTGATTGTTTAATTTTATAATTGACACAGTGTGATAATTCATTTATTTACTTGTTGTTTTTCTTTGCAGAGCCGGTGCTGGTGCCAACGGAATTTTCTCCCGAAGACTTGACTTCTCTACCTTCAATCTTCTTCCGAGGCACAAGGTCAACTCATACCAGATCAAGGTACGTATTTCATTACATATCGATACTTGTCACCAAAGATAAAACTGAAAAAAAAAACTTATATTACAGTTCGGATATCAGGTTCATGAATCATCAAATGAAAACAAGATTATATAACCGGGCATGTGTTAGTTATCTACTTTACTGCGTCCATTTGCGTCCATATGCGCCGTCCATTTTAATGATGTTTTTGAAAGCAAATAAGAGTTTTGTATTAATAAATGTAGAGTGAGAATTTGTTCTATAAGATTACATTCTTTGAAACAGAATGGTCTTACACTGCCTAATAATACAGGGTATAGATAAGGTGCTAAGGTGCAACACGAACAGAAGATTCACTCTTGGTAAGTACATTATTATTTTACTTTAAACAAAAAATGAGGGTAGATGAAGATCCTCTTATTCCCAATGATCATAGTATTTTCTTCAGTATACTCGAAATTACGGAAGGTAATACAATTATTAAGTCTTTGTAATATTTTGAATGAGAGTTCAAGTCTAAAAGTGATAAGAATCCTCGTTTAGGAAGTATTTTATGCCAAAAGGCTCATAGGCAATGACATCCCCGTGCGAAAAAGACTGCAAAGTCTCGAACATCGCCGGAAAATTGCTAGCTTATCGGGTTTTTATCGGATACACTTCGAAGTGTGTGCGACTGATTTGCACAATGTAGCTCTTTTTCTATCGGAATGCTCGTAGCTCGGAAAAGCGATGTCGTTTCATGGTTGATGTTCCAAAGACACGAACGAAGAGATTTGACTATACTTTTGTGATAAGAACGTCAAGGCTGTGGAATAAGTTGCCTGACAGGGGTTTTCACGATAGTTACAATCTTTGTGTCTTCAAATCGAGAGTGAATCGGTTTCTTCTAGGTAAACACGCTCCTTCGTAGACTGTATCGTCGTTTAACATCATGCGATATGGCGGTCAAGTGTAAACCTATAAAAGATAAAAAAATAAAATTTAAAAGAGCTTCTAACATTGTTTAAAACAAGCCCACGAAGTAGTTTACTTCTCATCAGTCTGGGTAACGCCCAGTCTGCCAGCGCAAGTGCGGGGTGTAATAAAATATTTTTATTGCTAAAAAGGCAGCAGAGGTGAAAGTTTGCTTTTGTTGCGGGGACTATAAAAACACCGGCTGACACTTTTCGCGATAAAATCCTGTCACGGTCGGCGCCGGAGGGAGGTTCCCAAACGTAACTTTCCCGTAATTTAATCGTACCACGGCTTGGTTTATGGAGACAGGTCTGATAAAGTTACCTCTCGTAGATTTTTGGTCGTATTCTGTTTAAAATTAGATCGTCTGGGAATTTGTTCTAGCACTAACGCTTCTATGTAGGTACATTTTTATTTCTAGCTGTGACTACAGGAATCTACTGATTCAGTGAAAAGTTACGGCTGGTCTAGTCGGGAGGACTGCCGTTTCTGAGCCCCGGGTTCGAATCCCACACGAACCACTGTATTTTTGAAGTCACGTGCGTAATGCCACTAACTTAAAAACGATGAAGAAAAACATCTTCTGGTTTTTGTAGTGGTAGAACTCCTAGCAGAGTCCGCCTGGGGAAGTCACACCTTGGCCAGTTATTCTACCGCCAACAGTAATGTTTTCGCTTTACTATGTTCCGGTTTGAAGAGCAATGTTTCTAGAGAAATTACAAGGCTTAGAGATATAACATCTTATATCTCTGGGTCATGAGCGCAGTGCAGTGGAATGGTACCTACTTACAATTTGATGTTTGTTGCTCGTTACGGCTATACGGATCGTGTTAAAATATAATAATTAGAAAATATATCGGCTCGTAGGCTCCTTTTTATCCCGAGAGAATAAAGGGAAACGGGAACTTAACTGGCAAAACGCGGAGCGCAGCTAGTAACTTTATATACTACTAATATTATAAACGCGAAAGTATGGATGGATGTTTATTACTCTTTCACGTAAACACTACTGAACGAATCGGTGTGAAATTTTGAACATAGATTATTAGACTGGAAGAACACAAATGCTACTTTTTATCCCGAAAAAAAAACCGGGAATAACGGCAACTACGCGGGTAAAACCGCGGGGCACTGCTTGTATTTTATGCTAATTAACTCCACGCTAGGAAATATTGACACGCTACTGAATAGTACTCAAAAAGCACAAATCAATAACTTCATTTAGAACAGACATGTGAAAAATCGTCTCAATATGTTACAAACTTATTTACATAAATTACATGTGAACATAACACACTACATCGAGATTTCCTCATAAGATATCCAAAAATAAAACGCATTTAATGACGTTAATTTATAATGTCATTCAATAATAATAACGCAGTAGGTGTAAGGTCATGGCCAATACCTAATGTGTACATTAGCATAAGAAGCTAATTTCTTGTTCCCTCTTCCTATTCGGGGTCTTCTCTCAAAAAGGGGAGAGTCAATCCCATAATGCACAGGTCAAGTTAAGATGGCGGATAACATACCATCAAAAAAAAAGTCTCTTGCAGAAGTCTGTTTAATCACGTCGTTTTCCTTCAATCAAAGAAGAAATCCATGTCATGCATTGGATTTGTTCTTGATGTACAGAAAATATTCAAAGGTACAGCCAAGATTAGAACCTACATCCTCGTAATTGTGAAATCCTAGTACCAGGACAACATATGACATGACAAGTACTAATTTATAGAATGCAATAAAGTTATGTATGTTTGTACTGAAATAGAAACCATGTATTTTTTAACGAAGTTCCTTACGGCAGGCTTGTGACAGGGATTTGGCGCGCGAACGAACTAAAAAAAATTAAGATTAAAACCGTAAGAAAAATATATAATGGAAGTGACGCGTAAAAACGGCCCGTGACCAGTGTTGCCACCTTTATTTTACAGATGATCGTACTAGTTTAATATTTTTGTTTCATTTCGAGTACGAGTACTTACCTAACACAATAAATATTACTTGCCAACCCTACTTTATAGAGTAAGATCCTAGGGCCGCCAGACGTCACGTATTTTCTGATGGATGCAATGTGGACGATTGAGTAGAGTTAGTACGTACTAAGAACACATGCTTACCCGCTAATATGCTTAGACGCCCAATTATGAGATATGGGGCCCAGAAGATACATTACTTACTTCACGTATTTTCTGATAACTGATTTTCATGTATGTTATAGGCAATATCTTTAAAAATAAGGCCCCAATACTTCCAGACACTTCCGTCGGCCGTTTTGCTTAACAGACGCTTTAAAACTCTATTATTTTGGGAGATTTAAAGCGTCTGTTAAGCAAAACGGCCGACGGAAAGTTTCTGGGAGTATTGGGGCCTTATTTTTAAAGATATTGCCTATAACATACGTGAAAATCAGTTATCAGAAAATACGTGAAGTAATGTATCTTCTGGGCCCCATATCTCAAAATTGGCCGTCTAAGCAAGTTAGCGTTAAAAATGACATAAATCGAGAATCTGTGTCGAATTTACAACTTTATTTACCTGTGACGTTGTTCATTTGTTTTTTATAACATATTGTGACGAGTTTACTTTTAATGTATGGAGTATACAAATTGTGACGAATTTACTTTGTGGCCAATCGACAACCCTACAAATGATAATATTAAGCATACTTTTTTTTGCTTAAAATTGTGTGGCTTGTGTTTTATGCGAAGGAACTTCGTTCCTACCTGGTGTTTTATGACACCACATCTTTTTTATAATATATAGCAAACAGTACGAGCAAGACATTCATCCGATGGTAAGCAAGACATCTATCTGCCCATAGTAGTACGGCGTCACATAGCTGAACATGAAAAATCACAGCTGAAAATGAACAGCACTCGTCATATAAATTTTATATCAGATGATCCATCCCATTGCCCTGTAAATTCTCCGCAAAAATTTTCCTTCAAATCGGAATACCTACAGTAATGTTTACACTTTACAGTTCTCCGTATTATGTCTTAGACATAGATTTATGTCTTAGATAAGAGCTTGAAACGAGTTATGTGTAGGTACTTAGCACTTGACCCAAAACAACAACACTATATCAAGAATCCATCGAGTGGTGCACAGGATATTAAATAATATTTCTGATACTCATGAGTCATTATCATTATTAATCGAAATAGTTTAAAACACATTAAAATGCGAAATTATGTCATAATACTACATTTTCTACCCACATTGACAATCTAAACAAAAAACAATCAAAGTAGTCGCCGAATAAGCCAATTATTTTTTGAATATTTGATGTCAAAAACCAATACGATTATGATACATACATTTAAATTTATATGCATGCACTCATACTAATGTCTGAATTGATTATCTGTATAGAAGTTACATAAGTGTTGAATCACTTGTATCCACAAACAAGTTTTTAAATGATAAAAGAAGTAAGGTATCCTAGCCACGAGAATACACGTGTATCGAATTATTTGTTGAAACTATACTAAGAGACTTTTATTGCTAGTTTTAAAATAAGAATCTAAAAACGCTACAAATGTGTTGATGCTAATATCTTGTTAATTATCGCATCCACCTTTGACATTTAATAATTGGACTAGTTCCAGTTTTGTCCTTTATTTTGTTTTCTTATTTAATTGGCATAGATACGTAATTATAATTTGAATTTACGATAGTCTGCTGGAATATAATAGCCGCATAATATTTTTCGTAGATAGAGTTTAAGTAATTAATTAAAGTTGTTATTAATTAATGTTTAACTTTCAACTTTGCAATTGTTATGGTATGAGATTTAACTCTTCACCTTACTTATTTAGTGTTATAAGTGCCGATACGATATATTAATGGCGGGATGTCGGTTAGACGAGTTAGAAAATGGAATTAAATACTGTGAAGTAATTATCATAATTTTTATAAGATGTATAAAATCGTACAGCAGACAGTTCCCTGTCGATCTAGTCGAAAGTTAAAAGATTAAAATGAAAAGCTAGACTAATTTCTTACTAGCTAAGCGATTCGATTATCCAGAAGATGCCATCAAATCCATCAACCCATTAACAATCACGCGATCCCGTTATACCTAGCTTCGTCTGCAATCTTTACTATATTTTCTTGTAAAATTATACGAATATACGTTTGATTAAAATGCTTTGAATAGCTGAAATCGTTTACGTATTTAAATATAAGATTTTTAATAGACTTAAATTTAGTCTCTAAAATCAAATTTCAACTTCATTAAGTTAAGGAATTTTATCAAAATCAGTACTAAGAACTTTAACATAATTTGAATACTTCTATTGTTGTAATAACTTTCTGATTTTTTACTTTCTCTGATATAAATAAAGGTCACAGATTTAATTCAGCGCTCTGTCCGCTAAAACTAAATCTTTTTTTTTTTTAACTTTTATAGGTTTACACTTGACCGCCATCTCCTGATGTTAAGCGACGATGCGGTCTACGATGGAGCGTGTTTACCTAAAAGAAACCGATTCACTCTCCATTCATTCGCTCATATGTAAATTACCTATCAAAATTGGAAAAAATAAAAATAAAATGTTTTGTATCTTCAATGTAGCCATATTACTTCTTCTTTTTGGATAATCATCCACTGAAAATTATGATCTTCCAGCTACTTGCTTCGATTTCGCTAGCTATCTCATAGCTGTTTGAAACCGTCCAAAATGTTTATTTTTTATATCGGCAATTAGCCTCAAGTTGCCTCTACTCCCTACCAAACTCTGAATCCAATGGAAAAAAAACTAATTATGTAGAATACCTAAGAATAATACTAAGAAACTAAACGTGAGAGTATGTTTCACTTTCTTATTATTTAATTTAACATTTATATAGAATAAGAAAAATGATTCAGACATTTAATCTCGTCCTCATTTATCTAGTCTTAACATTTGCGTCTCAACGTACAATGCATTGTTGCCTATGACTCGCATTTGTTCTAGAAGCTTCTGTACACAGATTATTTTGCAATTGTCTATCGTTATGTTTGTATGCGACTCTGGTATCTAATCTCAACAGGCCTTGAGCCCGTTCTGTGTCAACAGGCGGTCATTACTCCCTCAGCCGCCATGTTTCTATTTTTACTCGTTGCATGTTTGTTATTTACTGCTGCTGCACTCGAATATATGCGCGTTAATTTTGTAGTGTTTACCACTGACGATTGAATAATTGTTTTCTGTTTCGTGGCTAGAGAATAAACTGAGAGTACGTTGCGCTTTATGTTGTAAATTTAGTTTGGTTTGCTCTACTGTTTCATTTGCTCTTGCTTAATTTTTTGTTTAATGATTTTCACTTTTGCGTTCCACTTATGGGTTAAGTGCTACATATTTCATACGTATTAATATAGAAAATTTGAAACTGTAGCGATGAATTGATTGCAAATGCCTTTACGACTTCCAAAATTATTATTTTTATGACAAAAGTAGCAAAACGTCTATTAAAGAAAAAAATGTTTTTTATATTTTTAATATATTTGACCATAGATTTATTATTTTTATATTATCATATTTTGTAGTGCTATGTAGCGAACCCAAATAATATATTATTAGCATAACATTATTGGTTGCGTTTTTGCCGAGTAGGTAGGTACTTACCTACTTTGTACTTCCTCATAAATATTTTTTTTAAACTCTGTTCTTGTTTTTATTTTCTTTTAAAAAACACAATCATAGTGAAAAGTCAAGTAAGAAATAAAATTTTGTTGTATGCCATTTACGAAATCTCCAGGTTACGTTATAAACTTACCGAATCATGTCACTAGTCCGAGAATTAATTCGTCAGTTATGAAATAAATAAAGGTCTTGCTTATCTCACCTATTTTTCCCTCAACATGCGTTAAGTTCTTAATTAATATTTCCTCATACATTTCCTTCTTAATCAGAGGTAATTAACTGAACAAACGTAATTTGTAAAACTTATTACTGCACTGAGTGCAATTACATTAGCTACGGTGCGGTTTATTAGCTTAATGTTCTATATGTATATTGATTTGATGTCATTATGAAATATAACATGGGAGAAGCCATTAGGTATCGAGATACAGTACTTGTACTAGTTCGAACCTAATGGATTCAAAATGTATTATGTAACCAAGTTTTATGACAAATAAATATTTCTATTTCTATTTCTATTTCTATCCTGTCGGGTAACACGAAAATATTTACAAAGGAATGTTCTAGGCTAATGTTTTAAATCAATGTATGTATCATTGTACACAGAATCTGAGTCTGCCCATGAGATGTCTATTGGACATTGTATTCGACTGGCAACTGACCAATTTATACTCGTATATTATATTGATATTCGATGTATAGTATGTAAAAGATAACGAGATAAGGAATGGCTGTGGATTATGATGATGGTGAGATTACAGTATGTTTGTTTATTAGGTCTTAATGATATCTTTAGTTTGGTCTGGCTTCAACAAGGGACTTATAGTGTAACTTTTTAAATTTAGAGATATGAAAGCATTATGCAAGACTTGTTTAAATGTTTTTACCCGACTAAAAGAATTTTTACTGGGTTATGTTTTTCGTGCGTATCTTGTATGTTTGTGAATATCTTTATTCCCACGTATCTTCCAAATGGCTGGATGGATTCTGACAATTATGATATTGTTAGATTCGTCTCAATCACACATGTGTCCATTGATAGTATATGTAAATGGTAGGTATTACATAATATTTTTTTATCTGTTGATTTTTACTTTCCGGTGTTTTAAATTAAAGTTATCTAATTAACTTCCGAACTTTCGCCCACTATGAATGGTAATTAAAAACATTTTGTTGATTTGAACACGATTGAATCTTGTGCAATGTTTTCAAGATGTGTTTCAAATATCTATAGATATCAAATCCAAAGTTTGAGACAGATTTCAGAGTTTAAGCTGCTTTGGTAAAGGAAAAAAAGGGGAACGATACAAATTATTATAGATGGAAGAATGAATACGTGAAGAAATATACTAGAGATATGTTTTTAAATAATTAACTATATAAAAAAATAATGCAAAGCATTGCTTATTTATTTATAATCATTCCCAACTTATAGCATATCGTATAGTTATTATATTTATCCAAACTGTGTTTCGTAAGATTTCGCTATACGAAACAACAGTTTATTCTAACAAAATAAAATCTATCTTTGTTTTTCGTTTCAAACATTTTAGTGCGGTTGTCTTTAGGCTAATGCGGTTGTGATAAGTGACGTTACAACTTACAACTAAATAAGCGTTCCGACCCGAATATCCGTGGTTCCGACAGATAGCTGTACGATAGTTGTTTAAATGGGGGTTTCGTGCGATACTGACAAACTCACCGCTACCAACCGTCGGAAACCTTATTTTTGAAGTCACTCGTTTCTCACGCCAAGACTTAACTATACTTTTAGCTCGATGTTAATTTTGATCGTTGAAATCGCTGTCGCTGGCATCAGTCTGTCGAATCGAGCGATCTCAAAAATGCAGCTCGTAGTCGTGCAAATTCGTGCACGCTAGATAATTTAAAACCGTCGAAAACATTCCAGTCACTTATCTATCGCGTAAATAACTTCAGTATTGTCTTGTAGTCGTTTCGGTCGCGTGATTCGACTCACTTAGATGTTGAAGGAAATTCATAATTTTTCGCCCCCTGTTGGTGAGCCAATACAACTCTTGATAGTCTTTAAAATGACATGTAATTTTGTCGTAATGTTACGAAATATTTTTCTATTTTGTGAACTAAATATAAATAGCTTACGTAAAAATTTCATAATACTCGTGGGAATTTGTAAACTATGGGACCCATAAATGGGTACCCATTTATTTATACGGTATTGAATAATCACATATTTTAAAAATATGTTGTATATTGTATATACCTGTAAAAGTAATGGTGAAATTTGCGAAACTCACAACATTTATAATAGAAAAAAGGTGATAGAACAATAATTTAAACTAGGAAATGCTACACATTGTAACAATAGCTCAAGCGAACATAACATGCTTAGTGTATTCGTGGCAAAGACTGATGTTGATATTAACATGAAACTAACAGTTACTAAATTCATGACAAATTGGGACATACCATTAAGCCGTGATTGTATGTTAAGTAACTTGAATCGGAATAAAAAACAGCCAGTTGGCAGTCCCACACATTCCTAAATCGGTGCAGGTATGGATAAATATCCGACCGTAAAATTCAATTGCAACCAGCTGTCGCAAAACCGAACCGTCTTGACAAATCAAACTTTCGTTACACTTGCAGCTATAAACTACAAGCTAACAATTCGTGTATATGCAGTCGGATTGCGGTTAACAAACGTGGCTTCTAATCTGCGACTGAATGTGAAACGTGAAACCAAGTGAAACTGTATCGCTCTGTATTACTTATAGAACTCGTAAACATGATTGATAAGAGGTGCAACCGAGGCACGGTTTGCAGCATCGTTAAGCGGGCACTCCTTCTATTTATGGTGTCCTGGTGTCTACCAGCATATTGATTACGGCGACCGGTTCTTGGAAGTAAGGCTGAGATTGCAGTGCAGCGATGCAACGCAGACGTACATGGTGAATAGTGATACCAAACGAAATAACTATCTAAGGCATGATACTTTTGAAACATGTTTGGAATAAATAGTATTCAATTCAAATACAGGAGCATAAAATGATGAATGTGATAGAATAGGAATAGGATTAGGAATATATTTACATGATAAAATAAATTATTTAATACCACGAACGAAATTTCGACTGTAATTCTTCTGTATTATCATGGATGGTACTCGTAGTTAGGGCGAGCTGAGAGTCTACCTAACCTAACTAAAACTTTATCTGATGTTGCTCTCTCTTTTCTTTTCGCTTGAAATAATAGAGACAGCAAAACAAAACCAAATCTTTTAAATATAGATTTAGTTAGTCGGTAGACCCGTCGGTCTTGTCTTTCTGAGGTTGTTTTCAAATTAGGTGTTAATTGGACTGTTAAAATGTCTTTTTATGTAGCACACCTGTCAACTTAAAAATCGTTAAATTATGTATAATATTTAAAAGCAGGTTCTTTTTAGCTCGAGAGTATCCTTTCTTTTCTTTAACTAGGTACGGTCTGACACAAATCGTGTTATTTCCTTTTGTATTCATTTCTTACTTCATAACCGGCGGCTACGGGTATTCGTAAATGAGAGAACTTAACCAAGTTTTTCTTTCAAGAGAGCGAGGTAATATAACCATAATATTATATACCTACCACTAGAGACTTAGCTTGCCCAACTTCTGCCAGTGGAGTGTTGACATAAAAGCTTATGAATATCTCGTCAGCAATTTTCATGTTACGATGTTATCGCAACAAGATCAAACATTAGAGTAACGAGCTCAACAGCTTCATATGTGATAGAGCTAGGGAATTAATTTGTCTGCGGCATTTAGATTAGCTAGGCGGCTTTGGGTGTCGTAACTGGCTGAACAAGATTCAAGTCTTCTGAACTCGCAAATCTTAATGAAGCAGGTACATCGATTTGAACTAAGCTAATGAACTAATAAACTCAGCTTAATTGACAATGAAACCTACAACACTAAATTATTTTACAGAGGTACATTTTTTTGATACGGTTTGAGCTTTAATTAACAACACAAAACTACGATTAGAACGGCAATATACTATGTACCTAACTTCTTACTAAGCACAACCAAATTATCCGTAGATCGCAGAAGGTCTAAAGGTTATCGATCAAGTCCCCCACCAGTCGAAAGCTAGCTCATCATGCTAGCGACATTATTACATTAAATTACAATGCTTATACGTTGATCCAAATAAAGGCAGCATTTTAGGTAGTTGCGCGTCACGCCGACCAGACACTTTGTAATCTCTTTGAAAGTGAGATGAGCCCCTATCTCTTTATATAAGTATATTATCTTTAATTATTTTTTTCATAAAAATTCTCTAGTGACAAACCTACCTAATAAGTTTTTTTTGCGTCGAGTATTATGGGCTGATCAATATCAAAACTAATTTCATTTGAAAATATTGTATAAAACATCAGTAGGAGCAAAACATCTAAAAAGAGCTCTCTAATATGGTAGGTATTGAAAATAATATCTCTAAATGTAAATTAAGGCAGCACATTGAAAACAAAACATGTCCGGACACGAAGATGTGGCCGCGGTTGGCTTGTAACCGATCTCGGGAACTCGACACCCGCCTCAAGGCTTCCCATGTGGATTAGCGCGGCTCTTTCAAATCGCCTTAGCTCGAGCTGTTTGCGTCTTATCGGTTCGGAGAGGACGGAATGCATTCGATTTTTAAACTTGAAAACTGAGATTCGGCGAGCAAACATGCTTACACATGAATACACTGATAAAGCTTGCAGCATCTACGTCTCTATTTGAATTCGAATTGAAAAAAAGTTGCAGTCAAGGGACTGCCGATAGAAATGAAAAGTACTTAGAATTTAAGTATAAATCTGCTTAGATGGTACTAATGCTCCATACGTCACATTTATTACATATATAATATTATTACGCATGTCGGTTTGTCGGTGATGCGAACTCATCATTTCCCCCTATCATGAAGAATTCAATGCGGCTATAAAAGTTTTCGCTTCAAAAACGTAGCCGATAAAAATTTTTGCAAAATAATTCCTCTGTCACAGGAGACAACAGCAATAGGCATTGTCTTAGTTACGAGTTAGCCCATCGAGAAAATGCTGGGAGTCCGTACGAGTGAATCAGTCTGTGCGGGCAGAGTTATGCTGACGGTGCAGTCGGTTCATCATGAGCTGATTCGGTACGAAATGCATCTTGATTTTCTCAGCGGACCGTAAATGGCAAGAAATGAGAAAGTAGCCGGTTAATAGATACAATAGGGCTGCATAGGTCTTGGTGCAACTTTCCTACGCAGCAAAAACTGGTAGAATGATAGCTCGACGTATAACGTGCTACACATATCGACCGTTTCGTAATGGTTGACTTAGGTACAGGCTTACATGCTCATTAGAGCTGTTGAGCAATTGGTATTTAGAGGCAGGCAAGAGCATGCCAAAAGAGCGAGAAGCATTTTTCTGGAGTGTATGTTGGATAAAAATTCGTGCGTGTTTGTGAGGGTTGAGCTTACCTACTACATATACATTAATGTTCGGAAATCAACTGTTAATTTGTGTATTTGATACTGATAAATTACTGAAACATGGGCTACATTTTCTTTAGTAGTAAGATTCTTTGCAGAAACCATCTGTTTACAAACATCTATTAACCAAGCAAATGTGTACTTTTAATTACTCAGAATCAGAATTAATTACTTGTAACTTGTAATGATGAATTAAACCGCAAAAAGTTTCGCGGTTTTAAATCTTGAATCATGGAGTAAGACGTTGGTTTTTTCCGCTCAGTTTTCGACATTCGATATCGAGACTAAGTAACAAGACTGGTTTTCAACTTAAGTACTGCAAAACGCTATAGTCGATGTAAGACATAATTGACTAAAATCATTTAGTTATTTATAATATTCGAAAAGAGTCGAGCAAGACATGCACCTGATGGTAAGCAAGACTGCCCATAACAGTCAAATGCCTCCCATCTATGTGAACATGAATAGTCAAAATTACTGCATTGCCGATATTGTGCTCATCACCCGGAGATATAACATGATTTATCCCTTAGTCTAGTAATTTCCTTGGAATGTTTGCCCTTCAAACCAGAACATAAAATAAAAGTTAAATTGATGGAAAATTAATTAAATCGTGATTAAGTCCTCATACATTATGTGTTCAAATCGCGAAAGTTTAAAAACAATATAAAATAAAAGTCATCACAAAATAAGTAGGTAGAATAGAAATCGAAAAATATGTATTGTGTGAATACCAAATAAAAATAATTTTCATAAAAAGTTTAATTAATGTTTTTAAAATTGCACGATTATAAACAGCGTTATACTTTAACCTGCTTTTAAATGTTCACACAACACGAAAATAATGTTTTTATGCGATAAATGTTTCAACATCGCCACCAAATTACGTACTATGAGACATTACAGCACTAAATATTCTCAAAGCTGGCATTTATTTAACAAGTTTGAATTCGATAAGTACCTAAACGAACCACAAAAACCTGCTCAGAGCTCGTACCTTATAAGGCAACTGTCCTGGATGTAAACCTCGCTTACACGGACTCAATCGGCACGAATCGGTCGGTATCAGACAAATATGTCAGTATAAGAAATGAATCGTTATGTCGCCACTCGAAGTTGTTCCCGAGTCATGCCTAGCCTAGAGGCGTCTCTTTGGATCTTACTGCTTTATAATAACAACTTTCCTTCAGTTTCAAGCAGATGAAATTCGTATAAGTGTGGATTTGTTTTTAGATTTAGCTACTCCAGACTCCTGCGTCCGTGACCTTTGTCATTTGATATCTTTTTACATTTATCTTGGATCAGGAGAATTAGGAGAAAAACAAAATAGGAATGTAGACATACTAAGTGTAATATTTTAAAATAAAATTATTAATATTTTGTGAAATATTAAACAACAGAGCAGGATAACTGTACAAAGGTAATATAAGTCGTAAACATTTTACTACAGTGAAAAATTTACAAAAAAATTCAAGGTCCTAAGCCGCTACGCAAACGTAGACAGTTTTAGTTTTCATTTATTGACACCAACCACTTTTTGATCGTCAATGAGTATAGTTTTAGTATCCAACAACACACACCGTATACAAAAGTGTTTAAGTTTACTCAGGAAGTAAACTGAAAGAGATGATTTCATATTAGTTCTATAGAAAATAAAAAAATATACATCGGTATCAAATATGTATCACAGGTAAAAAAAGTGTGCACGTTTGCGTCCTGCCTAAAAGTAAAAGCTAAAAGTAGTCGTCAACATTGACACAAGCGGAAGGGTACTGGAAACCATTAATTGGCGTCGAATAGATAATTAACGAACATAATGTTACAATGGCTTAGAGAGCGCCGTGGAAAACATCATGTCGGTGCATAATGTGCTCGGCCATGCGTAGGATTACCAGTGTTACCAACACTTTTATTTTAATCCTAATATTACATAATATTGGATGTTCGTTGCTGAATCACATCGTAATCTCTGAAACTCTGAACAGATGAGGTTATAGGCTACTTTTATCCCAAAAAAATTTGGGAATATAGGAACTACCTACTCGAGTCGCTGCTAATTGTAGATATGTCAGCTGTTTTTGCATTAATATCATTGTAGCCAAATTTCGGAAATTACAAGTCGTAGTTTTTTCTGTTAAGTACTTTCAATCATAAATACGGCTTACAGTGATAGATAAGGCTTGTAATAATGAAAAGTTAGTGTGACAACAACACTAAAACAAATGTGACAGAAAAAATAATTTGAAGCGTAGCTCCTATGCACTTTCAAATTAATATTTCTGCTGTTTTTTTATTAATCCTAATTTTAATTATTTTTCTATAACACGATCTAGCACACCGTGCAATTACTATTTTGACAGTTTCAACGTAATGCGGTATATTCAGAATGGATAAAAAACTAATGGTAAACTTCAATAGAGACTTATAAATATATTGTCTTTAAAAAAACTTCAGTATAATTTACTTGCTTACTGTTTTCAGCCCTGTTTTAGTTAATATTAAATAGCAACACTGATAGCCAGTAGTATTGGGTCGCCGCGCCTACGCATATTGCTAGGTGACAGCACAGCGCATGCGTTCACGACTTGATGAATGCCAAATGTTTATTCTCTACCTACAAAGACCTTTCAATTTTATTTTTAGAAATAACATACTGTATTGTATACATATTTAATTTGTAGTGGTAGGACTCTTAGCAGAGTCCGCCTGGGGAAGTAGCACACCTTTTCCAGTTATTCTACCGCCAAACAGTAATGTGCAAACATAACTGTGTTCCGGTTTGAAGGGCAATGTTACCAGATAAATTACAGGGCTTAGAGATATAATCTTAGATCTTTGGGTGACGAGCGCAGTGCAGTGCTAGGTAATTATTTGGACTCTTCGTGTTCCAATAGCTGCGTGTCACTGTGCTGTAATGTGGCTGGCATTTTGCTTACCATCAGGCACACGTCCAGCTCGTCTCGTCACTCTAAATTATAAAAAAAATTGGTTGCCTGTAAAGTCGGTATACGGGCGAAAGTTTTACGTCACAACGACTTTGAGTGGTAAAATAATTTTACGGAAGGGACGCGTCCCTTTCACTTTTTATGTCTGTCTCTCTCGCTCTTAGGCGGGCTAACCATGCCCGAGTGGAAGGGACGCGTGCCTCTCACTCGCTCTCGTTGTGAGCGCATAACGTGAGCGGAGCGTAACGCAGTTTCTTGAAGTGTCACCCGCAAACCAATTTAAGACGTTGTCACGTCAAAAAAAAAACTGTTTAGTTCACTCCATTCAAAGCGACTGAGTGATTTATGCAAATTTTCCACTACAGTACTTCCCGCAATCCTAGCAATCAAACAATCAAACAAACTCTTTAGCTTTATAATATAAGCATAGATTACAATGCTTACTTACTGCATTTTCTGCGTATATTTAGTTGTTATTCGAATACGAATATTCTATTAAAGAAACTACAAAGTAGACGCTTGTTTACTAGAATGAACTAGGGCGGCCGTTGAACCGTCGACTATTATTATCTCGATAACTGCATAAATGATGTTTGGAAAATACGGGCTTGATTTCAGGACGCATATAGCGCCTTAGCTAATAGCGAATCGATTCATCGCTTTTCTTAAGTGTTTGATTATGTAACGTGCGAACAAAAGAATTTATGTTTGAGAATATAATTTGTTTTAGTTTGAAGTGCAATGAAACTGTGCGAAAATGTGGCCTATCTAAATAATGACTGTTAGCTAATTTTTGTCCGTAATCCGAGTAGGTAGGTATACAGTTTTCTTAGATTGAGGGTAGATGGTGTTGTGTGAAAAATTTCGACCTTTGGGAAAGCGTAGCTTAAAGTTGTGTAGTGATTTTAGAAGACGAATTATACATAAAAAATATGTTTTTTAATGAGAGTAGGTTTGCAATAGACCGCCATTCGCCTGATGTTAAGCGATGCGGTTTAAGCGTGCTTATCTAACAAAAACGGTTTACTCTCGATTTAAGAGATAGACCAAGATTGTAGATATCGGTAAAAACCCTCTCATGCAACACATTCCACAGCCTAGACGTTCTTATCATAAAAGTGAGGTCAAACCTCCTCTTTGAAGTTTTTGGAACGTCAACTATGAAACGAAAACGCTTTTCGAGCTACGAGTGCCATAGAAAAATGGGCAAGGTGGTATTAGATCGTTCAGATCAGATTAGGTCAATAACTCCTAAAGCCAAATGTTTAGTGTCCTAGGAAAACCTAACTCCTCAGTACAGTTCAATAAAAAAAAGGCAAACCTAGTCCTAGTAGCAGTAACCTAGTCAAACTGATCCAGATACTACTATGAGTAATACTTCACTAATACTGTTGTATTTAATAATCAAAATAATTCTATAAAGCTTACTTTTTTCGAGTAATCTCCCAACATCGAAACTCATTCGTTTTCGAATAGGTACACATTAAAATTTAAATACATAAACTAGGTAGGTACATACTATTTGTGACGATGCCAAGTTGTGTCAACCCTAAAATGTCCGCAGCTGCCAGTTATTGTTATTGCGCATGTAGAACCAATGAATTCATGCATGGAAAATTGCGTAATAAGTTGACGCGAATCTGGAAAAAGAAACACCAAATTGGCTGACAAAAAATCTTACCTTATGCTTTGTTTAAATAAAACAGAAAGTAAAAAGGCTTCAGATCTAGATTTTTAAACGACTTCAAAAAAGGTTAATTCAGATAAATTTTATTGCGCTTTTGGAAATATTAACAAAAATCTGAAATCTGCTCTACCTTGATGATATATTCGTTTTTTTTTTCGGAAAACATGCTGTCGTATTGGAATAGTGTATTTTAGATAATTTCACAAAAAATTAGAAATTAAATCGAGTGTCAGATAAAACGCACTGCAACTCACCATCACAAAAATGAGTTAAATAAAAAATGAATTTTGTATAATTAATTCGTTTCGTTACAATATTTAACAAAATAAAGTTGAATAAGAAAGGAGATAAAGAAAACCTACGTTGCGTCGTAGAGGAAGAATTCACACGTTTACTTGGAGCATAATAAATGATGTACGAGTTAATGGAATGTTCAACGATTTTCATATTATTGAAAGCTAATTAACTCAAAGTTACGATGTGACAGTCTAATCTAGTAATTCAATCAATGATGTAGATTCGTACGTCTACACATCCATCTACGCTGTAGATTAAAAGACGTATAAAGCGGATGGTAGATTACATCTACCATTTGCGTTATAGATCATTGGCTTTGGCAACTTTGATAGACAAGATAATGACAGATAATAGAATAGTTGTTTGTATCAGCCTCAAACCTAATTTGGATTCTAAACTTATATGCATATTTCCTCAGTCAAGACGTAATCAATTATAAAATCGTAAATCCGTCAATAAAAAAGCAAGTCGTCAAGAATAAGTATCATGGTCTACCCAATATTTTATCTTTCGTATAGGTAGTAAACGCACATATTAATCTAACACACCAATTAGTACTAGTAGAGTGTGGTATGTTTGTATTTGCCCTGCTTTCAGGTGTGACTAAGGTATGCCTTTGGGCATGCTTTTCGTAAATGCGCAGTTATAGTTGGTGAGCTTAGGTTAGTAGGGCCAAGCGCCTTTTGGGCTAGCACAAAGTTCACCAGTAGAAGCTATGAAGCCCGCCAGAGGTCACAAAAATATCTAACAATTCTAACATCACACGATATTAATCAAATAACAACAACTAAACGAAGGTCCATAGAGAGAGGAAAAATATAATAATAAGACGCCTTAATTAAGTGTAAAGTGGCAACCCTGAGCTGCGTTAACCCTGAAGTCGGACGCGGGGTCGATGCCCGCGCGTAACCCACTTACTGCGGCGCAGTAGGCGCGAGCGCAGCGCTTGCAAATCTAGCTTGATAGGGTTGTCCGGATGACCGGTATCTAGACGATAAAAATTGATAACGTTCGTGCTGAACGAACCTAAATTCGGTTTGATTTATAACTTTAGCACATATAACAGTTAAGAATTGAACATCATTTCGCAACATTAGCAAATGAATAGAATATTAAATGATGCGAAGGAATAATTTTACTAAATGAGATTAGATAAATTTACACAATACTTTTTTTATTACGTACATAATTTGACCACAGTAAAACACTCTTCAAAACTCTCAAATTCTTTAAACTTGCAGACTAGACTAACTAAACTGATTTTATTGCGATCAAAACTACACTGCGTATCGAACTAACTACACCAAACACATCTTAATTATTCCAATAATCAAAAAAATGGATGAAAGTCTAGAGATAATGTGACTTTACCAAGAGAATGGAGATTCCAAACCTACTGCTTGTTGTAAGTGTGATCATCATGGTTGTTGGATTACCACGCTAAAAGGCAGTTGTAAATTATGGACAGATTCGTGACTTATGTGAAAAACAAATGCATAGTCTGGTTCTTTTATTTGTTGTGCTAGTAATCTATTACTACATCATACCCTTATACGGAACATAATTTATTTCACGCTTTTCATTTTCAAATGTCCAGTTCCTATCGTGTACATATTTGGCTTTCGTCGCCATATTGCCATTACTAATTGCGGCATGAGCATCGCTCGTAACAAAATACTTTTCACCTTGACAACCCTACTGAATAGATTCTTACTAGAGATGTGCGTTGCATCATGCAATGCTTTATCGATAAATTGATAAGATGCGAAATATCTAATCGATACTTGGGCATGTTTCAGATAAAAAGTTTAGTGTGATCGATTGAGGTAAAATTCACCAGTAATATTTGATGATTCGATCGACCTACGGGCGGTGTTTATTAAATATTCTGAGCATCTTTTACGATACTGTTTATACCACCTGTTGTAACTTGTAGCAAAATTACAAAATCGATCATCGACCGAAAAAATTGCAGTTCCAATTTGGTTCTAACTGGTTGCAGATGGAAAAATTATATTTTCGTTACAGATAATGTTAGGATTTTAATGTTTGTGAAATCAATTTATTTCCTAGTAATATTATAAATGTGAGTTTTTCAATGTTTGTTGCTCAATCAAACACGTCGGACCGGATCGAGTTAAAGTTAGGAACACAGATAGACTATAGTATGGAATAACAAACAGGCGAGAAAATAACGGGAACGAGAACTACGCAGATGAAACCAAATGGCGCTGCTAGTATTATATAAAATCATACGACCAAGTACTAATGTTGTCATATTTAGAAACAATTTCAAAGTCCCATTTGCCTTCTCCCCATATTTTGAGTTTTATTTACCTACTTGGTTTTCCAAAACGAGTTTTAGTATTGTTAGCATCAAACCCAAATTCATCTAATATATAACATTTTTTTTAAGTCAATCAAGCAAAACCAAACTTCGAGTTGTGAATTTAGATATATCTGTGTATTATTAAGCAATTTTATACATGTTTTTATAATTTTAAAAGAGTCGATTTTTTGTAAATTTACAAATCGACGTTTGGCTTAGCCCACACTATCCGTGACTATGCCTGCATTTTCCAGTTTGATTTGCTACGTCTCACGGAATAACTTGTTGGCATAGGTTCAAATGCCTTTGTTTATTAACTGATTACAATAAATGAATAAGTAATATTTAAGTTCCTAAGGCTGATTGTTCGATTGTTTGCATCGTTATTAGTCTTGTTATTGTTTTGTTGAAGGCAATGGATTAATGTAAATTGTCAGTTAAAGTCTTGTTCTACGTGGATTTTTTTCAAATTGTAATTTATGTAGGATTATGCAGAAAGGATGCACTACAATAAAAGAAAACGTGACGGAATCGCTAACATTCAGAACTATGTATATACATATAAAATAGGTATCTTCAGAGTGGATCGTTTCGTTCTCGTGCTCAATAACTCAATATCAGCCGAGATGGCGGTCAAATACAAACCTATGAAATTTAAAAATATAAGTACATAATTATATTTATGAAAATTTTAAATATAACAAAAACTCTATGTTAATAATGTCGACGGGACTTACAAGAGAAGCGGCTGATGGTAAGCAATACTTCTGCTCATAACAGTACAATCTTCTTCGTATCGATAACGTTATTTTGTTTTTAACGCTAACTGAATTATCTGTTTCCTACTTTTGTACAGTGCCACTCAACTATTTAAATATGAAGATTTTATAACAGTTTTCATAGGTGGAAATCGAACCCGCGACCTAGGGGTTAGTGAGCAGCCTCACTATCTTTTCACTTCTGCTGGATAGAGGGCAAGAAATTAAGATCTAGTTCGTTCCAGTCGAAACAGATTTTCAGAAAATATCTGACACTAGCACTCCTTGGTTTCCCCCGTGTAGTTCTCGATTATGTTAATTTCCTTGGATAAAAATTAGCATAAGTGTTATTTCAGACTATTATCTACCTAATTACCAAAGTTCATTCAAATACCTTGAGTTGTTTTTGCGTGAAAGAGCAATAAACATCCATACAAACTCGAAAACATTCGCGTTTAAAATATTAGATTCACAAATTGTCAAAAGTAACTTGCCAGGTTGAGTTGCCAGGATCCAGTTTTGGTTGCATAATAATTTTAAATGCACACATTTTATTTAACACTCAAATGTATTAAAAATCTCGTTTATTCGCTATACAGTGGTGTTTGAGAGTTCATCGACCCTCAAACCCTTTACTTCTACTTCGTAAAATGTGCCTTATTAGTACAATTGTGGCATGACAACTTACTTACGCAACGTGTCTGTCTGAGAGGTATTTTTCTAGGTTTTACCTTATAAAGATTAACTACACGCTTTATATGAGAAGGTAGAACTAAATACCTTGATATAACGTACTAAAGAAATACAAGGTGAAGAAACTATAGGATGCCTGAAGACTTGAGTAAGATGAATGCTTAGAATATCTAAAATAGAAATTAAATGAAAATCTGTACAAGATTTACAGGCAAGATGGAAATTAAGCAAAAATAGAAAATGTCCATTGCCAAGTCATATGAAACTTCACTGGAAACGTTGCCCTTCAAACCGGAATAATTGAACATACATAATGCTTGTATAGTTCTGTTTAGAAGTAGAGTAATTGGCAAAAGAGTCCCAGATGGACTCCGCAGGGTTTATTACTTGTTAAAGCACTTGACACGAACATATCCTTCAAGTTAGAACCTTTTTAATCACCATGCCTATGCTAATGCATAAATAATAATTATTATTATTTCTATTCATGAATTTCAAAAGTATAACCACAACACCCGTTGTAAAATAATTGTATTATTTAGTAATGTGTAAGTGCGAGAACAGCTAATTGTTAGGCGTGGCTAGCTTATTGCCTTAGCAAATTATAGTGACCAGAGCGATTGCGTGATCGTATATTACTTGTTAAAGCACTTGACACGAACATATCCTTCAAGTTAGAAGATATTTTTAATGCTCTGATCTTGTTTTAGTTGTCAAACGCTCCACACACGAGTCCTAAAATCAGAGGAAATAATGGGGAGGAGCCTACATCGCACCATATGATTGGTGATTTATGGTGCGATGTAGGGTCCTCCCCACTAGTTTTACGTAATTTCCTCTGATTTTAGAGCTCGTGTGTAGAGGGTTTAAGTCTTAAATAGTTGGATTATGTTTTTTTTTTTGGTTGGAAACGTAAGGCTGGCGGTGGGAGTTCTACCGCGTAACGAAAACTGTCTTAGCTTTGATATAGCCCTTTCTTTTCTTTCCGCTTGAATAGATAGAGACAACAATAGCAAAGACATAGCCGATTTAGTTAGGCAGTAGAGGGGTTGGTCGTTGCGTGTTATTGAAAGGCCTATAGACCGCGCCACCAATGAAGTCCGATGGAAGTCCAGCAGTGGATGAGTATGGGCTGATGATGATGAAGATGTTTGGTGTTCGATAAGGCACAATTCTTCCTTCTACTATTATAATGTTTATCAACATTGTTATGATTCACGTGTCATAATTAGATGAAATGCTTTGAAGTGCAGAGAGAGACAAGTAAGTAGTTTTGTCTTGTAAAAGATCAGAATTATTACTGATGAATTTACCGTTATTTCTTTGGTCTATTAGATTGTTATCCAAGTATTTCTAAACGGCGATCCCTCCAAACGTAAGAATATAAGTCTGGCATAGTGCCATAATATGGGGTGACTGGGGGTACGACATCGTCTGCACATACGAGTAAGCTCTGTATTCACTGTTTGCTCTCTGAAGGTCCAAACAACCAATGGCTTTCTATTTGCCTTCGTCGGAATGTGTATAATATTTTGTCTCTTATGTATAATGTTATCACTTCTTATATGTACTTCCCGTCATATTCTCGTATCTATCTCTACCATATATTTGCCTTGAAAAGATATCTCTAAGCGTATACCTACCTATATATAATTGCTACTGTCTTTTTCGTTTGTAAGTTTTGTCTATTTTATTTTTGTAAATGAAGAGCACAGAAGAGTTATTCTATCTATCTTGAGCAGGTTGCCAGAAGGCTTACTCGCGTTTGGAGTATATTTAGCGATTCTCATGTAGGTCAAGGTAGTTCACTGCCTCCTGGTTGTTGACCGAAGCATAAGGCTCAAGTCTCACCAAAGAAGCAGCGACGCGCAGTGCAGCGACAAACGGTTTCATTGTAATGCGATTTAAATCTTTATAGTCACTGTTATAAAACATAGTAACGTTTAAGAAATTTGAAAAGACACGTGACGCCTCGAGCACTCAAACTTAAACCGTATATTCATTGTTATAATTAATAGTATCGCATGAGAAATGACAAATCAAGCGCTGTCGCTGCGTAGGAGTCGTCGGAGTCGCGGTCGGACGCGCGACTTTTCAAAACAAATAAAAACTAAATTAAATTTCACAGTCAATACAATGTGTTATACTAATGGCAATATGGTTTGAAATCGCATTACGATGAAACTGTCCGTCGCTGCGCTCCACGCCGCTGGTCTTTTGGAGTGATTTGAGCCTTAATGTATCCATAGCATGTACCACCGATAAAAACTTACTAACACACCAACAATGCAACATGATGACCAAGTTCTTACAATTCATCATCGAAGTAGGTCGACGTGCGGTTTGGCACTCATTCCTATTTACGAAGGAAAACAATATTGAATTGATCACTAATAGAATATTGCCTACGTGACCCACGTACACGTCTCTCGGTTGAGATTGCTGTAGTTAGGTATTGAAGCCTAGTAGTCATTTAGCTTATCGACATAAATACTTGTACCTACTACAAGCTGTCATGAATAGATTACTAGTAAATGACTTTAAACTGAAATTAATTTGAGGGATATTCTACTAATATTATAAATGCGAACTATGTTGCTCAATTACGTTGGAATGACTGAACGGGAGCTGGTTATAATTTGGAAGTACATAGTCTGATTATGCTCTGCTGTAGGTATGCATTGATATACATGACGTAATGGAAGATTTCCCACGCGCAAGCTCTAATGGTACACATGTAGGCAAAAATTATATTTATTGAAAATTTTTCTCAAAATGTTTATTTTTTACTATTTATGTATATCAAGGCTAAGCCCATAAACTTAATGATCTCAAAACGTTGTTAGAGTCGTAGTTATAAACTGAGATTGCTCAACAAAGCGACGTTATAATCGACGCTATTCCATTATATGCTGTTTGAAAATTATTGCTTTATGCTAATCAATTCACTATTTATAGAGCTAGTTTCAACGCAATAGTAGTCAATCTATAAACAGGTTAGAGTGAACTGGGTGTTCATAAAAGTACACCTATGGCTATTATATATCTGGCTCACGCATATCAATATAATTGTATTTAGTGATTAGTAAGGGGAATGCGCTAAATATTCTTACGACAATTCAAACTTTAATAAACGTTTATTAAGTAGTTTTATCACAACCTGTCAAAACAGGTGAATAAGTGAGTAATTACATCAAAACTTTTGAGAACAAACAAAAACTATTGACTCACTACTGTATTAAAATCACATTTTTTGTCTAGAAATTACAAATAAAGTTCTTTTCTTGTTGTAGAATTTGGTTCAATTTTTAAATACTACCAAATAAATATGAATGTTTTTTTGTCGATGGATGGATGGATGTTTGTTTGTTACTATTCACGCAAAAAATACTGAATCGATACCCCCAAAATACAATTACAATATATCCTGTATTCAACAAATATAATACACCGAGTACTTGTCAAATATTACGAGTATAATCCAGTATTCAACTGAGATAGAGGTAATACTCGTACACCCAGTATTCAATAAATATAATACAGCAAGTACTCTACAAATGGAAACACCTAGTAATAGAATACACCAGTATTCGACAAATAGAATATACTCAGTATTCAACAAATAGCTAAAGATTTGTAGCAAAGTGAAGGTATTTTTGATTCGAAGCGGGAATTGAGAGGATCGCGAGACGACCATTAGCCGTATTGTTATTGCCAGCATTCCCAGTAATGAACCGCTCGTTTTCGTCCTTTAATATCGCCGCTTTGCTCCCTTTACTCACTGTAATGACTCTCGAGCTTGATTTCACTCCAGCTCATCGGTTTTGTGCTATCTAATTCCTTTATTTGACGAGTACGATTTCAATTTTACCTGATTTTGATAAAAGAAATGGTGCTCATTAAGATGTTTTTTGTAAATACTAAATGCTGTGTGTATGAATATTATTCATTGTATATTCTATCATCATCACAAATGTGTATATTCTAAAGATTAGCTTGACCAGGCCCGCCGTTTGCTTGTAAATTTATTCATCTTAGTCGCTCGTCTTTTAGATTTGCTCTACGATAATGCATAAATATAGTAGTTTAGTAAGCTTATGTTAATTGCCCTAATTGCCCTAAGCTTTAAGCTATTAACTCAAAGTGCGATAGGCAGGAGATACCATTTATTTTGAGGTCAACTGGTTTAGAAATATTCCCCCCCGTTTTCGTGTCATATAATAAATTTTATATATGTATAATAAACACATAAAACAAAGAGGTGGCAGTGTTCCGGGATTATTTTTAGACTCCTTTATTTATAAACGGCGAGTAATTGACGGCTATAATTTGTGATTAGTTTCTTATGGTGTTTAAATTATTATATAAATTTAATTGTGTAACTGCTTTAGTTATATACAGTAATAAATAATTTACTTTTAAATCCTCAAATATTTCAAACTTGCAGCAGTATGCATGCTGATGAAGCGTAAACCCGCGATATTAGCTTCTCGAGTGCCCTTGGAAATATTCTCAGTAAATCTCTGATATTTTAGCGAGCGTCATCCCGCCAATGTTCGTTCAAGAGCAATTTACATGAAAAGTTAGTGAAATATTCACATCAGCTGCCGATTGTCACGTTATATTGAGATATTCTCTCGCCGGGGTTTGTGCTTTTTATTTGCGTTATGAGTAGTCTCGCGACTTGCATTGTGTGCGGTATGAACTCCTTATCACCGATTATTCGTCTTACGGACAAAGAAAACCTTTTTTATTGTTCGGAGATGGGAGTGACGCAATTGAAGATTTCCACACTTTCGCCTTTACGACGCGGCTTTTACGCGCCGGGTTTCCGTAGCCGTCCGAGGTTAAGTTCAAGACTATTTATAAAGGCGAGCCTTTCTTGGCTATTGATCGGCGTCGGGCGAGCACGCACCCTGGCTCAAAGCCGCCACATTACGGTAGGTTAGTAAGCCCGCGCCTCCGTTCGTAGCTCCCGGAACGAGCCGACAACAGCCGAAATTTTACATCCCCGGACGGTATTGATCGGTCTTGACATTGAAATCGTAATAGACGCAAACAGCTGGGAAGCGGGGGTGCGTGCCCGGCCCTCACGCAATCCACCGCTCTCTGCCCCGCCACTCCTCCCCGAGACAAAATAAACCTTTTCCCGATATCACTCGCAAATTCCGTCGACCGAAATAGAATGAAAGAAACTAACAAATCCTCGCTAAGTGTTGCCTAAGCAGCTATTATATCCTGAGCATCCATTAAACTTATTCATTGGTGTTCAGACGTAGTCGAACGTTTGTAACGTCTAGTAATTATGCACGAGAGCCCTAAGACGGGCTCTGCGGCGTTCTAAAATCTCATTTATATTCAAAGCAGTCAGAGTTTGAATGTTATCTAAAATCCGTGTTTAGGTGTCGGGCGGAATTGCTCTAATCTGGAAACTAAACACATTGTTGAGTTAGCCCGAGCTTTGTTCTGGCTGTGACGCTTGAGAGATTCTATATTCGGGCGCGAAATGAATCCTTGAACTTGGGCTATGAGTTGGGACGGAGAAGTTTATACGTTTCACTTGAACAAATAGCTATTGAGCGTGTCTGTGTTTGTTTTGTGGACGAAAAACATTGCACGCTTGCACTGCTCATGTAATATCAACAACGCAATATCACCTAGGATAAGATTATAACTTCCTGCAAAATTCTTATCGCTAAGTAGTGCTCTGTCGTGAAGTTCGTTTTCCTGGTTTACTTTAAGTATTGTTTAAAAGAAAATGCAATATGTTATTTACTTACTCCTTCGAAAACGACTTTCTTATCAGCTCATAGTGTAGTGGTATTTACTGAGGCATAGACAAGCCCTAAGTACGAGTAGGTACTTCCTGAACATGACGTTGTCCGCTAAATGATACTTAGTGCCTGATAACTTTCTTTTATGATAAAAACTAGGGACAGGTTCTACTGATTTCTTATCGCGTTAACGATATTGAATTCTTTGAAATTCTTGTCGAATATAAATACCTATCTTAGAAGGCATGTACGAGCTATCAAGGTAATAAAACAAGCGTAAATAGTGTGCCCTGCATGCATTTTATTTATTATTTGTAAAATAGTTAATATATATTAAAGTAGGTAGGTGTAAAACAATAGTTGTAATTAGTCAGATTCATGTTATATCCGAGTCTAGAAACAATTTAACGTTTCAGTTCAGGCTATTACAATCGAATTTCAAATTCAATCGCATTCTAATTTAAGACGCGACTGGAAAAGCCGATTGAGGAAAGCCAACACCAAGATGTTTTTACTGAATACTGATCAGTTCCATCGAAATTATTCCATTACCAGCTGCTGTTGAAATAAAATCATAAATAAAAATTGCGACGTCTGCTTTTCTATAGAATCACGGCTTCTGGTTAAATAAGTGATCAGTGGCCGACGCGAGGCAGACGTGAGCTGAATGAATGCTACTCGAGACTCAGATATTCACCTGCCTAGGCATTGCAAAATGTATCATTTAGATTTCAATAGTTGCTGAGTAAAGAAGCTCTTTAACGAAATATGATCCTTAAATGCCGCTTCTGAATTAAGACAAAAAATGTTTGATAACCAATTATGATGTAAACAATTCGGCAGTTATAAATTTTAAATAGTGACGTAAAGGTCGATAGATTGGCTGCGGCGGAGCGGCGGGCCAGCCCGCTAATCGATCGCTGTCTGTGTGCACAGCGCACTGCTTTTTACTGCACCCGGTTCCTGTCTACCCTCTCTCTCCTTCCCCAGTATTCCCCAATCTACCATCCCTCTCATTTAGTTATTCATCGGCTTTAACCGCCCGGTAGTCTGCCTCCCGGTATTCTCCCGTATTTAGACACTGCACTATCTAATTTATGTTTAAAATTGTCCGCTTTTAAGTCCTTAGGGTACACGGTAACGACTATATCTACGGTTATCGTTATGATACGCGGTAATGGACTGTGTCATTATAAGTTTGTCTGGCTTCTAAAACTTCCAATTACGTTTTCTGCCAGCACTTGTTTATGGATAGCGCAATAATCACGCCCTTAGCGAAGCCCATGCTCAGTTGATTTATTTTATATTACATTGTAGCTTTTCGAAAGGTTCAATGGATATCTACTTTCAATTGGCAGGGCCTTGGCTCGATTGGCATTAGGTATCGGATCGGTGCGCTTGCACTGCTTCTCCTTACATAACACACCTGCTATATCGGGCCGTACCGCACCTCACGTTCACTATGAGTTACTTATAGTTCATAGACCTTATCCATTATTTAATTCATTCAGACCGTGTACCACTTAATGATTCCTACAACAAAACGACCTTCGATTGGATCGTTGCCACAAATCTTTTAAACAATCTTGCTGCAAGATTGTGTAAGACAAATAAATATCGTGTACTATCTTCGTTGAAATTGCGTCCCGAAATCCTCACTTTTCTTGGCTTCTCAGTTCGTTTTCGCGATTTTTTTCGTCTGTCTGTAAATGCTCTCTAAATCCTTCAACATCCCTGAGGAGGCGGCGTCCGCGGATAAACGAGAACTGACTCCTTAAACACTACGAGTGCTCTTTACAGAGACTACTAAGGCTTCTGAATGAATTTTTAAACACTTAACTTTTTTACAGTTGAAATTAAAAACCAAAGTGTACTTTAAAACCAAAGTACACTTTTGTTTTTAATTTCAACTGTATTGTTAGCTCCACGAAATTCAAGACAGAACTTCCTGTTTACAATTAGGATAGTTCAGTCGCAGTCTATTATGTATGGTGTTCAATTTGCGGGTCGTGTTACTGAAAAATTGCTGAAGTCTGCAGGTTGCAAGACTTGTTAGATACTATGTAAGATTGCAATTTGTTAGTCGGCCCCGCCTAGTCGCGCCTCGACTATAAATCTTCGTGGGTCGCTGCCGTTTAATACTCCGGATTAGGAGCGTCGAGTATCGCAGTAAAACGAGATATTCATCATCCATCCGATTCAATCCCTTGCACTTTTTTATTGATTGTTTACAACTATTCGTAATTATCTTCTTTGATACAGTAGCTTGGGGTCTGTTAACGCGCTATGTACTTGTGTAACAATATTACGATAAAAACCTAAAATTATAGTTGTCACTTAAAAAGCCGTCATTCTCAAGTGGGAATGGGTGAGTCAAATTACCAAGTGAGTAAAACAACAAAGTTTCGAGGCGTTTCGGAAGAGACGACCAAAATCACCGTGATAAGAGATTTTTAAATACGAGATGTTCGTATATATCTCTATATACTTTTATAATTGTTTTATAGTATAGAGTGATGAAGCGAACACGACATGTGTCTGATGGTAAGCACGCAGCTATTGGAATATGAAGAGTCCAAATCATTACCTAGCACTGCACTGCGCTCGTCACCCAGAGATATAAGATGTTTTATCCCGATGCCCTGTAATATCTCTGGAAACATTGCCCTTCAAACCGGAACACAGTGATATTTCCACATTGCTGCTTGGCGGTAGAATAACTGGCAAAGGTGTGGTAAGTACTTCCCGAGACGGACTCTGCAAAGAGTCCTTCCACTGCGAAAAAGATAAATTTCTTTGTAATAGTACTTATCACTGTATGTTTCATTAATAGATATTTTAAGCGTTGTAATGTCAAACAAAGCGATAATAATCACTTAGCAAACAAATCTAAGGTATCTCCATAAAACTAGATACTAAATCCTTTAAAACACAAATTGTTGCATGAATTTGCATAGCAATGTAATAAAGGAATCGTTATTATGGGAATCAAATGCAAATATTCTCTAATTCGAAGGCTAACTGCTTTTAACTGAAAGATTTATGTGTGTTCGAGCGATAAAACCTTTTCTTAGACCGGCGAATAACTGGTAAATAAGATATATAAAATAATTTGCATTGTCGAAATCGACCTCTTTTCACAAAGTTTTGGTAATTTTGACTTAAATTACGATATGCTATGGTACATTTTAGAAAGTAAAAATCATGTCGAATATATTTCTCATTTCGCCTTTCGCTACAGGTGGCGTTAATGTTTTATCTCGTTAGAGCAATTTCAAACGTAAATTTTAATAATTGTCCTTAATTTATCTAATACTTTTTCACATATCACCTCTGTCATACTGAAAATGCTTCAGTATAAAGTCACATTAGGCAAGATTTTTTTTACCAAAGATATGATTCCGCTTGATATGATTCTTGTCTGATGTAAAGCGACGATGCGGTTAATGGAGAGCATTTACCCAGAAGAAAGCGATACTCTCTGGATATGAATCCATTGAGAAGTCGAGACAAATCCACTCGGGTAGCGTATTCCATTGCAAATGACTTGAAATTATTTGTTACAAATTCTACAAATTATAGCAGAATTTGAAATAATTTAAATGTAATTTTACGCATATTACGAGTAAATACAGTTCGATTTTGTTTGTTAAAAAGGCACAGACGAAATCCGGTTTAGACAATCGAAAAAATCGTCAAGTTATAGGTTTGATTTACGCCTCTAAACATTCCGAGAACTGCGCAGTATTACAAAATTGCCATCACCGTTTTTAAAGCTGAAGAAAAATAACAATTTCTGAGGAAAAAACCAGCATTTTCCAAGTCATAGACCTTTCAAGGATTTGTGTTATCCAACAACTAGTAGGTACTTGTTTATGACCTGCCTTGACTCTCCTTGCGAGAGAAGGGTCGGGTTACAGTGGTAGGAATATTACAGTGGAAATTGCCTGCTTATGCACTATTCTGTTGGTTTTGCCTTCAATAACTATAACACTAAAAAAAACATGTTTAGTTGCGATTGTTTGAAATTCATGAAAATGTTTATTACAATGTGTATGAAAATGTCAAGTATAATAGCGCTTTTGAAAGCTTTTTTGCGTAGTTGCTTGTTTTCCTTCTACCTCTATAAAATATTGTTATCAACTCCTTCCTACCTAATGAATAGCTAGTTCTATTTTTAACCGACTTATCTATCCACTTAGTCGTTGACAAGTGCTATTGCGTAACTATTTTATTGTAGGACAATGACCGATAAATTGTGAAGGCGATAGAGTACTGCGTTGCAGTACGCCGGGTAAATACCTCTTAGTCGCATTGATTATATAATTTAGATATTCAGGCCGCCGGATGTCTGCGTCATAAGTGGAACACATTTGAATTCTTAGATTAAAGCACTGGGCTGCATAAGGACTTGTTGATCGTGTTGGACTTAATGAGTCATACCGATCAAACGCTTAAAGTAAAACCGTTGACAGCTCATTAATAATGTATTACCAAAGGTTCTACTTAATAAATATAAGTTTTTCAATAAATTCTAACTCAAAGTTCTAGGTAGTTATTTTCGAATAAAACTAGCATTATTTTACAGGCAAGGCAATACATACCGATAACTTTTTTAGTTCTAGTGGTCTAGTGGTTTTCCATTAGTGGTTCCATAATAGTTCCATAGTGGTTATTCCGGGCTTCAGTCTAGCTCTGAACCAATTGCTTTCGGATTCAATTAGTAGTTTATCCATGAATAAGTAACAATAAATCCATCTTTACGTTTAAACAGACTTACGTAATAGTAGTATTAATAGAACATGCAATTGTATCTAGCTGATAAACAAACGCATTAGGTACAGTACCTAACGTTACAAAGTATGTAATTTGTTATGAGCCTAGAACAACATCGAACGTGTTACGTAAGGGCGTGTAATGTACCTACATGTTTACAGTTTATTTACGTTCGCCTTGTAAGCGGTCGTTATCCCCTGCGACCGCGATACTGCGCTGAGGCTTATCATGCGTTTGTAGGGCTGTGAGTAAGATATACTAGAACACGTTTATTGTACTTAGAAGTACGTATTTCAAATACTTATTTAATCTGACATGAGTCCAACACATTTGAAGGAAGTGCTCAGAGTTTAAAACTGATATCAATGTCGGAGCAAAATGATATAACAGAATGTTGGCTGCGCCATTATCGGCAATGCTTCTTTTTATAAGGGACTTATGGATGTTAGCTTCAAATGACCATTGGTTTTACTGCAAACCAAATTATGGTCTAGCCTTGGCTAGACCATAATGCGCACGGCCCTAAATTTACCATACTTATGCCTATACGTAGAGCATGCTTGGAACTTTCCATATAATTACCATATTCATGTACTGTACAACGAGTAGGTACTACATAAATATGTACATCTCGTATGATGCCTACTATACTGCAGGGTCGCTTCAGATGGCACGATCCGCGATGACATAATGGTGTCCTACGGTCTTAGCGAAGAGTATCTAATCTGGTCGTTCCTCTGTGGTGGATCTACTTTTTATTTCTTCTATATTTTTTTGTTTTGACTGCTGTATAATTTTATTGTTTGTTTTTAACTGAGTAATTGACACTATGGCAATGATATAGTCAAATATCGTATCGTACTACACATACTAGGTACCTACATTGATACGATAACTTTGCTGTATACGGTATTTTTTTCTTCTTTGTTCTTTAAAAACCGGCTGCAACTGTACCGATTTTAAACTGAAATAATAACATACACGCTTTTTTTTGTGAATTATTGTAACAATGTTTTTTGATTGAAAGGAATCATCCGGTATATAAATGCTTAATTGTAACAATGTTTTTTTGATTGAGAGGAATCATCTGGTATATAAATGCTTAAACTTACTAAATATTAATAAACCATTAGACTAATTAAAATTTTACTTTACACTCATTTAATCCTTGTTTATTTGTACGTAATTATGTCACAACTCACAACTTTGTCTAATTACACAAGGAAATACTGTTATCAAAAGCAGTGTAATATTTTAATGGTTACATCAGGGAATTATTTTTATTGAAGATATATTGTTATCTGTTTATAAATAATACCCACTTTCTCTAAGATAACGTAATGACATACGTTTTGATAAACTTATTTTGCAATGTTAGATTTTATATAATTTCGCTGTCGCTTGTCACTATCATTGTATGTATATGTACTCGTATTTTATTTACTAATCAGCTTGACTACGCTTCTGTAGATAAAAAAATAATAAGTTAAAGTTGAGACCCTCATTTATTCTATCGTAAGTATTCAAGTTAAATACTTTTAAATAATGTACATGTAAAAGTTACAAGTGCGCTGTAACTAATTGTCATGTACTATCACTGTGATAAGAATATGTGGCGTACTTAATCTTTTGTAAAATAGGTATTGCGTGGGGTAGGCGATATCGTCACAACATTTATTTGCTTCGCTATCAGTCTGTATCATTATATCATTAATTTACATAATCTGAATGATTAATCGCTTGTCAAAAGTGTCCGCTCGTCTAACTAGATGATGAAGTATTTGTGTTGGTATTTTGAGGAAGGTTTCAGTATTTTTACTTAAGCTATTAGGTTTAAACGATACACATATATTATGAGCTAATGGTGATTAATTCAATGCCTTGTTAAAATTATTACACCTTCAGTTGTTTTGTATTCCTGTGATCTTATTAGCCAAGTAGGTAGCTACGTATATTGCAGTTGTTTTGACGCCGTACTATACCTAGTTGTATTTTGTTATGGTATCTCATATCATGCTGTGAAATAATCTACCTATATCATTTTATTGCTATAACTGCTAATTTCGACATTATCAAAACTCATGACTCGACAACTACACTTTGTTATTACGCCTAGACTTATCCACGTTTTCTTACTAAAGTAAACATTTTCTTATTTCGAATTGTCTAAAACTGCTATCTATCAAGTACATCAGATTCGCAGCAAAACAACTTCTATTCTGCAACTGATTTATTGCCTCCATATTTCAATTGAGACTTTAGTATTTATTTCTTTTTCGTTTTAAATGGCAAAATACATTGAAATGTCTGCGCATGAACCATGTCGTATCTTCCACGTCCGCTTCACTGAACCTCAGTATGAATGCACAAACGAAACGTGCTGCCTGTTTGCAGTTGACTAGTCCTTTCTCTATCAACATTGCTTATCTACATCTATACCTTTGTCTACTGTTGACGTCTGTACAAAATTCACCCGTAAACATTATACCGAACATAGAATTTGAAATGTTATTACCACTGTTAACTTTAATGTCTGCATTTGATTCCATTTCATGAATTCGTTTGCATTATGACGTAACTTGTCTACTGATTTTATCAAGCTAAAAGCACCGAAGATTGAGTCGTTTCCATTTCCTTTTCTACGTTTAAATATTTAGAGTTCCTTTAACATTATTGACTAATAAAAGCGAGAAAAGACACGACAATGTCTACTGCTCGTATAACTTGCTCTTTCACATCTCAATCTCCATATCTGTGCTTCTTATCATCGTCAGCAATTTCTCCGCTAATAATTTAAACTTTATCATCGCAAATGTCATTCTTATTCTCGACGTTATGACAGATAACCGCTAGCCTTCTGGCAACTTTGCAAACACTGATACGAGAGGTGACATGAACTAAGTGCAGGGTTATCGGTGCATGGCAAATGGTTGTTTACGCGCGTATAGTTACTGATAACGTAATCGCGGTCCGTTTTTAATCGTTTCGTGCTCAGGATGTCCAATTAAACGATGCATTTTAACGACATTATAAATTTATAATAATTGCAAAATAATACTTCTAATTAAACCTAACCTAGATATTATTACTATTATTAGAATTTTGTTTTTACTGCTGATTATATGTTGCCCACATATATGTGAACAAGCTTACAGTCCAGCACATCTTCAAGCTGATTACTGAACTAGGCTGTTAGTTGTAGCCATTATTAATAAAAAGCTTAATAATTACACAAGGCTAGTTTCGATTTAGGAAAAACTCTTAAACTATTTAATATTTTTCCCGAGTAACAGTGGAGTATTCAATCAGATTCAGATTATAGACTGGTATAATCCGCGGGTTATACCCATCAGGGGGATATTAAAAAAAAAAAGTTACATTTAGCCAGTAAGCGCGCTCTATCTAATACCGCATCGTTGTAATCAGGCGAAACAGCGTCCAAGCGAAAAAAAAATAACAAGTTGATCGTCAATTATTTAAATCTTTTTTTTTTTGATTATGAAGAAACGAAAACGAATTATGCCTCGTCATATATACCACTAGGTACTTGAAAACGGTTCTAGGACAGAATCGTAGAGCCATTTATAAAAAAAATTGCCCAACAAATTGAGTATTAAAAATAATATCGTACTTAGATATTGTTGGACCATTTTTTTTTAAGAGAAAATTTTGGTCATTAGGTGAAACAGCTACTTATGTAATGATGAAAACGAAACCATCCTGTATGATATTAATACCTAATTAAATTTTTGTAGTGGTAGGACTCTTGCCAGAGTCCGCCTGGGGAAGTACCACACCTTTGCCAGTTATTCTACCGCCAAGCAGTAATGTGCAAACATTACTGTGTTCCGGTTTGAAGGGCAATGTTTCCAGAGAAATTACAGGGCTTAGAGATATAAGATCTTAGATCTCTGGGTGACGAGCGCAGTGCAGTGCTAGGTAATGATTTGGACTTCTTCGTGTTCCAATAGCTGCGTGTCACTGTGCTGTTATGTGTCAGGCATGTTGCTTACCATCAGGCACATGTCCTGATCGTCTCGTCACTCCTTATTTAAAAAAAAAAAAAAAAAAATATCAGTTCTATTCCGAGACAGAATTGTGTTGTTGTGTGAAGCTTTTGTTTTATTTTAATTTAATAAATTGTAGAACTTGATAATGTTCCATTTGAATCACGCTACAAATCAGCAATTTACATACGTTTGATAACTGTACTAAAATTATTCGAATAAATAAGTTTTCTATCGACTCTTCGATGATTCGTCATTTAAGTCAGTGTTAAAGAAAACATAATAATTATTCGTACTTGGTTAAGTTCACAAAAGTGCGAACTCTGGGTGAGATCAACAATTTCGTCACGCAAGAAAAGCGTTATTAGGGTACTATAACTGTTTTTAGTACTAAATTTTGAGGATGGATTTTAAAGGATGGTTTCTTCTTAGTGAACACCGTTCAACATAGTGACATACGTTTGTCGAAACGTATGTACAAAAAAAAAATGAGTAGCAAGATTTCACCCGATAAAACATACGTTGAAATGAAATGAAAATTTATTTCACACAGGGAAACTGTTATAGGTACATATACATTAACTTATTATTACTTATACATAACTTTTTTCATGTACAAGTTGGAAGATGCCACTGGTTTCCGAAACACAGTTCTAACTAGCTCGGGGTCAGTGGACTCCTGTTTTTGTATAGACTCATTATTTTTAAGTTCCAAATAAATAAATTATAATAAAAACAAATTAAAGTTAAAGGCTTTTAAAAGACAACCGATTGTGCCTGTTATGTTAAATGTGGATAAGTTTAGAAATCTCTGAAACAATTAAAAAAGAAAACGAACAATTTTATGAAAAGAACATTTTTTTGTACAAACAATTAATACAAATATTTTAATACTTGTCACGAAAATGGGTCAGACTAAACATAGAATTGTGATAATGTCAAAAATACAATAAAATGGTTATATTCCTAAATATGTTTAAAGAGTAATTTTCAACAATGTTGACTTTTAAATTAATGTTAGCTAGCTAAGTAAGGGTGATTATTGATAATTATTATTATAACATTACCTCTATAACCTAGCAAATTGATGTAGTTTTTATGTTAATATTGGCTAGTATCGTGCGTTACTTATCTTAGAAGATCAGTTAGTGACACTTAATAGATACAAATGTAGCTATCTAAGAGCAGGATAGAATACTAAATTCACACCTGCTGCTCACAAGTTCTTGTTTTATTCAACTAAATAATGGTGTACCCGTAACATTACCTACCATACTAAACTTATATTAATAAAAAACACAATTATATAGTTACTAAACTTTCGCGAATTTGAACTCCACTGAAAACAGGGCTTTCTCGTGACAATTGCTGTAACGTTGCCGAAACGTCGTAATTAAATAATAACTTACATAGATCGTAACTCCTGTCTATTGTTTTGAAAACAAAACGATACTTTTAATTTACTTCTTTATAACTAAGTAATTATAATGGTATAAAGTCGAGGTTCGTGTGTTTTTAGTGACGAGACAAGCAGAACATGTGCCTGATGATAAGCAACATGCCTGCCCATAACAACAGAGTGACACACAGCTACTGAAACATGAAGAGTCTAAATCGTTACCTATCTCTATACCCTGTAATTTCACTGGAAACATTGCCTTTCAAACCAGAACACAGTAATGTACATTACTGCTTGGCGGTAGCATAACTGGCAAAGGTGTGATACTTCCCCAGACCGACTCCGCAAAGAGTCCTACCACAACAACAGCTAATAAAGCTAATTGTGAATTCTGATGGTGTACAGTTCAAGTGAATGCCGGAAAATGGGTGGGTTTGATGAATTACTTCAATTAATATCACAGAGAGGTCGTAGATTTTTAGATAGTAGATTTGAGAGCCGCGAGGCACAGCAATCTCTATTTACTTTCTATTACCTTATTTTCTTTTATGATTTGTGACACCTAATCATAAAACAAAATTCTCGGAACACCCGAAAGTATTTTTATAAAATTGTAATACGACTAAAATAACATAATTAATTCTACCTAGTTTGAGACGAATGATATTAATGAAAGATGTCAAACACATGAATTGTGAGATTCGGGAAATTGGAATTAATTATTAAAATATCTATACTAATATTATAAAGCTGAAGAGTTTGTTTATTTCAAAGCGTTAATCTCAAGAACTGAATGAAATTTGAATTGAAAGATTTTTTTTTTGTGGATAGATATCGAGTTGGCTATATAACATTATAATGTACGCTACTAGGTATTAACAGGAGTGAAGAATGAAACAAAAACGGGGGGAAAATGTTCGTTTTTGAGAGATTTCGTTGCGTGAGCTGAAGACGGTGACAGCATTTGTCTATATTTTAAAATTTTAAGGTTGTGTCATTATATCCCGATTTCAAAAAATCTTTGATCCTTGTATATTTACGTGTTTCCTGAGTACTATATAGGCTATTTATTATGTGCCACGGGTGAAGCCGGGGCGGACCGCTAGTGTAAAAATAAAAAAAGCCGTGATGGACCAGTGACTAATACGTCCGATTTCATAACCGTGAGATGGCTCAAATCTCGCCTGAACTAAGTCATCTTTTACAAAATGTTAATTATAAAAGTTTGGCTTGCCGCACCGGTCCGGTGGCTTTAGCGATGAAAAATAATGTGTGGAAACCTAAATGTTTCAAGAAAGACATCTTTTGGCATGTTTCATTTTCAACCCGCATTTAACTAGTATAGTGAAAAGTGACCTTGGCTCTTTCTTTGTCAGATACGGCCAGCAACATAAACTAGACTGCTTATGTATATCGTACCAATGAAAAAAAACGTTACAATACACAACGTTAAAATGATTTTAAGAACACCTCCATAGTAAGATCTAGGTACTAATACTATGAAATAGTTTAATGGATATCGGAATTTCACATTGTTGCCATAATATTAAATTCCAAAGGCCTTTTCCTATAATGCTCCCAACAATAATAGTCGTTGAGGTAGGATAGTGCAAACATTGATCTATCTATAGGACTGTAAACAACGATTGTTAAACCTATTATTATTCATAGAATAGTCATATCATAGCTGTAATGTTCTAACTATAAATCCGATAGATATCCTATTTCTATGACTAAATCGTAATGACCCTAATGACTAACGTCTGTTGAAGTAAATAAGTTAATGGTATCGTCATATTGTATAATAATAGTTAATTATGTGTATTGCTCTCATGTTACTGAATCAGGCCGCACAGAAAAACTATTTTTTAGATAGTAGATTCACCCGATATTAAGTGACGATGCGGGCTACTATGAAACGCAATTTTTTAAGTAAAGAGTGACGAGACGATCAGGACATCTACCTGATCGTAAGCAACGTGCCTGCCACATAACAGCACAGTGACACCCAGCTAATGGAACATGAAGAGTCCAAATAATTACCTATAACTGCAATGCGCTTGTCACCCAGAGATCTAAGATCTCTAAGCCCTGTTATTTCTCTGGAAACATTGCCCTTCAAACCGGAACACAGTAATGTTTGAACATTACTGCTTGGCGGTAGAATAATTGGCATAGGTTTGGTGTTTTCCTAGACGGACTGTATGCGCTGGTTCAATAAATTCAAGAAGTACACACAAAATTAGGCAACCAAAAGTGAAAGGGAGGGACTTACGTGCTGATGGAGCTCCTATACCTGCCGGCCGGCAGTGATACGATGACACTTTTTAGTTTCTTATTAACTCTGTTACTGATCTGAATAGAATGGCGAGAGTCACTGGATGACACCACCTTTTATGTTAATATTTTTGAATGAGGGGAGGACGATTGATATTAGAGGGTAGGAAAAGGGAACGGAAATGTTGCCTGACTAATTTCCCCAATAATGGCCAAAACATCCCCCCCGGCTTGACAGGCTTAACGCCTTCAAACCAGCATACACAATTTAAAGGTCACTTCGACGTACCTACGTATATGTTTGATTAGCAGCTTAATTTAGTAAGGTATTAGAACATGTATTAAGTAAATGACATATTAATAAAGAAAGAACAATAAGTATAACAATCATTAATTAATTAAATTTATAATGAAATTAGAGAGGTGGACTGTATAAAAAAAACAATTATTGTGTGGGTAAGGGATACACCTTAACCACAGGTCTTCGATAGAGGCCAGATTTCGTCCGGACATTCACGACCCGAACTACTCCGTCGTTTCCAGGAAACGTTTGCTCAATCACCCCAAGAGGCCAATCCAAAGGAGAACTATTTGCTGATTCAAAAAGTAATATAGTTCCCTCTATCACTGAAGGACTAGGGATAGTCAATTTGAAGTGCGTTCGTATAGTATGGGAATATTCAATTTTCCATCTTTTCCAGAACGATTGGACTCGATGATCGATTACAAACTTTGTATGATTGAATTTATGGCAATCTTTGCGAATTTCAACGGAACGTTTATTTATATTATTTTGGATATATAAAAGTTTGTACATTTGTTTCAAATAATATAATTTCAAACTGGTAATATGATTAGGTCTCCGGTTAGAACATATAAAATTAATTTCGGGGTTCGGAACCCGCCTAGTTAGGCCATGCATTGGTGCATTTAAGCATATTACAGTATTTGGATTTGACGACAACTCCAAGGGCACGGGTACAACAGTTATGAGGCGTACTAGCAACCAAATGTAATATACTTTAATTCTATGCAATCCGCGCGCGAGATGTCGAATTAAAGTTAAGATCGCCGAGTAATCTAGATCCGTGTGCAAAAGGGCTTAACTTCGGTTACCCGATATGACGGGGAACTCACCATCATCATGACGAACTGATTAGTAGATCGCATCTTATATCGCGTCTTATAAAGATCTTTGTATTGCCGCACTCTCTGTCGTACAATATGACGGCTAGATAAGTTACAATACCCGTGATGTAACAAATACATTAACTGTGGAACACAGTTGTTGCGTAAATATTTACGGTGATAATAGTTGGCAATTATGTTGACTATATGATCGCGACGCGGCAGGAGACCCGGGCGTTGAATGTCGTAGCTCAGACACACGGTGTTAGTCAAACAGTCTCCTTGCCGTAATATGTAATTAACAACAAATGAGGTTGAGTTATTATCAGCCGGCGAAAGCATTGTCCCCGCATTGGCTTTTGCGATTCCTACATTGAAACGTACGCTGTGAAGAGCCTTGATAATAACCACTCGTTCCGCGTAATCGAAATTATTATTATGAAATACTTTGGATACCATTTGGGTTTTCATAAATCCAATAAAATAAATTACTATGCGGAGCAATCCATTCAGCAAACAAAACTCGAGTGGCGAGTTTGTATAAATTATTATGATACGTCCGATCTGTAATGATTGATTTCATTGAAATCAGTTTAACTTCTGGAATAATGGTGACAGCTAATTGTTGAATAAATTTAATTGGATCGAGTAGACACTGCAATCGTTGATAAGGCCAGTCCCGCTCGTTCAATAAAATACGCAGGTACATTTGCTTAATGTCCGCGCTTATCGCTATAGGCAGTAGTTTATGATGCAATAATATTTTTGATAAATCATTTTCAAATTCATTCCCGTATATACGATTTCATTTAATGAAAGCCCGGAAGTAGTCCGATTGCTGGCGTTCAAAACCACGCGGAGTTTAGTTGTCGATTTATCAGTGCGAACGACTCCGTGATGTGGAATTATGTATTGTTTACATTTATTTATTTTGACAATGGAATTTCTTATAGGTCGTAAATAACCTTTATTTAAGTGTTCTTTGAATACATTATCGTATTTTTTCTGAATTATGAAGGTTCGTAATAGTTTGCGTTCGAGACTTAAGTACCTTCGCTCGACGGATCGCATGTAATCGTCTATATAAGGAACACACCTTTGGAACGGTAGCGAGACGATACCTGGAGCTTCGCGCCTAGTCGTATTGCTATAAGATACTTCGCATTCCTGTTCTACAGGCGTCAATGAAAACGACATGCTTGGTACTTCCTGTAGCTCGAAATAATGGCTCTTACGATTATTTAATGGATCGGCGATCGCACAGTAAGAATGTACAACATCCTCGGCAGAATTAATCATCATCATCGGCGCAATGCCAACGACTATGTATCCTAATAACGTTTCTATTGCAACTGGCTCATTAAGGGCGCGCGCGATCTTTTTTGGCTGTAGTATGCGGGCGAAAAGATCAGAACCGAGTATTAAATCGACGGGGGACGGGTGGCCGAAACAACTATCAGCTAGAGGTATTTTGTCTAGGTAATCTAGTTGGGCGGTGTCAATAGTTGCAAGCGGCAATGAATCCGTAATGCGATTAACCACTAATGGCTGTAAAGTTAATGAGACGTCATAGTTATGACGCGAATGAAGAGTGATACAAGTCACTCCTTCAATTGGATTAGTGACGTCACCGACACCCGATACACACTTATGTTGACTAGGGTAAATCGGTAATTTTAAACGTCTACAACAATCGGTTGTAATGAAGTCCCGTTGAGATGCGCTGTCCACTATCGCACGAACCACATTAACATTACCCCTATCGTTGACCACATGACATTGTGCGGTGCCTATTAAAACAGACGTCGCGGTCTTGGTATTCCGATCAGTAGGTATTGAGGTGCAGACACCCATAGTGCACAGCGACACCGGACGGTCGGTACTGCAGTGACCATTAAAACCGTCGGAGTGTGCACTAGAAGTAGTAGTCCGTTGAAGTTCGCCCGGTGACGTCACGCACTGATTTAATGCACCGGCGCCGGCGGTGGCAGTTAGTGCGGTAATATTCGAATTACCCGGCAACGTATTTTTTATTGCCTCGGTAGGGTACCCATTTAATGAGGTATCACCGTGGCCGAAATGTAATAAGCTATGATGACTACGGGAACAAGTATTGCACCTGCTCGTAGATTTACAATCGTTTACCTGATGCTTATTATTCAAGCAATTAACGCAAGCATTTGTACGCTTGATAAGATTAAAACGTTCACGAGGAGACATCGCTAAGAATCGCGCACATCGCCATAATTGAGTATGGTCAGGTTTATTGCAAGAAACACATTTAGTATTATCGTCTACATTAACAAACGTTTTAACATGGCCATTGTTATTACTAGATCGTAACCTTGGGTTATTATTCGACGGTGTCGATTTACGCAGCGTCGTCATCGGGACAGTAACGGAATGCGCTCGCTGCATTATATGTGTGTAGTTACGAATGTATTCTATAAACTCCGAACACGTAGGCATTTTCTTGGTATCACCCAAAGACATCTCAAACGATTTGACCGTGTCCACCGTAACTTTTTACAACCTATGTGAATAAAGATCAAATCATCCAAATTGAAATGTTTAATTGTTTTAATGAGGAAACAATACCAGAGAACTTATCAATAAATTCTTCTAAATTAGTGGGTGATGAACAATCGACTGCGGGTAGACTAATTAATTTATCCAAATAAGCCGCAATCAATAACCGTTTATCGTTGTATTTATTAACTAACGCATTCCAAATAATAGGGTAGTTCTCTGCAGATGGAACTACATCCCTGCAAATTGACAAAGCCTGCCCACATAATCTTCCGATTAGGTATTGTACTCTTTCGCCATCGGTTAAATCGGTATTTTCGTGAATGACCGTTCGAAATGTTTCATAAAAACAGGCCAATTCTCATGATCACCATTAAAAGAACACATCTCCAATCTGGGTAATTTATAATTTCTACCCTGTGCTTTATTATCGCAATTGTTAAATGATGCATTTTGTTCTTTCGTCAATTGTTTGACACGGTATTTGATTTGAGAGTATAATTGTTCGAACGACATTAATTCCTTATACGATGGTGACGGTGCGTCCGTTATTGAAGATAAATAATTATTTTTTTGTTCGAGGGTCCGAACGTAATCTGCATGTATCGCGTCAATCGTGAACGAGCTTGCTAGGAAATCCTCAACACTATTAGAATCTGAGATTTTATTACCCTCATTTTATCGTATAATGACTGAACGTGCTCGAACAATACAGATAATTTGTCCTGTAATTTATCCAACTCCCTATCAACATCTTTAGGTTTTTGCCTAGAAGTCATTTTGACTAAATGAAATGGCGGTTACTTTTACAAATTAATTATAAAATAGCCGTAATTGTTAGAAATTAATTACCACAATAGACGTAATCCGCCACAAAGTAATTACAAAATTAGACGTAATTTGCTACGCATCCGGCTCGAAGGACCAAAATATATGTATGCGCTGGTTCAATAAATTCAAGAAGTACACACAAAATTAGGCAACCAAAAGTGAAAGGGAGGGACTTACGTGCTGATGGAGCTCCTATACCTGCCGGCCGGCAGTGATACGATGACACTTTTTAGTTTCTTATTAACTCTGTTACTGATCTGAATAGAATGGCGAGAGTCACTGGATGACACCACCTTTTATGTTAATATTTTTGAATGAGGGGAGGACGATTGATATTAGAGGGTAGGAAAAGGGAACGGAAATGTTGCCTGACTAATTTCCCCAATAATGGCCAAAACACGGACTCTGTTAAGAGTTATAGCTACATGAATGACGAAAAGATTTTCTAATATAAACTATTCGTTTTACAAGACAGTAAATGATATAAATGATAGTTTTGTAGAAAAACGCATTCTACATCCTAGACTTATCACTCTTAAAACATCCACCCATTAATAAACCTAATAAATAAATAATTATTTTTTGTTGGACATTCCTAATACAACATTAACTCTCCGAAAATAAGCAAAACTTGCTTTACGGAAAGCCAGATAGTTACTGCAATATTTAAATATTCGTAAATACTTTAAAAAAATCTATATCCACACAGAAACCTACAGAACAAATATTGTTGTATTCATCACGCAAATATTAAATTTGTCCTCGGTGGGAATCGGAGGCACGACCAAACTTTCTACCAACTGAACCACGGAGTCATTCCATCCACTGGGCACACTTTGTGTGTAACCTGAACTATAAATCGTAAAAACATGATTGGATGATTAATAGAGTTGTTATAATTACAGCGCCTTGTGTTATGTCTCAAAGAATGTTAGGGCTGGAGATAAATGCAGACACAATTATCTAGGTATGTTTTCTATAGGTAATGAATGGACAGAAGTAAAATGAGGCATTATCAGAAAGAAAAAAACCGGTTAAAGTAGGTCTGGATTGCAACTAAAACGCTCCGCACACGAGTCCTAAAATCAGAGGAAATGACGTAAAAGTAGTGGGGGAGGAGCCTACATCGCACCATATGATTGGTGATTTATGGTGCTATGTAGGATCCTCCCCACTAGTTTTACGTAATTTCCTACGATTTTAGGGTTCGTGTGTAGAGGGTTAAAGGTTTCGTTTAGTTAGAGAAATTGGATAAGCATACGTCAATGCGACAGAATCCGTAATGAGGATATTCGCAAAAGAACGAAAGTGGCCGACATAGCTCAAAGAGTAAGCAAGCTGAAGTGGCAATGGGCAGGCCACATCGCTCGCAGAACTGACAACCGATGGGGAAGAAAGGTTCTCGAGTGGCGACCACGAACCGGGAGACGCAGTGTTGGACGGCCTCCCACTAGATGGACAGATGACCTCACAAAGGTCGCTGGAAACCGCTGGTTGCAGGTTGCGCAGGACCGTTCGTTGTGGAAATCTAGGGGGGAGGCCTATGTTCAGCAGTGGACGTCTTGTGGCTGATGATGATGATGATGATGATACGTCAATGCCATATTTTTTTTCACTTATTTTTCCTGCTAATATTTTACATCCGAAAATTTTGATGTGTGATACGCCGGTAAACCGTACCTAAATGTTAATTAAAGACACCATCTCACTCTTATGTATAATAAATACACATACACATAAATTATCATGAGCAGGAGGACAACTTCTACTGAAAGTGTTATTGTAATACCAGCTCAGTAATAAATTAAAAGATATCGTAACGAAAATGTCAATTCAATGAGACCTTTATAAACAAACAGTAGGTATTCAAACGCTGATTTATAATATTTTCACACATGGATCTGTTAACTCAGCTGTGTTTCGATATTTCATATCGCACGTGGTCGACAGTGATGATCCTTATAAATCTAGAGCCACCACTTCGAGACTGTTCAATTATGGCACCACTATCGAATATGTTACGATACTCCTAAAACTGCTGTACAATCGTGCTGTAGTTCAACTTCCCCGTCACAAGCTGTGTGGTAACACGGACTCTTAAAGTTATATTGACATGGAGATAACAGAGACCAGATATGGTGGTAAAGGATGTCTGTTTATATCAATGTTTAGGTAGGAAAGTGTTATCGATGAAAAGGTAGTGATTGGGGCGAAAAGGCCGGTAGCGTGGCGTTGAGTATTTTTCTTGTTCTTATATTGTAATGAAAAGTAAAAAGAAGTATGTATACCCACACAATGCTCTCACTCTTTGCAGCTTTAAAATATTAGTAGGTATAGATGTACTAAACCACATATAAAATATAAAAACCACTTCGGCTATCACGCACAGTTTATTTTTACCTACGTCATCGTGATATAAAATAGCCAACCATTTCAAAGTTAGGTCCAGGAATAGAATACAATGAGTTTTAGTATGGTTTTATTAATTGCATTTGCACTTCGTTAATTGGTGCAAATTGCTCAACCATCCGACGCAACGCCTGTAAGGTAAAGAAAGACTTTATTCTCCATTGCTAAATACCACTGTTTATTAATAAAATAGAACAAGCATATTGTGTGAATAATCTATGAAATTGACAGGCGAAAAATTTGTTCAGTTTTTGTTTAAATTGTTGAGTTGAAAACACCTTTAAATTAAATGTTTTGTAAATAAAAAATATATATTTCAAAAGTTAATGCCGAGACATTGCATAAAATACTAGAGGTATAAATGAGGGTTGAATTTAGCGAAATCGTAAGAAGTGATATTATTCTTACATCTTAGAAAAGGCGTCGTCTTCACAAGTCAACAATAATGACGCTTTAACGACTACTAACTGACACGACAATACGGCTAACGATAAAACGAAGTAAGGATAAGTAGCTTTCCATGTACTGCAGTAGCTAACAGCGTCTGCGGCAAAACACAACTGAACAATCCTAACGTTTCAATTCTTTTAGACATTTTTTCATTTCGATTGCTGCCGTCGAAAACCGTCCAACGGGGCCACCCAATCAATTAGTTTCCACGAATTTACGACATCTCGTTCAATCGAACAACGGTTTATAGTCAGACAACACTTTAATAAAAATGTTCCCGTCGCCCGACGTGGAGCCTCATCAAAATCGCATCAAACCCCCCCACCGCTTTCAGTCGGTTTGCATTCGAGCATTTTTAACACCCATTTGAATCTAAATTTTACTTTGCTCTCGTTGTGACGATGCAATAGCTCCGACACTTCATATCCTCCCGAGACAGCGCAATAAAAAATAATAACGACTCTACCGCCTCACCTCTCTAGCTGAAATCTTCTCAGAAAGTATGCACGTGAATATTCACGACACTTCATCCGTTTAGCGTCGAATTAAAATACCACACTTTCGCGATATCGCAAATTCGCGCTCGCGTCTGAAGACTGAAGGAATGTTCGGGACGTGAAACTAATTCACGCGAGAAAACATTCTACATGGAATTCTTGCGATAACACGGACCCATGGATATTATGAATGCCTTTTCCCGAAATATTTCTAAACGTTCTATATTTCAAGATTTAATATTTTTCCTTTTAAAGATTTGCGAGAAAATTCCGGCGAGAAATCTTCGAGCTCGTTACCAGTATCGGTACGAGTATTTACGAAGTGAGTAATAAATGCTTGAGATTTACATAAACTCTGTCCTTTGATAGTGAATACTGACGAGGCCAGCAACAGTCGACTCTAATGCGCGTCATGAACATGACATAAACCCATAATTTTCTTTAGAAAGTTGTAAGCAATCTGCGCTGCACCCGGGGTTAGTCTCCGAGATAAGATTCATTACGTTGTTATTTATCTTCTGAGAAACTTTAATATTTTCCCAGACAAGAGAATCGAAAGCAAAAATATTATTATGACGGAGAGATTCCGCAAAATCCTTACGCAGCGAAATAGTTGGGGAAGCATTCAATTGCATTACTGCGGAATGCATTTTCTGATACAAAAGGCAAAGTATTAACGTGGAGCTCTCAGACAATGGCAAACACGAGAACTCAACGCAGCCGTCAGAGTAAATGTATCGAGCACCACAAATACCATCCGCTCCAAGATTGTATGAGATGGCTACGTTGAAATATTGCTCTAGCTTGCGTTTCGTTTTAAACCATCACAATTATGCGAACTGAATGGAACTGTTTGAAAATTCAATTAAATAATTTATCGGTCTCAGATCCATATTGGATATATCTTGTTGCGGCTAATTGGATTTGTGGTGAAGTTTCACATTTTTCCCTCAGTATTTCAGATCTCTCTGTGGACTCCTACCGTTTCGCTCTTTGTATTTAATTTTTATCTTTACCGGTTATATCCAACTGTGGAGAGCCGACGTCGGCAAAATATAATAGGAAAAGTTTCATTTGGCTAATTAAAAATAAGCCACCCCGGGGAACAATCCAGATTTATTGTCGTTGTACAACCTTTCGTGGGCGGAGCCGATGTCTGTTGTTTCATAATGGAAGCCTGTGAACGTTTTGTGATTTTACAGTAAGTTCGTACGTGCGGAGACAGCAAGAACAATGGAAACGATGTTGACAATGTAACGTGAATAGCTTCGAGCCTTTTATTTAAACAAAATACTTGAATGTACTTACTAATGGCGTGGTTGGTTTACGTTTGTTAAAACCATCTGCAATCGGAACTTAAAAATAGCAAGTGACGAAAACAGTTTTTGAATATACCATTACTGTGAAGGGTGGCACCCCCTTAAAGCTCTTTAATTATCGCGTCACCTTCAATTGGGAAAGTTTTAATGTGTGTACATTCGTTCTGCAGAACGCAGAGTGCTAACGACGCTTCGAGCGCTCTTCAAGGCTCTCGTTTCCTCGCCTCTTCAAACCTCTCCGTTGTTTGAACATCGAAACAAACGAACAAAACCGCGACTAAATTTCGCCAGGGCGAATCCGCCGCGGGTTTTGGGAGACTAAATAGTGTTTTGAAGAAGAGTTTTGAAGTCTAATCCGGCAATGACTAGGAAGTGGCGTAACATTTCGACACTATCGAGACTGCAGTTCGCCGGTTGCAAAGTTTCCGCACTCTGTAGATTCTACTATCATTAAAGGCGCTAGAACAGAACGGTCTAATAGCCGTCTGCTCTCGTTAAACGAGTTTAAACTAAGAGTCTTGTATAGATGTCTTTCGGGGAGTAGGTACGAAGCAAGCTCATCACAAAGTTTTATGCCTTTGGTTTACAACTTCGAGTTATGAACCCTGCAAACGGCGACGATTGCGAGACAAAGCGTGATCGGATTGAGTAAATAAATAGTCTACATCGGAGTGCTCATCAATCTTACAGTACAATAGTAAATTGTGCAAGTTCGCTGCATAACGTCTCAGGTTCGTTGGCCGCGACCCGCAACCTTACTAAACCGTCGTGAGCGCGACACTTAACAATTTAATTGTCACTCATTAGTCCTAAGGCGACGCCAGCTCCGTCGTTCTAATTAACTCTGTAATTCATAGACGTTTCATTAGCTGCGAGCTGTTTCTCTCAACTCTTCGCTTCAGTCTCGGCTATCAATCATGTTTGAACATCTGCTACATCGGGTTGAATCAATCATACGAGTCCGGAGCACACGGCTCGCCAGTTATTTATCATGAATCGGCGACAGGACAGGAATCGGACTTGTAATTTACAAATCGAGCAACATTAACACCGGCCTCCCGAATGTTACTTGTTAACAGAACGTTCGACGTTCGGGGTGTAGAGATATCGGCGTGTTCCGTGCCGGATGGCCCGCCCCCTCCTCGCCTCTTGGCAAACTGCATTGCTCTACTGCAAATCATAGTGAGTTTGTTTGCTCGGGTCAACGCTCTCGGCGACTACGTTTTATGTGTTCCTGGTGTCACGGCACTCTAATAATAGATCGGAATGCTTCAATATGCGCACTGTACGCCAGTTCCTCAGTTATGCGCGGTGCATTCTCTTCCATGTGTAGACGCCGTGTAGCCACTCGTATCACCGCATACATCACAATCAACATCGCTGACTAACCAGACACTATTTCAAGAGAACAATGGTTTATTAACCCATACACGAGCAGCCGGGATTGGAGTTACGCTTTGGCAGTCAGTAATATGTTTAATTAAAGTTCCTATGCAACATGGTCTTGTTAAACTTTCATTATCATTCTCTCAAATTGCTCGTACGTGAACGAATCGTGTTTCGATCGATCTCCGCGGTACTCTTTTGTTTGACTTCGTCTGAATTCAGCGTAATTGCCTTCAGCCTTTCATTATTCAACTTTATGTAGTCATTTACTTGTGTTATTACGAGGGAGAGTCTGTAAGTGTCGTGGGTGGATGCATTAATCGTGATATGTAAATGTGAGATGTGAAATATTGAAATTGCTAACGCGGCTTTGTTATTCAATGGGGTCGGGTGTACTTTTCTATTATGGTTATTACTCATATGTATTACGAATTATTACCCTCGCGTTGAAATAGATAATTAGTCTACATAACCTTGCTTTTAGAAGCTAAGCTTGTATTCGATCAAAGGTTATGTTTGACTATTAGCCTACGTCCTACCGAAACAATACATATTGTTTTATTAATGAAAGTCGCGTTCAAGTATGTTATATTCTCTTTCTGTTTTAAAAATTAAAAATCTAATGTTTATTTCTTTAACGTTTTCGTGATTCTAGGAAAGAAGTTCTCAAAGGTCCTTTATTACACCTTCAAAATCTGTTGACGAAAATACCCGCAATCATTTAAGTCTTACGACTGCTGTAGCCTAAATTCTTCCCACGGTCCTATTAAATCGTCTTATCAGATACTTGGATGATCAAGATTTCATCACCTCATTCAAAATAACCATGGTAGGTAACCTAGTAGGTCTGGAACGTCTCATGTCACCTCGTAAAGAATTCGAACACCGCTAGCAAGTCGTAACTGTTTTCCTAAGTGCGAGTACACTCGTACTATCTATCACCATTGGCTGTAATGGTAATGCAAAATATGTATCTGAGCATGGTTGCTCAGAATGCTGGTGTATGTTCCGAGAAAAACATATTTGGAGGACAAGTGTCACCAACCCGCACTTGGCCAGCGTGGCCTTGACTATTTCCTTGTAAAATACTGCTTTGAGTCCATCGAACTCTTAAAAACGCAGAAGCGGCAAACGCGCTTTTACTATGGCGATGCAAAATCAGGTGACGTCTCCTGATTTAGTCTCAGTCGCAACAAGGAGTTGTGTACGTTCACTGACAATTCTATTTTCAAATTTTTCAAACAAGTTTTCGCCACGTTATGTTGTCTTTAGATTATGGCATACCTCATCTTCGTTTCTTTAATTATATCGATGTTTGAGCTTCGTAAACAAAGTAGTCTGCTGACGCTGTTATGCCATAGAATAAATACTATAGACAGAATAGAGATATAGATAATGGTTATGCTTCACCTCTTTAACTAGTTCCTCACTCCATCTAGTCATTGTAATTTGCTACCTAAGAATGCGTTGTAGTAACCCGTAATCCTCACTTAAAGTTGTCTCCATTGTTACAGATTGAAGATGAAGGGAATCATGGCAACGACGACACGCGCCTTTTCATTCTGTCGACCCTGGCTGGTCAGCATAAGCCCCGCGTTTCGTGCGCGCTGTGCAAAGAGACTATGCGCGTCTTCGATCGGTACCCGCTAGTTGATGGGACCTTCTTCCTAAGCCCCCGACAGCAGACCAGCAGCGCTGTTGAGGTAAGTCACCTAAACTTTGATCAAAGTCAAATTTCACATTTTTTCCCAACTGCAGAATACATGTTAAGCGACTATGCGGCCTAGGATGGAACGCGTTAATTTTGAAGAAACTGAAAGACGCCAATAATGTATCAATCGAGAAAACACCACTCAGGCAATCCACAACGTAGCAGTTGGAATAACGAAATTTGCATCAAAAATGTTTCTTTTGGATCTTAGGGGCATCGACCATAAAAACAGTGTCACCTTTGCGAACACCGAGCGACCCCATAAAAAAGGGCAAGGTGAAAAGATATTGATAAAACTTGCTGACTAATTGACATTAAACTGAAAAAGACGGTTATTGTTACCTAAAACCAGATTTATCTCTATTAACCTTGTTCTATAACTACTTTTTCTCAGAAAGATACTGAAACATTATTTTACGGTACTAAAGGTTATCGGGTTTACTTGGTGAGTCACGTTGATTTTGAGTCACAGGATCCTACTGTAACTTCTGTATGAGTCAACGCAGTCATCTAATAAAATTTCTGATCCTAGCCAAATGGTTTTACACAACATGACGAAAACTTTAGTAATAATGGTTAATATTTCTTGGATCAATACTCGTACATAGGCTACTTTTTATCCCGTTAAAGTTAGTGGATACTTACTGAAAGTTTTCAATTGCGTGAAATATATTTGGCGAAGATAAATTCGTGAAAAACTAGTCGTTAAGCCGTGGCTTGTGGAGCGAGATGCAGCTAGTAAATAATATCTAAACTAATATTATAAAGCGGAAGAGATATTTTGTTTGAACGTGCTAATCTCAGGAAGTACTGGACCAATTTCAAAAACTCCCCAAATCGTATACGTTAAACAAAAAATCTAAGAAAATTAAAAATATCTACATACATCTAGCTATATATATTAAAATGTTATGTTGGTTTGTGTACGCTTCAAAAACTCGAAAAAGTTCTGCACCGATCGAGCTGAAATTTTAGAATGATATTATAGGTAATCGGCATCAAGGATTGTTTTTGTCTAATTTTTGCAGCACAATGTGCCACAGCGAAGCGTGGCAGGGTACAGCTAGTACGAGTATACAATAAATAGTACCTACCTACATAGACTATTTTTAACGCGGGAGAACAACTAGAACGGAAACTACGCGGGTAAAATCTTGGGGCGCTAATAGTAAAGTATTTTTACTCGATTTATTGTATTTCTACTGGTGACTCCTCCAAAACCTGAGCCTGCGTACTGGTGACCCCCTTCAAAATTCGAGGCTGGGACCGCGCCTGCGATCCTAACGACTACTGCCAAAACTCAAAGTTTCATTCAAAGTATTGAAAAATATTAAATTTCACTAAAAATGCGTAGTTTAGATATCTTTGTTTTTTATTCTATAAAGATTTTAAATTAAAACATTAATTCATTTGTTTCAAGACTCCAGCATCTTTTTAAAAGGATACTGTTAAAAGATATTTTCCCACAACTTTTTAATGGCACGTTTCTCAACCTCAAATCCCTAGAGCGTCATACGGCTACCTCTCAATCCTTGTATCGCTAAAGCAAACTTCATGCAATTAACGAAAATCTCGCCTAAAATATCCAGCGTATTTGCTCTTAAACTCAAATACGATCCAAAAGTTTATTTAACTTTACAAAATGTCTGCAACTCATATGACGAAGTAACTTCTGACTGTTTGTTCTACGAATTAGAAGGTAGAGAAACTGTTTGTTGTTGGGATTACCATCTCGAGACAAGCGTGGTCCCTTCCCGTTTCATTCATAAAGGGTTTTAGCTTCCCTCTAAAATGTACTGTCGCTTCCTTGCTTTGCTAATTGTATTGCTTTCATAAAAATCACTTCGGTTGTAGGGTTCTGCGTCTTTTGCGTTAGCCGAGAGGTCGGTAGGTCGTAGACGCCACTTTCTACTTTGATACCAACTGCTCCTTTATAAAATAAAAAACTCTAATATTATAACGGTACCGGCAATGCCCTTAAAATACTATTACCAGTATAAATCAGCGACTCAAAAGATCTGGTTATAATTTCGCGAGATGTGATTTTAGGTGTATGTAAATATAATTGGTTTCTATAATATGTTATGCTACTTTTATTTAAAAAAAAAGGCTTCTCAATTAGAGTAGAAAAAAATATGACAACAAATAGATTCATCTTCCAAAAATTCATAGCTAATATCAAAATATTAGTTGTAAAGGATCAATCAAGATTGTTCATATAGTAAACATTGATTTAAATTTCTGTTTTAGGCTTTAGCCAAATTTAATTCATTTTGGTGTCCAAACAATATCTAAAAAAACTAATTATATTCCCAGTGTTGAGGCTCCGGACATCAGTGCTAGCATTCTATATCGAACTGTGGATAGTTTTCTACCTATGTAAAAGGTTGAAAAGAGCTGGAATGCTCTCCTGGCCTCTAATACAATTTGCGTTTTTTCAAGGCTAGATAGAATAGGCAAGCGTCTATCTTAGACCATATCTTTGCTTTACTTCCAACGAGTTGTGATCAAATGATGGGAAAATGTATAGACAATGTAATAGAACAAAATTTACAACCAAAGCCACGTAATAATCGCATGTTATCGCTAAAACTTTTTCTGATGTCTTCACTCTTTTGCATTGCATATTACCCAGTGTTTACCATTGCCAATGAGTCACTGCCTGGCAACCGAACGCAAACAGACCTACGCCGAATGTCCATCACAAGCGAAAATAAATGTATCAGTAGCTTCGTAAACAAGTAGGTATTTCCAGAGTCTATTTCAGGACTAACTCAGATTTTATTACTCACTGTAATACCTGGAAAACTGAACATAAATACAGAGTCTAGTTGCTGAATTTAGGTACAACAATTTTGAAAGTATCTTATATCATCCTGGGTAGCTCACAGCTTGGCTAATTTACATTGTCACTTTTCTGTGTAGATATGTCAGTTTTTGTTAATGGATTTAATGAATGTTGAAAAAATTGAATTAATAATGTACATCCAAACAAGAATATACTACACGAATGAGCTTTTCTCACTGGATACATACAATCTGTGTCCTACTGGAGACTCTGAATCTGGGCTTCTTCAAATCTTCTAGACTAAATTGGTTTCTTCTAGGTGAGCGTCCATCTTAGACCGGATCGCTTTACATCAGGCGAGGCCCAGCGTTTCTTTGTATCTTTGGTCAAACAAAATTGTGTTTTAACCCGAACGTCGTAATAGAATCTTAGACCTTCACAAAAATTGCAAGCAATTTCAGTACTCCACAAAGCTAGGAAGCTTCTGTTAGCTTGTTCTGTCTACCGATCCTAACCATGACGTAATCCGCAGGTGAAAGTGGAGGGTCGCACGCAGTACCTGAACTGTGTTTGCATGGGCTGTCTCGAACGCTGTGACCCTGAAAGGACCATCCGCTGCCGATTCTGCGGGCAGAAGTGGGACGGCTCTTCCCTGGTGCTCGGGACCATGTACTCCTACGATATATTCATGGCAACGCCGTGCTGCGTTGAACGGCTTAAGGTTGGTATTCTATATTACTTTCTTCATAATATAGTGACGTTATAAGCAACACAAGCCTGCACATAACATCACAATGACACGCAGCTATTTGAAAATGAAGTATCCAAATCACTGCCCAGCACTGCACTCGTCACTCAGAGATGTTAGATATTTTTTGTTGGGCATAGATAGTACCGCTTACCGACTCAACGACGGACCCGACGTATGTATGTAATATGTATGACTTTTCTATAAGTCACCCAATTAGATGTTAGATTACAATTCGTACAGTAAGAAACTCGGGAATTGCATTGAATATCATGGTATGAATACTTGGTCTGGAAGGTGGACTGATAATTAGGTGAAATTTGCTAGAAACAAGTCGATTGCACTACTTAATACATTGATTTTATTTTTACATCGATCGGTATGAATGTTTAGCAAGAAACCTCGATGACCGAATATTGGAAAACATTTTCATAAGGTGATTCTCATAATTTGAAGTCCGTACGTCTCTATTATCGTTTTATGTTTGCGCTTTTACCGCAACAGAAAGAAGAGAACAATTGGGGCATTAAAATATAGTCGCTTAGTTTTATGTTAGTTTTGATAAACGTACAGAAAAGTTTAGTTTCTAGTAGTTAATAAGATAGATACCTGTGACCCAGCGATAATGCAGAACTGCATTAGAAATTTTAAACATGTATTTGTAATTATTGTATTTTCAGATTTTTTTTCACGTGTACGAATGTTTTGTTGCAGTGCAATTCATGCCACAAGCCGATGCTCCATCAAAGCCAGCGGTTGAACTACTCCGACTATTCGCACCCGATGACGTGCCCGCACTGCCGCACTCTCGACACTCACTTCGTCAAGCCACTGTCCCAATGCTTCACAAAACGGGCTTACCCGCTGTTCCAGCCGTGGCCATAACAGTCGGCGGTGCCAGGGACCTCCCCTGGCACCCCCCCTGCTGACGCCTGGGGCCTGGCGCCGTCGCCTCCTCGACGTGCCTCTCCGCCCGCCCTGCGTCCCGTCGTCAATACAAGCATGGCCCCCCGCGCACACCAACCCACGCCTCCTGTAGATGAATCTAACAAGTACCTCACGCCCACGCTCGGCAGCATCACCGAGTCTCTGGGCTTGTTGGGCCTCAGTCCGGAGACGCTCGCGATTAGCCTCGGAGAAACTCTCGCGGACCGCTACCTGGCTTCCATCAGACCCAAGCCAGTGGTAGAACCCCCTATGTTCAGCACCTGCGCTATCCCACGCAGGGAACCCGTCGCAGAACCAACGCTCCAACTTTTCTCCAACGATTTCATGGAGTATTTGAACCAAATCGCTTGAAGTGTGAACTTGTGTGCTCGTGGCCGAACAAAATGTGACGACCAAATCGGACTTTTACCGCGTTATTGACGCTAGTTATAATTTCTGTTAAAATTAAGTTCGTTTTATGAAAATGTGTTTAGATCGTACTTTTTGATTTTATTTTAATTTTATTATCTACTTTGTTGATTGGACGTTATTTTTACCTGAAATGATAATTAGCTCGTTTACTGATGCCAAGAAAAGCATTTTTTGTTTCGGTCTATTTTCTCGGGAGTGTCCTTTTGAAGGTATCTTGACGATGGACGGAGAATTTTTTAAATTATTGATTACCCTACTTCAGTGATAGTGACCGCCCTATCTGATAGGGCTCGTTCGAGCGGCGTGTTATTTAGTTCAATTTAGTTTATTAGTTATGTTTTATTTTAGCAAAATTTTAAACCTAACTTAAGTGTTATAGAACGTTTTATTATATTCACACAGATTTCCTCCCACCAAATGGCGTCTAGAGGGACAATAATACCTAAAGATGCCATGTTAGTTTATCAATATTTAATTCGTTTTTATTAAGTGAAAATTGTTAAATGTAATCGTTTAACAATTTTCACTCAATAAAAACTTAATGTTGGGGGAGTTTATTTGTAAGTTACAGAATGCTGTGTAACCAATAATAAGATTAACATATTTTTATTGTAACTTTCAACTTTTTTTCCTGTCTTTATGAGTTAGTGTCTCATTGATAAGTGGTGTTTTACGAGAAATAAGAAGAGTTATACTTTGGAATTGTGCCATATCAAAAAGATGTTAGTTACTGCAAAATAATAAATTAAAATAAAACACCATAGATCATTGAGTTAATATTTTCGATTACTGTAAATTATATTAGGTACGATCATTTTTGTTATAGTTCGATTTAAAATAATTAATTGTAAGGGTTTTTTAATCTCGAATGTCTATTTATTTATAAGTACATAGCGCTTTATTCATTTACTAAGCGTATGTAAGTGATGTGCACATATTAAAGCTTGTACTACACGGTCTCCAACTAGTCACTTGGCTAAAAAGGACATTCGTGAATTATTTTGGCCCAGTGTTCTTTCTTAACCGTTGTTGCCTAGATTTAATAGACTACAGAAAATATTTTGGGGATAAACAACAAAGATAGTGGTCGACAAAACCATCAAGATCACATAAGATTGATAATGATGCTGATATAATGCTTGACTGACCGATTGGTTGACTTCTAATAGGCAAAGGGTTGGATCGATGTATTTTTGGCGTTCGTGTAGCACAGACTTTAACTTTGTAATTGTTTAAAGTTAGGTAAGTTTTTATACATTTGATACATATTACTCGCAAAAGTGATTACAAGTGATAAAATCTTAGTGATAGTGCGTGTTAGTGATAAAGAGGTGATGCGGAATTAAGGGCGTAGTAGTATAAATAGGTACATTTTTACAGGACTTTTGGGTATCGTGATAGAAACAAATGACTGCCGCAAAATAGGCAATAATTTTAATGAAGACTTAACACTTTTTATAGAGTAAATTTTTCGCAAAATCTTTCGTAAATCGTAACTGCCATTTACATATAATTAATTAATCGCTGGGGCTTAGTATGAAGTAAATTGATCGTTATAGAATATTATTTCTCAATGTTAACTGAAATTATAAAAAAATCTAAATAATTTATTATTATTCAACATAATCTAGTACAGTCCCGTATAGCCATCTCGCTCACAATTATGGCGCAGACGTTCCGACAAGTGAGATAGCACTACCAAATAGAAAACGTGATCAAAATACCAAGTGATACGAAATGATAATTTTATGTCACTGCGTGTTTTCTCATAACGTCTTCCTATCATCCATATTTTTTATCATAAACTATTTCTAGGTTTTTATAAGGCATTCCAGTTTCATTTTCTATTATCCAAGTTATAATACTGTAAAAATCTAGTTAAAATGATCAAAATTTTTTATACGATCAAACTTTGCTTGATCGTGTAAATCATTGACAACCTTTCAAACTAGGCCCCGGCTCACGATGTTCGACTGAATACGTTAACTTTGCGTAGTGAGTAGGTCATCGTCTATCATCTGTCAAGCCATCCGCATCACTGCATGTCATTTATCGTCATTTCATCACGCACGGTTTGTGTGGTCGGCGACTGGTTACTTAAAAAATTGGATGGTGAACGGAACCTTTTTTTTTTAAACAAATAAAATTATTTTCAGTAATTATACAGAAGACTTAAATACTATTTTTCCCCCTGTTTTAAAATTATCCTTTTTCGATATTGATGATCAGACATACTATGAATTCGTCTCAAGATAAGAGACATTCTAGAGCTGTATTTAATAGAATATATACTATTTTAAATTATTTTTCGTTACAGTAACCGGTCGCCGTGTGTGGTTGTAGCGACCTTTCGATATTTTAAAATTGTATCTTCGCTTCATTTTAAGAATGATAATTTACCTAACTTAATATCTTTAAACATCTATCATAAGAAGGCGTAATAATGTACATACCAACTATTATCTACTTACCCTCAATGCAAATGCTTTAAAATATTACATTTAACAGATTCTCATATTAAAATTATAACTTAATGCTTTTAAAATTCAAATATAACGTTTGAACTCGTATTGAAAAGATATACAGGGCTTAATCGAAATCTAGAATAAGCAGTATGTGTTCCTATGCTAGGAGTGGGTTCTTTTCTCACAAGGAGAGAGTGAAAGCTATAATCCACCAAGCGGGCCTGGCTGGTCATGTGCGGGATGGTAGATTAATTGAAATCTAAATATTTTAATTACCTCCCGAGGTGTTAGTCACATTGCAACGACAATATTATAATAGTCTCCCGATATTTTGGTCGCTTAACAACAGCCGCGGTCGCCAAACGGGTGACAAAGCGTTCGCGATGAAACCCTGTATTATGGTTTCAATAAAAATTCAAATAGAACGCAACGTACAGAAAAAAAGCTTTTAAAAGTAGCTCGATGCGTTTAAAACTACAGTACTATATCGCATATTATCTAGGAATACAAATAACTTGATAGTACACACTCTCAATAATATCAAATATTCCAATTATTTTAAAAACCACCGCATCCCGATCATATTTCATGTGTTATTCAATTTTAATTTTATCGGAGTTTGCTCGTTCGAATATAGATTTATATATAAAGTTAATATTAAGTATACATTTTTATTAATGTATGTATGCATAAAAAGAAAAAAAATATTTGAAAAAAATGTGACGTCTGTTGTTGGTATATTTAGGAAAATAAAAGAACCAGATCATCTGATGGTGGCCATGTACAAATGAGAAGTGAAATATGATTAGGGTGCGAGTGAAATAGGTCAAGCGACTTATAAATAAAATTCGTAATAATTTAATAGTATAATTCAAAGCCAACTACGTAGATTTATCAAAGAACTATAAAAAAAATCTTGTGAAGTCGAAAATCCCCTTCCCCGGTACAAAAGACGCTATTAAAATATTCAAAAATATATCAAAATCCTCCGATTCAAACATGAAGGCTGTTTATTTTAAATAGATATTTCAATATTGAAAATCTTTGAGTAACATTTACCTATACCTGAATAAAAATAGTTAATTATAGTATAAACAATATTGCTCTAACAAATTAGTAATGGGCTTGATATATTTTATCCAATGGAATAATAATATTGAATTTCAGAGTACATTATACCATAATAATTATATAGAACAACTAGATGTTTCAAGGCATATTATACAAAACTAAAAGCCGATTTATTAAATGTTTCCCGTAGTTAATTTCACTATACATAATATCAATATCTTATCTGACGCTTCTAATGGTTGTATAACTAGGTAATGTTGAACGAGGCAGACATACAGTCAGTCAAATTTATATAAAACGTTTGGTTCTTCCTTACATTTGCTAATTGATTGAAATCATGTTTGATTATTCCTATATTTAGTATCTTAGTTGTTCAGTTTGATCTTCATATAAATTTAATAACAATAATGTTGCCAATTGTCGCTAGTTTATTTGCACATAATTTGTTAAATTTTGTAATTTACAATTTATTTGGACGTCGACATTCAACATCTTGTTGATATCTGTCGTGTTAATTAGATAATGGCTTAAAAGTACAAAATAAACAATTTGTTACTTTTACAAATTTTATGAAAAATAAATCAAATACACATATTAAACTAAAAAACCATTTACTAGTAGAATATCTTTACGAAATAGTTGCTGTATTTTCTACATAGAAATCACGGAAGTTTCCCGTAGTACTTGAAAGCTTTCATTTATGATAGAATTTCGTTTAGTTAATGTAATATAATTTTAGACGCGAAAATCGTTAATAACTATATCTTCTATCATTTTTCTCTAATATTATAATTATCTTAACGTTTGTCATATATATTTATGAACTTAGGATTCGTACATCGTACCTTTTAGAAGCACTCTTTAAGTAGGATATCATCTTTAGCATACAATATTTTCTGTAGTGGTATCGCTTTGAATAGGTTAATCTAATTTCCATTGTAGTTCTTTTAGGATCTTAAGATTTTGTTTATTATACGTGAGAATGGGATGTATGAATGTGGTCCCACTTAACATTAAGGTAGTCATGTCATATTTTCATAATAATTTTTATTAATATTCATAATAAATATTGGTGTAGGTGCCAATTTTCTTGAATTGTGTGCATTCTGGTCATAGGAATCGTGTGTGTGTTTCATCGTAAGTTCATATTAAAGTCTTATAATATCGTGATATTTCAATTATTGTTGATACGCACATAATTTGGCCTGCCTTTCCACTGCCTCTTGTCAATGGAATTGTCTAAGGATTATGAATTCCATGACGACGATTATTCCTTAATTTTGGGATAAATGAGCAATCTTTTACACAATTGAATGTTCGATGCTTCTTCTCATAGAGAAGGCAACCTCAGATCGTAAAGAATTAAGGAAATATAATATTCAACTTGTCAAGGCAGGTGACGAGGTGGCATTCGATCCACTCCCAAGTACCCGGCGCTAGATGCTCAAAAACACACCAGAACGCATTGGCTGATCTAGTATACGGCTGTCATTGGTTAGTGAAAAATTCCAATCAACAAGTTAATTATATTTTGATATTCGATGTATTCTACACTAATGTAGTATTAACTTTTGTACGCGTAGGTTAGCGCCACTCTCGATCGCATTTGTTGGTTTTGGATGTGTTTACATTATAAGATAAGAACGGTTGATGACTGAAGATTAGTAGTAGGTTTCAAAATGGAAACTAACAAATGGGATACGACTGAGGACGATGCCGTCTGCATCGCGTCCGAGGATGGCGTCTCTGGTTAGCTCCTAGTGTATGCTCGAATGTGGCGGGAAATTCCAAACATCGTCTTGAACACTCGCGCCTCCATCGCTTAGCTGAAATGTTTGTGGTCTTGATGTTGCTCTTTGTTCTTGAAATTCAAGATAGCAATATCCAAGTCATAACCCTAAGTTACGCTGTAGAAAACCCGGTCGCATATCGCTCAGTAGACCTACTCTTCGACCGCCTAACTCAAACGATTTTGGTATTTCTATTACTCTGTTGAATCAATATCAATGACAAGACCACTTCAGTTAGGCGGTAGAACCCTTGACTCGCACTGTAGTACAAGTGTAGGTTTCGGCCGGTTATGAGTTAGGCGTTGGAGGTCAAAGTCAGAAAGGCGGACATCGCCAAAGCCTGCGATTCCCTTTCTCACTAGACGACGCGACGATGAAACAGCCACGAGCAACCGCGATCGCTAAGATCAATCAGCTTCGTTCCCCGACACAATATACCCAAGAAAATTTTGTAAGGAACTCAAAAATCGGTGATAATCTTACGAATTGGTTAATTGATAATAATAGGATATTGCGTGGCAATTAGAATAACATTTTTTACGTGACGCGCGGGGTGCACCAGGGTATGATGAGTGTCATAAATTTGTAAAAACACGATGAGAAGTAAATTTTGTACTTTCGTAACGTAACGTTTAAACTTAAGCGATAACATTTTTACTATTAATATGTGTAACGCGTAAATTTAAACAATAATATACGTTTTTTTAATGTTGTAGAATAGATTTTGTATAAGACCATTCGATAGGTGATCTCGGATCAATCGGTTTCTGGGCGAAAATAGGGTTAAGACCATATGTTTGTTTATATTTAAGAAGGAATCTGACCATTGTCATAATGTTAAATTACATAGAATTTACTAATTACTTAAGTCTTTAAGAGTAAGATTCCTTCTTGACATTGAACATGCACTTAATGCTGTAGAGATAAGTCATTGTCTGCATTACATCTACGAACGATTTACAACTTCGATCTGCTACATTTATCATTGGCTATTCTATCGCATAATAACATAACATTATGATAGTCCATCAGAACGAAAAAAATGTTTACACAGGGTTACTTTAAATCGTCATTGATCTATAATAGTATTATTGAGTACGCGATATTTTGGATCAAAATATACTGTAATTAATTATACTGATGTAGTGAAAAAACGTGATAGAATGAAACGATATTCAAAATCAAGATAATTGTGAGGCAATTACACTGACTTATTATAATGATGACTGGTCCTGTAGTGCACAGAAACCTACGTATTACAATTTTAACGAAGTTACAGTATATTATTCATGGAACATTTGAGGTGCATGTTTCGAGTACTTTAAAATTCTTAAACACACCACACACTGATTCTAAATTACGATCTGTCAGATATGCCTAAAACAAATAAAAACATTTTTTTTGATAATATAAATGTAAGTAAGTAATGAAAAACGTGACTACTTTCCTCAAGCATAAAGTTCAATTTAAAAATGTCGAAACGTGTGAGCAAGCCAGTTCGAGCGTTTCCTTAGAAGTAGTACCTATAACTACTTACTACTTAGTCTCAATGCTGAAAATAAGTCTCTTGCAAACTCATGAAAAACATGGGGGTTTTCTGTAACTCTGTGTAATCTGATTTGCGAAGAAATATGTTCTTCGAAGAACAAGCTTCTGTTTCACGCGATAAGCGTGACATGCAATTAATAACTAATGTTTATTTGCATATAAATTGAAATATGAAAAAGCACCATTAGTGCGACTTATCATAAATGTGTGTGAACGAATGTATATCTGTAATGTTTCGTATTTATCTTATTCCGTGGGCCGGCTTCTGCCGGGTCACCTTATTCATAAATAAAGGGTTATGCAGAACGCCTTTACAAATGATTATGAACAACTTTTGCCATATGACCAACCCAGAACTCACGAAAAAAAAATCGCAGTCTAAATAACTGCTGTTTTTATTTATCGTGATTTCAAAGTGTAGTAAAAGTTGTTCGTAATCATGGATGCACCGCGATCCTTTCGCCTAAATATAGGTGTTCCGTATAACCCTGTATTTTGTGTGTTCATTTAAGGTTTTTATTGATCTCTATCTTGTTTACTTACAATTTTTCGAAAAAAGGTTCGAGTTAAAGATTGGTAAGGGTTAGAAGCTCAGAAGGAATCCCTAATTTAATTTTAGGTCGTAAGTGCTTGAATTTATTATAGGAATCGTTTTTAAAAATACGATATTAAAAATACTTTTGTACCATTGAAAAAAAAAAAGATATTATTTTTAAATTGTTCCATACGTTTCAACGTATATTTTTCTACATGCGAAGTCGATGCGAAAGGAATTGGCACGTAAATTTAGAGATACGATTACTATAAAGTTCCATTTTTGTACGATTAAAAATTGAAATGCTATTAATTTGTGTAAGGAAAGAGCGCATTGTAATGTCTATTTTGGTAAAGTTTGGAGCGAGATTAGATATAGGTTGTTTCAGAAAATTGTAATAAACTGGAGAGGCGAAAAAAACATGTTATATTTATAAGATTCTGATATTGCGCTCTACGGGGCAGTGTTTTTACTTTACGAATATAGTTAAGTCCCTCTTTAAAAAAGAGAATTCGGAAGTTAGGCTTAGTGTTTTTATACCAGCTTGATGTTGTGACATTTATTATTAATACGAAATTGGTAACAGTACTACTGAACAAGCAGCCAACACTGATCAAAAATGTGTAGAAGGGCGTAATAAACGTGGACACGGTTTTGTTTTTGTTCTGAAACGTCGAGATGGCAACACCTTGCCAGTGATCTAAACCAAAGTGTTGCTGTTCATATCATTTTATCGTTGCTAGAAACATGTTTCGGTACAAAATCTTAGCGAAGTTTTTTATTAATTCTATTTGATTAATAATATATTGTTAGACAAATCTGTGTCAGTTTTGTAGTGGAAGGTCTTCCTTACATCTCGAAGTCGCATAATATCGAATCAACTATCAGATATATTGTAATGACGGCTTGGACCGTCCGTTACATTTCTGACACCAAAACCTGAATTATTTCAGTTAATTAGCAGAATTTATATTAACTAGTATTTCTGATTATGTTACGTTTTATATTGCTTATATTATAACGATGTTTATTAAGTATTTAAAATTCATTTGATGAGGACCTAGTCGTTTCTCGATATATCACATTTCCAAAGTACAAATTCCTTGTTGTTTAGTCCAATTTTGTTTCTCTGTTATTGAATGAAAATTATTTTAGAAAGCGTACATGACGTCTTGTCAGCTTTGATGGTATATTTGCCTTCTACGGTCGGAACGTATTGCCACTATTATGGCAAAATCTAGTAAGCCGTTTTCAGAGTGACAGATAACAAAAACCTATCAAAAACAGCTCTCAATTACAAGGCGTCACAAGTGGCGTTATTGTTCCATCTTGTAACAGAAATTTTACAAGCATTAATTACGTCCATGTCTTAAAAAAATTGACATATCTGTCACATACCTCTATTTCTGTCATTTTGAAAACGTTTCATTGTTCCTTAATAAAGTTAGCGATATCACGTCACAAAACTAACCAAACAAATTTTGATCTAAGCTCCATTCAGCCAGAACTTTTAACTTAAGCGCGATTCAGAATATGACTCATAATTAGCCCCACTTATGACTAGTTGTTAGAAAAAAAACCGGCCTAGTCATCTAATGTGAAACTGTCTTATAGATAGCAAAAGTTTTTAAGTCAAATAAAATAAATTCTTTCAGTTTTTTGGAGTGAAATCGCTAACATTCCTAAATTGTAAGTTAATGGCAAATGTATCTCGTAATTTACAAAAAACCCTAGTTTAATATATTGGTTTACCAAGAGCCACTGTAGAAACAATACTACAATTATGGTCAGCAGCTTGTACTTTAAGTTAGTTTAATTTTTTTTCTAATCTATATTTAGTTAATTAAAAAAAAAAAACTGAATGTAATGTAATGAAATGGTACTTTTACTGATTTCATAATTATTTTCTATTTACTAATTTTTTTGTACTTCAATAAGTTAGAATTTCATAGAGTTTACAGCAGTTGTTTTATGTAATTTATTTTTTTTTTCGTAATCGCCTTACTACACATTATTCTAAAAACTAACTTAGTAATGGAGTTTTATGTGAAATGACACTACCTATTATAAAATACAATGAAACCTTTATAAAATAAAAATTTAAAAATTATTCGTGTTTTATTTATCTACTTCAAGCCTATTTCGTATAACTACTTATATACAAAATACAACCCCCTGAAATTCCACTATATCTAGAAACACGGCAGTGTGGCCAGCCAAGTTTATTCAAGTAAACTGGCGAGCCGAACCATAATATTACACGAACCATTTGGAGCTACTTGTATCCTCCTTATTACTTGAACACTATTGCACATTAACTTGTCAAATTGCTCACACATTGAGACTTGCAGGATATCAATATGTGCTCAGAATTTCATAAAAATACCTCAAACGGTCATTTAGACCTTAATGTCCTAAACCTAATTCAGAGATGCGACTTATTTGAAATACTTCTATTTAAAATGCAAATACAAAATGCAAAATACCTATTTTGTATTTTGCATTTAAATACCTTTTAGTAAAAAGCATTTTGTATTTTATTTGAAATACCTTTTGAGACGTATTTTGCATTTTAATATTCATTTCAAAATACAAAATACTTTGTCATTAAGTTTAGCCAAAAAAATATGAAACGAACGGATAACGCTTGGTATCACCGAATTTGTTCCTTAGAGCGCTTGCTAGCTATGCGCGCCCCCGACCAAAAATAGGGATGATATAAGTTTCACGTCGATGACTGTCTGTCTGTGGCCCCGTAGAGCTCAAATGGATTTACCGATTTCGATGCGGTTTTTTTATTTGAAGGTTAATTTTTGTGCGGTGATGTTTAGCTATGCTTGGTTGATATCGATTCAAGATGCCCCCCTCCACAAAATGGCGGACAAAATATTTCTTCACAACCTTCCTCAATATGGTTGCCAAATGAAAGGGCTTGACTATTAGAATACTATACGTTATGACGAATTTCAAATCAATAAACTATTTTTGACAAAAAATTAAACCGACTTCAACACCCCAAATAGGCACTCAAAAGCGAAAAATAATTTAATATATGTAATTATTATAACCTCTACTCACTCATCCATATGAAGTCGGTGCCAGGCTAGTTAAAAAGTTAGTAGATATACTATGTACGAGGTAGTAAGTAAGTAGGCATAGGTAAGTAGTATCTATCTACTACCTGTTAGATTTGGCTGGCACCGACTTCATATAGTTGAGTGAGTAGAGGTTATAATAATTACTTTTTTTGGGCTGGCAACCCCGGTCCAAGTAACAACTGTTTACTTACGCTCCGTAGTAAATTTCACTGTAAAATACAAACGCTCACTTAAATTCACAAACATTGTAAGAGAACTGCGTAAACAAAACTCATCATCACTTTGCCTGCACCGACAAACACCGGTAAGCTGTATTATCCGCATTATCACACACTTATTACATACTGTTAACGAAGGACCTATAAATCCTACCTCACATTTGAAGGAGATATCACTTTGCACTTTGGCAAAATCGTTATCAAAAATACCCACATTCAATTTTATGCTGAACAGACAGAACTCAGAACTTCTGGTTCTGAACAGGTCTGACAGAGACAGGTACATAATTTTGACACAAATGTGGTAGTGCCAACCTAATTGCCTTAAAAATCATAGACAAGACGAAATTCGTAACAGTGACAGAATAGCAAGTTTGACAGAACGGCGGTAGTGCCAACTTTAAAAATATTTTTCGTTCCGATTCACTTTGAACATAATTGTGTTATGACACTAATTCGATCGGGTCACGGAACTGGATGCATGACCATTTATCCTCTATTTTGAGGATTGTTTTCAAATTTAAACGAAAGGACATTGATAAACAATTACGTTAGTCAGTATAATGAATACCAGACAAATGACCATAAAAGAACTGCAATCAAAATTAAAAGATGTTCTGCTGAAACTACAGGAAACGGAAACACTAAACCGGGAATTATTAAGTGAAAGAGAAGATTCAGAGACCGCAATTAAAGCAATTTATGACAAGAATACTCAACTCAAACAACAGTTAGCGGATTTAAACACTCAATTACAGGACTTACTTGGGGGAGAATGAACGCCTGCAGAAATTGCTAGCCGAACAACATGACCAATGTTATAAAATTTTAGATAAGGAACACGAAATAAATGTACATTTGAGTGGTCAACTGAGGGATGCATATAATCGCATCACGCAAGAAGAACATGCCACTGAACAAAAAGTCTTGCTGAAACCGAACAAATGTATAAAAATTGATGGAAACAACTACTATCGATTTAACAGAGACGGACAATAGTTCTTTCAGTGGCGAAAAGCAAGTAGTATTAAATAAAAAACATCACTACAGCAAGAAACTTTTACATAAAATAAAAAAAAATATATACACCACACATAATAAACTAGGATTCAAGCTAATGAAGCAACATAAAGCTCAACTTATTAGGGACCGGAACAGGTATAAAGCGCAGACTAAAATACAGGAAGAAGAAGATCAAAGAAATGCTGATATAATTGTCAAACTTGAGACAAACCTGAAAAGTCTCACTACAAAATACTCTCTTGCTCAAGACGAAATAAAAGGATATGTAGCAGTTTTAAATAGCTTAATAGGACAGGAAACAGAATCATTCGAAGTGAATAGTACATATGACTCAAGTGGAACCCAATATGAAAAACAATATGTTTCAAGTAAAACAAATAATGACAGTGACATCGTAGCCAATGCAATAGAAATAGAAATTTCAGCAAATTCCTCTCTAATGACACTAAAAACACCTGAAGTTAATGACTCACCACAGAAAATAGCCACTTCCTATGTCAATACTGCTGAATCCATAAAACAAAATTTAGTTCAACAAAAACTAGTTAGTTCAACAAAAACCAAGGTATTTAGTGACTCGTTTGGTTTAGGACTTGGACCTATTATTAATGAGCATTCTAAAGATAGTGTATTGAATGCTTGCATGCCTAACATTCCCTACTACGAACTTGTTAATAAAATTGTGAGCGATGAACATGAAAGTGACAGTAATATTGTGATTTTGGTGGGAAATGGGCTTGACATCAGCAAAAAAACAATTAATTTCAAGCCTGGAATTATTGATTCAGCTAAGAGTAGCAAAAAATTTGAACAAAATAGTACTCAGTACGTTTCCTTATTCCTGCTCATACAGTAGAAGACAAAATGAGAAAATTCATATGTTAAATGACATAATATATAATGTAACTTCACTCAGTGCTGACATCATCATATTCGACATAAATAAATTTATTAAAAACTTCACTATAAGACAGAGCCGACAGTATTTACCTTACAAGGAAAAAAAAGCTGTAACAAAACTTATTTCACATTTATTAGATACCAACAATATTATTAGGAATACCAATATTATATCAGTAAATGGACAATGTTTAAACATATAGACTGGACAATGGGAAACTCTAATAAAACAGACTCTCCCCAGCAAACTATAAATTGTAGATCTTCTAATGGCTCTAGCCAATATAATTTAGACAAATCTCATAAAACAAAGCAGGAGATTACGTTGCTCCATCAGAATATTAATAGATTTAGCGGTAAAATACTAGAAATAGAACTATTTCTTTCTAGTCATTCGTATTATAGCATTCTATGTTTTACGGAAACATGGCTAAATAGTGTAAACATGTCTTTCTCTTTGAATAATTTTAGAGTTGTGAGTAAATTTAACAGAAGCAGAGCCCAGGGTGGGGGTACTATTATATTAGTAAAAACAAACGTAAAGGCCAAAGAACTCAAAGACGTTGCAAGTCTATCAGTGGAACGCATTTGTGAAATTTCATGTGTAGATCTGGATAACCATATAGTTTTATGCGTATATAAGCCCCCTTCTGCAAACGTGGCCGTTTTTATAGAGATTCTTGAAGAAGCATTGAAGAGGGTTTCAAGTAGGAATAAATCCATATTATTGTGTGGAGACTTTAATATTAACTTATTTGTGGAGTCATCTAAGAAAAGGAGATTTCTGCTACTTTGTAAATCGTTTAACTTAGAGGCTTTATTTGAGGAGCCTACTAGAACAACCACAAATACTTCTACATGCTTAGATAATATATACGTGAATTTTAAAATAACTCAACAGTCAATTCTAAATATTCTTCGTTCGGATCATAAGGGCCTTAGTGTGACATTTGCGGCAAAGACTGTCAGAACAGATATCGTAATAACATCTCGGCTTGTAACACAAAACGCTAACGTCAGATTTAAGAAATCGGTAGAAACCGAGATTATGACTCTAATGACGGATTATGATAACCCCGACCAAATGTTTAATGAACTTTTTAAAATTATAATATCAGAATTTAACAGACTCTTCAAAGCTAAACAAGTGAAAAATCTGGGAAACTTAAATTTGCTGACTGGGCCACCAAAGGCATTTTCAAAAGTAGTAGAGACTCTTTATCAACTATATGAACAAAGAAGTAATTTTCCAAGTGAATTAATGTGCAATCGTGTTAAAATTTACTCTCAAATATTCAAAAAAGTTTGCGCAGCAGCTAAATCTATGTTCATTAAAAACAAAATAGTCAAGTCAGAAAATAAAATTAAAACTACATGGGATATTATCAAGAAAGAAACTGGTAGAGGTAAATTAAAGGAGAAATTATGTAACTTAAAGATTGGAAATAATGTAATTTATGATAAACTTGATATTGCTAATGCATTTGAAAACTATTTTAGTAATATACCCATTAATTTGACAAATCATTTGGATCCAACTTCTTCAAAAGCAATATCAATTTTGAAGCAACATGTAGCACAACCAACAACGTCTTTTGCTTTCCATTCGGTTACGGCTCAGGGGGTACTTAAAACTTTTAAATCGCTTAAATTAAAATTCACAGAAGATCTGTGGGGTCTTTCCATGAAAGTTTTAGACAATATCATATCTGCAATTGCTCCAAATTTAGCCTCTATTTTTAATGCTTGTATTGATAAGGGAATATTTCCGTCATTATTAAAGCATAGTAAAATAATTCCCATATTTAAAAATGGATGCAAAGAGGACCCATCAAATTATAGACCTGTTTCTATACTCCCATCGATCAGCAAGATATTCGAAAACTCCTATTGGAACAACTGCTTGCTTATTTCAACTCGAACCACATCTTGCATGACCAACAGTTCGGATTTACCAAAGGCAGGTCAACCATTGATGCCGGGTCTAATTTGGTTAAGTACATATTACACGCTTTTGAAGAAAAACATGACGTCATAGGAGTATTTTGTGATCTCAGCAAGGCTTTTGATTGTGTAAATCACGAAACCTTGCTGAGCAAACTAAAGTTCTATGGATTAAATCAGAGGGCCGTAGATGTTTTTGCGTCTTATCTCTCTGATAGAACGCAACGTGTCAGCGTAGACAATGTTAATTCGTCGGGAACTTCATACAAAATGGGTGTGCCCCAAGGCTCTGTCATTGGACCTTCCATGTTCTTGATCAATATGAATGATCTTCCATATATGTTACGAGACCAAGAAAATACGGAGGTTATACTTTTCGCAGATGACACTTCAATCCTATTTAAGGTTAAAAGAGGTTCTAGTGACTGTAGTTTTATAGAGAGAGTACTAAATGAAGCCAGTATATGGTTTTCTGCTAGTGGAATGGTACTGAATCCGAACAAAACCAAATGCGTCAAATTCACCATGCCCAATGTGGTTAAGGTTGATCCCGAAATTAAACTAATGGATAAAAAACTGGAGTTGACAAATACAACTACGTTTTTAGGTCTTACACTAGATGCAAAACTTCAGTGGGGTCCGCATATTGATATTCTGGCAGGTAAACTAAGTTCAGCAGTATATGCTATCAGGGAAATACGCAAACTTACTGACTCAACAACAGCACGCATGGTATACTATGCGTACTTTCACAGCTTGATGAGCTATGGGATTTTGCTATGGGGTACAGCAGCAAATGTTTCAGACATTTTTATTTTGCAGAAGCGGGCAGTGCGAGCTATGTATGGTCTGAGCCAAAGAACATCACTAGTTGAAAAATTTAAAGAGGCCAAAATAATTACACTTTGCTCCTTATACATTTACGAAAATATTATGTATGCTCGAAAAAACCTTGATTCTCTTAAAGAAAGGGCTGCACCTCTGGCTCGAAGTCGCCGTCATAATCACAAGCTAGGCTATCCCCGGATCAGACTTTCAAAAGCAGTAACTCCTTCGTTGGGAATTCAATACTGTGTTACAATAAGGTTCCAAAGGAAGTTCTTGAACTAAATGAGTCAGAATTTAAAACATATGTTAAAAACTACCTGACACAAAAAGCTTATTATGGATTTAAACAGTTTATAGAGGACAAGCGTGTGTGGAAATTGTCCAGCTCTGAGAGGGATGAGTTGAATTGCATAAAGGCATCGAGCATGAGACGAGACATAATATCATAATAGTTGAATTTAATTTATTTTAATTTAAGAGTTAACTTATTAATCAAACCTTTGACAAGGCCCTTTTACAGCCGCATAATTTTTTGAGTTTATTCGCTACATACCTAGTATTGTTTTGTGTTAGTTTGTTTAAGTTGTTTAAGGAATTATGTTTTTATTGTCAATTGTTCTGGACTTGTCCAAGTGTTTCGAATTGAATCCTATGGAAATAAATATATATGACTATGACTATGACCTATATTAAATTATTATTCGCTTTTGAGTGCCTATTTGGGGTGTTGAAGTCGGTTTAATTTTTTGTCAAAAATAGTTTATTTTACCCTTTTTAGTGCTAAACAAGTTTTCACTAATGCATTTACACGATTTCGTGTTGAGATCTCAATACATGAATTAAACCCAAACACTGGATAGTTCCTGTAAACCGTTAAGAAATTCCCTTGACTGTCCTTTATCTTCATCATCAGACCACTAATGACAGTCACAACCCATCTATGTAAAAAGTTCTCATCAATACAAATTCATCGAGCCCAAACACAAGGTAACTACTATGTACCGTCGAGGAGTTCCTTCGACCGTCTTCCCGTTCCCTCATCAGATCGACTCCAGACCATCTTTAAACTATACTGCTTTAAAATGCTCAAGCAAAAACTTAACTAACGCACTAGTCATCTTTACAATTTTCGAAAGTTATCCTCGATTTCTCTAGGATACCATAATCAGATCCTGGTTTTCTTATCATGGTACCACCCTTGGAATATCTCCTTTACAACAAAAAAAGAATCATCAAAATAGGTTCATAAACGACGAAGTTATCCGCGAACACACATAAAAAAAAAAGAACATACATACGGTCGAATTGAGAAACCTCCTTTTTTGAAGTCGGTTAAAAATGGCCGCTACCACAAAATTGCGAAACACATTTAATTTTGTTTTTTCATTACTCCCTCAATATTGGTAGCAAAAGAAAGGACCTGACTAGTAGAATGTTGTACAGTAAAACAATCTTTTTTTTTAATTTTGTTCATTTTTCTTCTTTGGTCAGAGTGAGCGTCTTATGTCTGACTAGTGGCAGACAATGTCAATGTAGATAGTCCAGGGTCCAGTTGCTATTAAGAAAAGTGTAATAACAATAAAATAAGTTACACCACCAACCGAAATAAATGGCCACACAATTCACAAAATGGAGACATAGCTCTCTTTTCGTTGGTCTACTTAGTTTTTCTGGACTTGGTGTGTAGAGAGACTCGGAGACTTTGTAGAAAAATAAAATATTAAGTTATCAATAGTTTATTTTATCTCATTCTCACTACTTTTTAATCCCTCCATGACTAAAATGTCATGCATAAGATGCCATGTTATTAGACGTTTTTGTTCGGTTCGGCATTTTGTCTCTATTTCTCATGATAAATACCTAAAATAAAAATAAATATCTGAGATTTGGTCAAAAGGTATTTTATTTTGAAAAAGTATTTTGAAAATACCTATTTTGCATTTAGCATTTGAAATACAAAATTCAAAACTATTTTGTATTTTGCATTTCAAATAGCAAATCTGAAAAGTATTTAGCATTTTGTATTTATATGCTTTTTTAAAACCATTTTGTACATCTCTGCCTAATATCGTCATTATTATCACTGATGAGACAAAATATTTGACCCAGTTCCAATGATATAGAAAGTTCTAATTTGGCATCCAGATATGTAATTGGGTGAACCCAAAGGAATAAATCGGAAATTATAATTTAGTGAAAATTTAGTATTTATTTCCATCGGGATGTGGTTGGTAAAGTGTATTTAAAAGAAAATAGCAATCACAATAATCGATGGCTTTATAGCCATCGATTGATTGATGGACCGGTCTTTATTGTAGGTTTTACGATACGTACTCGTGTCTCTTATCTACATATATACATAAATAGATAGATATTAATTAATATAATAGGCATGACGACAGGGCCTACAATTATATTAAATTATTTGATATAATGACAGAATTTAGATACAATAAAATATGTACCAATTTTATTTTAATATTTTTTAGTTTGACTTACTTTATGATCATTCAAAGCTGGATGGGCAAGTCCATTTTAAAAGTACGAAATTATTAGAAAATGTATTCAGGTACTATTGGATAACCCATTCAATTTCAAGTGACTTTTGTTATGAAACCAGTTTCCTAAACGCAACATTAAATATATGTAGCTACCATAGGTACAAACTTTACACGCGACGCATACAAAATACGACAGTGACGTCACGCTTCCGTAGTATTTTTGTATGTAGCGTTTTTGGGAGAGTCCAAAATTGTGATTTTAAAATCGTGATATCACGGGAAGTTTTTAAGATAACAAAGTAATTCTTTCACCTATATTACAGTTATCGAGGAGCCTTTTGATGGCACATTAAATCAAAAATGAGTCGTCATGCCTATTATTATATTTTACTGTGGCACAACAAATTAAAAAAAAATACACAACGATAAATTCTGTCACTTCTTTACCTTTTAATAATTTATAAATCCTAACATGAGTTTTAGTGTTTATAATTGTTGTTAAAAGTTTTTAAATGCCATACATTTTTATTATTTCAATAGTTACCGTACATCAACAGTGTAAAGTGTAAGTAAGCAAAAGGAAACCACTAAATGTTCCCACAGTTGGGATTCGGGTCCTTGTCTCGTAAGGTCTTCTCTCGAGAGTCAAGGTCATAATCCTTGACGTTGGCCCAGTCTGTGATGAGATTTTTCTTTACCGCGAAACGTGTCGGCTTGCTGATGTTTGCGCGCGTAATGGCCGACTTATGTGAGTATGTATGAGTGTCAACCTGTATGTGACAGGGCACTGGCCGACTCGACAGACACTGTTTGTTTTAGCGAGACTACGTCCGACTTTTTTGTAAGTCCATTATTTATTAAAGCTTCAGATCTTACTTGGCTAGTTTTCACATCCCTACATGAAAGATGAACAAAAAACTGAAATATACTTACTTAAATTATCTGGATGGCCTAGTGATATAAAATTTGCTCGATTGAAGTCGGTTTTTGTTTTATCGGTGAAAATAAATTAAATAATAATATATTTATTCTTACTGTCACACCCTATCCTAACTTTGTTTTACGTCTTGCTTACATTTCTTACTTTTATTTTGTGTTTCGTTGATTGCGTTTACTCATTACATCATTAAACGTGACCTGCTCGTCCCATCACTGTAATATGCCTAATAAAAAAAAATAGGAGAAACAATAATATTTTATATTAAAATGGATAAAGACATAATTTAAATGTATTCTTTTCTGGAATCGGGTTTTCTGTTCGACGCAGAAAAAAATTGTAAATAATTCATTTATAATTCAATCTATAGGGGAGAGGAGGGCATTTCCGTACACTTCAAAATAATAAGAAGAAACCGAGATATATAGGTTTGTCTCTGTTACACGCATTCCTTGTGTCTTGTTTCGCCCTTTCGCACACTATGGATTCAGTCCGAGACATGACGACGATGAAATTGGTGGGCACGTGATTGCGTCCCGATTTTTATAGTTTTGTGACATCAAAAAATAAGATGTAAGTGGTTCTTGGTTACAGTTTTTTGTAATGAATGTAATTCATTCGTTGATAAATTTAGCGAAGATTTATGTTGTTACTAATACTGTATCGAGTAAGTTACAGCAAATTTAGACGGTTAAATACAAAGAAAATATTTCGGAAAATTCCGTACATTGTACGGTATTGCCCGAAAACCCGTACAATGTACGGAATATCTGTTATTATTGTTTTTTTATTGTTTGTGTAATTTTTTACATAGATATGGATGATTTGTCAGCTGACTAAAACAAAAACATGTTTGAGTTATACTTATAAATCTTTTAATAAACTATAATATATGTCTACTTACTAATATTTAGATGGCTCCATAAGGATGAATAAGTATTTCTAATAACTATTTGTGTGTAATTTTCTAATAAATAATGACTTGTGATAAATATGAAACCTTTTACTATGGATAATATACTCATAAACCGAATTTAAAGAGGCCATTAATCTTGTACCATATTAGACGACCAGTGTACGGAATTACACTCAAGCGTCGGGTAATTCCGTAAATGCCTCATACTCAAATTATTAAAATTTTCCTATTTACATATGTATAAATTTTGCTCTGATATTTACTAACACGTATTATAATATATTTTACATTATCTGCGATGTGACACTTGGCTCTAAACTGAAATAATTTGTAGAAAAAATAATTTTAAGTTAAGTGTACGGTAATACCCTCCCCTTCCCTAAATGATCCAACTTCCGTCAGAGAGTGAAGGTTTTTCAGGAAGGTCTTTGCTTGCGTCAAGCTTTAAATCAAGCTGTGCATTGGGAATGAGAAAATTATACAGCGTTAACTTTAAAATATCATTGTTTACTAGCTTACCCCGGAAATGTTTATTTAAACGACTTCATAAAATGAGCAGATTCTCAATACTGTTGTGAATTCCGCGATAGCTGCTCCGTTAATTGTGAATCGATTTTGATTGAATTATATTTTTGTTTGTTAAATCTTTTTTTGTTTGGTAAAAATATATCAGAGGTACCTAGTCCCATATAAGGTGCAACGAAATCGGTGTCGGTGGTATAACACTCTTCCCAAAATAGTTATATCGGACCCAAGTTACGGCAGCATCAAAAACATATTAAATTGCAGGCTTATCGATCAAACTTTTTATCATCTACAGCCTTTATTCATCCACTGCTGGACATAGGCCTCCCCTATGATACGCCACTCAGCCCGGTCCTCGGTCTTACTTCTCCAACCGCCACCAGCTGCCTTTCGAATATCGTCACTCCATCTAGTCTCAGGACGTCCCACACTACGTTTGCCGATTCGCGGTCTCCACTCCAGAACCCGTCTGCCCCAGCGACTATTGGGTCTGCGACAGATGTGACCGGCCCACTGCCACTTCAGTTTGCTAATACGCTGAGCTATGTCGGTGACTCTAGTTCTCTGACGAATTACTTCGTTCCGAATGCAATCCCTCAGAGAAACCCCAAGCATAGCCCTTTCCATAGCTCGCTGAGCGACTTTGAGCTTACGGACCATTTTTACTGTCAGTGTCCACGTTTCAGCACCGTAGGTCATAACGGGTAAGACGCACTGGTTATACATTTTTGTCTTGAGACTTTGTGGGATGGGTGACGAGAAGACGTTACGTAAAATACTGAAGTAAATAATACTAAAGTATTTTACATAACATGAAATAGTTAAATATTGGAGCGCAGTATGAATTAAAAATTGCAATATTGTCCTCTAAAATATCTGAAAAAGACTGAACGAACGAAAGATAGGAGCGAACTAGTTCCACACAGGTATGCGAACTAGGTTCAGTCAGTCCAGTCCCAGTAGTCCCTCACTATGTGGCTCAGTGGCTTTTGACATTGACATCGCAATCTAAAATTTACAAGCGCCTCCTATCGTCGTTTTTTTGAACCATTTTTTTATCTCGTCGGAAAACGCCTCAGAGACGATCTTCTTAGCATTCCATGGATTCACCGTGCGGGTGCCGGGTCCATCGTGTGGCAGAGAGAGAAAAATTTGAGTAGTTCCCGAGACTTGTGACTCGGGCGTAGGTTTAAGGGGCCCCTTTCTGATGTACATCAACACTCACCTTCACCACTCGTTTTTCTCTCCCTGCCCAGCCAAATCTGATATGAGCCTACTAGTGCAGCTTTAGATACACGTTCTAGTATAGAACTTACAGCACTTCTGGATAAGCCAAGGTCTTTCAGTAGGTTATAGAGAGATTTTGCTGGTATACCTCTCGCTCCCACTTCTACAGCGTATAAACTAACTACATAGCCGTTTTTTGTTAATTCGTTTAGGAGGTCGTAATACTTATTTTGTTTCATCGCGTGGTCTTTAGGTATATTAGTTTCCCACGGTACGGTAAGTTCTACAAGGACTATGCGTTTCGTAGCTCTAGAAAAAGGAAAATGTCCGGTCTGGATGACGAAACACCCACATCCTCTGGGATTTTGTAGTGCTTTTCATACGTGTCCATTAAAATAGTCCAATCAGGTGCTGTACCCAGGATTGAGTAAGGCTTGTTCCTGGAGTTTGAAGTTGAGCCTTCTTTACAAAGTTAATTTGTCTGTTGTTTGTCGTCAATCCTTTTGGGCTCTAGCTACCGAAAGGCTCATGGCTTCACGTATGATTTCAAGTACTCTGTCATGACGCCGTGAGTAATGACCCCATTAAGGAGCACCTTGCATCCCACCAATATGTGCCTTGCTGTACATATCGCCTCTCTCACAAGTATAGCAACATTTTTCAGAGGCTTTTCCCCACCTTACCAAGTTACTCTGGTCAGGAGGGTCATTTGGAATGCATTTAGATAAAAATTTAATAAGGCAGGGGACCAGTCATAGATCAAGGTGCGCCATTTTAGAGCTAATGGGATACAGAACTCACCTATGGTTAACCACTCACTTTGCATTTCTAAATTCATAGCGTGCACTTTGTAACCGTCATTTTCGTCTTGTTGTAGAAAGGTTTTACCATGTCTCGGTCTTCCTTTTTTTTCTCGCACCCAACCCAGCAGTATTTACTTGTGCACCTGCCATAAATTGTTTATGGAATTGAAGTCTAGATTCCAGGTCTGAAGCAATTTTGTCTTTTGGGAGAGATGTAATTAATTCGTCTTGCGACTTTCCCAAAACATGCGTTTTTGTAACTCTTAGGCACAGATTTCTAAACAGATGAAACCTTCGTGAACGACACTGTGAGGCCAGTAATTAGTTATGTATGCGTGACAGCTTTCACCGACGTTGTCAAATTACTCACGTTAGTGTGCGTGTAATGTTCCCAGTCTTAAGAAAAAAATCCCACTATTGATGTCTTAGCTTCGGGAATCTTCGCGTTTAATAAACACATACATATATTATAATGTTAAAATAATTTATTTTAACACCGATTATATATTATGCAAGGTTTTCTTGTAATTACTATTTCCATCCTATGAAGTTAAGAATGTTGATTTTGCATGCAACTAAAAATTCGAATATTCGTACAGAAAATTTGGGAGTAAAAAGACAACGCCGCATAATAGTAAAGGTCATGTGTGTGTTTATTTTGAGTATTCTATCGGAGTGAAATTTTGAATATTATGCTTGACAAAAGGTGGTTAAATGAGTAGTTATTTAATATTAGTGAACACAGGAGGTGCAGAGAACTTTTGTCAACTGATTTGATATTGGGGGGCTAGATCATTCAATTTGTTTACTATCCAATCTTTGTCTAAACGCGTGTCGCACACGAAAAGTTCACCTTTTCAAAAATGTTGATACAAACCAACGAAAACTGTCTAAGAGTTTTTGTAAATCAGTTGAACATTATTCACATCGTTGTTTTTTTTTTAGCTTTTATAGGTTTACACTTGACCGCCATCTCGCCTGATGTTACGCTTAACATTCTATGCGGTCTACGATGGAGCGTGTTTACCTAGAAGAAACCGATTCACTCTCGATTTGAAGACACAAAGATGGGGAAAGCCCACTCAGGCAACGTATTCCACAGCCTAGATGTTCTTATCACAAAAGTAGAGTCAAATCTCTTCGTTCGTGTCTTTGAAACATCAACCATGAAACGATGTCGCTTTTTCGAGCTACGAGCATTCCGATAGAAAAAAGGGCAAGGAGGTTTCAGATCATGCAAATCAGTCGCACACTCTCCAAGTCGTCCGTCAGCACGTCGTCCAAGTACCAAACGTTTAAATTGGTCTGGAGACGTTAAATGATAGAGCGAATGGTCAGGGCGAAGGTCGCATGGCTGAAGGTTCACCAAATTGATAGCCAACGGAAGATAGCAAAATATTGTTTTGATAATTTTGTGGGTCCGCCATAACATTGCCAAAGAAAATTGTAGTGGTCAAGAATTTTATTCTTCCCTTCGGACAACTGGGTTCCACGATCAACCAAATTAAAGGCGTTCTTGACGTCCACCTTTAACAGCCCTCTCCCCAATTTTGGACAAAGAAAGTCAGGACAAATGAATAACAGCTTCATGTCCACCCAGAGAGCCAAAATCAAGTTTGTTGGGACAGGGAGCTCGAAAGAGCAACGTTTTATACCTACAACCCACCTTGGCAGCAAGGCCAGTATATGTGGTGCCAGCGATTGGCCTGATCCCAACATCTTTTTTGGGTAAGTATGTACGCACACATTAGCACCGTATAAAACTTCGACAATGTCACTACTGACTCGACCAGATAACATGAGGTTAATGAAAATGATTAGAGCTCTCAAAAGAACTCGCCTACTTTTTTAAGCTCCACTATACCTACTTACAAGTATTAAAAACTTGCTTCATAACTATAGTTTTCATCAACACTATTAGTATTTTTATAAGCACTAGTAATGACGTGGATTTGTGCTAGGCATCGATTCACATTAAATAAAAAAATACGATTATAAAAATAGGGTTTAAAATAGAATAATACAATCTACATAAATAATGTGGTCTACCAGTATCTTGAAAAAAATCGTAATCTATATTTTACCTTAACTTTAGGGAAAATAATTTCAATTTAGTATAGCAACACTAACCAATTTTCGTTGAGGTGTTGTGTTTCTATTCATCAATCGAAATAAAATCGCCTAAATTATATAAATAACAGTAACAATATTCAAACTTTCCTATGAAATGATATTCCTCTTTCCTTTTTTGATTTTTGGGAACAATGTTTGCAATGTTTGAAGACACAAGACGGCATTATTATATTAACAAAACTTAAAATCACACGGGACTCCCGTACGAGACGGAAGTCCGTTTCGTACTGACTGGAGTTTGTATTTGCTTTGGCATTTGATATTTGGTTCTGGACCTCAGGATCTGTGTTCCGAACGTTCCATCTGCCTTTTGTTTTAGAAATCTGTGCTCTTAGGTGTTTGTAAAGTTCAGACGGTTTCTTTAGTTTCAGCCCAAAACTATTGTGATCCCTAAAAAGAGTAGAGGGATCAGCCGGATGTGCCAATCCGAACCATGACTTCAATATCTTTATGACATTGGCATCTAGCTTTGCCAGGAGAGTTTTACCGATGTCATATACTAGGAAAGGCCAAGTGAGACGTGATGTGAGGTAGTTGTCATATATCCATGCTTTTTTGATATTGCTGATAGGCTGCTGGTCTACCTTATTGAGGTTGTTCATGAAATTTTCAACAACCACCTCTAATGATGGTGTACGTCCTTTGTGATCTATCTTTCTACCAAGAAATTTGAAAGGCACTGCCTCTGCAATTGTGGCAACTCCTTGGCCACTTATGGAGAGTCCCGGATCGTAAGACGTATATTTGGTATTTCTTCTACCCAGACAAAGACAATGACATTTAGATGGTTTTGTCCTCATTCCCTCCGTCCATGTACAGAACTCATCGACTTCGTTCAACAATTCTTGACACTGTTTGGGATTACGTGTAAGTATTGCAAGGTCGTCCGCAAAGGCCAAGATTGACTCAGTGTACTTATTGTTGATTTTAAACCGGTAGCCCCATTTCTTTTCACGGGATATTAATTTGTCTACTAAAATATTTATAACTATATTAAATGCTATTGGTGATAAGCAGCACCCTTGGAATAGTCCTACATTGTATTCAAGTGGTTTTGTGTATTCCTTGTTTACTGCTATGACGAATTTTAAGTGGCAATAATAAGAATTAATTATGTCAATAATTTCAGCAGGAAAGTTATACCATTTTAGGGCAAATATCATAAGTTCATGCTGGACAGAACCAAACGCGTTCTCTAGGTCTATCCAGCAGACTGTAATTTGCCTCTCATGTGTTCTGGCATCTTTCAAACTTTCTGCTAGTAATGTATTGTGTTCCAGGCATCCAGAAATACCAGGCAAGAACCCTTTCTGGTGATTGGGCCTGAAATACCTATTGCTGGTCATAAATGTGGTCATTTTTGTTTGCAAAATACTGAAAAGATTTTAGAAATTGTATTGGTTAGGGCTATCGGTCTGGTGTCTTTGGGATGAGTTACTTCCTGCTTTTTAGGGATGAGGACAAAATTGCTCTTCCAAATGCTACTGGGACTTGCTTTCTTGACCAGATCTTAATGAATATATTCAAGATATGTTTACGAACTGATGGACACTTTTTATACACTATGTAAGGAATGCCATCTGGGCCAGGAGCTGATTTAGTAGTTTTCTTTTTAATTTGATAGTTTACTTCCTCTTCACTAGGTGGGGTGCCTTGAAAGCCTGTCAGAGGATCATTAGGTCTTTGGATGTTTGGTTCTACGTACGAGCTCCCGCGTTTAGGCACTTCGTATGTGCTTTTAAAGTGATCGTAAATTTGCGCGTTAGTCAAGATAAGCTTTCCATTTTGCTCCCTGAAAATATTTTTGGAGTATTGAAAAGGGTTTTTATCAAAGTCTACTTCGTGTTTAGCTCTGTTAAAATTATCACGATTTTTACTAATTTGAAGCGATATTCCTTGTATTAATTTAAGGATTGATCTTAGAGCCCTGGACAGTTGGTGACTTAGATGGTTATCGCCCATGGTTTTAGCTACACGAAGACGTTTTATTAACTCTCTTTTCTTCCTCCGCAATTTCATTTTGAACATATTTTCCTTGCTATTTTGAGCATAACAAGTTGATGGTGGGTAATGTTCCGAGAAGTATGTATATATGGTGTCCTGGAAAGTTTCTACTTGGCTGTTTAGGTCTTGTTTTGGCCCAGGATGTTCTAATAAGATCGCCAAATTTTCGTCATGAACTTTCCAGGTAGAGTTTTTTAAACTGGGAATGCCAAGACGTGTCCTGATGACAATGGACTCCTGGTAGTTTTCACTCGATGGTTCACCTTGGGATATATGAGGGTCAACTCTATCCATACTGTTTGTCGAAGTACTGACCGACGGCTGTCGTGCTTCAACACCATCATGTGTCTTTAAATGCTTTTGGTACCAGGCTCGTCTCTTGTAAATTTTCCCGCACACAGGGCATCTCAAGTCCGTATTCGCGCCAGGGTCGTCATTACTATCACACGGTGGACAGATCTTCCGCCCCGCCAGATTGTAATAAAGACATATTATACCCGTATAATGCTTGAAAGTTTTCTGTACAATATATATTATTTTCAGTAAAGCAATCATTTCAAACTTTGAAAATGTACCTATACAATTTGTATAATCTTTGCTTTGATTTTATTTTTTATTATTTGACGTGTGTACCTATAAATTTTTCTAGAAACTTTTTCCCGTAGCTTTTATAGTTTAGAAGCTATAATGCTGTAAATGAGATTACAATGCTGTATATTCAATTATGCGCCTATAAGCTGTAAATTTATAGGTAATTTCATGACTCTACAATTCAGTTACCATTAATATTTTTAATTTATAAACTAAACATTTAGTAAAAATCATATTTAGTAAAAACCACATCGTATAAAGTTTGGAGCGCTATAATTAAAAACCTATGCGTTATACAATAAAAGTTTTAAATAAAACAAACATATCTCAACAATTTTTATCTTACGATGCGCGGTTCGCGAGATATTCAACAAAACGTGTTTTCCAAGATGGCGGCTGAAGTGAACCTCCCCCCGCCGTGCCAACTTGGATTTACATTTAGGGGACACCCTTGAACATATTCTAAAAAAACTTGAGAGGTGTCAAGGGACACCCGTATGGAACGAAGTTCCTTTCGATTAATTAGTGAAGGAATTATTATTATAATTTTTTTTTATTATTTACAAAAAACCTGTATACACTCAACAAAAATAATCGTCGCGACACCACACTGTTCAATGCTAAATAGAAATGAAAATATCTGGCTTGCTTTCTAAAAGAGAGAGAGAGACAGACAGACAGAGAAACATGCGACGCCGCACAGCTTACAATAGCAAAAAGTGTCGTGACAACTTTTCGTAAGAATTTTTCCGTCTAGCCCCCTTTCACAACGCGCGATAAGGAACTTCGTTCCAAAAATACCAGGTCCCGTACGTTGCATTACAAACCTACTTTTTTTGCTGCGGCGCCTGGACTATGCCGTAGGGTTGATTATGGAGTTCTCAATGTAAACATTTAAGATCTTGTTGTACCTACCCATTTTAGCAAATAAAGTAATTGTTTATTTAGTTTACCCCCTCTTTTTCTATTTCGGGAATGCCTGTATTACCTACATAATTTATGTAAATTACCTTATACGCGGAAGTAAACAGTTCCTCCTTTCCAAATTAGGGTTATCCAAAGTCATATGCATTCGTATAGATAGACTCACAAATTGACTAGAGTAGGTAGATATGTCGTCGTAAGCTGCTCATTTTAAAGCATCCACAGGCGCTCAAATATAGTTCGATTAATCAACTGAAATATCAAATGGAACCATCGTACTTCTCCGATCATCATTATCTATTTTTCCATCTATACTTACATACCTATACTTTATAATAAAATTGTAGCGGGTAGAATTCTTTACATTTTAGTTTAGTTTATTTAGTAATAAATAAATATGTTTAAGTAGGGTATATTTCAATTTATTTTTATAAATATATATATATATATATATATATATATATATATATATATATTTACATCCTTATAACAATTAGCCGTCCTCTGAAGAAAAAAGTGCATTTAAACTGACGTCCACCTGCTTTTGGCGTCCGCATACTGGACGCCACTTTTATAGCCATTGCCATTTACGTCCTATCGGTCCTGACTAGCCGTAGGACAAATATCGATAGAAGCCAAAAAAACTCTAAAATGGATTCAATTATATATTAAAAAGTTCGTGACGAAATCTCAGCGCAGGTGAGGCGCTGCTGTCGCGCGTATATTCACAACCGTATAACTCGGAGATTTCCTGACTATGGATCCGCGTATTTGGCGTCCGCAACTGCGACGTTGCCAGCTCGCAACAATAGATCAAATAATATTTATCACGGACTGAAATCAAAAAAATAATATGCGCCGTAGGTGGCGTTGTACGCGTTGCGTATTATTAGAAGTCCGACTTTATTTACACTTTCAAAAAAGTTGCAAAAAATAAATGATGTGTTATTGGAATGTATTAGATGTAGATAGAAGATGAATTATCGAGGACTTCGGAGAAGAAAAATAATATCATATACGGACGCTCAATAGCTATATTCGGACGTCCAATTGCCATTTTTTTATTATTTAATAGGATTGCACTTGACCACCATCTCGCCTGATGTTAAGTGACGATGCAATCTACAATGGAGCGTGTTTACCTAGAAGAAAACGATTCACTCTCGATTTGAAGACACCAGTATTGTAACCATAAGGGAAAACCCACTGAGGCAACGCATTCCACAACCTAGACGTTCTTGTCACAAACTTGGAGTCAAATCTCTTCGTTGGTGTTTTCGGAACATCAACCATGGAACGATGTCGCTTTTTTGAGATACGAAGAGTCTGATAGAAAAAAAGGACAAGATGGTATTAGATCATGTAGATCAATTGCTCATTCTCCGAAGTATAACCGGTATAAAACCGATAAGCTAGCAATTTAGCGGCGATGATCAAGACTTTGGATTCTTTTACGCACAAGAATGTCATTGCCTATGAGCCTTTCGGCACGTCTCTCAATCGATTCCAAAGTCTCCAGCTGATGCTTAGCCGATACATCCCAAAGGTGCGAACAGTACTCCATAGAGGAGCGAATCTGTGCTTTATTTAACGTGAGCAACTGTTCAGAATTGAATCTGTATGTCTATCTGAATGGTATCTTCGCATCTTTGAGATAATACCTAGTTTTTGGTGGCTAATTTAGCCGGAGACTCAATATACGTTTACTAAAATTGCGCGTCGACGATAAAGAGAAGAAATATACGGACGCTCAATAGCTATATACGGACGTCCAATTGCTGTATACGGACGCTCAATAGATATATACGGACGTTCAATAGCTATATACGGACGTCGAATTACTATATACGGACGTCGAATTACTATATACGGACGCTCAATAGCTATATACGGATGTCGAATTACTATATACGGACGCTCAATAGCTATATACGGACGTCCAATTGCTATAAACGGACGCTCAATAGCTGTATACGGACGTCCATTTGCTATATATGGATGTCCAATTCAAATCCAGTGAGATATTTTCCCACCGGGGACGTCAAGAGAAGTTGTTTAAAAATATTTCTTCATACTGCTAGTACCTAATTCCCATTTGTCCCTCGTCATCTCTCATCATCATCAGCTGCAAGACGTCCACTGCTAAATATAGGCCTTCCCCCTAGATTTCCACAACAAACGGTCCTGCGCAACCTGCAACCAGCGGTTTCCAGCGACCTTTGTGAGGTCATCTGTCCATATAGTGGGAGTCCGTCCAACACTGCGTCTTCCGGTTCGTGGTCGCCACTGAGAAACTTTCTTCCCATTGGTTGTCAGTTTTGCGAGCGATGTAGCCAGCCCATTGCCACTTCAGCTTTCTTATTCTGAGCTATGTCGGCCACTTTCGTTCTTTTGCAAACATCCTCATTACGGATTATGTCGCGTAGAGAGACTCTAAACATAGATCTCTACAAAGCTCGCTGTGTAACTTTGAACTTTGTGTTGAGGCCCACAGTTAAGGACCACGTCTCTCAAGTTCCACAAGCCATCACGGGCAACAAGCACTACTTAAATACTTTTGTCTTTAGAAATTAGGGTATTTTGGACTCAAAGATGGGCCGAAGTTTCGCGAACGCTGCCCATCCGAGTTGGATCCTTCGCTGGACCTCTTTGTCGAAGTTGGATCTACCTATTTAGATCTTTTGACCTAGGTAAACGTATTCGCCAATAACATCGAGTGTTGTATTGCCAACAATAATCGGTACAGGTGTGAACAGTTTCGGAGATATAACATCTCCCTGCCTCACGCCTTTCTGTAGCTGGATATGTTTTGTGCACTGATCCTGTAATCGGACAGACATTGTGGTTTTACTGTTATACACTTCAACGCTGGAAAAACTGAAGCACTGCCCAGGGTTCGATGAAATCGAAGGCTTTCTCATAGCCCATATACGCTATACATCATTATCTGCAGCCTGCCCATTGCCACTTCAACTTGCTAATTTTAAAAGCTATGACGATGACCTTCGCTCTTCTGCGGATTTCCTCGTTGCGGTTTTTGTCACGCAGTGAAATTCCAAGCATAGCTCTCTCCATTGCCCGTTGCGCAACTTTGAGTTTGCATATCATGCCAATATGCAATAGTTGTTGACCACGTCTCAGTACCATATATCATCTCTGGTAACACACACTGATTGTAAACTTTCGCCATGAGAGTTTGTGATATTTCTGGCGAGAAGATGTGATGCCAAACACTGCCCATCCGAGTGGGATTCGTCGGTTGACCTCTTTGTCAAAGTTTGATCTGCCTAACTGGATCATCTGACCTAGATAAGCGTAATGGTCGCCACTTTCGATACTGCCGTTTCAAACATGGACCGGTATGGTTGCAACATGGGCATTTGACATAATTTGTGTCTTACCCATGTTCATTTTAGCCCTACCTGTTGAGAGACAGTATTGAGGTCTCTGAGCACTCTGAGCTGACTCTGAGCCAAAGTCATAATGACTATTTCGTCGGCAAATCGAAGGTGGGTGATGTATTTGCCATTAATGTTGATAATGGTATCTACATTAATGGCAAATACATCACCCACCTTCCCACCTTAGAATGGATATGGATCCATTCTAGTTTAATAGCTTAAAAATATCCTCCAATGGTGAACAGTTTCGAGAGATAACGTCTCCCTGTCTCCCCTTTTACATTTGGATCGGATTTGTGCATTGGTCCTGAAGACGGATAGACATGGTGGCTTTGTTGTATAAACACTTCAACACTTCGATATACCTACGCTATACATAGTAGCCGATTATACTCGTGGGTTTTCTGTATAATCTGCTGAAGTGTATGGATATGGTCTGTGGTACTCGTACTATAGTATTTTATAAGTAAGTAAATTTTACAAGTATTATATCAGCTATCTGGCCGCCATAGTACAAGCTTTGCTTAGTTTGGGGTCAGATGGTGTTGTGGGTGAATTGTCTACCAATATTTTTGGAAACCGGCTTGTTTGGGTGGCTGAAAGTCGTCAAACCTACGTGCGAGACGATTCGTGATTACTTATAAACAGGCTCAGAAGTGAGATGTATTTCTTCAACAAAGTGATGTCACCTTTTTGTAGAAGAGCACCACCACACTTCAGCTCCACGCTTCTGGCGTGTTACTGTCAAGTATGACGGAGTAGAACAGCTTCTGAAGGACTTTAAGTAACCGTTTTCCACCCGCTCTCAGAAACTCAGCACCCGTTTGTTTTTACTAGGGATAAATGTGTGGAGACAAATGGGAATAATCCAGTATGGCCCAACACGATTAGCAGCAGTATTTATACCATACAGTAGCTCGTTGCCAAACATAACTGCTTCACATAGCGCCGTATTTTTATAATTAAAGTGGCCAGGCTATTGAACATCCGTATATAACTATTAGGCGTCCGTATATAGATATTGGACGTCCGTATATCATATTGGACGTCCGTATATTACATTGGACGTCTATATATAATATTGGTTCAGTCCATGGCAGGATACAATCCCGATTTTATCTTATTTACATTTGTGTTGATCCACAAATGAGGTTATTACGTACCTACTTGTCTTAAATTAATAAAAAATAAATTAATTAATATTGGTGGACAATTCACACAAAACACCATCTGACCCCAAACTAAGCAAAGCTAAAAAAATATGACTAAACAAACATGTACATCTACATTTATGCTTGTTATTCTAAATACTACCTGCGATTATTGGTGTAAAAAATCTCATAAATAGGAGCTTAATTTTTTTTTATCTTATTAAGTAATTGTTTACTAAACTTTGTCAAAATCCATTGTTACTAATTAGTAACAAATGGACACTTACGTGGAAGTGTGACATACATTTATCATACAATTCATTCATCTGTGATCGTTCACAACAAGACGCCTTATAACAATTTCAATACCTTAATATTGTGAGAATAAATTTGTAGATAGATAATAATAAAGAATATAGATCTTACGAAATTAAAGTAAAAGAAAGAGAAAGTAAATCTAAACTAGCTGGCAACGTCGCACTCACAAATGCCGTTCATCCTATGCAGACGCTAAATAGTCGATGGCATTGGTAAATCAAGATTAATATATCCAGGACGCTTATAATTAATGACCATGGTTCGGGGTTCAAAAATGTTGCGGCACGAACGTAAGAGGAATATCGCGAAAAATAAAATTATCAGAAAACGATGTATCCCACGGAGCTGGCAATCGAAAAACTAAGCAATATTCATTAAGAGATGTTAAAATAAGCAAGAGGAACTGGAGGACGTCGTAACGATGCCCGACGTGCATGACGCCAAAAAGATTGTAGGATGTAAATATATATATATATATATATATATATATATATATATAATATAATTTATATGCATGTATTGTATATAAATTTTATTTATTTATGTCATCTGCACACCCCGCATTTTAAGATCCAATCTTTCTTTTTCCACCCTAAGGTTGCCTGGAAGAGATCGCTATTAGCGATAAGGCTGCCGCACTAACTTTAAGTGTTTAACTTGCTTCAATTTGTAAATTATTGTTATTTTGGTGTGTTCAATAAAGAGTATCTATCTATCTACATTGAAGATATTTTGAAAAAATTGGGGGCACTCCATAGTCGACACTGATGGCGAAACTGCATTTTTTCTTAGTTTGCTGTCCACTGGCTCTCGCACTAGATATGGAATTCTACACCGCTGTAGATAGTTACATATCTAGCGTACTATCATCCGCGTACCCAAAGATACCGGGCTTCAACAGATCGTTGATCTGTAGCAGAATAAAAGTGGTCAAGTGCGAGTTGGACTCGCCCATGAAGGCTTCCGTAGCAGTAAGTAACATAATATAAAACTTCTTGTAGTTTGTTGTTACTTTAATCAGTGTTTTAACAATAGTGCATTTATGACGTATTTAAATAATAATAATAACGTCATGTTATTTCCGGTTGTTCGCATCTTGCTAACGGCGAGTACTTGCACAGACATAACCTAGTAGCCAGGATCATCCACCAGCAACTTGCTCTTCGACACGGCCTTGTCGAGTCCGAGGTGCCGTACTATAAGTACGCACCTCTGCCAGTTCTCGAGAATGGTCGTGCGTTGCCTCTACTGGGACCGCTCTATCATCACGGACAGGACTATTGTCGCCAATAAGCCTGATATCGTGCTGGTAGACCGGTCTCAATGTCGGGCTGCGATCGTCGATATCACCATACCACATGACGAGAACCTCGTGAAAGCTGAGAAGGACAAGCTTAGCAAGTACCTTGACTTGGCTCAGAGGTTACAGCCATGTGGAATGTTGATTCCACGATCATAGTCCCCATAGTCGTGTCGGCAAACGGCCTTATAGCGAAAAGTCTCGACCAACATCTCAAGAGACTTTCGCTAGATGGTTGGATCAAGGGTCAGATGCAGAAGGCGGTCATCCTTAACACAGCGCGCATCGTCAGGAGGTTCCTCACTCTGCAGCCCTAACCACCGGTAGCTTGGGCCCTGCCCCGCTGCTGGCGGCAAACTAGGTTTAAGTTTTTATAATGTTATTATGTTGTTTTATATATCAATATTGTAAAAACTTAGGCTTAAGAAAAGAAATAAATACGGGAATAATAATAATAAAAAAATTATTTCATATAAAGTAAAGTAAACTACAAATTTAAATGGAACACTTTGTGGATCTTAAAACTAATTACGTTGTACTCTAGAAACTGCACTAGGCTAATAATGCCTGTGTTGCATAATCTAGTGTATTCCGCCTTGAAAAATAACAATACAGTAAAATACACGAAATAACAGTATTTTAACTTTGATATACGAGCGTGTGTAAAATTGTTTGCTTTTATATTTATATTAGGGTGGTGTGTGTATGTGAGTGTGTGTGTGTGTGTGTATGTGACGCTGCGAGGGAGGGTGTGTGGGTGTGTAACGCTGCGAGGGAGGGTGTGTGTGTGTGTTTGCATGCGTAAGTAGGTAAGTGTGCGGTGCGAGGGTGTATAATTGTGTGTAGTTTGGTGCTAGGCTATTTATATTATTTTGATTAATCATTTTTCAATATTTCGACAATGGAGTGATGCTTACCTACCAAAAACCTATAATGTGCGACATTACCATTAGACTGGTTACTAGATTATTTTTTTTCACAGTGTACCATTCAATTCTATACCAGACACCCACACAGTCATTCATCCATGATTTAGATTCAGATACACACCACGAACTGCAGAGTCATGAGATGCAGAGAGTTCACCCAGGCCCCTACCGCTACATATAAAAAAGTTCTGTCTCATTACATGTCAATCTCTTGAGGTAGCTAGTAACTTTAAATTTACACTTGCGTCGAGTTTCATTTATGATATCAAGACCTTTGTCCAAAGCTTGATAAATAAAGGGACCTCTATAGGCAAAGCTATAATAAAACTACTACTTAACTAGATCTCATTCAAAGCAATTTTCGGACACACATTTTACAATTCGGAAGAGTCTCTCGCGCAAACTATTCAGTTTAGAAAATGAAATAAAATTATATTCATAAAAAAAATGAGTTTTAGTTCTAAGTATAGGACAACCCTAAAAATCTTTGTTTATTCTTTTATTTTTTGTATGAAAATCTTAATGCGGTTCACAGAATACATCTAATTACCAAGTTTCAATAGTATAGTTCTTATAGTTTCGGAGAAAAGTGACTGTGACATACGGACGAACAGACAGACTTGACAAATTTATAAGGGTCCCGTATTTTGCCATTTGGCTACGGAACCCTAAAAAACGTCGCAGAGAGTTCGGAGTTGAGGGACTTCGTCATTCAACACTAGGATAGGATTATTATTATAGGAATTCCGTCGGGCCACTGGTTTTGTTCACATCTAGATTGCGTTCACCTTACGAATCTCCCATTGGCGAATATGTATTTCCGGCATCAAAGTCGGACTGCCAGATGGAGTTACCGTGCAGGTGCCAGGATTTTGTCAATTGCACTGAATGACGAAGGTAGGTAATGTGCGTAGGTAGGTAAAAAATAGCTTTTTTATAACAACGATTGGTTTGCACTGGACTACCTTGGCCACCATCTTGCCTGATGGTGTGATGGTAAGCAACAATGTCTATGGTTTTAGTATTAAAATTAACGTGGTTGTTACACATATTTAATTGGATAACGGGACACTCACGTATATACGGTCGGTCAATCCGACTCGAGTTTCGGCCGCGTCCGGCGGCCTTTTTCAAGGCGAGTGCACACGCGCGGTGGCTGCCCGTTTGGCACTACGGGCTGCCGCACGTCGCGCACGCAAGCTCAACGGCTGTTGCGGGGGTGCAGGTGAGGGGGTGCGAGAGGGTTGCGCAGGTATACACTCGAACTCTTCATCACTGGTAAGCTGCGAGTCGGGAACATTGCAGCACACTGAGCTCACTGTGTCTTCACTCATATCGCGAACACTATACCGAGCACTATGGAGGCACGGCTTCCAAGCGGGCGGCACATGCCATCCTCCATCTCTATTAAAGGTCGGACGCTTACCGATTTCAATGGCCTCCCTGACCTTACGGGGTACAAAGAACTTCTCCCGTGCCAGGACCTCCGCCTTGTCGAATCGAATAAAATGTTGGGCGTCCGACCTAAGAGCATGTTCCGCCACCGCAGAGCCGTTAACATCTACATTTTTCATGGCGCGTATGTGCTCCGTGAGTCTTGTGGACACATTTCTCCGTGTTTCCCCTACGTAACTTATGCCACAATCGCAAGGAATCATGTACACTCCCGGAACACCCAAAGGGTCTTTGTCTTTGGAGAGCGTACCATTTGCCTTAGCTGTCTGAGCGGACGATACATTGTCTTGATGCAATATCTACGGCGTAACAAGTTTCCAATTTTGTCCGTCACTCCTTTGATATATGGCAGGTACGCGGGTGACCTCTCCACCGAAGCTGGACCCGTTCTCCTCCTCCTGGATCCTTTAATAGAGATGGAGGATGGCATGTGCCGCCCGCTTGGAAGCCGTGCCTCCATAGTGCTCGGTATAGTGTTCGCGATATGAGTGAAGACACAGTGAGCTCAGTGTGCTGCAATGTTCCCGACTCGCAGCTTACCAGTGATGAAGAGTTCGAGTGTATACCTGCGCAACCCTCTCGCACCCCCTCACCTGCACCCCCGCAACAGCCGTTGAGCTTGCGTGCGCGACGTGCGGCAGCCCGTAGTGCCAAACGGGCAGCCACCGCGCGTGTGCACTCGCCTTGAAAAAGGCCGCCGGACGCGGCCGAAACTCGAGTCGGATTGACCGACCGTATATACGTGAGTGTCCCGTTATCCAATTAAAAATGTCTATGGTGAAATGTGTTACCTAGAAGAAAACGATTCACTCTCAACTTGAAGACACCAAGATTAAACCCCACTTAGGTAACTCAGGCATTCACTCCGCATTCTACCTCACATAGGTGACCTTTCCTACTAGTATTGCAAATGTGAAACGCAAAGTGTATAATGTTATGTTTGCTTAAACAAGGAAAATGAACAGTTTGTTCGAAATTTGGACAGTTTTAAGTTTGGAATAGCATACACAACTATACAATTTTCAAAATTCTGTACAAACAACTAGGTGTGTTATCCTGAAAAACAAATATTAAATTGTTATTTTCTAAATTTATCGAACTAAGTAGTGGGCAGATATTATAATTATATACCTACATAGGTATACCAGCTATCTACATATTCTATCCTTGGTTAGTAGGTAGGTATAATTAGGTTCAAATATATGGAACCCTGCCTATTGTTGTCTGCAACAGGTAGGCACCAAATTAGGTATCTTCTAATATCTACAATATTTACAATTAATTATTTACTTGTGAAGCTATGCTATGCAACTGCTAGGATATACAAGGTTATGCAGAGTGCGTGGGTAGATACCAATTATAAATGTTTGACTTCTTGATCGTCGTAAGCAACTTTTACTACGAGTTTTTGAAATTGTTCAACCCTGGAACTACGAATATATAAATTCAATGATATATACACTAACAGCACTCAGCGGTTTTACCAGCGTAGTTCCTGCTCCCTTTATTTCCCCGCGATGAAAAGTAGTCTATGTGCTATTACCATTCCAAACCACAAACTATAAATGTTCCAAATTTCAACCTGATCCAATCAACAGACATACAAACATAAAAACTTTCGCATTTGTAAAATTAGTCGGATTTACTCGTATTTTATACCAGCACCACCCTACGGGTTAACCCGCGTAGTTGCCGCTGCCCGCTCCCATCATGTTAGGCTCAAAGTAACCTATGTGTCATTCCAGGGTATAATGTATATCTGTGTTTAAAATTTCAACTCGATTCGTTCAGGCTCTACGACGTGATTGAGCAAAAAACATCAAAAATTCTAAACATCCTAATTTGTAATATTACTCGTAGTAGGTATTCTTTTATTTTCACGATTCCAAAGCTGTTCCTATTGTTAATGACAATAAGTTAATTTTACATCGTGGATTTTACATTCACTTGCATGGCATTCGGTAGACAAGAGCCATGTCTAATAAGTGAGGTTCAAAGGATCAAGTTTAAGGGTGTCTCACAACCCATTTCGTGAATAACATAGTACAGTTTATAGAAATTTAAGAATCATAAAGCGACCGGTGATAAACTGGGCGCTGGGCAGAGACCTCTGGGGGATTTTATCCAAACTAACACGGGACATAAAATGGTTTTATCGTTGCGAGGACGTTTTATGCGTCAGACCACTTTTCCCTAGCTTTTCCTGTTTACAAACTTGATTGGATTCGTGCTTTCTGGATTTACTTAAAAGATCGACATTATTAAATGTTTTGATACAACTAAACGGTAACTAAGCAGCTTATCACAAAACCTGCCCACATACATGTTCAGCATGTTGTTGTTGTGCTTGCAATGTTTCCCCTTGTTCAGACTACTTCTCTCGCAAGGAGAGAGTCAAGACTATGCACACTGAGAATGGACACTGGGCGATGCTTGATCTCAAAAAAATCTTGGAATTTGCTGGTTTTATCATGATATTTTCCTTCACAGTCAAAGCTAGTGGTGATAACAAGCTTGTACATTTGAAATATAAAATAGTCAGAGATGGCGGCGGGATTCGAACCTACAACCTGACGACTGAGAACCTCACGATCTAGCTACTAACCCACCACTGCTATCACAAAACCTGGCGTAGGATAAATTTTGTGTCGTTTGGCGTTGCACGAAAATTTCTACGAAACGAAAGTATCTAAAAATGTAACTGGTTCGCTTAGGACTTTTGCAATTGTTTGGAATACGACGCCAATCCATAATTTATTTTCCAAGTCACTATGATGTATTAAAATAAAGCTTCTCAGGTTTATAAAAGGTCCATAATAAACTCGGTTGTCTTTTATCTCGTAGACTGCATTTATCAGGGCATCTTGAAAAATATGGGTCTCAGTGCAATCGCTCGTGCGATTCTATTGTTCATCTAACGAATGAATTGGAAAGGCACAAAGGAACAGTTCGTGCGTGAAACTAAGTGGAAAATCTTTTTACTTAAAGATCTTCACATTAACTCGAAGCTGTAGATTTATTTTATCTAGATCTGAATTGTTGATTTCGTTTGTTGGACTCTATCATTCAAATTGGATAATCATAGTACATAGGTACTTAATTGAAAAAGAAAACTATGTGTTAGTTAAGCTTCAACGGCATCAACATACATAAGTTTATTTTTCTAGTTACAGTCTCCGCTACTTAGGTACTCCGTAGGTTACCAATGGGGTGCCGGCTAGTCAATCTAATTCAAGACAAGAAGGGCAATGTTTCCTGAAAAATTACAAGGCATAGAAATAATTGATCTTACTTATAAACGGGGTGACGAGTGCAGCAGTGCAGTACTAGGTAATAATTTGGGTCATTCGTGTTTCAAAAGCTGCGTGTCACTGTGCTGTTATGGGCAGGCGTGGCGCTTACCATTAGGCATATATCCTGCTCGGCCCGTTCTCTCGGCTACTATAAAAAAACCGTTGCTTACCATCAGACGCATGTTCTGCTTGTTCCGTCACTCTATACTATAAAAGATCGGTGCGTATTCTGGAAGTAGCGATGTAGCACTACCAAATACCATACCGAGCTATCAAAAAACTTGTTAACCCCCAAATCCAATTCGAAAACAACCAGCATTTTACTATCCAGTGTCCCCCATTAAACAACTTTATGCGACACATCAAAAAAAATTCAACGAGCATTATCTGAAAACCGCTACCGTCCGTGTTTATGATGCGGAACAAGCAATAAAATTGGGGGCCATCTTTGCCCAATCTCCCCGCGGTCTTTGATGAGCCCTGAGAGAATGTATTCCGTCGATAAAAAAATAAGTACTGTAGACACACGTGAGTGAACAGTGACGTGATTATACTATCGAGTCTCCCCGACTTCGTTCACGTTGAATTATTAATATAATTTTCTCATTTCCTAAAATTTTCAAATATGCACTTTTATTTTTTGTATACTATAAGTAATCAAGCATCTTTTTACCTGAACTCACTCTGATGTGGAATTTCTCTTGGGTCAAATACGGAGCATACAACTTTTGGTTTTCCCAATTCAAGAAATGCTGATCCTTTCGCTTGTGACACCACTAATATAGTCCATATGGTTGATAGTTAAATTTCAAACAACTATGATAACTTTATAATTAAGTAGATACTAGAACCATACGAATTTTAGAAGATTCATTAACTTTCGTTACGCATTTTTTTTACTTCCTAAAATCTATGGCGTATGTGTAACTATAGCCACACATTGGTGTGTGAACATATTCCTCTAAGTTTGCGAAAGACAATACATTTCTAGTGGAATGACTGGGAGATCTACTGCCACGTTTATGGCAATGTACAGAATAGCATTCACATTCACTCCAAACACATATCTAATACTTTTCCTCAATGAAGCTGATGTGACGTATCTTGATCGTCTCTCGTCCCTCACCGGCGCAAAAATAATGACTCGTAAAGATTCCGATCGGTGTAAAACAGGTGGTAAGTCCAGTAGGGTCGTGCACAAGTCATTAAATGAAGGGTAATCTCGAAGAACGACATAAATACTCGTACATTACTTACCTACCTGAATGTACGAAATGAAATATCTAAGGAAATAAACTCTTTTTATACAATAAACTATTTTCGTACAAAAAATTTTACCGACTTCAAAAACACAAATAGGCACTCAAAAGCGAAAAATAAATTAATATTATTACAAGTGTTACTCACTCATTTGTTTGAAGTCGGTGCCAGTCATGCCAAAAATACTATGTAGGCACGTGGTAGGTAGGCATATCCAATACCTGTTAGACTTGGCCATAGAATAGATAATCTTGGCTAGCGCCGACTTAAAATAGATGAGTGAGTAGCACTTATAATAATGATATTCATTTATTTTACGCTTTTGAGTGCCTATTTCTGATTTTGAAGTCGGTTTCAATTTTTGTACAAAAATAGTTTATTAGTACCTGAGTGGGGCCGACCTTTGCTGAGTTTACACACTGAGTATACATAGATACAGATAAAGGGTTCCCAGTAATAGATTTTCTCAAAACAAAAGAATGAACTTGAAAAAAAAGAGGAACCGTCGGGGTTTGAAGCCGGAACTATTAGGTATGTCAGGACCTTCAAAAAAATCTGTACATTCTACAATAATTATATTTCTAATTTCCTAAACAGTAACTAGGTGTATAGAACACCTGTATTTTCGGTATTAGTCCTATTCGTTATTATTTCGATTTATGTACATATAAATTAATGAAAAACTCACATCAGAAATTTAATCATTGAATTTATTAGCTAGTTGAGAAAGACAATAATAATAGGAGCTCAAAGTACCTTGACTTGGCTCATGAGGTTACCGCCATGTGGGATGTTGATTCGCCGATCATAGTCCCAATAGGCGTGTCGGCAAACGGCCTTATAGCGAGAAAGGTCTCGACCAACATCTCAAGAGACTTTCGCTAAACGGTTGGGTTAAGGGCCAGATGCAAAAGGCAGTCATCCTCGACACAGCGCGCAACATCAGGAGGTTCCTCTTTCTGCAGCCCTAACCACCTGCACCGGTAGCTTGAGCCCTGCCCCGCTGGTGGCGGCACCCTAGTTTTTTAAGTTTTTATAATTTTCGTATTTTTTATATTTATCATAGAAAACTTAAAAATTAAGATAGAAATAAACGAAGTGATAATAATAGGAGCTCAAAATTACAATCAAAATCTAAAATAGGAATCAAAAGTCATACATAATAAAATCAACATTGGAATTAAAAATTTAGATCAAAATTAATATAAAAAATGATAGTAATAGTTTAACATTAGCATCAAAATAAAAATTATCATTCGTATTAAAAGACAGAAATCAACATTAAATCCATCCAGTAATATTATAAAGCTGAAGAGTTTGTTTGTTTGTTTGTTTGAACCTAGGATCTCGGGAAGTGCTGGTCCGGATTGAGAGATTATTTTTCTATTGGATAGTCAATTTATCGGGGAAGGCTATAGGCTATAGAAAATAACGCTACTATTAACAGAAGCGGAGCATGAATCAAGAATGTAACAAAATCGGGAAAAAATATTCCTTTTTGAGAGTTTTCGTACGTTTCGTGCTTTGACATGACACATGAAAGCATGTGTCTAAGATTGCGTCATTGAATATCACAGATTACATACCTCTTGAATATAAAACCTTTGCTAATCTCTGAGTTGGTACGACCAATTTCCGACAGGTGGCGTAGCAGGTAGCTGAAGAGGTGTTTTGTTTGAAAGCGATATTCTCAGGAATGACTGAACCGATTTCTAAAATTTTTTCACCGTTGGATATGTGCGGGATCTCGATGAGTGCTATATATGTTCCACGGGCGAAGCCGGGGCGGACATCTAGTTCAAAATAAAGTCAAATCGCAGTTAAAATCAGAATAAAAATCATAATCTAAATTAAAAACTAAAAGCATAACTAAATAAAGGCAAAAACAAAGTAGTGTCAATAACTGAAGTGAAATTAGAATTAAATAGGTACATAATTTGAAAAAAAAATTATTGTATTGCACTTGGAATTGTGCAGCACGCGTATCTATGTATGTGCATGGATGTGTAAGGGTGTATGCAATAAATGCATGTGTGTGTGCGAGAAGATAAACGAGTACAAAAAAAAATAACTCCGAATGCTTTCTGTCCTTCTGTTTTGAATTTATACGCATTGCACAGTATCGACAACCCTGGCCTCAGTAAACGAAAATTCAGCAAGAACAAAATTTTAAAAAAATTGATTTACCCTCGACTTTGGCCCTGGATTTGAAATTTGTACATTATTCAGTAGAATACTAGTACTTAAATAGTAGAGTTGCGCCGAGTAACACTTTTGCCGAGTAACGAGTACCGAGTTTTACTCGGTAAATTTTTTTATCAACCGAGTATTCGCCCGAGTAACTCGTTTCACTCAAATTCTCATTTCGCTCGCTTAATCAAGTACAAACAGGATTAGGACATTACATTACTTACTCATTCATTAGCATAATTTTGATTTTTAATCGACTTCGAAACAGGAGGAGGTTATCAATTCGACCACGACGTTTTTTTTGATGTTTTTACCTGATTTCTCGAAAATCCCCTCACTAATTTTAAAATTTCGTTTGTGTTCGGATGGGTATGCTTCCCGAATGGTCCGATATAAATCTTATCGAAATCAGTCTGGTGTTTTTTGAAATATGAACAATAAACTAATTTGCACAAAATTTTCTGGATGACTGGCACCGACTTCAAATAGATGAGTGAGTAGCGCTTATAATAATGATTTTAGTTAATTTTTCGCTTTTGAGTGCCTATTTGTGGCTTTGAAGTTGGTTTAATTTTGTGCAAGAATATAGTTTATATTTTAATTTCATATTGTCAAAGATTTCCTAAATTAGTAAAACATACTTTTTTATTAACAATGTTGTTTTAATTATTTCTACCTAAATATATTGCTTTAACTAAACCGAGTATACTCGGCATTTAAACCGAGTTATTCGGCCGAGTACGAGTATCAAAAAATCCGCCGAGTACGCCGAGTATCGAGTATCAACCGAGTACTCGGCCCATCTCTATTAAATAGTAGTATTACCAGTTCGCGCTACTCGCCCGCGTATCGCCGCTTGCGCTTCAGTCGTATATGCCGTTCATACCGAACGCACGCTGAGTTATTCTAACCACTATTATATATAATACACCACGTGATTAGTTATAATTTTATTCAAACATGATAGATGAGTTTTTCGAAATTTATTTAACTCAAGAAAATTTAGCCCAGATGGATATTATTGAGTTTTATTTGCTGCACAAAAGTCTTCAACTAAATTCTGACGAAGAAAATTACATTGGGCCATCTCGATTCTACCAACGCCGTCGGATCATTCGATCTGATAGTGGCAACAGTGATGCTGAAGTACATCGTGCCATCGAAGCCTTAGCTAAAAGTTCGCCACGTTCAAATTGGACTGATCCTAAAGGTAAACAACGCCGAATAATTGCTTTTACTGAGTATCCTGGAATTAAAATTAATTTACGCATGGACAGACAAATTGCCTGCTGATTTTTATTCGCTTCTAGTAACGGATGATGTGTTGAATAAAGTTGAAGAATGCACGAATGCTTTTGCTACCAATACAATTACTGCACTCCCAAATGAAACTTTGCAAGAAACACGGATTCGTAGCTGGTCATCTACTAATATATCTGAACTAAAACGATTTTTGGGTTAATTTTATTCATGGGCTTAGTAAAGCTTCCCAAATTATCGGATTACTGGATTAATGACAAAATAACCGGGCTGCACTCTTCAAGAACAGTAACTATCACGTCTCACGAAAGATTTGAGCTTTTACTTCGAATGGTTAATTTTTCGCAAGAAGACGAGGAGAATAAGTCCGATCGTTTAGGTACATAGAATCAGAGACATGGTGAAAATTATGAACGAAAATTTTAAAAACATTTATACACCCGGTGGGGATATATTCTTCGATGACACCGTGGTTCCGTTTCGAAAGCACTTAGTATTTCGACAAAACAATAACCAGAGCCGCCAGAAAAATGGGATTGAGTTACTTAAACTTTGTACTCGTCCGGGATATACTTACAAAATTAGCGTTTCTTGTCGAAAAGAGAAAGCTAACGTTAATACAACACCTACTAACGTAGACATGACATGGAAGGGCTTATTAAATGAAGGACACACTCTGTTTACTAATAAGTCGTACACTAGTGTTGTATTAGCTAGAGAGCTTTTAAAAAAAGAGACTCATCTGGTTAAGAATATAGTTTCTACAGAACTGAAAACAGGGAATTACATAGCAAAAGAAAACAGTGATGGAATTACCGTATTAAGATGGAGAGCCAAAAAACGTTTTGTCAATAAAGCATTCTATACGTTTCCGAATTATTACCAAACATAGGAAACGGATTTCCAAGCCCATAATTTTACTAGATTATAATAAAGCTAAAAATGCAGTCAATTTAGCTGACCAAATGACTGCTTACCAAACACCTCAGTGGAACACCATGACGTGGCACAAAAAAATTGCGATAGATTTATTGCTGAACACAGCTATGGTAAAGTCTTTGGTCCTCTACCAAAGCATTACAAGACAATAGCTGCACTGGAATTTAGAAAAGCCATAATGAGGAGTCCCGTAGATTTGAATGTAGTTGATTCTTCACCAAATCGAATACCAACGAGATTAATGCACCAAATTGCGAAAAAAGAAGTACCATTAAGAAAAACCGGTCGAGCATGCCGACAGTGCTACCATACTATAAAAGCTGCCCAAGGACGTATAGCGGCTGGAAACAAAACTAAAAAAGTTAACACTTATTGTGAAACCTGCCCTCATCAACCATATCTTTGCGTTGAATGTTTCAAAAAAGAGGGACAACCATAAGTAAGTTCGGTTATTGTTTTAATTTGAATTTTAAATTGAGTGATGCGACGCCAACAACACAGGACATTATAATAACACTCTGCGGTTGTATTATTTATCCAGAACGTATAAAAAATGAGTTTACCTACCTTTATTTAAGTATTGGCATAACAACAAAATTTCAAACAACGTAACACTACAATAAGTAAAAATAAACTAAATCAGTAAAGCTAAGTACTTAAACTGTTTTATTGTATCTTTTATTTTATTTTCAAAGATATCGATTACTTTTCATACATCATAGTCACTCATGGCGTGTTGCTTGTAATACAATGTCGCAGTAAAGTAGTAAGTAATACCATTTGTAGCATGTCACAATCACAGCTCAACTTGTATTTGTAGTTATAATGTCACAGTATGCATCCAGTCACAGTCTAATGATAATAACCATTCTCTACATTTATGAGGTGGGACAATGTCACACCTCAAAATTCGAAATGAGTTACTCATACAAACTTATCGTAAACGCATGTCCTGCCCAACTCTAATACACTATATAATTACAATTACATATACAATGCACTTTATTTATATATCTATACTAATATTATAAAGCTGAAGAGTTTGTTTGTTTGAACGCTAGGATCCCGGGAAGTACTGGTCCGAATTGAAAGATTCTTTTTTCTATTGGATACTCCATTTATCAAGGAAGGCTATAGAACATAACGCTACTATTAATAGAACCGGAGCATGAATCAAGAATGTAACAAAATCGGGAAAAAATATTCCTTTCTTGAGAGATTTCGTACGTTTCGTGCTTTGACACGACACATGACAGCATGTGTCTAAGATTGCGTCATTGAATATCACAATTACCTACATACCTCTTGAATATAAACCTTTGCTAATCAAATTTGTTTCTAAATCTGAGATGGTACGACCAATTTCCGACAGGTGGCGTAGCAGATAGCTGAAGAGGTTTTATGTTTGAAAGCGATATTCTCAGGAATTACTGAACCGATTTCAGTCATTCTTTCACCGTTGGATATGTACGGGATCCCGATGAGTGCTATATATTATATGTACCACGAGCGAAGCCGGGGCGGACATCTAGTATATTTATAGCTCCGCCATAGCCGGTCCCAAACTCAAAGGAGGAGGGTTGCTGAGTAGAGACAGAACCAGCATAAAATGTCAACGCCGAGCAATGGGGCGGCTGGAAATAACAAATAACCCATACCCCGTGAACCATCATGAGAGCGGATAGTTTCAGTGGCCTAAAGGAACTAAATCCTTTTTTAAAAGACTGATGTGGAAGAATGTGGGAGCCACAGACTAAGTAGAGAGATACTCTGTGGGAGCCCACGACTATTAAATACTACGAAATCTCTCAATTTTAATTATTCTATTCTGGTTTCATGCTCCTACTTTTGTTTTTAGAGTTCCGTAGCCAAATGGCAAAATACGGTACCCTGATGTATTTATTTATTTATTTCAATTAGTACCGTTTAACACAACGAATTACACTAATGACATTTAAAAATTTGAGTTAAACATGGATCATTATGGCCATGTTAAGATATTAATATTACATAATCTTATGATACATACCCAATCGTCAAAAATAAAAATGAAAAAATAACTGCAGAAAACAATACGTAAATTCGCACTGTAAAAAATACACGTTTAAACAATACTTAAAATAATTATACCCTAGAAATGAAATAAATTTAATGTCAAGTAATAATAATAGTAGATACATTCTACATTATTGGACCAAATTTCAAGTCACGTCAATTATGTAATGATAGATTCGTCATGTCTGTCTGTCTGTCCGTCCGTATGTCACAGCCACTTTTCTCCGAAATTATAAGAACTTAAAATAAAACCTTATATAATTAATAGGAACGGAGCATGAATGAAGAATGTAATAAAAACGGGGAAAAATCCTTTTTGAGAGCTTACATGGCGCACGCTTACGTCCGCCGAGGTCCGTGATAGTCCGTCTATCGTTTAAGGTTGCGTCATAATAACCTAAACTAACCAAATTTGTTCTAAATCTGAGTAGGTACGACCAATTTTCGATAGGTGGCGTACTGGCGTAGCAACGCGAGCATGGTTCAGCTAGTTTATGATTAAAATACTTTGACATCGACCTTCCTATTCCACCTAGTGTTAATCTTTTAATGTTGGCGTACGTTACAACAAATTTACCTGGCAAAAAGTTCATTCAGAAGTTCGGACAAGCTCCTCCGTAGTGCACTGATTCAACAGGGAAGTATATCCGCAGATGTCCGCGAACAGGATACTGAAACAAAAAATAACCTTATAACACTCGTAACAAAGTTCATTTTGTATAATTATTACATGCAATCTTGATCCACTTCACTCCTTGGAGTGAAGAGCTATTAGATACGTCAATGATCCTAAGCCTATTAAGTCAAGTATAGAAAGAAAGATAGAGTAACGTCGACAAATGACTGAAAAAAAAAATGTTTCACATCACTTAATGTGCTGTTCTAATCACAATACATTTGCTAGCGTTATATTATACACGTTACGTAGTTTTTAGAGTTACGTTTAGTAGAGTAGCATGCCTATATGTATTTATCTACATAAGTGCCTACTCGTATTAGAAAACTGAAGTAGCAATGGGCCGGTCACATCTGTCGCAGACCTGATAACCGTTGGGATAGACGGGTTCGGGAGTGGAGACCACGAATTGGTGAACGTAGAACGCCTTGACACTAGATGGAGTGACGATATACGAAAGATGGCTGGTGGCGGTTGGAGACTTAAGACAGCGGATCGGCCTGAAGCTGATGTCCGGCAGTGGACGAACCTGTGTTCGTGCACTGCTGATGATGATGTATATCGTTGATTAATTATAAATACTAGTACATTTGTAATAATGCTTCCTGCTACGCGGAATTTTAGGGCTCCGTAGCCAAATGGCAAAATACGGGACCCTTATAGATTCGTCATGTCTGTCTGTCTGTCAGTCCTTATTTCACAGCCCGTTTTCTCCGAAACTATAAGATTTATACCATTGAAACTTGGTAAGTAGGTGTATTCTATAAACCGGATTAAGATTTTCATACAAATAAACTATTTTCGTACAAAAAATTAAACCGTCTTCAAAACCATAAATAGGCACTCAACAGCGAAAAATAAATTAAAATCATTATTATAAGCGCTATTCACTCATCTATTTGAAGTCGGTGCCAGCCAAATCTAACAGGTAGTGGATAGATACTACTTACCTGTGCCTACTTACCATGTGCCTACATAGCATCAATCTATTAACTTTTAGACCTCACTGGCACCGACTTCAAATAGATGAGTGAGTAGCGCTTCTAATAATTATATGAACTTATTTTTCGCTTATACCATTTTTAGTGTAAAACAAGTTTTTATTAATCCATTTACACATTTTCGCATTGACTTATTTCGTACAACTAAGTACGTCATCCAGAAAATTGTACTCAAATTTTAGTTAATGGTTCATACCTATTTCAAAAATGTATTAAAATATTTATTATCCATGATTCAATACCACCAAAAACACTCATATGTATACAAAGATCACAAAGCAGCGGAAGATCTAATATTACTTACTAAGACCGTTCAGCACTAATACGAGTAAGTAAAGAAAATACAAATAAAATTCCCAGTCTCTCTGCTAATCTTCAGCCCTAATCAAAACAAAATTAATTATTACGCAGCCCGAATTTGCCCATTCAAAAAAAGAATGCTTTTCTTCAGCAAATCTTTTAAAAACCTTTTTCTATCAAAAAGGGTCAGCTTTAAACAGGGGGTGTGTCAAACCCCCGTTGCGATAAAATTAGGCAAGTCAGAGCTAAATTAAAAAAGAAATCAGGCGCAAGTTAATTTGCAAAGTTTTAATTACGTTTATTTTAGTAATCAAGCATTTCCACGTTGATTAATTTACGGGGATATTTTAGATGCTCAGTGAAAATAAATTGAGAAAATGATTGTTACTGGGAATAACTATACAATACGACAATTTCAGAATTAAATCTAATCATTTATTTGTCCATTTGATACACGGGTAGGTACAGTTTTGAAGGTAAAATTATAAGATAGATACGCTTTAATGTACATACTAAAATAAAAACAATTCACAAGTTGAAACAAGTTAAATACTCGTACTTTAAGTTAATGGGACAGATGGCGACCTTATCGGTAATAACGATCCGTTCCAGACAACCTAAGGCTGAAAAAAGGGAAGTGGGATCTAAAATATACGGGGGTGTGCCGATAAAATGTTAAATGCATATTTTACAAGCTGTAATCCAAAAACTGAAATAAGTCCGAAAATTAAGAGGTTTCTCGAGTGCCACGAAGTCAGCACAGGTCTCTCGAGGTTGCACATTTGAATTACACTACGGGCATAGAATAGATAATATAGATAGAACGGACACTCCCCACCCCCCCCGCCAATTTCAAGCTTCCTCACCCCTCAGGACGTTTCGGATACGCTAGGAGCACTCAACGAAGGGCTGGTATCGAACATCTAATTCCTAACGAAATAGCATCATGGTGGGTTGTTGTGCTGTTTACGGGTGTCCGTCAACTAAACGGCACAAGATTAAAAGCTTTATTTAATTTCCTAATAATAAAATAACGTAAGATTATAAACTTTTCAATAACGTTGCTTTATAATATTACAAGCTTTGCTTAGTTTGGAGTCAGATGGTGTTGTGTGTGAATTGTCTACCAATATTTATTTATTTATAATAACGAAGTCGTTTTTAACTCAAAGTTCGTAACTCACACAGCCAATAACTTATGTGCCCAAGCACGGATTGATAATGCCTGGAGGAATAATTGTAGTGACAGAATAAAGTTTCCTTCATGGGTAAGTGTAAAATAAAATGTGAATGTGTACCTCCAAACAGAAATAGATATCTAGGTACCTGATCTAATATCATCGGTTTCGTTTCATTTTACGCGGCAATACAAACACCCACAGATTTCTGAAACAATTTAGAAATCTGTGCAAACACCCTTTTAATTAGAATAGTGTAATTTGGCTCCATTCTATTTATATAACTCAACATTATAGCAAGTTTATAGACTACGTCAATTCAGTAGCCCTAGCGCTAACGCACACATTCACGCGTGTGTACGAACGACATTTGCGTAGTTGTGTGAAGAGTAGGCAACTCCACAGCGGTGGTTGTATGGAGTTTTAGTGGAGTGTCCGGGGTGTGCTACGGGTATCTATCCTAACAAGATCCCAAAAAATCAGAACCTGGCTATCATTTGCGACCTAAAATAGATGACTGGCCGATTGTAAAAGAACCGTGATTGATTAAAACATTCTTTAGATCTGTTATCATTAACCCTTTCTATCGCAATTTAGTAAACAAACGTAGGCTTATATGAAATAAAAAACTAAATCGTCTCAAACTTGAAGTGTAAGACGAGAACCTGTTAGGTGAAGTTTGCTTAGCCCTTAATTGCGTCCTTCACACCTCCCTTTGTTAGCGCTCAGGCCTCCTTTTAAGGTGGCCACTTAAAATAGGACTCTTACTCTCAATCCAATTTAAGGTAGGTTTTTTTTAAAATTCGGCTGAGCCTTTTTTTACAAAACTAAATTACAATAAAAACGGCTATAGGTACATTACTTTTACGCGGTAAATAATTTATTATCTCTGTAAAAAAAAAAAACAAAAACCGACTTTAATTTAAAAAAGCTATTTATTTAAAGTCACGCACTCGACTAAATTTTGTAAGGATGATTGCTATGATTACGTCGTCCAGATAAATTTAAGCAATTTTTGGTTTTTTTTGTTCATATTTCGAAAACCGCCATACCGATTTTGATAAAATTTATATAAAAACAAGCTCTGAAATATTTTCTGCCAAACAAAAAATCACCAAAATCGATTTACAATTAACGGAGCTATCGCGTAACGTACGTGCAAAAATCAACCAACCGAATTGAGAACCTCCTCGTTATTGAAATCGGTTAAAAACGCAAGATGGTATTAAATCAGATTAGCTGCACTCTCAAAATCTTATCTTATTTTTAAAAGAGCAATTCTTGTATATACATATCTATATATTTCATTTAGAATCTAAATCTAGGAAACAGCTCGAACGATTTTCATGGAATCATATATGCAGGGGGTTTCGGGGACGATAAATCGATCTAACTAGATTTTATTAAAAAAAACGCATTTTATGCGCGTTTTTAGACAATGAAAAACTGTTACATTAACATTCGAATGCGACGGTAAATTTTGCCACGTTGCTCGTATACTCGTAGTAGCCCAGGCGGGAAGTAGGCGGTCAATGTTAAATTTTAACACTACTCAAAATAGTCCATCAGTACTACTGAAATTAGTGTGCCTACGTATGAATGTATTTAAAATAACATGTGATCAGCAATCTAGCTTCCATACAACAAGCTTTACTTAAAATTATTTTAAGCTGTCACAATTGGTCACACCACTATCATTGTTACGCAATATTTACCGTGGTTGGTAGTGGAGCAAGTCCTGATATTTCGTTACAGCTGCATGCACCACGTTTACAGGGTTTACGATTTAAGCCTTTGTAAATTTATTAGTTTGGGCTAAATGGTGTTGTGTAAAAGAAGTGACGATCTACTTTTAACACAAATATTTATCGTTCAGCGCCTTAATACTAACAGCGCCACGTGGATTTGGCCGCACAGATCCCGTTATTTTCCCGCGAATAACATGAAAAAAAAATGATTTATGTTAAATATAAAAAAAATTATATTAGCCTACATAATTATGTGTCATTCCAGGCTATAATTCAACTGTGTTCCTCAAAAAAATTCAACTCGATTCTTTCAGCCGTTTCGACGTGATTGAGCAACAAACATCTAAACTTTCGCAAATATAATATTATCAGAATGAACCTTTTAGTTCCCTTAGTATCGTTTCCTTCAAACAGCTCGCTTGCATTTATCAATTTAAAGACAGTTTGCATGATATAAAGCTCATATCACACGTTTCGGATCGCGATGCGATTTTTTAAATTCAGCGAACGTGGTTATAATATTTCACTTTTACGAGCGACCGTCTGGTCTGTGCGTCTGCGACTCCTAGGAAATTGGTGTAATGGTCCTGTTATCGTAAGCCATCTTTCGTGCTAATATTCCGCTAATGTGTTTTGTGGTTATTTGCAGTAAAAACTCTAAGGTTTTGCTACATAACCTTATACGAGTATAATAAGAATGTATTTTTTCATTATATAAGTACTACGATGTTACCGTTCCTATGGCCTATGTGTTTTTCCAGAGTATAATCTACCTGAATTCCAAATTTCAGCTCGGTCCGTTCAGACGTTACGACGTGATTGAGCAACAAATATCCAAACATTGACATTTCTAATTATAATAATATTAGTAAGATATGATAGCTAATTAGCACTCAGGGAGCACGTACATATCTGACGGTAAAATATTTTTTAAAATCGGTCCTGTAGTTCCTGAGATTAGCGCGTTCAAACAAATTGACTCTGCAGCGTTATAATATTAGTACTTAAAACTAGGGTTAAGATATTTAGCCTTATGTTGCTTGGGATCGAAAATGGGGATTAATTCTGAAAAAAGTGTTTTCTACTTGTCACAGTCTTTGGAAAGTCCGCGTAAGTACCTTTGCCAGTCATTCTACAAATTCATCAAAGAGTACCTAATGCGGAAAAGTTCGTGTGTTCCGATTTGATGGTCAATGTTTCCGGAGTATTACAGGGTAAATACCATGTTAAGCAATTGAATCCAGATACTTTTTTTGGGATGAGGGGCAATTAGTATACGGTCAGCCTAACGGTAAGCGGTTGCATTCAGAGTTTACAGGACTAACAGATATCTCAACACCCAATTTTTATACCTACTAGGGTAGTGCTAGTAAGCAGCACTTCGTGGTTTTACTCGCATAGTTCCAGTTAGGTATTATTTTTTTACCAAGATAAAAGAAAATAACGGTAGCAGGAACCTACGCGATTGCAATCGCGGAACCCTGATAGTTCATTACGAAATATAATATAACATATTATGACACCCATATTATAATCTCCACAGTACGCAATAACTTATCTAATCACAAACTTGGTGCTATTTCCAAAGGTTTACGGCCAAATTTTGAATAATATTCATCAAATTACAACTTCACGAGTGGCGACGATGGCCCCGTCAATTAGATTCAAAACATTCTTTTTAGGGATTCTAAAAATGGTCGTAACATAAACTTTTTCAATTTTCACCTGCATTTATAGTCGCGTAAAGTGTGAAAGAGCGTCGAGTAAATATATCTGAAAGGTTGACGACGTCTGACAGTACTGGAGATTACAGTACCTAAAGTTTATACATGGTTTCCATATATTACAACCTACAATTATAGGTTACAAGGATCGTGATCTACGTTCTAGTTCTACTCATTAATAAATTCTAGTTTTACTATCACTCGGCATTATTTAGTGCGGTTTAAGCTCATTATTGAATGAAACAGCTAGTTTTCAGTGATAATTTCTATACTTTAAATTTTAGATAATATAAGTCTTTAATGATTTATGTAGCCTTGTACATCTTAAGCTTTGGTTTTCATTTAGCTGTTACACACCCCGTTTCGCAAAACCAATTATTGTTTTATGAGGCGCGATCGGTTTTCTTGCGTTAACACGCAAGAAACAAGACCAAGACGCTCATTGAAGTAAAAACTTCTTTTGGCGCGCCACACGCATATTTTTTGTGGGCTGTGAATTGAATTCTAGCGTTAAGCTCGGGAATGATAATAAATCTTAGGGTAAACTCACGTCACGTTACGTCATAAGTTTACACTTCAATCGGCAGGTCACATGACTGTATTTTTTTTAAATTACGCAATTTATACCCTTAATTTTGTTTTTGTATGTGCTGGGGCCTAAAATCGAAGATAATGAAATGCTATACATGTTTGTTAGTATGTTGCCTAAACGTGCAGCAAGACTACAAGACAAGAAAAAAAATACTACCTATATTGTAACTATTTTGAAGTAAAAATAAGCATATAAAGTGGGAGGGAATAATATTGTGCGTGAACAAGAATTTACGTCAGATTAACCAGATTTAAGCTACTGTTATTCTTGTCAATTCGATCCTCCAGGCACAAATGTAGCAACTTGATAAGGCGTGCTCGGTATAAAATGCATGTAAACACCTCCTTTGCGGAACGCTTGGGACAGCGTCGCCGGCTGGCTCTTTAAGTGGACGTCTCTCGAATGGCATTGTCGAAGGAAACGGTGGCTATTTTTATTAAAAAATATTATAAAATGGTTCACACATAAAAGTGAAATGTATGCTAACAACGGAATGATAGCTCGGTCGGTAGTTTTGTAGTGAGGACTCTTTGTAGTATCCTCCTGAATAAGAATCACACCTTTGCCAGTTACTATTATCCCCCAATATGTTTCATTTTGAAGGACAATGCATTCAGTGACTGTATTTTTTCTGCATTGCACTACAGAAATTACCAGAAGGTATAAGATAATTTATCTCATTGCCCTGTGATTTCTCAGAAAACGTTGCCCTTTAAAGGGGAAGCATACGTTTTGTTAACAATACTTTATGATTTATTATAGACTATTATGTAAAAAATAACAAACAGTATTTTATCGCGGTAAAAATTATGGATGTCGGAACTATGCGGGTATAACTGCGGGCTGCTAGGCGATATTAGTATCATTTAAACGTAGATACGCTACTTATCACAAAATTATAGTGACACAGGGTTTTTTCGTTTAACACTGAAAATCACAGCTTAACGAGCTAGTGAAGTAAAAGTTAGCATCTCGAAGTTTAGAACTCATACAGCCAGACAGGACGAGCAGTATTCAATCGCATAAGAGGCCGCCTGCTAAACTTCAGTTTGCATCAAACTAACTACGGTGCGATGGACTAGCAATCATTCTAATGGTTCCATTTAGGCGGATGTATTCAGGACGTAGTGGAACAGGACATACGGGGTAACACTATATCAATGGCCGTTCACAGTTCCATTTCACAAACCAAGCAGCTCTACGTCGGATTTTATTTCAGAAGCAACAACAATATAGAGCAATGTTTATTCACTATTCGAAGCGAACGATCCCCTGAATATATCATCTGATGCATTTTCTTCGTTTATTATTTGTATTATCGACTAGCATCTTCTCTGACTATCATAGATATAGGATATCATAGGTACCTATCATAGGTTCTACATCCTCACTGAGCAACATAGATTACTCAAGGATAATGTAGAACTTAATAATTATTAAAATCGGTTCAGCCGTTTTTTGTGCTCATTCGGTTTAAGTATTGAACAAAAATGTTTGCTTTTTATGAAATTAATAGAGATACAATACAATTTGAATCTAATATGAGTCTTTATACGTAGATACATATTAAGGACATTATGAAGAGTTTTAATAGTGTTGAATCGTCCTAAAATTGGTATCTCGTTACAACAGATATATATAAGTACAAAAAGGAAGAAAACATTTCGCCCTTTAAAATCCTGTGCACATCCCTGTCCTAGGTCAAGTTACAGACCGAATTAGTTCTTTTCAAACAACCTCCATCATTGAATTGAAATGTCCAGACAGACGTTCTACATTACCTATTAGTATATTTATAGCTATTTCAGTTTTACAGCCGAAGATTTTTTAGAAGATACGAGATCTGTTTGCTTTTTTTACTGTTTTCTACAAAAGAGTTTGTTTGGGTGATATTGAAGTTTAAGGCTGAGGTCAACCGAGTGTTTTTCGAGTTATTTATTTTATTACATACACACAGACTATCACATCTTTCCTCTTTATAATATTAGTGTAGATTTAACATTTGATGGACACCACCGCGACATATCATTACCACCGCCACACAGCCTTTCTTAGCATAGATCTCTCTCTCTCTCTAAAGCTAACAGATTTGCGGTATCAAATGAAAGGGCTTGACAAGTTGAACACTATGCACTATAACAAATTTCAAAACCAAGATGGCCGCTACCACAATATGGCGAAATACATTTCTTTTTTCACAACTCCCTCAATATGGGTATCAAATGAAAGGGCTTGACTAGTAGAATGTTGTATCAATTACAAATCCGAGGTAATCAGCGGTAAATCAAAATTTTTAATTTGGTTCTTGTTCTATACAAATATAATATTGGACATATTATTACTCATCATACCTACCCGGCCACTTTAAAATACAACTTAAATGTAAGTAGATACCTTGTTAATTATAACGTCATGATCTAGTTAAAGATAATGGTGATTCTATTTTTTAAACAATATTTTTAATCTCTTTTAAAATTAGCACAGTGGTTCTCAAGTTTTTGAGCACTAATCCTTTTTTGATTTATTGTCTCTCTTTTTTCATTTTCATTTGGAAAATAAATTTTCAGTACAATTCTGCCGATATTTTTGCAACTTGTATTTGATATCTTGAATTTGTCTTGATTATTTAGCGCTTTATTCGAACATTTATAATAAGTATGTATTTAAAAAACTATATAAGTATTATATCAGCTATCTGGCTGCCATCACACAAGCTTTGCTTAGTTTGGGGTCAGATGGTGTTGTGTGTGAATTGTCCACCAATATTTATTTATTTATTTATTTACTCAAGGTTCAATCGAACTAAAACACTTGTGTATTTTCTAATGTAGAGTCAAATCGTAACAGAGATTTTCTACGTTAGTAAACAACGTTTATCTCGGGAACTGGCGCCAGTTTTTGGGTAGGTATTTGAGGTAAACTGAAAATTTGTACCTTTTTTATGTTAGGGATCCATGCGATCTAAACTATCATATAATTACCGCGACATTTCGGCAGCGTTACAACCACCGTGGTCACGCGAACACTGAAGACCGTAGAAGTATGGTGTTTACATTATGTAGGTACCTATTCAAATCGCGAAAGCTTGGCTGAACTCGAATCATACCATACCGCAGTAGACGGGTGATACGAATACATTCATCATGCCATTCTACACTAAGAAAATTATGACATGGCTAAAAAAAGCTTGTGTCAGAATTAAAGATAGGGCAGAAGTTGTAGAGAGATCTCCAAAAATAAAATATTATGTAATTAAAAGATTATGACAGAAACGTAATTTTAAATAATTTAATTGAAAATGAAATAATTATATACTAGCTCAACTCACGATTTCGGCTCCTCATCCTAAGAAAATGAAGGTTAATTCAATCAAAATACTATAGAAACTTGACTCGTGTATCAAGTACCAAGTGATGATAAACATCAAAACAGGCCTACTATTTTTTCCGACTATAATATAATATGTAGTAAGTATCTACGTTATAACGACTATGCCGTAAAAGTTGAGAGCCGCTGGGTGTCTAGAGTTTGATTGATAGGGTCAAGGTAAAACTACGATAATTTGAAGAGGTTAACCGAACGAAGGGCGTGTCTGAACTTAAGTTGTCTGAATCGAACTCACATACCCATTCATTAAAGTTAACAAGAACCTAACATGTATCATAAGAAACACTTATTATACATGTTAGGTATCATAAGTAACCAATAATCATAACAAAAACTTGTATACCTACCCAATAATAAATTATGTTTTTCGACCAACTTCAACAAAACAAAACTTAAACAAGTAAAAAAAAACTTAAACAAGTTTTTTTTCACCAAAGTATTCAATGTTATCTGGATACCTGAAAAATTACTGAAAGGATTGCGTTGTAATCGTTATTTAGGACCACCCTTACTGTAGAAAATTTGAAATCATGTAAAATTAAACCTACATTTTTAAAGATTCTAATAGTAGGTACAGATGAGTTGAATTCCTTATTATTTTAAACATATAAATTGATTATTTTATTGCTTTTATAAAGAAAACGAATCAAAACGCTATCCGTGGTAGTCTGGTAGCAAGAACGTCATTTTTAACAATCGTAAGGTTTTTGATTCGAATCCCGCTTGCATCTTTGAGTATTGGACAATCTTGTCTTTTTTTTTCACTATCAATTCGAGCTTCAACAGTTAAGGAAAACATCTTGAGGAAAACATAGGCTTATTCGAAGACAGCCATTGCTCGACGCGTCAGCCACTAACTCGCACTTGGTGGTGGATTATGGTGTTTATTCTCTCTCCTTGTGAGACAATGCCCCGAGTCCCAGCAGTAGAAACCATTAATTGGGTTGCTTATAATATAAACAGAACACTTAAAATTTTCGATTATAATGTTAGAAACAAATGCAGCGTATAGATTGAGTGAAATGTAAAGTTTCACAAATGCCTGGCCACACTGTAGAGCTCACAGACACTTAACTCAGCCTGCACATTAGAATCTAGCAATTACATTCTAGAAGTTGTTGTTATTACTAGTATTATTGCGGCTGCAACTCGTAATGGTCGTCTTATTGCATTCATTGTATGCGATAGAGCGTGGATAATTCCCGGTTTTGCCGGATAATTCAATGTATGCAATGTAGATCAAAGGTACATGACTTCATGGAAAATATGGTTGCTTAAAAACCGTAAGAGAAGTAAATTAATAGGTACTTAGCTGATGACCATTGAACAACTTACTCGGCTCAAAGACCCAAAGTGAATCCTGGGTGCTGACACCAAAGGACGCCACTTTTTTCTGCCTTGTACTGTTTTCTGCCGTGAAACAGAGGCTTAAAGCTCACTGTCTCGTGTCTCTTTCTATCTGGAGTTTTCAAATAAGTCAGAGATTCTCCACTGGTCAGCGACTATTTGAGAACCTTAAATACGCGATTTCCGTTGGATTCTCTTTAAGTGATTTATTATATACATATAATCTATCTCATTTAATAAAATTTCTCATTTTTTTTTAAATTTTAGTAATTATAAATAATTATTATACGTAGGTACATCACAGCCTATGTTTATAACACTTTAACATATTTATCATAATATCATAACATATTGAGGTTATACTGTCAAAATAAATATAAAATTGAGATGGTTGGTACACTTTTAGTAAAGACGTAGTATTAGTGTTTTTGTAGCGGTGGGACTCAGTTCGCTTGGATAAGTACTACCATGTTGCGAATACGCGATTATTATGGAGCTTGTGAAGCACTAATAATATGTGTAGGTAAACTATGTTCCGAAGTGAATGGAAAAGAGAAATTATATGGTAAAGAGATCATTCATTTTACATCTCTGGGCTACGAGTGCTACGAGTACGAGAGCTAGGGCAATACGGTTATTAGGATTCTTCATGCTTAACCTTAAACAGTTACGTTGCACTGTGCTACCATGGCCAGGCCTATTTCTATCGTACAAACAGGCGTATTGTTTCTAACAGGTGCACTTCTGGCTCGTTCCGTCACTCAAGTTTGTAAAACTAGAAAATACTACCTTTCAATTTTGATCAGCATCAGCAGTCCAATGAAATCTCCCACTGCTTGGACTCTAGGCCTTCTCCCTCAAGGAGAGAGTCAAGCTGGCGTAACGATTATGGATCACACGTTTTAACTACTACGCCATGGCCGCGCCAAGGCTACATAAAAAATGTGAGTAGTCTAAAATAATTGGCCGGATAATTTCCGGCCACTTTAAGAACACCTGATCCATTTCTAACCTATGAGCTTTATGCCTGTTTGAGGCAACTGTGACACGGTACCATTTTGATAATTACATTTTCATTGTTGGGAACAAGTTTTTGATTGTACTTAATGTTTAGAAATAGCTGTTGTTCAAATCTGGCCACGAGAAATGGACTTATGCGTTGTCAAAGTGTTTCGTGTGTCTACTACTGTTGTATATATTTTATACAAATAGAAAAAAAGAAAAAAGATGTTGTATAGGTGTATGTACATAGTTATATTTGCGTGGTGGCGGCTGCGACCGCCACTTTCTTACCTGAATAAATCAGTGCGCATTTAACCACCGTGTTGTCACTAGCTCCGTTCCTACCTACATAATACACTAACTACTTTTTTATATATAAAGAGTGACAAGTCGAGCAATACGTGTTCCTGATGGTAACATGCCTGCTACATAACAGCACAGTGACGCAGAGTTATAGGAACATGAAGAGTTCAAATCAATACCTAGCCGGGACTGCGCTCGTCACCCAGAGATCTAAAATGTTATACCTCGAAGCTCTGTAATTTCTCTGGAAACATTGCCCTTCAAACCGGAACACGGTAATGTGTGTACATTACTGCTTGGCGGTAGAATAACTGGCAAAGGTGTGGTATTTCCCCCAGGCGGACTACAAAAAACTGATTAGTCTGTATGTAGTGGCTTAATCGAGGTTTTAATTTTAACTACATATTGTAATAATAAACTAAACATTGCGCAAGAGGAAAAGATAGAGCTTATGGATCATTGTTTTCAACACAGCCTAAACAGCTTACTATGTGTATATTCCCACTACTGGGACTCAGGGCCTTGTCTCACAAGAGTTGATTCAAGACCATAGTCCACCAGATTAGCCTAGCGCGGCTTGGCCGTTGATACACGTCCTTGAAAGATATGTCATTCTGGGAAAATACCGAACCTTCACAGTCAAAACCTTGAAAAAAATACTAAATTCTGGCCACCAAATAATACAGACCACAACAGCTTTTATCAAATGCGTTTGCTGCCCAATTATTAACAAAATTGGCGGGGTTTTAAACATATGAGATGAAGTGGAGTAGAGAGCGCAAAATATTATTACCTATTCACCTTATAACTACATACGTAACAAAAGAAAGAAACATACAAAAACTACAACATTCAAAAAGAAAAAAAACATAAAATTTAAAACGGAACATAAAATTTAAAAATGTATATAAAATAATAATAAAAAATAGATGTAGTCCAAATTGAATCGCTGACACGACAAGAAGAAGACTACATAGTACATGAATACGTTATACGTCAAGTAGATAAAAGTTTTATTCTGGATAGCTATGGGTCGTTGCGCGTTCTAGCAATCACGAAACTATTGATTGTTATGGATGGTAATAGCGGTTTCTGAAACTATTTATTCTAATAAATAGTTTTTGGGTCGGTGTTTGGTAATTCTCCATAGCGGTTTTGAACGATAACTGTTTGTATGCGGCATCACGTTGCTACATCGAGCAATTCGATCTTTCTGTCATTTATTGCGGGAGGGGAAAGTTGTACACTAGCGCAAAGTCGCACTATCACATACAAACATACCTGTACCGATCCATTGCCGATCATACTCACACAGCCAAATCACTAACACATAAAAAATAAAGCACCATTCACAAATGTAGCCCCGCTCTCACGCCACAGTATATTATCAAACTACATGGTCCACGCGGACTTGTACTTTGACAGAGGGGAAACGCTGTGTATGCCTACTCCTTTCCGTGTTGCTCGCTGCGTTACTACGACACGAGATCGAGTTACTCGTCTCTCGTCTGTAGCTGGTTTAGTAAGAATGGGCCTGTTCACACCAGACAGTATTTTCTGTCGTGGGTAGGTAAAAATGGAGTTGCGCTAGAGATGGATAAGACTGTTAAAAAACTATCGACATCTCGATATTTTCCAGTCGTCATCATTATCACATTGTCATTTTAACTATATTTTCAGCTGATATTTAAGTATTATATTATTGAATCGGCAATTTAGTGCTTCCAACCCAGTGCAACCAAGATCAAGAATCCTCAAGCGCATCAATCTTGAAAAACGATTTTGGCGATATCTCGGAAACTATACCTTTTAAGGCGAAAGTCATTGAGAGTATTACTGTAGAAAATAACATTTGCATCTTTAGTTCTCTATTTAACGAACCGATTAACCTGATATTTTAAGAGTTATCGGCCGCAATAGAAAAACTGGTTCAGGAAATAAGCAATAAATCGTAAACGGTAAATCCTACAAAAAAATTGTTAGAAATTAAAAGATGTAAAATTATATTTCCTACAATAATAATTCCAATAATGTTTGCTCTAAACTACATAGGTTTTGATATATCAGCCAAAACGTTTTTTGCAAGATGGCGCCTGAGGCTCCACCTAGATCTGTCAGTATTTTGTGATTTTATGCTCAGCAAATGATCCTAAACCTGACAAAAAATATTGGCTCGTCAATTTAGTGCTAGTTTCAAGATCAAGAATTCGCCTCAAGCGCCATTTAGAAAAAAACTATTTTGGCGATATCTCGGAAACTATACGTTTTAAGGCGAAAGTCACTGAGAGCATTATTGTAGAAAATAAAATTTTGCATCTTTTGATTTCTTTCTAACGAACCAATTAAGATGATATTTTAAGAGTTTTCGGCGGCGAAAGAAAAACGGTGAGTTGTGGAAAAAAATTGGACAGAACAAAAGATGTAAAATAATATTTTCTACAATAATTTCAATAATTTTTGCCCTAAAGTGCATAGTTTTCGAGATATCAGCTAAAACGTTATTTCATGATGGTAAAAAGTAGTATTTGTTATGATTTCCACTATCCAATATCAGTTCTGTAACGACATAATATTTCGAAAATAATTAAATATTAGCTAAATTATGGTTAAATGACAATTGATGATGATGATGACGACGGGTGGAAAATATCGAGATGTCGATAGTTTTTGGAACAGTTTTATCCATCTCTAGCGCAACTTCATTTTTACCTACTCACAGCACGATATCGTTTTAGGTGTGAACAGGCCCAACAGCTAGATATTACGCGATCCGATAGCGGTTTTTGGCTGTAGTAGAAAAATTGCTGCTATTGTAACTATTGACGTCGCATAACGATCACGACTAATTCTGGAAGCTACTAGCAAATTTTGGGTAGGTATTTGAGGCAAGCTGCACATTTGTCACATAGCTCTCCTATTATTCCCCAACACGGAGTTGCAGACCTGGCTGGTAAAGAGGCATGGCAAAATTAATCCAAACATAAAAAAAAATCAGTGAATATCTTTGAGGCAATATGATTTTTTTATATGTTGTAGTTTAATGTTTACTGAATAAAAAAATAATTAGCCAGACGATTTTGTCGGAGTTTCAACATTGCCAGGCACGAGCAAATGTGTTTTGCAAAAAAAATGGATTTGAGGTGTTTGAATTTAAATTTAGTGTTATTTATAATAATTAACAAATAGGGATTCTCAAAAAGAGAGATCATTCTGGAGGGACTATCTAGCTATCTACCTGCCGAATTATCTAAATTGAGGGTTTCATGTTGTCCCGCTACTCATCAACCAGATTGCACCTCCGTGTAGGGACATAATAGGAGAACCTGGAGAACTATGAGCCAAGTTTTCAGCTTGCTTTAAATACTAACCCAAATTTTGGTACCAGCTCTCGCAATATTCGAGGAATCAAAAATCGAATGAGAAAAGAAAAATACACATCCATATAAATTGAAAATATCAGTAATGTCTTTGATTAACTTCGTAGGTACTGGAAGACTATTCCCGAATATTAGTCATACTTATATCAGCGTGGATCTCAAACTACATTAAACTAATAGCCAGACGACAGAAAAGCCGTAAAATGAGTTATTAACTTAGTGCCAGATGCGTCCAAACACTGTCTGGGATCGGCTTTGGGCTTTATGTAGGTATAAAATAATTATGGTATTGAATAAATTTGCTAAATTGATGCACTAAATTTGTGTAATAATAGAGGGTTTGAAATAGGTATACCTAATATTTAATAGGTTTACATATTATGTATACCTATTAAATATTAGGGACCTATTTATATACATTGCAATATTTGTTGCACTTATTAAAAATAAAACTAATTGAATTAAGCTTTTTAAAAATGACAGTCATAGTGACTGCCGATAGAAGTGAAAAGTTATAACATAGAATTTTAATATTAAACACCACTGATGTTGCACAATACATCACCTACATATGTATATAGCTTTTTTTATTCTAACTGACTTATGGCTGCTGGCCCAGATGCCCTACTGCCTATCTGACTATTGAGTTAGCGCCGGAGACGCAGGACTCAAAATAACCTAACCTGACATTCCTATCATACTTACGAATCTAACCTGTAAGAAAAATCGAACTAACTGAGAGAGAGCTACCTAGCTATCTAACTCATACATACATACCGAACATAAGCACTCTAGCTGAGCGCTATCGGACCTAGTGCGCCCGTGAACCGCAAGTCGCGGAGGGCAGTGACGCGGGTACGGTGACTATCACACTCACGCGAAGGCGCCTAGACGGCACGGCCTCGGCTCGCGCTGTCACCGGGGTAGGATATGTATATAGCGACAGATATACTACTTTTATACATGTAGCGAAATAACAATATTTTACCCAACAAAAAAACATCGATATAAACCAAAAGATGTGCCCTGAGCACCTTGAAATTGTTAACAAATTGCGTCTCTGTATGTAGCGTGGGTGATTTACAAGTACTAATTTATTTGACCCCTAGAATCGCTAGCGGCGACGTATGCGTTGCGGTTCTACTCATTTTGGTTATTGACAACGAATAGCGATAGGTATAAACGTCCGGCGTTCACTGTTTGCTACAATCGACCAAAACAGAAAGAGTGAGCTCACTCTTCCCAACGATAACATAATTCCGTGCTCCTGAATGTTGGGAGTGCACATCCATTTATTTATATCGATACTTCGATGCTACCCTGCAATATTAGCAAGTCGATGATGCGAAAATATAAGTGTTTCTCCTAACAATAAACTATTTTCGTACAAAAAATTAAACCGACTTCATAACCACACATGGGCACTCAAAATCGAAAAATAAATTAATATCATTATTACAAGTGCTACTCACTCATCTATTTGAAGTCGGTGCCAGCCAGGTCAAAAATACTATCTATGTGGGCACGTGGTAGGTAGACATATCCACATGTAAATAACATATGTTTCGTAAATGAGAATAAGTGATTCTTCACTTCTTTTGATTGTTTGCTTGAAATCCACGAATTTACTTTAGGGTATTTATTGATATCGGTTAAGAGTGTTTTATTTGTGTTTTGGGTAGTACAGTCCGCGAGGTATAAGCTGAGCTTTGCATTAGTGTGAGTGATCACCAAAAGTACAGTCAGACAACAAACTCTAAAAAATTAATATCATTATATTTTAGGTAGGTACTTAAGGCATAACATAAGTCGGAGAAGTATTCTAGTATTAAAATAAAATAAAACTAAATTGATAAAATAAAGTCCAGCTGTGTATTTGACTGATGAGTACATATTATTGTGTGATTATTACTAAAAATTCAATTTGAAAGACAAAATAACTACACAGCTTCTACACCAGACATTGCACCATAGTCACTTTCTTTATCACTCTCGTTATCATTTTCACTCTCGTCTGATGTGTCGTTTGTTTTAATAATGAATCTTTCCGTTATATTGTCAATAACGGCGTCGTATCCATGAAACTTTTTTTCTTCTTTTATTGCATGGTCACAAACATTTTTCCATTCCTGTACAGTGATACTTTCAATTTTTTCATTTGCTAACCTCATTATTGTATCCATATTCATTGACACGTTTTTTTTCGCGACGTATCCTTTTATCATTGCCCATATATTTTGAATCGGATTGAAATCTGGGTGATGGGTAGACGAAGGACGCTGTGACCATGTTCTCTTAATAAGGTGTCAATTTTATATTCAATAAATCGTTGTTTATTATGCAGTATCAATTGATAAAGTTGTGGTTTAAGCATGGATATTGAGTGATCGATATTGCGTAACTTGAGCCAGTCAATCATATCTTGTTTGCGACTATAGATAGATAGATAACTCTTTATTGTGACACAAGAACAGAAATATTACAGTAGAACACTTATGAACTAGCACCACAAATGGCGGCCTTATTGCTTAGAGCAATCTCTTCCAGGCAACCAGCTTAAAGGAAATTCGCCTACAAACATGGTTAGGCGAAGCGAGGTGACACTTTTCCTAATACTAATAATTAAATACTGCAATATAAAACAAATTAATACATAATTTACACAATCATCCAAAATACAACAAATAAAAGTGAGTCTAATACATAGGAAAATACAACTTATATTAATTAGGAACATGTCACTTAAATACAACAACTAGTTAAAAAAAATAACCTACAACCCCGAAAACAAAATCATGACTAATTAGTAACATAACAACAGAAAAAACAAAAGTGACAAGAAATAGCGCCGGAGAACTGCATTAGTTACGATTAACTGGTGACGACAGTCGTGCATTGTGATAAGTAAAATTCCTTTACATTGCTCTTAAACACGTTTAAAGACTGCGACTGTCTTATAGAAGCCGGTAAAGCATTCCACAAGCGAACAGCCTTGACGGAAAAAGAATCTTCATAAAAAGATGTTCTGTGTGATGGAGTGACGAGGTTAAGCGCTACTGCCGCTCTCAGAGGACGGGGACGTGAAATTTCATGATAATAGGTAAAACGCTTCTTAAGATACGTCGGGGAGGCAGGATTAAACAGAATGGTATACAAAATGACAGAATGTGAGCATTTCTGCGAAGGCGGATAGGAAGCCACTTGAGCTTAGTGCGAAATTGAGAAACGTGGTCATATTTCCGCAGACCAAAAATAAACCTTATGCAGAAATTTTGAAGGCGCTCAAGCTTGTTTAACTGTTCCTCTGTGAGATCCAGGTAACAAATGTCGGCATAGTCAAGGATAGGAAGTAGGAGAGATTGGACAAGCGCAATTTTGGTAGACGTTGGAAGAAAGTTACGTAGTTTCATCAATGCCCCTGCCGCGGCATACAATTTTTACTAGTAGCTTGAATCTGCGGACCCCAGCTCAAACAACGATCTATAGCAATACCCAGATTCTTGACAGTGGTGCTGTAGGGTATTGTTACGCCATTAAAATCAATTTTTGGGAGCGTTAGCCAATCAATGCAGGATATTTGTCTAGAACTACCCAAGATGATAGCCTGCGATTTGCTAGGATTTACATGCAGACCATAACATTCGCCCCACTTACAAACATAAGCCAGATCGACATTAACAGTGTTTATAGCCTCAGAAATGCTGGAAAGAGGAGCATGGGAATAAATTTGAAGGTCATCAGCATACAAGTGATAGGAAGACGAAAAGTTAAGGGAAATGGAATTGATAAAGAAGGAAAAAAGCGGAGGAGATAGGACACCACCCTGGGGTACGCCGGCAGACGTCGGACACCAAGAGGACGAAGCATCCTCAAGGTGAACCCGCTGTCGACGACCACAGAGATAACTATTAAACCAGTCAGTAGCAGAAGAAGAAAAATTAGAGGAGCGTAGCAAAGCCAGGAGAACATCGTGATCGACGGTATTGAATGCATTGCTGAAATCAAGGAGGACCATAACAGTGAGATTTCAATTTTCCATAGAAAAACGGATGTCATCTGTGATTTCAACCAAAGCGCTGACCGTACTGTGCCCCTGACGAAAGCCTGACTGGAAAGGATTTAATAAATTATGACTGGAAAGGTACGTGTTAAACTGATTGTGGGCTAGACGTTCGAGAACCTTAGACAAAAAAGGGAGGATTGATATAGGTCGAAATTCGGAGAAAGATTTAGGGTTTGGTTTTTTTGGCAAAGGAATAATTTGAGCGTCTTTCCAAGCAGAAGGTAAAACACCAGTAGAAATAGATGTATTGAAGATGAAACAAAGAGCAGGAAGGAAGTGTTCAAGGAAAGGGACCAATATGTTGCGACTAATGCCATCGCAACCTACTGCATTAGAAGTGATTGACTATTTGAGTTGGGAGCGGGATTTTTTTACAAATTGTGGTAAGATGCGTTGTCAACTACAATAACGCTATTGGGCTTCAAATTGGGAATTAATTGCGTTTGTAACCATTTTGTATAGTTTTCTGTATTCATATTGTTATGATAATCACCACTTTTTTTATTAGCTTTAAACATCAGCAGCGCATTTGGTATGAAACCGTCCTCGCCGCCGGCATGAACGATTATCAATCGATTTCCTTTAGAAATAGGTTTCTTCAAACCAGAAGTGCTGCCATATGAATATGATTTTGATGAAGTGTGAGTGGTGTCAATATATGTTTCATCGGTATAAACGATAGGCCTGCCCTGAATACGGTATTCGGAAATTTTAAGTAAATAAGTTATACGTAGGTGACGGATCTAATGCTTTTCCATTAAAAATTTTCTGTTATTCTCTGTCCTTGACCATTTGAATCCTAAAAGAGATACTTCTTTTCGCAATGACCATATTGATCCTGGATAGTTAATGTCAGCCTTTAATTTTTCATGAATTCTTTTCATTGTTGGCACCTCTTTGTCAGTAATGTGAAAATTATGAATTGTTCTACGGATTACTGCTTTATCAAAATCATCAATGATTATTATATTTTTCCTGCATCTGGTCTTTTTCGGAGATTTGAATTTTGTTCCATCTTTCAAAACACGTTTACCTTCCAATAAGACTCTTTTAACAGTTGACAGTGGAATTCCTGTCGATGTCGATATCAATTGGGCTGATGTAGTCACACTTGACATGTCTTTATCGTTCATGTGTTTAAAATAGCTATTTAAATTACACAAAATTTATTTTACTTGGCTATTTAATGGTTTCCGTATTTTGCGCTTATTTGTGTTGGCATCCATTTTACTAACACTTAAATCAAACAAAAACAAAATAATATTAAACACGTCACGCTGCAGTCTGTACAAGAGGTGAAGTGCGGCAGGAGCGCGGCGAGACAGAATGGCGCCGCGCCTCAGGCCGGTTACCCAAAATCAGTTTAAACCGGTTTTTACCGGGCGAAAATGGCGCCGCGCCTAAGGCCGGTTGTCACACCTACACTATCCATGTCCATTCACAGATTCACACAAATGCAAAGCTCAGCTTATACCTCGCGGACTGTAAACCAGTTTAATTTTGGTGACCATAATAATTGGAATCACTTCAATTGGTCTATTGGTGACTTGATCGCTCTTACTACCACCTACCGCTTTTCAAAACACAGCTTTTGCGTCTGTTTGCGTAATTTGGAACGAAACAATCATCGATATTTGTAAACCGTCTGACTTTATTGAAAAATATCATAATTTTTTTGAATAAGTCTTTATTTTAGTTCTAAAACTGTATTACACGAGTGTCTTCCATCAAATAGGACCCCCCGTACCCATTGCAAAATACTTATGTACTGCTAATAACATAAAATATAATTAATAGTTGGAAAAACCTCAGTGGGCTTATAAATATTTTTAATCTTGAAATTATTTTCTTTGCAACGTACTTTCAGGCACATAACGACGGCATCTCCGACTACAACAGACTATATTTCCAAATAAAAATATTTCCCCCTATAGCGTAATAACCACTATTATTATAAATAGCAACACTAGCAATCTCGGCTGCGGATCGTCTCGAGCAGTTATTTACTGGCAACACTGGTATCATTAGCGGTAGTTGCCGCACCATCTGTATCTTATGCTTTTCGAGAATATACTGCACGTATCTTAGGCGTCTGCAGTTTTGCTGCGAACAAATTACACGCCATCCTCTATGCTTTAAGCATTAGTGAACGTAGTCGTCGACAACACCAAATATTTATAAAGCACTTACACGGCATTAAGCATTTTTAGATTAATAAGTAAATAGATAATCTAATTTTATCCGAAAAACAAAACTCGACTTCAAATAAAGACTAAATCAGTCACTCGACTATATTCCATAAGAAAAAATACCACTACGTCATCATCATCATAAATTAAATCAAATTATAGTTTTTTGTTGATATTTCAAAAACCGACACATTGAACCTCCTCCTTTTTTGAAGTCGGTTAAAAACGGAACGATACATACATTTTAGCGCACACGTCAAACGCACTGAACCAAAAGGACAAAATTATGCTAAAGTAATGTTTTGGAATACGAAGAATTTATTTTTGTGAATTAAGCTTAGGTAAGCGTTGTCATGTTGTCACACTCTATTCCGTATTAATGTGAGTGGGCAATTTATTTTGACTACTCACATTAATACGGTGCTGAGATGCATGGACGCTTACACAGGAGGCTATACACTATACACGACATCAGAGTAGCACAGAAAGCCATGGTATGTGCTTGTCATCAAACTTCAAGATCGTATCCGAAATACCGAGATTCGACTAAGAACAAACGTTCGGGACATCGGAATTACGGTAATGCAGCTAAAGTGGAGTTGGGCTGTACACGTTCGTTGCTAGACGTGGTGATAATAGGTGGATTAGAATTATAACCGACTGGTGGCGGAGGCAAGGTAAGCGGAGTGTAGGACGTCCAGCTGCAAAATGGGTCGACGATATTGTTTTTAGCGCGAGTCCAACCTGGACTCGATTGGCACAGGACCGAGGAAGATGGCATGATAAAAAAAAAGGCATAAACCCGGCAGTGGGATAAAGAAGGCTGCGATGATTATGGATGATGTTGGCTAGAGAAGGCGACTCCTGCTTGGTGAACGGTAGATCAGTGTAGAAAGAACATAATTAATTCTGTACATACACCAACAATTTAAGCCTGATATTACTTATAGCTAGTTATGTTTGACTTACACGATATTAAGTCAAAGATACTGTTTTTAAGTTCCGTACTTAAACTACATTAGGTAAATTTTCTATTCGCCCACTAACTTTTCTATTCTTTTATAGTGGTAGGACTCTTAGCAGAGTCCGCCTGGGGAAGTACCACACCTTTGCCAGTTATTCTACCACCAAGCAGTAATGTGCAAACATTGCTGTGTTCCGGTTTGAAGGGCAATGTTTCCAGAGAAATTACAGGGCTTAGAGATATAACATCTTAGATCTCTGGGTGACGAGCGCAGTGCAGTGCTAGGTAATGATTTGGACTATTCATGTTCCAATAGCTGTTTGTCACTGTGGCAGGCATGTTGCTTACCATCAGGCACATGTCCTGCTCGTCTCGTCATTATTTATTGAAATAAAAAAAAACTACATAGTGTTGTGTGAGAAAACCATATACATTTAATCATTTTAACAAAAATTGGGCTACATATAAATAGCCCAAGTAGATTTTTTTGCAAAGTAAACAAACCCCTTCAAACCGATATACACATATTTGCAAATTACTTACTAACTTTGTAAGCACAAACATAAAAAGTCTTTATATGTTCCCACTGCTGGGACTCGGGGCCTTCTCTCGCAAGGATATCAAGCCCATAATCCACCACGCTGGTACAGTGCAGGTTTGTCGATGACACATGACCTCAAAATATTCTAGGTAAGTACGTGTCGGTTTCCTCACGATGTTTTCCTTCACCGTTTTAAATTAGCGATATCACGCACATGACTTCGAAAAGAAAGTGGTGTGCGCGGGTTTTGAAACCAGGACTCCGGATCGGCAGTCGCCGTTTTCCCGACTAGACCAGCCGTAACTTCCGTTTCATAATGAAACTCAAGTTACTTTTTCTGAAGAAAATCAAATACCAATAGCAAGTAATTAGTATGGCGGGCGCAGTTGGTACCTACATACGCCAATTATTATTACCTTAACTTTGATAAAACTGTCGAACTCACGTCACGTACTCGTCATTAATTACAACTGAAGCCATTACACTCGTAAGTCGGGTTTATTGCAGTTTTTTTCTTTAGGGGATGAAACTTCGCCGTCTAGCGCAAATCTATACTAATAAGTTAATTTAGCGTTAAGCTGATGAGTTTCGTTTGTTTGTTGAAACGCGCTAGTCTCAGAAATTACAAGCTTTAACAAATGAATCTGATAGATTAATTCATGGGTTTTATATTTTATGACATAGATCGGGAATTTTTTGCCTGAACATGACGAAAGAGATTTCTAGAAGACGACAAATGTATGTGATACCACCGGCCCTCTGATACTGGAACAAAAATGAAATATTCCAATTTTCTTCGAAGCAACAGATACTGACTTCAATTTGAAATTAAATTCAGAGTTAATAAATTTCATAAGAAGTGACTACGTCATCCATTTTTGTTGATACTTACTTATTTCAAAAACCACAAAACTGATTTCTGTAAAATTTATATGGGACCACCTCTGGAGTTATTCTACCAAACATATAAAGAATCATCAAAATCGAGGATTTATCGCGTAATGCGTAACATACATTTAAAAAAACCTTTCTTGAAATCGGTTAAAATAACTAATTAAAATAGTAAAGTTGGTCGCATCGGTCGCCGAATTCGCGATAAGAGTGGTGACGTAGTATGGCCTGGCTCGTTTCTAATTCAAAGGATATCGTTATTCAGCGGGGTAACGCTGCCATCCTTTTTGATCTATTCTACGGTGGTAGGACTCTTTGCAGAGTCCATCTGGGGAAGTATCACACCTATCATTTCATCAGTCAGTCAGTTATTTTAGCGGCTGCTTGGCGCTAAAATGTAAAAATATTCCTGTGTTAATTAAACTCCTTTGCGCCCGAAACAGCACGGGGCAGGTTATTCGATAACATTTTATGTGACATTAAAATTACATTATTGTTATTTGAAATTTTAAGGTAAAATTTTAACAGGAAATATATGTTAAAAAGTTTCTTGTGTCCAATAGTGTCTAATAATGTTACGAGTATAAACGTTAACGATTAAATACCTAAACGGATTTGTTACTATTTCACGCCAAGCTACAATGAACAAACAACAATATGAACTACTTATAGATTTGGTGGTGTGTGGGTGGCAAGGTGGCTTCGCAAAGATTTGTCATCTTCTATTAATCTCTATTGACTGACGTCGTGGCTTGGTTGGTAGCAAGTCTGCCTGCGGAACTAGAGGTCGTGGGTTCGATTCTCTCCCTAGACAAAAAAATATGTGATGAACACAATTATTTATTCTGTGTATCATATTTATTTAATTACAAGCGGTCCGCCCCGGCTTCGCCTTTGGTACATATTTATAACCTATCGATTCCTATATATTCAAAGATCACGAACATATTATATCCAACAGTGAAAGAATTTGTGAACAAACCAATATACCTAGATTAACGCGTTCAAACAAATGGGTAAACTCTTAAACTTTAAAATATTAGTTTAGATTTGGACATATACTTACCGTATCTATTCTATGCAATAGGTAATAAAAAAAAAACATATATACGGTCGAATTGAGAAACCTCCTTTTTTGAAGTCGGTTAAAAAATATAGATATCTTGGATTCAAGCCGCGAAGCTCATATCAAAAAAACCGGCCAAGTGCGAATTGAACTTGCGCACGAAGAGTTCCGTACCATTCATTACGAGTATCTAATATAGATATAGAAACGTCAATCTGCTGTATGAGAGTCCCCTTCTCCCCCTTAAATATTTATTTTATTTTAATGTAAATAATTATTAATTTTTAAAACGAATGGATAACATACTAGCAGTGCCCCGCCTGGAGGACCTCGGTGCTATGCTCAGGGACTTCAGTAGAGTATTCCAATAGGCCTACCTATTTGAGGATGAATATGGACAAGACGAAGGTCATGCCAAATGTTCATGTCTCACCTGTACCGGTTATTGTTGGGAATACCACACTCGAAGTTGTTGACGAATACGTCTACCTGGGTCAAAAGATTCAATTAGGTAGATCCAACTTCGACAAAGAGGTCCAGCGAAGGATCCAACTCGGATGCGCAGCGATCAGGAAACTTCGGCACATCTTTGAGTCCAAAATACCCCAATGCCTAAATACGAAAGTCTTTAACCAGTGCGTGTTGCCAGTGATGTCTTATGGAACTGAGACGTGGTCCTTCACTGTGGGCCTCATAACGAAGCTCAAAGTCACACAACGAGCTATGGAGAGAGCTATGCTCGGAGTCTCTTTGCGCGACAGAATCCGTAATGAGGATATTCGCAAAAGAACGAAAGTGTCCGACATAGCTCAAAGAGTAAGCAAGCTGAAGTGGCAATGGGCAGGCCACATCGCTCGCAGAACTGACAACCGAAGGGGTAGAAAGGTTCTCGAGTGGCGACCACGAACCGGAAGACGCAGTGTTGGATGGCGTCCCACTAGATGGACAGATGTCCTCACAAAGGTCGCTGAAACCCCTGGTTGCAGGTTGCGCAGGACCGTTCGTTGTAGAAATCTAGGGGGAGGCCTATGTTCAGAAGTGGAAGTATTGCGGCTGATGATGATGATGATGAGTGCCCCGCGGTTTTACCCGCGTAGTTCCCGTTCCCGTTATTTAAATATGCATAAAAAGTAACCTATGTGTGTTTACAGATTAGGTATCTTCTAACGGTGTTCCAAATATCAACCAGATCCGTTTAGGCCGATCCGAATTCACGTTGTAACGACAACGTGATTGAGCAGCAAACATCCAAATATCCAAACATTGACATTGGTTTATAATATACATACCTATGTGGGATATTCTGTGAATCTTTCAAGCGTCTAATTGTTGGCATTAAAGCCGTTAATTATCATAGGTAATCGAGTAAAACTAGCAAAAAAATTCGTTTGTTGTGTGGAAGACCCTTTATTGATTTATTTTATTCTGTTTTTTTTTTTTTATATTAGTTCTTATAGCGGCCACAGAAATACATCACAAGTGAAAATTTCAATTATACAACACTGTCACGGTTCATGGTATAGCCTGGTAACAGACAGATATCATAGTCTAAGTAATAGGGTTCTTTTTTACATTTGGTCAAGGAAACCTAAAAAAGAAAAAAAATTTTTTTTACTCTGTTTAGGATATTTTTAACCCCCGACCAAAAAATGTTATAAGTGGGTGTTATAAGTTTGACGTCGATATTTTATTGGCTGGCCTCGTGGCTTAGTGGGTAGTAACTCTGCCTGCGAAGCCGAAGGTCATGGGTTCGATTCCCACCCAGTGCAAATATTTGTGTGATGAATTCAAATGTTTGCACTGTGTCTGGGTGTTTCTATTTATAATATGTACGTATTTAAAACTATATAATATGTATTATATCAGCTATCTAGCCGCCATAGTAAAAGCTTTTCTTAGTTTGGGGTCAGATGGTGTTGTGTGTGAATTGTCCACCAATATTTATCTGTCTGTCTGTCTGTCTATGTGTGTCTGTCTGTGGCACCGTAGAACTCAAACGGATGGGCCGATTTCGATGCGGTTTTCCAATCCAAGATGGCCGCCACCACATAATGGCGAATTACGTAGGTATATGTTTTTTTCACTACTCCCTTACTATGGGTATCAAATGAAAGAGCTTGACTACTAGAATGTTGTACAGATAACAAATCCGAGGCAGTCGGGGGTTAATCAAAGTTTTTAATTTTGTTCTTGTTTACTACTATCACAATATGGGTATCAAATGAAAGGGCTTGACTAGTAGAATGTTGTACAGATTACAAATTCGAGATAGTCGGGGGTTAATCAAAATTTTAAATTTTGTTCTTGTTATAATACTTTAATTCATAAAACGCAAAACCGAAAAGTAAGCAAGTATGAGAGTTGCGTTAATAGCTCCGCTGACGATGGAGTGACGGTTGCTATTAGTTTTACGTCTCACGCTTAAGGTTTATTAGAAGATGTTATTCGCCAGGTTATTTCACACATGGCCAAGTCTAGACGCTGGAAATGTCTTTGTATTAAGAAAATACTCGGATACGACGTGGGAGTCGTAAAGAAGCTGATGAGGTGGAGAAAAAGTGGAATTGATTTTCTATTGCTGTTATTCTAAAATGTTTTTATTAATTATAGGTACTTGTTATAATTCTAATTAAGTTAGAATATATGAATGTTCTAACTGATACATTAATGCTAAGTTACGGCTGGTCTAGTCGGGAGAACGGCGCCTGCCGATCCGGAGACCCCAGGTTCAAACCCCACACGCACCACTGTCTTTTCGAAGTCATGTGCGTAATGCTGCTAGCTTAAAACGGTGAAGGAAAACATCGTGAGGAAACCGACATGTACCTAGAACCTTTCAAAGTCATGTGTCATCCACCAACCCGCACTGGGCCAGCGTGGTGGATTATGGCCTTAACTCTCTCCTTGCGAGAGAAGGTCCGTGTCCCAGCAGTGGGAACATTTAGTGGGCTGTTGATGGTATGAATGTTATTAGTGTTGAAGCCGCGGTGGCCTACTGGCTAGAAGGCTAGAACGTCTAATCTGTAGTGGTAAGACTTTTGCCTGAGTTCACCTCCCCAGGTGTTACTTCCCCAAGTACCCCACCTTTGCCGGGTTGAAGGGCAATGTTTCCAGAGAAATTACAGGGCATATAGATATAACATCTTAGATCTCTGGGTAACGAGCGCAGTGCAGTGCTAGATAACGATTTGCACTCTTCTTGTTCTAATAGCTGCGTGTCACTATGCTATTATATGGCAGGTATGTTGCTTGCCGTCATGCACATGTCCTGACCGTCTCGTCACTCTTTATTAAAAAAAATCTAGGATCTCAACTATGAAGTCGTAGGTCCAAAAACATCAACCTAATTACATTTCAATGACATTGATACGTTGTGTGTGTCATCCGACAACCCGCACTGGGCCTCGACTCGTCCCTTATGAGACAGGGTCCTAGCGTTGGGTACATTTAGCGGACTAGTTATGTCATGTGTTGATTTTTCAAAAGCCGACCTGAAAACCCCGGAAAGGTTTCAAAGGAAACCGTTGAAACAAACAAAAAACTAGATTGATTCAGGACTCTAAGAGTAATCGGTGAAAATACATACTTACTCAAAAAAAACCGATAAAGTACTCAACTACATTACTAAACCATTACTGAAGTACTAAACCATTTCCACCCAAAGGTTGGCTGGAAGAAATCGCTTTAAACGATAAGGCCGCCTGTTGTAGCACTAGCTGTTATTGATTTTTTTTTTATCTGTAAATCTGTTTTTCTTGTGGTGTGAACAATAAAGAGTAAGTACTTATCTATCTATCTATCAACTCTTTTTTGAATTCGGTTAAAAAACAAGAAAGAAGAATAAATTACACGTTAAACGTTGTTAATCAGTAGGCTAATTTTGTTTTAATTTGAATGTTTTCACATTACCCCTTGGCGTTAGAATAACTGGGAAAAGTGTGTTACTACCTAAAGCGGATTCTGTGAAAAGTATACCACCATGAAAACTTGTTTATTTAAAGTTATCTTCATATCCTCCCTTCCCCACTCAAAACAATGCTTTTTGAGAAAAACGCCGTCAATTCAGACAATGTCTCCCGTAAAAAATCTAAATTAGCCATAATTCCACCTTTATTATCAAGAATGGGGGCTGTAATTGAAAAAAGACCTGCCCGTTCTCATTTTACTAACAATCCTGTAATAAAAGAACTTTAACAACGAACAATAACCAATTTTGAAAAGAAAACACGGCTCCTGAATATCGCCCATTGACATAAATAAATCATTATTTTTTCCCTTCGTGTGGCTTTAAGCGATATAGTCGAATTTCAGAAGCGAAATTTCATTGTAAGACGTAACAAAAGAAAAAGTCTACTATATTTGCCGGGAGCTTTGTTATAAATTAATTTGATACCTTTATCTGGAATTCGGATGTTTTGTTCGGATTTCTGAAGTGTTTTCATTCATGGTGTAAGAGAGATCACATAATATGGTGACTTGAATAAACTAGTGGTATCATACGAGTATCTAAGTAATTTCGTAATTTGTTTCCATATGCGTGCACGTGCACTTAACGGCAAGCATCACAAGTGCCGAGAACAGCACAGCGACACGAGTTTGAATACGAAGAGTTAAAAGCAAATACAATAAAATCACTGTCCAGTAAAACAATACGCTCGTTAATCTCGTTAACTCGGTATTATGCTCTCACTACATATGTGCGTAAGTAAAGCTTATTTTATAGTAAAGAATGACGAGACGAGCAGAACATGTGCCTGATGGCAAGCAACATGCCTGCACCATAGCAGTACAGTGACACGCAGCTATAGGAACATGAAGAGCCCAAATCATCACCTAGCACTGCACTGCAATCGTCACCCAGATATTTAAGCTGTTTTATCTATATACCTGTAATTTCACTGGAAACATTGCCCTTTAAATCGGAACACGGTAATGTTTGCACATTTCTGCTTAGCGGTAAATTATCTGGTAAATGTGTGGTACTTCCTCAGGTGGACTCTGCAAAGAGTCCTACCACTACTAATTACCGTTAGATTATAATCAAATGACGTTAGGTCATAAACTAACCTAACCTACCGTAAGATTGTAATCTCACGCGTCTGGCGTTTCTTTACCCTATCTATCTGTGCATGACGGTTTAAAAAAATTAATATAGAAATATACTTCTATAAATAAAGTATGATACATCAAGTGAAAACTACCAGGAGTCCATTGTCATCAGGACACGTCTTGGCATTCCCAGTCTAAAAAACTCTACCTGGAAAGTTCATGACGAAAACTTGGCGATCTTGTTAGAACATCCTGGGCTAAAACAAGACCTAAACAGCCAAGTAGAAACTTTCCAGGACACCATACATACTTCTCGGAACATTACCCACCATCAGCTTGTTATGCTCAAAATAGCAAGGAAAATATGTTCAAAATGAAATTGCGGAGGAAGAAAAGAGAGTTAATAAAACGTCTTCGTGTAGCTAAAACCATGGGCGACAACCATCTAAGTCACCAACTTGTAACGACCCCCCCCCCCTTTAAAAATAAATATTTTTATTTAATTTATTACGAGTATATGTTATTATATTTTATCTGCTCTACCTAATCAAATTTGATATATTTTAAATTGAAGCTAATTAAAGTTACACCTTTACTCCTTTAATCACTTGATATTATGTGTAAGTGAGATTGAAACTAATCTAACCTAAAGAGGTGAAATGATGTATGAATTTATACAAGTAGAGTTCAGTTCTTTTATATCTATTTAGTATATACTAGCTGAACCCGCTACTTCGTTCGCGTAAGCAGATGTTACTGACTTATAGTGTAAATTAGTTGGAAGTATCGTACGTCAAAATATTTGCATTATGTAATCATTGAAAAACCGAGTGAATTGGTTTTCCCACACAAAGAAATATTTAATTTTATCATCTTTATTTTTCCTTTTTTAAACAAAATCAAACATACTTATTAAGGTTTCGTAGTATCGAACATAGCCGCAAGTGTTAAGTTTGTAGGATTTTTATAGGATACATTACGAAAATTCTGAAGCTGATGTGCATGATCTGACTACCTACATTTCTCTTTTTATCCGCAAGCTGTTTTCTAGCTGTTACCCGCGACTTCACCCGCGTAAAATTTTGAACGAAGCCTGTGTGGAATCAAAATTATTAAAATTTTGAGTTTTAATGATAGGTACTCAAGCAAGTTGAACCCGTAAATCTAAGCCAAGTCTTAGTGAAATGTTAATGTATGAATTTAATTGTAACACAGAAAAAATCCAAGAACGAAAGAATCCAAATTCGGCATCAAAATCCTTTTAGCAGCAAAAACTTATTAGTACAATTTAAAATACCAGTAACGCCACCTAGTGATGAAAGAAAAAATACATACCACAATAGCAAAACATTGATTTAAATGGCCTTTAGTGCTTTTAGATTTAAACTGGCATTAGATGGCTAATGAGAATATAATGTTGCTTGTTATTTTGATTATGAACGCAAATCACCTGTATTATCTACGCCAAAACGGGTGCATATATTTTTAATTTTTGGCTTTTACCTAACCATCACATCAAGTTCCTTACAAAAATATATACTTACTAGCTGAACCCGCTACTTCGTTCGCGTAAGCAGATGTTACTGACTTATACATTAATTGGAAGTATCGTGCGTCAAATATTTGGATAAGTAGTCATTGAAAAACCTTTGAGTTTGAGTGAATTTGTTTTTCCACACAAAAATTTATTTAATTTTATCATCTTTATTTTTCTTTTTTTAAACAAAATCAAACATACTTAGTGAGGTTTCGTAGTATCGAACATAGCCGCAAGTGTTAAGTTTGTAGGATTTTTATAGGATACATTATGAAAAGTCTGAAGCTAATGTGCTTGATCTGATTCAACCTACTTACCTGTTTATTTTTATCCGCAAGCAGTTTTCTAGCTGTTACCCGCGACTTCGCCGGCGTAAAAATTTTAACGAAGCTTGTGTGGAATCAAAATAATTAAAATTTTGAGTTTTAATGATATTCAAGCAAGTTGAACCCGTAAATCTAAGCCAAGTCCTAGTGAAATGTTAATGTATAAATTTAATTGAAGGTAACACAGAAAAAAATCAAGAACGAAAGAATCCAAATTTGGCATCATAATCCTTTTAGCAGCAAAAACTTATTAGTACAATTTAGAATACCAGTAACGCCACCTAGTGATGAAAGAAAAAATACATACCACAAAAGCAAAATATCGATTTAAATGGCCTTTAGTGCTTTTAGATTTAAACTGGCATTAGCGCCGTCTAATGTGAATATTATGTTGCTTGTTATTTTGATTGTGAACGCAAATCACCTATATTATCTACGCCAAAACGGGTGCATATATTTTTCATTTTTGGCTTTTACCTTACCATCACATCAAGTTCCTGACGAAAATATATGCTTATATTAATATGGAGTTAAATGAAAATGTAGACTTATTAGCCCATGTGAAATTTTAGACTCTAAACTATTATGTGTTTCGTATGTCAACCCATATCGTTGTGCCGTTTTGACGTGATAGTTAATATTTGTTTCCTTAGGGTCCATGCTTCTTTTCAGGTTGATAGGTAATAAATACATAAATGTGGTATTTCAGACTCTGAGTTATTTTTGTTTCAATTTTCTACCAAATTTGCTTAGTCTTTCCTACGTCACAGTAACCTATAAGTAACCGATTTGCTATTTCTGAGTTCAAACTACGTGTGTTTCGAATTCCATCCAAATATGTTCAGCCGTTCCAACGTTGTCCTGTAAATATTATGAATGTCACTGTTTGGATGTTTATTACGTAATACATAGAGTACTTATACATAGGCCATGTTTAGCCTATGTGTTCTTCCAGACTAAACTATTTCTATTTCAAATTTCAACCCGATCACTTGATACGTTCCGCCATGATTAAAGCGGCAATAGAAATACATCATCTGCGAAAATTTCAACTGTCTAACTACATCGTTCTTAAGATACAGCCTGGTGACAGACGGACGGACGGACGGACAGCGAAGTCTTAGTAATAGGGTCCCGTTTTTACCCTTTGTGTACGGAACCCTAACAACGGTCTGCTTCGGTCACCGAAACTTGTTGAACACTACCTTTAAATTTTAAACAGTATTTGGATTGAAATAATACGTTTTATAATAAGTTACGGCTGGTCTAGTAAGTTACAGCTGACCTAGTCGGGAGAACGGCGACTGTCGATCCGGAGACCCAGGGCTCAAAACCACGCGCACCACTATCTTTTCAGAGTCATGTTCGTAATGCCGGTAATTGAAACGGTGAAGGAAAACACCGTGAAGAAACCGAAATCTACCTATAATCTAAGTTCTTAGTCATATGTCATCCACCAACCGACACTTGGCAAGCGTAGTGGATTATAGCCTTGTCTCTCTCCTTGCGAGAGAAGGCCCCGACGCCCAGCAATGGGAACATTTAATGGGTTGTTTATGCTGCTACTTATTATGCTGATATGTTTTCTCCAAAATACAAAAATCTACTTCAATGACAGGTAATTTAATTCTGTCATTCGACTAAATTTTATAAGAAGGTACATGAAGGTATATGTCGTATAGATAAATCTAAGCCGTCCTTTTTTAATTTTTTTTTTTAAATTTTAGTTTTTGTTGATATTTGAAAAACTACTTCCCTGTTTTCGATATCTAAGATCACCTCTGAAGTATTTTCTACCAAACAAAAAAGGAATTATCAAAATCAACTAACAATTAGCGGAGTTATCGCGTAAAATAAAACCAAATAAAAAAACATGCAACCCGATTGAGAACATCCTCCTTGTTTGAAGTCGATTATAACCGTTAATGTTTGTTTTTCCACACAAAAATATATTTTTGACAATTATTTTGTCATCCAAGACGACGTGACGCGATCACGTGGGCACTTTCTAGAATCTAGAATATAGAAATCTAGATATTCTGTGGATCGTCTGTGATACACAGAATACTTAGAAGTTAGTATGTACCGAACGCGCTGCGCGTGTTGTTATTATTTAATGCTTGTGTAATTTCCGAACCAACAGACCGATATTGTTCAAATTTTTACGGGACAATATAGAAAATGTGTTCTTTCTAACAAAAAAAGAATTAATGAAATTAAACAACGCAAACATGAGTTACAACCAAATACACATTCTCACTTTCACCCCCCTCCCGCAAGAAAACCGATCAGAGTTTGGGGATCAAAAGTAGCCTACAGCAATGTCCTTAGTATAAACTAAAATCATGCCAAGTTTCAGCTGAATTGAATCAGTAGTTTCGGCGTGATGCGTGATCCCTATACAGAAAGACAGACAGACAGACAGACAGACAGACAGACAGACAGACATGAAAAAAAAAATGCAGTTTCGCCATCAGTATCGACTATGGAGTGCCCCAAAAAAATTTTTTTCAAAATATCTTCAATGTACAGAATTCGACCCGTTACAGTTTTATTATAAGTATAGATTAAAGATTAATATGGAGTTAAACGAAAATATAGACTTAGACCCCATGTGAAATTTTAGACTCTAAACTATGTGTGGTATTTCAGACTATAAGTTGTCTTTCCAACGTCACAGAAACCGATTTGCTATTTCTGATTACACACTACGTGTGTTTTGTATTCCTTACAAATATGTTCAGCCGTTCCAACGTTGTCCTGTAACTGTAAATATTATGAATGTCAATGTTTGGATGTTTGTTACTTAATCATGGCGGAACGTATAAAGTGATCGGGCTGAAATTTGAAATACAATTAGATTATAGTCTGGAAGAACACATAGGCCAAACATTGCCTATTTATCTATATGCCCCTATGTGTTACTTAAGCTAAGCCAAGAATATGTTTCAAATTTTAACTCGATACATTCAGCCATTCCAACGTAATTGAGCAGCAAAAATTAAATATTGACATATTTATATAATATTAGGAAAGGATAGGATATTACAAAATTTTTGAAAAAATAAAACCGGTCGAATGCCAGTGGGACTGGCGCGCGAAGGGTTCTGAACCATTAGCAAATAAAATGATTTTATTTTAATTACTTACATTTAAAGAGAACATAAAACTTAATATTATGTGAATAGTGAAAGCGTCAACCTGTGACAGGTACGTTATTAGTATCGAGCCAGAAACGGTAAAAAAGTCAAGTTTGTTGTATGGAAATAAGCCCCTCTTAAATATTTATTTTAGTTTTAGTATTTTTTGTTAAAGCCGCAATAGAAATACATCGTCTGTGAAAATTTCAACTGTCTAGCTATCACCGTTCTTGAGATACAGTCTGGTGACAGACGGAAGGATGGACGGACAGCGAAGTCAGGTACGGAACCCTAACAACGGTCTGCTTCAGTAAGCTACAGCTGACCTAGTCGGGAGAACGCCGACTGTTGATCCGGAGACCCAGGGTTCAAAACAACGCGCACCACTATCTTTTCTGAGTCATGTTCGTAATGCCGGTAATTAAACGGTGAAGGAAAATATCGTGAGGAAACCGAAATGTACCTAGAATCTAAGTTCTATGTCATATGTCATCTACCAACCGACACTGGGCAAGTGTGGTGGATTATAGCCCTTGCGAGAGAAGGCCCCGACGCCCAGCAGTGGGAACATTTAATGGGATGTTTATGCTGCTACTTATTATGCTGATATGTTTTCTCCAAAAGAACAAAAATTTACTTTAATGACAGGTAATTTAATTCTGTCGTTCGTCTAACTAAATACAGATAAATCTAAGCTGATATTTGAAAAACTACCTCCCTGTTTTTGATATATAAGATCACCTCTGAAGTATTTTCTACCAAACAAAAAAAGAATTATCAAAATCAACTCACAATTAGCGGAGTTATCGTGTAAACCAAATAAAAAAACATGCAACCCGATTGAGACCATCCTCCTTGTTTGAAGGAGGATGTTCTCATCCTCCTCCTTTTTCCACACAAAAATATATTTTTGACATTTATTTTGTCATTCAAGACGACGCGACGCAATCACGTGGGCACTTCTTGAATCTAGAATCTAGATATTCTGTGGATCGTCTGTGATACACAGAATACTTAGAAGTTAGTATGTACCGAACGCGCCGTGCGTGTCGTTATTATTTAATGTTTGTATAATTTCCGAACTACCAAACCGATAATGTTCAAATTTTGATGGGACAATATAAAAAATGTGTTCTTTCTAACAAAAAAAGAATTAATGAAATTAAACAACGCAAACATGAGTTACAACCAAATACACATTCTGACTTTCACCCCCTCCCGCAAGAAAACCGACCAGAATTTGGGGATCAAAAGTAGCCTACAGCAATCTCCTTAGTTTAAACTAAAATCCTGCTAAGTTTCAGCTGAATTGAATCAGTAGTTTCGGCGTGATGCGTGATCCCTATACAGAAAGACAGACAGACAGACAGACAGACATGAAAGAAAAAAAATGCAGTTTCGCCATCAGTATCGACTATAGAGTGCCTCAAAAAAATTTTTTTCAAAATATCTTCAATGTACAGAATTCGACCCGTTACAGTTTTATTATAAGTATAGATTTTGGCCTTGATCATCTAGTAGTAGGACTCTACGAATGTGAACCGTATGTTGTAACTCAGACAGATTTGAGATGAACCCTTGATCTAATACTAACAATATGAGTTTAACCTACCTAAGATTTTACCTGATTTTTAATGAACCTAAGAATTCTAGTTTGATAAATATTCGAATAAGTATTAGCTTTGTCTGACGCAGTAATGATTTCTAGAGATGTCTTAATTAAATTTATGTAAGGATTCTCGCCAGCATTATCAGATCTAGGTTTCATTAGCTTACAACGTAATAGTTTAGTTATACTCAAATACTCATTTATTAATAACCAGGGGTTACACGTCACGTTTACATAATTCTGATAACCCTTAATGAATAATATGATACAGTCAATAAATCAGTTAAAAATAGTTAATTAAAACAGTCATTGGTACAGGTTTCAATACCAGTCAGACAAAATTAATTATTATGATAACAATATAAATCAAAAATAAGTAAATAATTAAAATAAAATTAAAATAAATTAAAACTCAAACAGTGTCTATTGCGTACACCATACGGTGCAATAACTAAATAATTTACGTGTTCTACTCTATACCTTTCGGTAAAAACTCCTGTAATTTGTAGAATGCCTGTTCTACCAGCCAAATTTTTACTTTTGATTTAAAACCGTGTTTTGATGGCGACTCTTTTATTTGAACCGGGAGACGGTTATACACCTCCGGAGCCATCACGTGCACCAGCTTGGATTCCTTCGTGAGCCGGCGCGGCGGCGCGCATAACAGATGCGAGTGTCGCTCGGTACGCAGCCGCGGATACTCGTCCAGGTGATCCCAGGCGTACAGCGCCGCCTGCAGGATCACTAGACACGGGACGGTCAGGATTCTCAGATCGCGGAACAAGGGTAACGCCGACTCGCCCTCCGGCATTCTCGTTATGGCTCGCACAGCTCTCTTCTGCATCCTGAAGGCACGTTCCCAATCGGCTGATCGCCCCCAGAACTCTACGCCGTATTGCAAAAGAGAGTGCACCGATGCGAAATAACAGCTTTGGGCCATGTCGCGGGGCAACACCGCCAATAAACGCCAGAGGGCGAAGCTCGCACGCCCGACCTTTTGACAAAGCGTGTCAATATGGCTCACCCAAGTGAGCGCGCTGTCGATTTGAAAACCCAGAAAAGTCGTCATCAGTACCTGTTCAATTTTCCTATCCCCGATCCAAACATCGAGCGGATCCTGTTTGTGTCCTGATAAGTCGAACTGCGTAACGTGCGTCTTGTTTATGTTTAACACCAAGCCGTTAGTACCGAACCATCTGCTCAAATCGTTCGCAACTCTATTCAGTTTGTCCTCCAGTTCACCCCGGGTGGGAGCGGTGACTATTGCGGCCACGTCATCAGCGTACATCAGCACGTGCCCGTCATGCACGTTATTTTCAGGCAAGTCGTTAAGGAGCAGCGAGAACATTATATTGGAGAGCGATGAGCTTTGCGCTACTCCAATCACGGTAGTCAGTGGTTGGGATTTTCCTGTTCCCCCCGCTCCCACGACCACCTGACTGCGGTTCGTCATGTACTCCGCAAATATCCGAAGCACGGGCCCCGCGATGCCATAGTGTTTAAGTTTTGCAGATATAACGCCGTGATCCGCAACGTCAAACGCTTTAGATAAATCGCAGAATATCACCGCAACGTATTGTCGACTCGCGCGCGCTCCCACGATGATACGAAGAAGCTCCCGGGTGACAGACGTCGTCGAACGACCGGCTCGGTATGCATATTGTCTGTCCGACAATAGAGAGTTATCTGTGAGGTAGACCGTCAGTCGTGAGCTCAGTCCATGCTCGAATATCTTGGCAACGGCAGGAATTATTGATACTGGTCGGTAATTATTTATTTCCTCCATTTTTCCTTTCCCCTTGTATAATGGGGAGACTTTAACACACTTCAGGCAGGCGGGATACACACCTTCCTCGATGCAGTGATTGTACAGCGTCGCTAGTGTACCCGACAGCGGCCCGGCGACACTGTGCAATAATGATATAGACCGGCGGTGGCGGGCACGGGCCGGTCCCTCGGCTCACGGCGGTCTAGACAAGCCACTTGTGGTATAGGCGCCGGATACCAATGGCACCCCGATCACCTCACCGGCGAGGTTACCGGGTCTCCCTAATCCATCAGCGGATTTTAGTCATTGTTAATAATAAGTCAGCTGACATTAGAACTTTCATAAAGCCTCACCCGCCTAGAAGTTTTCCGCGCTACGCCATGTGTTATGATACAGAGCACCTCCGCAGGTGTAAATCGCTTCAACCGAAGCGAGCGATCCGCAGCCGGGCGTGACGCTGATAGAGCGCGTGAAGCCGCGGCGATGTCGGCGGCCGGTGCGTGACACGACGCCGCATCATTAACAAAGTGCGCGTTCACAGCGTCGAGTGCATCGGTCCTGCTCGAAAACTTCGCTCCTTCTGGTCGCGTCAGTATTTCAGCCAGATCGTGCACTCTCCTTGACCTACTAGTTTCGATGTTTACCACTTCCCACATTGATTTAATCATGTTCGGTGATGTTCGTATAACGCTACAATAGTACTCGCTTCGCTCACGATGTAGTTGACTGTCGTACTTAGCTTGAAACTCTTCTATTTTCAATTTCAGCTCTACATTTGAAGGGAGTTTCAATGACAGTTCTCGCATGTCTATTATGAGCGAGTTTAAATTAAACGAATCTTCCGATGCCCAGTAAATCATTTTTGACTTCATGGTAGTTCGTTTAATAGGAAAACAGGATTTAAAAAACAGTTAGATTTCTAAGATAGTAATAGAGCAGAGATTGTCATTGTTCAAACTAAGTAATAGTAATGTATTATCGTTATGTAACGCCAGCATTATCAGATCATGGTTTCATTAGCTTATAACGTAATGGTATGGTTAGATTCCTAAGATAGCAAGAGAGACAGAGCTTGTCATTGAAACTATGTAATAGTAATGTATTTTCGTTATGTAACGCCAGCATTATCAGATCATGGTTTCATTAGCTTACAACGTAATAGTAATCTTGTCATGGTTAGATTCCTAAAATAGCAAGAGAGACTAGAGTTTGTCAATGAAACTAAGTAATAGTAATGTATTATCGTTATGTAACAAGTTAAAGAATATGATTTGTACATGGTGTCATGGTCTTATATTATATACTAGCTTTTACCCGCGACTTCGTCCGCGCCACATATTTATTAAAGTAATTGAGGCAGTACCTACTCGTACTACCATACAAATTCACGTTTCCTAATCAAAATCGGTTTAAGTCAAAGTTTTGTATTTATTAATAAATGTACAATTTACACGACAAATTACAAAAAAAACTATGTTCTCAAAAATTAATCATAAACAGACTTTAATTTAAAATCATATTGGGACGGTCCACCAAATTTTATTAGAGTCTATTAGTAGATATTAGTAGATATATCGTCTGATTACATGAACGCAAATTTTAGTTTGTTGTTCATATTTCAAAAACCGCCCCACTGATTTCGATAAAATTTATATGACCACCTCTGAACTATAATCTACCAACCAAAAAAATAACCATCTAAATTGATTCACAATTGGAAATACAACTGAATTGATAACCTCCTCCTTTTTTGAAGTCGGTTAAAAATAGCATACAAAGAGTGCAAAGATCCTTCCATGCACACTTTTACTCCTCATTTCCACTCTTTTTCTGTGATAAAAAGTCGCCGTTGTCCTTTCCTAAGTCTAGTCTATTTGTGCACCAAATTGTAACAAACTCTTTAAGTGGCTTAGGCGTTAGACGGCAACGGACAGAGAGAGCTACTTTCATGTATATAATTTCGTATTAGAATTGAAAACAGGTGTTCCTGATCATTTTATAGGAGGCAGTTGTAAAAGATTACCGAAAAGTAATACGTTTACTCCTCCAAAAACTCATTTTCGCAGTTCTTAATTTGCCTTAATCGAGCGTCCATCATGCATAACATTTGATAAGACACCATGGAAATCTCGTCGACTATCAAAAATTCTGTCTGATACGCCATTAAGTGGCTGCGCCCATCTTAAATATTGAGGTTGTGTAGTGTACTGTATTCTTCTTGTCAAGCCCTTTTATTTGATACCCATGTTGATGGGATTGATACAACCTAAGTTATCCGCCATTGTGTAGAGGCCGCCATCTTGGATTTTAATTTTATATAGTACATTGTATTCTACTGGTTGAGCACTTTCATTTGATACCCATATTGATGGGATTGATAAAACCTACGTTATCCGCCATTTTGTAGCGGCCGCCATATTGGATTTCAATTTTTTATAGTATATTGTATTCTGCTTGTTGAGCCCTTTCATTTGATACCCATGTTGATGGGATTGATAAAACCTACGTTATCCGCCATTTTGTAGCGGCCGCCATCTTGGATTTTAATTTTTTATAGTATATTGTATTTTGCTTGTTGAGCCCTTTCATTTGATACCCATATTGATGGGATTAATAAAACATAAATTATCCGCCATTTTGTAGCGGCGGCCATCTTGAATTTATTTAAGTACATTAATTATAAGTAAATGATACCGCTAGAAGCGTCTTGAAACGCTCTTGAGAGTAAATGGCTCAAACGGGTAAAAGTAAGGTGGCACTTCATATGCCGAAACATAAACGCCGCACTTATGTAACCTGACACCCGTTTTCCCGCCAAATTTGTAAAACGCGAAAAGCGGCCAGTGTATCAAGCGGTTATATAAGTATCCCTGTATAGTTAGAAATTATAAAATTGCTGGAACAAACGTTTATCGACTCCATTTCAAGTGTCTAGATACAAAGTTTCATGGTTTTATCTTCAATAATATTGAACTTCCAGACTTTCACCCCCAATTCCACCCCCGTAGGTACAGTTCGAAACTACAAAACTGCTTAAATATACATTTTATGGTTTCGTGTTAAATATCTAGACGTAAAGTTTCATAGTTCTTCAACAATGACGAAGTTTTCCATATAAACTTTCATCCCTTATTTTAACCCTTTTAACCCCTTTTTTCGGAATAAAAAGTATGTCCTTTCTCGGGATCTATTCTATCTATGTATCAAATTTCATCAAAATCTGTTGGTTGGTTTAGGCGGTAAAGACGGACAGACAGACAGACAGACAGACAGACAGACAGACAGACAGACAGAGTTACTTTCGCATTTATAATATTAGTATGGATATTATACTATTGATAATAGATATGGAAGATAAATAGAATATTTCTGAATATTACTGATCGGATCAGTGTATCATTACTTGTTTAACTAAACAATATTTTGTTTTTGTGGTAAAAAGGAGACCCCTGAACCAAATCGCCTTTCCTTGATCGCTGGCTACCCACAAAAGACAAGAATCCAGTGTCTCCCACAGATTACAAACTCGAGGGTTTGCGTGAGCATTTACTCTCTAATAAATTTAGTAGTTATGCCAAATTAAGCTATCCAAGGGAATTGGAGGGATTGTTTAGGGAGGGATGAGTTTACATACCTATTGTATGTCTTTGTCTTGTATGTTATTGTAAGTTGTTGAAATCCCGTAGAACTTTACTGTACCGATCGACAGCAAAGGAATGTGATTTCGGGAATAAAAAAAATGTGTTTACTAGTTTTTTCAATAACTAATCAAATTGTTAGATAAGCCTTAAAGGTTAAGTTTCCAGTGTAACTTCGATAATTTAGCTTCTACCGAGCTCTTTAATTTGATGTAATTATGTCAGACCTTCCTCTGTACAAGCAGAAGGGAACTAACTAGGGTTCAACCGTCCCAATCAGATAATTTAAAGACATATCTTATAACGTCTTCGACCCCATTTCAGCTAGGCTTCCGACTGCATGACACGTGCATGACTTTAAAAGAATGTCCAAAAATTAGCAGACTTCTGCAAAAGGTTGAGTAATATATAACTTTACAAGTTACACTGGAAATCCGAACTCAGTAAAGTCCACCGAACAACATTATGTATACAACTGCTTGATCGAATTTGTAAATGTACATAGTTGTGATGTAAATAATGAAACAATATATAGGTTTGTAAATAAATACCTATATGATAGACTAGCTGTTACCCGCGACTTCGTCCGCGTAGAATTTTGATTTGTTATGTGTGTAAATTCACTGCTTTAAAAAAATGGTAAAAATGTAGAGTGTTGTCTTACTTTGTTTATTATAGTTCTTGTAACTACGGGGTGTTTGTATATTTCACTCGTTACCAGAGAATATAAACAAAGTTTACGTGAATTCTTACAAAAACAATAATTTTGCCATAATAGTAACGTCGGCAGAGTTTTAGTCAGCTGTATGCCGATTCAGAGTATATACCTTATGTCGCCAAAACCGGCTGACATACAAAATATCTTAATATCTTTCGTGTTTATCGTCGTTATATGCTATGTTGTCTATGTTGTCTTATGTTGTGTTGTGTTGTGTTCTGTAAACGTAACGTAAACGTAACGTAAACGTAACGTAAACGTAACGTAAACGTAACGTAAACGTAACGTAAACGTAACGAAAACGTAACGTAAACGTAACGTAAACGTAACGCAAACGTAACGAAAACGTAACGCAAACGTAACGCAAACGTAACGCAAACGTAACGCAAACGTAACGCAAACGTAACGCAAACGTAACGCAAACGTAACGCAAACGTAACGCAAACGTAACGCAAACGTAACGCAAACGTAACGCAAACGTAACGCAAACGTAACGCAAAACGCAAACGTAACAAACGTAACGCAAACGTAACGCAAACGTAACGCAAACGTAACGCAAAACGCAAACGTAACGCAAACGTAACGCAAAACGCAAACGTAACGCAAACGTAACGCAAACGTAACGCAAACGTAACGCAAACGTAACGCAAACGTTCAGCTCGATCCGTTGAGCCCTTTGGGCGTGATTGAGCTACAAACATCCAAACATCCAAACATCCATACATTGACATTTATAATATTAAGGATTAGTAGGATAGGATTTCAAAGAACTATTTGTGTTCCGAATTGCAACAAAATCTAATAAGGCGTTCCGATATTACATTTATACTTGTTCCCTTGGGAACTGTGTATGTTTTCGGGATAATAAATAGCCTGTTTTGTTTTAATGTTTGGATCTGTGTTTCAAATTGCAACAAAATCTAGTTAAGCGTTCCGATGTTACATTTATACTTGATCCCTAAGGAACCGTGCACGATTTCGGGATAAAATATAGCCTATATGTTATTCCAGTCTATAAACTATCTGTGTACTAAATTTCAGCTCGATCCGTTGAGCCCTTTGGGCGTGATTGAGCAACAAACATCCAAACATCCAAACATCCATACATTGACATTTATAATATTAAGGATTACTAGATAATCCTCAAGATATTAATGTAATCTTTGTAAATATTAGTATACATTATGTATCAAACTGCTGGATTGAATTTATAAATGTATTTGTTAACCTGTAAGTAAGGTTTCATACCATAGTTGTGATGTAAATAATGAAACAATATATAGGTCTGTAAATAAATACCTAGGAAATTGTTTATTAGATAGTCTTTAAGATTATAAAGTAATTTTTGTAAATATTAGTATTCATGGAACTCTGTAAGCACCTGAAATAATTATGTACGTCGCAATTCTCTCAAATTGAGCATAGAACTTGACTATTTAGGAATTTAGTTTTAAAAGTTGTAAATAAATTGTGCAAATGAAAGTTGTTATAACACTCAAATAATAAAAAAATTAGAACTAACCGTTTATGTTATTCTGCAACTCCTCGCTCGTTCACAATCCAATTATTGAGTTGAAATCACTGAATTCACAAAACACATACACCCACCATACACGTTTAATAACCACTTAGTTGAAAATCCCTTAAATTCACAAAAAAAAATACACAGCACACACTCGCAAAATTCCGGGACGCGGACTACGGTACAAAACGGTAAGAAACTACCCGACTCAGAGCTGATGATCGATCTCTGATGTAACCCGATAACTGCCCGACTCTCCGATCACTGACTATATCGATAACCGCCCGGTCATTGACTATCCCGTTGACTATCCGATCACTCACTATCCGTTAACTATCCTTGACTGCCCGATCACTGACTATCCTTGACTATCCGTGAACTGCCCGGTCACTGACTATCCTTGACTATCCGTTAACTGCCCGGTCACTGACTCTCCAAACCCCCCCCGCGCTTTCCCCTTTTATGCATTTTGAATCCACGTGCCAAATAAGCCACGCCCCTTTTCTGCTAACCTTGCTAACTGTCCCAGGAAGATTAGCGTGTTTTATTTGACTACCAACACACAAATAAACCCCGATGGTGGTGGATGGTGGCGCCACTACTAGATCAACATGAATAGTTATTAATAACGGAAAGGATATTTTAGTCCACATTTTTTGGCCACATTAAATTTTATGTTTGTACTCAAATTTTTGAAATTCTCCAGTCAATGTCATTCGTGACACGATCTCTGACACGCGCGGAACAAAATAATTTTCATTATTTACAATCCAATATAATGTGTGCAAATACTCCATATTTCTTGTGTATTTCGCCTAATAGGTTTCCGCAAAGATCATTATGTGAATGTGATATGGACAACCTATTCGAAAACATCGATTCCATACAAAATCATCGAAGCAACAGTCCCGAACCGCCAATGATACTGTACATTAAATTGTGAGTTTCTATGTTTGTAATCGTTTACCTTGTTGGTTTTCTCCAGAAATAATGAGTATTAAATAGTGTTGTGTGTAAAAAAGTGTTCGGAGCTAGAAAAATATGATAATCATGTACCTAAAACGAAACTACGCAGTATTTTAACTATGTAATATTGGTTGTTTGCCCATCCAAACATGTTTTAAATGCATTTACTTTGTACAAAACAATTATTAATGCCTGTTTCCCAGACTTCAAATAGAAATATCTCTAGAATTTCAATCTAAGATCATTTGCATGATGCTATTAGACTCAATTAGCCCCAAACTTGACAAATGGAAATATATCTAGAGTTTTCTTCTAAGATCAACTATAATTGCATATGTTAACAAGCATTTGTCTCTCTGATTTATAATTGATTAAGAGGTCTCAATTACAGCTATTGTGTTAACCACTACAGCTTTCCTAGGCTAGGGTAGGATCCCAAATTCTATCAAATTCAAATTCTTGATCTAGAAATGTACCTATGTTGTATGTATCAAACAGATCCACTTGAACTCTATCTGAAACTCACACAATATAGACATCTGAAATAACAGAATAACAAGTAATTTTCCAAGGCATGCACTCCATGCATTCCATAATATAAACAGCAGTGGGTGATTAGACTCTCTAGTTCTGTGGGAAGAATAATTCATGCAATTATAATATAACAGTAACAATAAATATTCTCAATCTAGTAAATTATATGATGATAATTGAGATGTAAAACTACTTTTCTAGAAATCTCTCTATGTATTCACAAGCAGTGAGAGATCATAAATGTATTTAGTTCTGAGGGAACAATTCATATAAAATAGTAACAATAAATGTTCTCAATCTGATAATTGAGATGTAAAACTACTTTTCTAGAAATCTATCTATGTATTCTTATTACACAAGCAGTGAGAGATCATAAACGTATTTAGTTCTGAGAGAACAATTCATATAAAATAGTAACAATAAATGTTCTCAATCTGATAATTGAGATGTAAAACTACTTTTCTAGAAATCTCTCTATGTGTTCTTATTACACAAGCAGTGAGAGATCATAAATGTATTTAGTTCTGAGGGAACAATTCATATTATGATAAAATAGTAACAATAAATAATGTTATCAATCGAGTAATTATAAAAGTCACCAATTACAGCTCTTTTAAACTATTAATGAACTCCAGCTGTTCTCTTAACGGTGTTAACTATAACTAATCTGCCTTTTCCTTGGTTTAGAACTGTTATGTTATATAATAAATTTAACTTTGTTGTCTTGTACCTTTTTCTCAGACTACTACTGATGCTCCATGAAGAAATCAAGTGATGGCGTCTGGACTCTGCATTTACTTCAAAAATGGAAAATTATCTAGTGGAATTCTCACCTGAAGCTTACATATAAGTACTCTCAATTAAGATGTAAGATGTAATTTTCTAAGGTATGTTCTCTATTTATGTTCTCCATCGAGTAAACCATTTGAAGATTTATTCAACACAACGACTCTATTTCAATTAAATAAATTTGAAGAAATAACTCATCTTAATGCCTGTTACCGATGTAATAAGCATTAGTGATTCACTTAATTAATAAATACATAGTATCGTGGAAATATTTGAAGATTATTGACGGGTTAGCTCAGCTGAACCGTTACAAACTGTCCAGGGCTCTAAGATCAATGCTTAAATTATAATACAAGGAATATCGCTACAAATTAGTAAAAATCGTGATAATTTTAACAGAGCTAAACACGAAGTAGACTTTGATAAAAACCCTTTTCAATACTTCAAAAACATTTTCAGGGAGCAAAATGGAAAGCTTATCTTGACTAACGCGCAAATTTACGATCACTTTAAAAGCACATACGAAGTGCCTAAACGCGGGAGTTCGTACGTAGAACGAAACATCCAAAGACCTAATGATCCTCTGACAAACTTTCAAAGCACCCCACCTAGTGAAGAGGAAGTAAACTATCAAATTAAAAAGAAAACTACTAAATCAGCTCCTGGCCCAGATGGCATTCCTTACATAGTGTATAAAAAGTGTCCATCAATTCGTAAACATATCTTGAATATATTCATTAAGATCTGGTCAAGAAAGCAAGTCCCAGTAGCATTCGGAAGAGCAATTTTTGTCCTCATTCCTAAAAAGCAGGAAGTAACTCATCCAAAAGACACCAGACCGATAGCCCTAACCAATACAATTTCTAAAATCTTTTTCAGTATATTGCAAACAAAAATGACCACATTTATGACTAGCAATAGGTATTTCAGGCCCAATCACCAGAAAGGGTTCTTGCCTGGTATTTCTGGATGCCTGGAACACAATACATTACTAGCTGAAAGTTTGAAAGATGCCAGAACACATGAGAGGCAAATAACAGTCTGCTGGATAGACCTAGAGAACGCGTTTGGTTCTGTCCAGCATGAACTTATGATATTTGCCCTAAAATGGTATAACTATTGTCACTTAAAATTCGTCATAGCAGTAAACAAGGAATACACAAAACTACTTGAATACAATGTAGGACTATTCCAAGGGTGCTGCTTATCACAAATAGCATTTAATATAGTTATAAATATTTTAGTAGACAAATTAATATCCCCTGAAAAGAAATGGGGCTACCGGTTTAAAATCAACAATAAGTACACTGAGTCAATCTTGGCCTTTGCGGACGACCTTGCAATACCAACACGCAATCCCAAACAGTGTCAGGAATTGTTGAACGAAGTCGATGAGTTCTGTACATGGACGGAGGGAATGAGGACAAAACCAACTAAATGTCGTTGTCTTTGTCTGGGTAGACGAAATACCAAATATACTTCTTACGATCCGGGACTCTCCATAAGTGGCCAAGGAGTTGTCACAATTGCAGAGGCAGTGCCTTTCAAATTTCTTGGTAGAAAGATAGATCACAAAGGACGTACACCATCACTAGAGGTGGTTGTTGAAAATTTCATGAACTACCTCAATAAGGTAGACCAGCAGCCTATCAGCAATATCAAAAAAAGCATGAATATATGACAACTACCTCACATCACGTCTCACTTGGCCTTTCCTAGTATATGACATCGGTAAAACTCTCCTGGCAAAGCTAGATGCCTATGTCATAAAGATATCTGAAGTCATGGTTCGGATTGGCACACCCGGCTGATCCCTCTACTCTTTTTAGGGATCACAATAGTTTTGGGCTGAAACTAAAGAAACCGGCTGAACTTTACAAACACCTAAGAGTTACAAAAACGCATGTTTTGGGAAAGTCGCAAGACGAATTAATTACATCTCTCCCAAAAGACAAAACTGCTTCAGACCTGGAATCTAGACTTCAATTCCATAAACAATTTATGGCAGGTGCACAAGTAAATACTGCTGGGTTGGGTGCGAGAAAGAAAAGGGAAGACCGAGACATGGTAAAAACCTTTCTACAACAAGACGAAAATGACGGTTACAAAGTGCACGCTATGAATTTATGCAAAGTGAGTGGTTAACTATAGGTGAGTTCTGTATCCCATTAGCTCTAAAGTGGCGTACCTTGATCTATGACTGGTCTCCTGCCTTATAAAAAATTTATCTAAATGCATTCCAAATGACCTTCCCTGATCAGAGTAACTTGGTAAGGTGGGGAAAAGTCTCTGAAAAATGTTGCTATACTTGTGGAGAGGCGATATGTACAGCAAGGCACATATTGGTGGGATGCAAGGTGCTCCTTAATGGGGGTCATTACTCACGGCGCCATGACAGAGTACTTGAAATCATACGTGAACGTGAAGCCATGAGCCTTTCAGTAGCTAGAGCCCAAAAGGGATTGACGACAAATAAAAGACAAATTAACTTTGTAAAAAGAAGGCTCAACTTCAAACTCCAGGAACAAGCCTTACTCAATCCTGGGTACAGCACCTGATTGGACTATTTTAATGGACACGTATGGAAAGCACTACAAAACCCCGAGGATGTGGGTGTTTCGTCATCCAGACCGTACATTTTCCTTTTTTCTAGAGCTACGAAACGCATAGTCCTTGTAGAACTTACCGTACCGTGGGAAACTAATATACCTGAAGACCACGCGATGAAACAAAATAAGTATTACGACCTCCTAAACGAATTAACAAAAAACGGCTATGTAGTTAGTTTATACGCTGTAGAAGTGGGAGCGAGAGGTATACCAGCAAAATCTCTCTATAACCTGCTGAAAGACCTTGGCTTATCCAGGAGTGCAGTAAGTTCTATACTAGAACGAGTATCTAAAGCTGCACTAGTAGGCTCATATCAGATTTGGCTGCGCAGGGAGAGAAAAACGAGCAGTGAAGGTGAGTGTTGATGTACGTCAGAAAGGGGCCCCTTAAACCTACGCCCGAGTCACAAGTCTCGGGATCTACTCGAGTTTTCTCTCTCTGCCACACGATGGACCCGGCACCCGCACGGTGAATTCATGGAATGCTAAGAAGATTGTCTCTCTCTATGAGCCGTAGCCATCGAACTCTTAAAAACGGCAGAAGCGGCAAACGCGCTTCTACTATGGCGATGCAAAATCAGGTGACGTCTCCTGATTTAGTCTCAGTCGCAACAAAGAGTTGTGTACGTTCGCTGACAATTGTGTACGTTCGCTGACAATTCAATTTTCAAATTTTTCAAACAAATTTTTGCCACGTTATGTTGTCTTTAGATTATAGCATACCTCATCTTCGTTTCTTTAATTATATCGATGGCCGTAGCATATGGAATTCGTGGCATATATAAGAGTTGACATAATTATAGAACCTCATACGACAGCGAATGTATATGTATGGGAAACTCTTTGGTGTTATAACAAGATTCTATTCCAAATTTAAATTTCCTTCGCATTTTATTTGGTTGTCTTTTGTTTTTCTCGGTTCGAAAAACGCGGTTCTAGATTTCACGTTACAGAATTAATTGAAATTCGTTTTTAGGGTTCCGTAGCCAAATGGCAAAATACGGGACCCTTACAGATTCTTCATGTCTGTCTGTCTGTCCGTCTGTATATCACAGCCACTTTTCTCCAAAACTATAAGAGCTATACTATTGAAACTTGGTAAGTAGATGTATTCTGTAGACCGCATAAAGATTTTCATACAAAAAATAGAAAAAAAAACAAAAATAATTAGGGATGTCCCATACTTAGAACTAAACCTCAATTTTTTTCCATCACTACCATACGTATGAGATATCTATGGATAGGTCTTCAAAAATTATATTGAGTTTCTTAGTTTTTTTTTCTAAACTGAATAGGTTACGCGAGAGACTCTTCCAAAGTGGTAAAATGTGTCCCCCTCCCCCCTGTAACTTCTAAAATAAGAGAATGTAATGAAAAATTATGTATGATGTCCATTACCATGTAAACTATCAACGAAAATTGGTTTGAATGAGATCTATTAAGTAGTTTTATTTTAATACTTCATAAATTCACTATTGTTAAAACACTGATTAAAGTAACAAGGAACTACAAGAACTTTTATGTTATGTTACTTGCTGCTACGGAAGCCTTCATGGGCGAGTCCGACTCGCACTTAACTACTTTTATTTTTATTATTTTCTATAAATAACTCTAATAATAGGTTCTATGACCGGAGCACTATCTCTATGACAAATACCTCACACAAAATAAATAAGGTTACACTAGGAAACGATCACAATAAAGGTCTTGTATACCCACTAAATATTCGTCACGTATTTTCTGATGGATGAAATGTGGACGGTTGAGTAGAGTTAGTACCTACGTACTAAGAATACATGCTTACCCGCTAACTTGCTTAGACGGCCAATTTTAAGATATGGGGTCCAGAAGATACATTACTTCACCTATTTTCTGATAACTGATTTTCACGTATGTTACAGGCCATATCTTTAAAAATAAGGCCCTAATACTCCAGACAAATTAATAGACTCCCAAAATAATAGAGTTTTAAAGCGTCTGTTAAGCAAAACGGCCGACGGAAAGTGTCTGGGAGTATTGGGACCTTATTTTTAAAGATATTGCCTATAACATACGTGAAAATCAGTTATCAGAAAATACGTGAAGTAAGTAAAGTATCTTCTGGACCCCATATCTCAAAATTGGCCGTCTAAGCAAATTAGCGGGTAAGCATGTGTTCTTAGTACGTACTAACTCTACTCAATCGTCCACATTTCATCCATCAGAAAATACGTGACGTCTGGCGGCCCTGGGATCTTACTCTATTACTTTTTAAGTTAGACTGAGAAACGTCATAGAAATCTGAAATGTCATATTGAGAATGTCATAGAAATAGCCAATATCTACTAATCTGTGTTTTAGCGAAGTACTATATATTTATTATTTATTTATTATATATACGCGTTTCCCCAAGAGTTATTGGAAAAATGCGGCTTATCAAATCTTCTTACGACATATATTTTAAATTCTGAATTAATTTTATGCTTGTGGTAAGATATTTCTTTATATTTAAATTAGCTTAGAACAATTGAATGTTTTTGATTAAATTAATTAGCATAGGGTTCAAGTCCAAAATTGCATGATCGATTCATTAGGAAACAATACTTGTTTTCGATTTTTGTTTCACACATTCCACAACTATATAAAGGCCGAAAAAAATTTACCTGAGTAGTGATTGATTGAACTGAGAGAACGAAACAGGTCGAAATGATTGGAGAACAATACATTAACTGTACATATCGAAAAGGCGACTCAGTCCATGAAAATGAAGAAGGTTTCACCGAGAAAAAACCAGTTACAGCGTATACAAGCAAAGATCTCATTGGTACAGATGAAAATTACACACATGAAATTGTATGGAAAAATGCTATTGGATTCCTCATCTTACATTTACTAGCGAGTTATGGATTGTTTTTACTGCTCACGGGAACTTACAAAATTTCTACTTTAATTTGGGGTAAGGAGACCAAACTACGTATTACCACATTCTATAATTTGCATATTCATACTACACACTTAGAAATCTGTGCTACACACCATAATTATTACTAATAGAAAATATTTCAATAAGTACTTGAAATATTTATAAATTATATAAACTATTTTCGTACAAAAAATTAAACCGACTTCAAAACCACAAATAGGCACTCAAAAGCGAAAAATAAACTAAAATCATTATTATAACCACTACTCACTCATCTATTTGAAGTCGGTGCCAGTCAGGTCAAAAAGTTAGTAGATTGATGCTATGTAGGCACACGGTAAGTTCTTTTTTGGAAGTCGTTTAAAAAGTATCTACAATCTAGGTACATATTTTTGAAAATATGTCATTGATAAAAAACAAATATCTTTATTTATAAACTTTTTGTGTCACGTTGTTCGTCCGCGATGAACTTCTACACTACTAAACCAATTTTAATCAAATTTTCCGCACTGTATACAGTTTGATCAAACTTGAGAGGATAGTTTATAACTTCGCGGAGTCAGTTTGTTGTGTATGACTTTGTATCGAGTATGGTTGACCTGTGATATTAGGTTGGTATATAATTCCGTATATGGGATCATAAAGCTGAAATTAATGATTTATCTAATACTATATTGTTGTAATAACACTCATTTTTAATAGAAACACCCAGAGAGACAACACATATTTGTCTTAATCACACAATCATCGGCCTTGGATTACAAACACACAAGCACTATGAAAGTTTCGGTGATTAATAATAATTTTCATTACTAACTGATCACTATGTTGTAGTCGTACCTATTTGTAATATAGTACCTAGATTATGGCACAAGTGAGTAAAGTTGGTAGTTACCGTTCAGGCGCTATTGAGACCCGAGCCTTGGCGAGGTAGCCGTGGAGGGCGATCATAAATACACACGTGTGTCATAAGTACATCGTTTTTCAACACACTTACGAATAAAATATTAATAAAAAAATATTTCAACAATGCAAACGAGTTGTTAAATATGTTTTGTTATGGCGGGAAAAATAATCAGTTGTCAAAAATGCGCGCGCAACTAACAATGGCGACCAGCCACAGTACAAAATATAGGTTTCTTTTTATGTCTATCTGCGGATAGCGTTGAAGTCACGTACAAAAAGTGGAATATAAAGTTTTCTTTACTATAAATACCCTGATATCTGTTCTGTGATAAAGACAATAAAAATAATATTAGAGTGAAAGTTTTATTTCGAAACACGTACCAGTTGAATTTATCTATTTAAATACGAAGTTGCATAAACTGACCAAACCATAGCTAAGTACATTCATTCATTTGTTCTATTGTATCGAAACATTTTTAAGAACAAAGCAACTCAACCAATTAAAAAAACTCTACAACTTACTAATGAGTAGGTAATAGTAATGAAAAAGTCACAGTTTGATTATAGGTCTCATTATATGCCTGATTGCAGTGAAGTTAGAGCCACTTTATGAGCAAATGTGTTGAAAAATATTTTTACGGCAATATTTTCAGTAAATTTACGGGGCGTACACATAAACATCTGTGTGACGTCACAGTACCGTACCTACTAGACAATTATTTAACTATGTCGTGGTGCACTGTTATGGACAAGTTAATTACCACCAGACGTACGTCTTACCCCCCCCGTTGCCAAATAAAAAAACTGTATTTTTCTAAGAATTTTGTCTTCTTTACAGCGTATTTCGTACTCATGTCTTCAGTAGAAGGTATCACAATTGGGGCACATCGGTATTATACACACAAGTCCTTCAAAGCCAAGCCACTATTAAGAGCAATACTCATAGCTTTGCAGACTGTGGCTGGCCAGGTAAGGTGTAACATGCTTTTATAATTAAATAAATATTGGTGGACATTTCACACACAACATCATCTGACCCCAAACAAAGCAAAGCTTGTACGAGTATACTATGGCGGCCAGATAACTAATATAATACTGACATAGTTGTGTATACATACTTATTATACATGGAAATACCCAAACACAGTCCAAATATTTGAATTCATCACACAAATATTTGCACTGGGTGGGAATCCAACCCACGGCCCTCGCTTTCGGCTATCAGAGTTACTACCCACTAAGCCACGAGGCCAGTCTTATTTTACTATAAACTGCAGGCCCGTGAACAAAATGTATGGGTCAAATGAAACACCAGGAGACCTATATAGGATGATAGAAGGATATAAAGTAATAAGATAATAATTCAGCTCTATACCGTCACTTGTAAGCTGTCCAACTGAGTGCAATTGAAGAGGAGGTTCTAAATCTCGATCATTTCTCCATGTCGCATGATTTTTGTACGGCGTTGCGGAATAATAGATTAGAAGAGGTATTGAAACTATAAAAAATATAAACTTTAAAACTTTAATTGTTAGTTTCTCGGAAAAATTCATGATTTTCCGACGATTTACAGAGTAAATTTGGTCATTTGCTTATGTACGGCATTGGTTCCATACAGTTTCAATATCTCTTCTAATCCATTATTTCACAATGCCGTAAAAAATTATGCGACAAGGGGAAATGATCGAGGGTTGCAACCCCCCATCTTCAACTGCACTCAGTTGAAGATGGGGAGGAAGTTTTCAAGTGACGGCATAGTGCGGAATCTTATTACTTCATACCCGTCTATCATCCTACATAGGTCTCCTGGTGGTTCATTTGACCCATACATTTTATTCACGGGCCTGTAGTCTACTATGATCGCATAGAGGGATAGACAGTCAAAGAGTAAGCAAGCTGAAGTGGCAATGGGCAGGCCACATCGCTCGCAGAACTAACAACTGATGGGGAAAAAAGGTTCTCGACTGGTGACCACGAACCGGAAGACGTATTGTTGGACGGCCTCCTACTAGACGGACAGATGACGTCACAAAGGTCGCTGGAAACCGCTGGTTGCATGTTGCGCAGGACCGTTCGTTGTAGAAATCTAGTGGGGAGGCCTATATTCAACAGAGGACGTCTTCCGGCTGATGATGATGGATATACAGTATACAGTTGCTGAAGGTTTTGATATGTCCATTTTATGATCCCACTGCTGGAAATACTCAAAGGTGCTCATTTTTCCGATGAGGCCCCTTGGCTGATTCCATCATCCCAAACGCTGGCCAAGCCAAGCCTGCGAAAACTTGGCGCATTTTGGTTTTCTACCCCTTTGTTTCGTCCATCGTTAAAAGCCAACGTTAGACATAAACCTAAACATCTACCCTTAGAAAATACTCAAAGATGCAGACGGGGTTTAACCCTCCAAACTGACGCTCAAGAAATCGGTCGATCTCGATTTTTGGTTACCAAGGTTTCACCCTCTCCTAGCTTTAAACTATAATGAGACATTGTGTCTGCAACAAAATTTTATTTTTACAGTCTTGTTAAAGTTATTTACTTAGTGGATTTAATCCAGTCTAGTCCGGTCTGGTTCGCTCTGTACCGTTTCAGGCCACTCCCGTTTCTTCAAAATGTACATAGATTATCTATTTCCTCCAGAACTCAATGCACTCATCTAGCTTTTTTTTTAAAATAAAGAGTGATGAGACGAACACGAAATGTGTCTGATGGTAAGAAACATGCCTGCCACATAACAGCACAGTGACACGCAGCTATTGGAACATGAAGAGTCCAAAGCATTACCGAGCACTGCACGGCGCTCGTCACCCAGAGATCTAAGATGTTAAATCTCTACGCCCAGTATTTTCTCTGGAAACAGTGCCCTTCAAACCGGAGCACAGTAATGTTTGCACATTACTGCTTGGCGGTAGAATAAATGGCAAAGGTGTGGTACTTCCCGGACTCTGCCAAGAGTCCTACCACAACTAAAACTTTATTGGACATTGTGCCTATATTTGAAAACTAAATACCTAATATATGTTTATCTTTTTTTGTAGTTTGTAGTAACTATTCAGTGGATTTTATCCAATATAGTTTGGTTCGCTCCACGCCGATCTAGATTTTTTAATAAAATATTTCTATTTCTTCCAGAACTCAGTGTACATTTGGTGTCGGGATCACCGCCTCCACCACCGATATTCTGATACCGACGGCGACCCACATAACGCCAAGCGAGGCTTTTTCTTCAGTCACGTCGGCTGGTTGATGACTAAGAAACATCCACTGGTAAAGAAACTCGGTAAACAGATCGATATGAGCGACTTAGAAGCTGACTGGATGGTCATGTTTCAGATGAAGTGAGATTCTTTGTATAATGGGTTTATTTACTACATTTTGGATAATGGGATAGAGACCCATTATGGTAAATTTTCGTCATATGCCGAAAATTTTATATTGAAATATTCTTGTTTCAGATATTACTACCAGTTATATATAGCCCTAGCAGTTGGAATTCCAGTAGCAGTACCAGTGTATTGCTTTGGAGAGTCGTGGATAGATTCACTGTTCCTTTGCTATTTCTTTCGCTATGTGTGTCAATTGAACGGTACATGGCTCGTTAACAGTGCTGCTCATTTATATGGGACAAGACCTTATGATACGTAAGTGTAGTCCATTCTAATTTTTTTTAATTGTAAATAGTGACGAGACGAGCAGGTCATGTGCCTGATGGTAAGCAAAATGCCCGTCAATAACAGCACAATGACGCGCAGCTATTGGAACATCAACCCAAATCATTACCTAGTACAGCACTACGCTCGTCACGTAGAGATATAAACTGTTCTATTTATATACCCAGTAATTTCACTTGGAAACATTGCCCTTCAAACCCGAACACCGCTAAAATAATCGGCTAAAAGGTGGTTGTGGCAATATTTCCCCAGGCGGATTTTGCTAAGTGTCCTCCCACTAGCACTATTTATAAGAAAGTTTGGATGTTTATTGCTCACTCACGTCGTAACTATGAACGGAATTTAAATTTCAAAAACAGTTAAATTGTGTTATAAACATAACACAAAATTACATCATGATCTAAATAAATATTAAATATACCTCCGCGTTTCGGCAACGTTACAGCCTATGTTGTGTTTACAATTTGAGTTCAAATTGTGAAACTTTAAACACTATAGCTAAATTGTAATATAGAGTAACACAGAGGCTACTTTTGACGTGACAACGTCTTATAAATTGGTTTGCCGGGTGACACTTCAAGAAACTGCGTTACCCTCCGCTCACGTTATGCGCTCACAACGAGAGCGAGTGAGAGGCACGCGTCCCTTCCACTCGGGCATGGTTAGCCCGCCTAAGAGCGAGAGAGACAGACATAAAAAGTGAAAGGCACGCGTCCCTTCCGTAAAATTAAACAGAGAAGGCAAACTTGTTTGCTTCTCAGTTTGCGGAATCTTCACGTCTAGATGCTGGTTGTGCGATACCTCCTACTCCACCTGGCAGTCCGACTGTAATGTCTGAATTACATATTCGCCAAAAGGAGGTTACCAAAGCGCTACGCAATCTGGATGTGAATAAAGCCAGTGGCCCGGACGGAATTCCTGCCATAGTACTGAGGGTTTGTGCACCCGAGTTGTCTCCAGTACTAACGCGCCTGTTTAGACTTTCTCTTCAAACTGGACAAGTGCCGAAGTCGTGGAAGCTTGCAAACGTGCAACCTGTGCCCAAAAAAGGTAGTCGTGCTGACCCTGTCAACTACAGGCCCATCTCAGTCACGTCCATACTCTGCAAGACTATGGAACGTGTCTTAAACCACAGGCTCCTGACATACCTAGAATCGAACGACCTCCTCAGTGACCGGCAATACGGGTTTCGCCGGAACCGGTCCACCGGGGTTATTCTAGCGTATGTCACCCACATCTGGAGTGAAGCTATCGAGAAACACGGGGAAGCACTTGCAGTCTCCCTGGATATCTCGAAGGCTTTCGACAGGGTTTGGCATGATGGCCTTATAAGCAAGCTTTCTGGCTATGTTTTGTCTCCTGGGTTTATTGTGTGGATATCGGACTTCTTGAGGGATCGATCCATACGAGTCGTCATTGATGGCTGCTCGTCGGACCAATTGGCCTTCAATGCCGGAGTCCCTCAAGGGTCGGTACTCTCTGCGACGCTCTTCCTGCTACATATCAACGATCTGTTGAAGCCCGGTATTTTTGGGTACGCAGATGATAGCACAGTCGTAGAGAGTTATATATCTAGCGCAAGAGCCAGTGGGCAACAAACTCAGCTATTGAGAGAGAATATGATCGAGCGGTTGAACTTGGCCCTTGAGGCAGTCTCTAAATGGGGCGATGCCAATTTGGCCAGGTTTAACGAAGGAAAGACACAGGCGTGTTTGTTCTCCGCTAAAAGGAGTCCGTTCCAACTGGCTCCTACTTTTCGAGGCGTGTCCGTGCCGGTTACTGACCATCTCGAGCTTTTGGGCGTTTCTCTGTCATCGACGCTCAACTTTGGCACCTATATTGAGTCTAAGGCTAAATTAGCCGCCAAAAAACTAGGTGTCCTCTCAAAGGTGCGAAGATACTTCAACTCTGAACAGTTGCTCACGTTATACAAAGCACAGATTCGCTCCTGTATGGAGTACTGTTCGCACCTTTGGGATGGATCGGCTAAGTATCAGCTGGGGACTCTGGAATCGATTGAGAGACGTGCCAAAAGACTCATAGGCAATGACGCTCTTGTGCGTAAAAGACTTCAAAGTCTTGATCATCGCCGCAAAATCGCTAGCTTATCGGTTTTTTATCGGATACACTTCGGAGAGTGTGCAACTGATCTGCATGATCTAATACCACCTTGCCCTTTCTTCTATCGGAATTCTCGTTCCACAAAAGGGCGGCATCGTTTCATGGTTGATGTTCCAAAAACGCGAACGAAGAGATTTGACTCCACGTTTGTGATAAGAACGTCTAGGTTGTGGAATGCGTTGCCTGAGTGGGTTTTCCCTGATGGTTACAATCTTGGTGTCTTCAAATCGAGAGTGAATCGGTTTTTTCTAGGTAAGCACGCTCCATCGTAGATCTCATCATCGCATAACATCAGGCGAGATGGTGGTCAAGTGCGAACCTATTATAGTTAAAAAAAAAATATTTTACCACTCAAAGTCGTTGTCACGTAAAACTTTCGCCCGTATACCGACTTTACAGGCAACCAATTTTTTTAACCTGGAAAAACAATTAGAACAGAAACTACGCGCGTAAAACTACGGACCACTGCTAGTCACAAATAAATACTTTCATCACATTGTACAGTTTCAACACTAGCAACATCCCGTGTTGTGGCCCGCGTAGTTTTCCCGATTTTTATCGTAGGTCTATAGCTATCTAAAATACAGTACCTACCGTCCAAATTATGAAAATACATACGAGTACAACAATTTTTGACGTGACAACGTCTTATAAATTGGTTTGCCGGGTGAAACTTCAAGAATCTGCGTTACGCTCCGCTCACGTTATGCGCTCACAACGAGAGCGAGTGAGAGGCACGCGTCCCTTCCACTCGGGCATGGTTAGCCCGCCTAAGAGCGAGAGAGACAGACATAAAAGTGAAAGGCACGCGTCCCTTCCGTAAAATTATTTTACCACTCAAAGTCGTTGTCACGTAAAACTTTCGCCCGTATACCGACTTTACAGGCAACCAATTTTTTTAGCTCGAGATAACTCCTCATAGAAACTTTAAATATACATAGATATAATAACAATATACAGCTTATACATTTTACTTTTGTCTTTGTTTTATCATAAAAAATATTACTGTTTCAGGAATCTGCAGCCGGTGGAATCCTGGTTTGTGTCTTTCCTAAGTATCGGCGAGGGTTGGCACAATTACCACCACGCTTTTCCTTGGGACTACAAAGCGGCTGAACTTTCGAGACATTTCAATTTCACCGCCCGAATGATCAAGTTCTGTGAAATTATTGGCCTTGCGTGGGACTTGAAGAGTGCTTCTCCAGAGTTGGTACGCAAATCGTTTGTTTTTATGTTTATAAGTAAAATTGAAGTGTTTATTTCTAATTCAAAATTCTCAGCTTCTCACGAAACATATATGAAAAAAACATACTTACATTAAAAACACTATTTTATATTTGTGTCTGTCTGTTTGTTCGGGATAATCTGTGAAACTGATAGACCTTCGATAGTTAAGATAAGATGCAAGATACACTGCAGGGTGCTGTCACAAATTCAAGCCTAATAATTAAGTATACTTGCGGACCTTGCGGACTTTATACCGCGATACTTTTATTTCGTCAACATTTTCTACAAATTCTGCTACCCAAACCTTGTCCCGACAAAAACAAATAATACATGAAACAAAGAACCATCCGATTCGGAGCAGTCAGTAGAGAGTAGAGAGTACTAGTAGTGGTAGGACTCTTGGCAGAGTCCGCTTGGGGAAGTACCACACCTGGGCCATTTATTCTACCGCCAAGCAGTAATGTGCAAACATTACTGTGTTCTGGTTTGAAGGGCAATGTTTTCAGAGAAATTACAGGGCTTAGAGATATAACATCTTAGGTCTCAGGGTGACGAGCGCAATGCAGTGTTAGGTAATCATTTTTACTCTTCATGTTCAATTAGCTGTATGTCACTGTACTGTTTTGTGGCAAGTATGTTTCTTACCATCAGGCTCGTCTCGTCACACTTTATTTAAAAAAATGGCCTTCATAAGTTATAAGCGTACATACATTTGAAAATTAATTTTTATATTTAAGATTGATTGGGGATGGATTTCTTGTAGCTATACTATAAAGTAGTAAATATATAGTAAATAGTATACGAATACTATAAATAAATACCATATCCTATATTAAAATATAGTTAATATACTGTAATGTACGTTAAACTCTATACAACCCATAAAAACTGTACTATCAAACACTTCTATTCTTATAAATTCAAAAATTGAATGTTAAGATGTTTGTTTGTCAATGACGTCGTAACAGCAAAACGGATCAAGTTGAAATTTGGAAAACAGAGGCTAGTCTGGAATAATACAAAGAAGTACACACTTTTTAACCCCCGGCCAAAAAAAGGGGTGTTATAAGTTTGACGTTGATGTCTGTCTGTCTGTGTGTGTGTCTGTCTGTGGCACCGTAGAGCTCAAACGGATGGGCCGATTTCGGTGCGGTTTTTTATTTATAGGTTAATATCCGTGCGGATGTTCTTAGCTATGTTTGGTTAATATACATTCAAAATGGCCGCCTTCACAAAATGGCGGACAAAATATTTCTTCACAACCTACCTCAATATGGGTATCAAATAAAAGGGCTTGACTAGTAGAATACAATACACTTTAAAAAAAACAAATCCAAGATGGCCGCCACCACAAAATGCTGAATTATATTATTTTATTCACTACTACCTCAATATGGGTATCAAATGAAAGGGCTTGACTAGTAGAACGTTATACAGATAATCCGAGATCCGAGGGAGTTGGGGGTTAGTCAAAATTTTTAATTTTGTTCTTGTTAGACACGAGAATTACAGGTACGAGAACTACACGGGTAAAACCGTGGGCACTGCTAGTGTTAGTGCTAGTTAATAAATAAAATCCCTTTTTATTCAGGTGGAGAAACGCATCTTCAGAACCGGAGACGGTACACACTATAAGTTTGGCAACGATGAAGCCAAGAAAGCAGTTACTGCAATTGGTTTCCTTCACCCATTGAACCCATCGTACACTACAGTGCTGAAGGATCCTGATGCAGTCTTGAATCCTGCAGGTCTACCGCTTTACGACGAAAATGATATCTTAGACGTAAATACTACTTCAAAAAGAATAAGTACTTTTGGTTAGACCGACAAACCAATTGACGAAGTGGTTTAAATGTATAAATGATAAATAATAATAATTAAACGAAATTTATGAAGTCCATCTTAATTTATCAATTTCAGTTGAATTAGCGTAGGTATCACTGATCTGTTATTGTTAGTATTTAAAGCACTAATGAAGGTTGATTTTGTCCCTATTAAACTGCATTGCAAATGCCTTGTTTATAACAACATTTTTGTTCAATTTTATTTGAACAATCTCTATACATAAAAATGTTATGTTGGTTTGTGTACGCTTCAAAAAATCAAAAAGTTCTGCATCGATCGAGCTGAAATTTTACAATGACATATAATCCGCATCAAGGATTGTTTTTATCTAATTTTTGTATCACTATGTGCCACAGCGAAGTGTGGCAGGGTACAGCTAGTTTTTAATAAAATTATAGTATGACATAGATGTATGAAATATAAAAAAATAATAAAAGTAAGTGCGTCAAAGCTAGATTTCTAAGATCTCTTCATATTATAGAATTAATTTTACCATAGCTTATAATTAAAATTAAATATATTTACTGGAAATTGTATGTTTTACTAAGGATACATACAATAAATTCTCCCATAGCTATAATAAAAAAGTACAAACTTTAAAATGGAATTGTGAAATGGGACTTCCAATTTCAATCCATCATTTCTTCTTTTGAACCGCATTCATTCTGTATCACTATAAAACTCTAATTTCGATGTCACGGCATAATGGATTGGAGCGTCTGAGATCTCAGACCTCGAAGGAAAATTTAATATTATGGCCGTCGATCTCTGAAAAGATACAGGCGGTAAGGTTCGCGAATGAGTCATTTTAACTGTATTTTAAGGAAATAAAAATAACTTTTTCAGAAAATGTTTTTGTTTTAAGCCTTAACTTTTATGAAGTCTGTTTTTAAAATTAGGACATTTTTTGTTTTCTTATTTTTAAATGTATTTTCACATACATAGTTGATATGTACAGTAAACATATTATTTTTGACATAGCTCTCTACTTGAGAGAAGAGAGAGGCCCAGCAGCGGGAACATTTAGTGGGCTACTTATTTCTACTAATATTATAAAGCTGAAGAGTTTGTTTGTTTGTTTGAACGCTAGGATCTCGGGAAGTACTGGTCCGGATTGAAAGATTTTTTTCTATAGGATAGTTCATTTATCGAGGAAGGCTATAGGCTATAGAACATAACGCTACTATTAATAGAAGCGGAACATGAATCAAGAATGTAACAAAATCGGGAAAGTACATACGAGTTTTCGTACGTGCTTTGACATGACACATGACAGCATGTGTCTAAGATTGCGTCATTGAATTTAAACCTTTGCCACAGATTACATACCTCACCTTTGCTCACAGATTAAACACCTCCTTTTGCTTTGCTTTTCTAAATCTGAAAGCGATATTCTCAGGAATTAATGAACCGATTTCAGTCATTCTTTCACCGTTGGATATGTACGGGATCCTGATGAGTGCTATATAATGTATCACGGGCGAAGCCGGGGCGGACATCTAGTGCTAAATATTTTTTAAACAGTTTATTTCAAAATGTTTTATAAGTACTGTAATAATCTTCTAATAAGACAAACCAACGTTTGCCGGGCTGTTTAACAAAATAGTAATAATGGACATAATTCACACTATACTAGATGCCAACTAAGCAAAGCTAAGTAAAGCTAAGTAGGTAGTCAGTTAAAGAGCTTTCGTTAGGCTCTAGGATCAGAACCAAAAAGACAGTCTGTCCGGCACTTCGACCATTTATACGACTCCGCTACCATCCGACAAATAAAATACACTCAAATATGGGCTTTATGAAATGCTCGTTAAAATGTAGATTACATTGGCAACACAAATTAGCAGCCGCTCGCTGACAGCCGTCTGCTAAATTATGTTGCCAATGTAATCTATATCTTAACAGCAATGGCATAAAGTCTATATTTGAGTATAAGTGATCGCAGACCATCGTTCTTTGGCCCGCTGCGCAGTAGTTTTCATTTTCTTTACAATATTACAAAACACGATTAAATACAAACATGAATTCATTGTATTTTTTGTTTTATCAAATTATTAAAAATCGACAAGGATAAAGATCATTATACTTTCGAAGCGGCAGGTTGTGACGTCACGTCGACATAAAAATCGTATATAGACGTGACGTCACTCGAAACTTCGAACCACTATATCTTCGTAATTTTTTGTTTGTGAAACAAAAGAAAAAATAAGTGCGGATTTTTTTAAATAATGTAACTGACTAATTAGTGTTTTAAATCACCATGCCCATAATACTTTTTTTTTTAATCCTCAATTATTTTTTGGACTTACAAAATGTATACACTTACCCAAATCTTAACGCATTCAAAGTCTAGCTACAGATAGATTCTATGGTTAGCGGTTAGCAGATATAATGCTTTTAAAATTATACCAAGTAGAAATATCACCAGAATAATTGCCGTAACAAAAAACTGATTAATTGTGTTGCTAACCGTACACAACTATAGCTATACAATACTACAGCTTATTCTGTAGTACTTACTACACAGGTACATGCAACTACAAAAATTGCCGTGGGATTGTGAAAATCGTGAAAAAGTCACGAATCGCACCGGTTTGTCTAGACAAGAGATGACAAGAGCAGGCGCCTTCCACGACGCTAAGCTGCAGTTATTTGATTTTGATGAGCTGTTCAAGACAATCTAAAAATTTCTGATAGTTTTATGACTTGTTTCTAGAGTTTTACTTTTTTTTTTTTATGAAACTGGTTTTTGAACGAAGATTTGAAGACACACTCTAAGTTATGTCAAAAGGAATTTAAAATCAGAAATGTATAAAATCTGTATGCCATATATTGTTTTTAAACTTTCGAGATTTGAACACAATGTTTATGTTGTACTAATATAAACATTATTTGGTAATTAAACAATGAGACTAATTATATCGTGATTATGCCCCATAAGATCATTATGATTATATAACATATGTAAACATTATCTGTATGTCGTGTAGGCAAAACAACAACAAATAAGAAAGTGTGGTGGTGGCTTAAAGGCGTCTTTTCCAACTACAAAGAGGTGGGTTCGAATCCCGCCTTCACTACTGAGCATTTTTACTAGTACTATACTACTAAATGTACGAGTCTTTTATCGCTACAGGCTTTAAACATCGTGAGGAAACCGGCGTGTTTCAAAGAAGACACTTTTCAAAGACTTGTGTCATTCACCGTCGTGTCGTGTCGTGTCGTCAAAGTTACGGCTGGTCTAGTCGGGAGAACGGCGCCTGCCGATCCGGAGACCCCGGGTTCAAACCCCACACGCACCACTGTCTTTTCGAAGTCATGTGCGTAATGCCACTAACTTAAAACGGTGAAGGAAAACATAGTGCGGAAACCGACATGTACCTAGAATCTTTCGAAGTCATGTGTCATCCACCAACCCGCACTGGGCCAACGTGGTGGATTATGGCCTTAGCTCTCTCCTTTGTGAGAGAAGGCCCCGAGTCGCAGCAGTGGGAACATTGCTGTTGATGATGTGTCATTCACTGATCCATACTCAGTGTGGTGGATTTTGGTTAATAATACCTACTGTACTATATCTTCACAAGCAAACCACTCATTTTCATAGAATTAGCTTTGTATTGGGAAAATAATCATGGGCAAAGGAAAATCGTCGTGTTGTGAATAAGTGAGCGAAACCGCACGCCACCTGGCTCCGATATACGATGGGACGTTTCGACTGGCAGCTTGAATATACAGCCGCACTAATATGCAAGTGGATGGGTTGTGCACTGCGAACTCTTGTATGAAACTCACAGAACAATAGTTGAACCAGTAGTCCATTTCTGAAATATATGGCAAAAATCAAAACACATTAAAACTATTTGTTTTTCTTTGGTCTTTGTCAAAAGTTGTCGAAGTTTTAAGTTTCAAAAACTACGCCGTACTTTTCCAAAAACTGTACATATTTGTGAAAAACTAATTCGTAACGTATGAACGTATCGGGCTGAAATTTGGAATACAGGTAGATTATTACAGTCTGGAAGAATACGCTTTTATTCCGGCAAAATAAAGGGAACGAGAACTACGCGGGTAATATTTAGGTGATCGAATAAGCATGACGACAGGTCCTGCAGGTCCAATTATATTAAATTATTTGATATAATGACAGTATTTAAATATAATAAAATATATACCAACTTTCATATGGATATTTTTTAGTTTAACTTACTTTATGATCATGGATCGGCGACTCCATTTTAAAAGTACGAAATTATTAGAAAATGTATTTACCATTGGATAACCCATTCAATTTCAAGTTACGTTTGTTATGAAACCAGTTTCCTAAACGCAGTATTTAAAATAGCTACCATACAAACTTTACGCGCGACGCATAGAAAATACGACAGTGTGACGTCACGTTTCTGTATTGATTTGTTGATACAAAAAGCGTTTTTGGGTGAGTCCAAAATTGTGATTTTAAAATCGTGATATCACGGGAAGTTTATAAGATAACAAAGTAATTCTTTAACCCATGTTTCAGTTATTGAGTGGCCTTTTGATGGCACATCAAATCAACATGTCGACATGCTTATTGCAATAGATTCATATTGCTTTTTGGTGCAATTTCGACCAGTGTTCGATCACTAGTATTTATATATAAATGTATGTGTCCTTTCTGTCTAAGGATACACTGTGTGACTGACAAGTTTTTGAACGTTTATGAATAAATAACCAGCTCCCGTCTGCCGCATCAATACGTCGGTGGCTGAATGCCAAATGCTGTTCGTGACACTCTCCACTCTCGCTTTTTTCGAATTCACTTTTTTTACCTAAACACGCTCGCGGTCAAATTCAAGCACCATTTAGTTAATTTCAGATTGATATCACCTTTACTAACTCAGCTTTAGTCATAAAATAATATGTGTCGTAAAGATACCAGGGGTCTACGTCGAAAACTGTCTTAGCTTTGATGTCGCCGTCTCTTTTCTTTTTTCTTCAATATATAGAGACAGCAACAGAAAAGCTAAAGCCGATTTTATAGAAGGGCAGGTCACCAGGTATTTTTTATATAGGCCGATTTAGATAGGCCGTAGAGGAACAGTTCGGCTCGTACTCTATACGAGTACAATATGTATTTATAATAAAAATAATAATAGATATTGGTGGACAATTCACACACAACACCATCTGACCCCAAACTAGGCATAGCTTGTACTATGGCGGCCAGATAGCTGATATAATACTTATATAGTTTTAAATACATACTTATTATACATAGAAACACCCAGACACAGTTTAACTTATTTGTTAATTTACTTTAGATTAACACTTAAACTTCACTTTCTATCGAGTAGTTACCATAAAATACCTAGATACACATTGCCCCGCACCACGCAGCGTAGAGCGTGAATGCGTTTTCCATCGTTGTATGTAAGTATCTCCATTTGTATGGACAAGAACAAAATTAAAAATTTTGACTAACCCCCGACTACCTCAGATTTGTTATCTGTACAACATTCTACTAGTCAAGCCCTTTCATTTGATACCCATATTAAGGGAGTTGTGAAAAAAGAAATGTATTTCGCCATTTTGTGGAAACAGCCATCTTGGATTTGAAATTTGTCATAGTGCAATGTATTCTACTAGTCAAGCCCTTTCGTTTGATACCCATTTTGAGGTAGTAGTGAAAAAATAATATAATTCGCCATTTTGTGGTGGCGGCCATATTGGATTTGATTTTTTTATAGTGTATAGTATTCTACTAGTCAAGCCCTTTCATTTGATACCTATATTGTGGTAGGTTGTGCAGAAATATTTTGTCTGCCATTTTGTGGCGGCGGCCATTTTAAAGCGATATTAACAAAACATAGCTAAGAACATCCGCACGAATATTAACTTTCAAATAAAAAAAACCGCATCGAAATCGGCTAATCCGTTTGAGCTTTACGGTGCCACAGACAGACAGACACACACAGACAGACAGACAGACATCGACGTCAAACTTATAACACCCCTTTTTTAACCCCCGACCAAAAAAAGAGGTGTTATAAGTTTGACGTCGATGTCTGTCTGTCTGTCTGTCTCTGTGTGTGTCTATATATTTATGTTAGGTTAATGTCGATTCAAGGTGGCCGCCGCCACAAAATGGCGGACAAAATATTTCTTCACAACCTACCTCAATATGGGTATCAAATGAAAGGGCTTGACTAGTAGAATACTATAAACTACAAAAAATTCTAATCCAAGATGGCCGCCACCACAAAATGGCGAATTATATTATTTTTTTCACTACTACCTCAATATGGGTATCAAACGAAAGGGCTTGACTAGTAGAATACATTGCACTATGACAAATTTCAAATCCAAGATGGCAGCTTCCACAAAATGGCGAAATACATTTCTTTTTTCACAACTCCCTTAATATGGGTACAGATAACAAATCTGAGGTAGTAGGGGGTTAATCAAAATTTTTAATTTTGTGCTTGTTTGGAAACACGCATAGTAATTTAGTAGTGGTAGGACTCTTAGCAGAGTCCGCCTGGGAAAAAACCTACCACACCTTTGCCAGTTATTCTACTGCCAAGCAGTAATGTGCAAACATTACTGTGTTCCGGTTTGAAGGGCAATGTTACCAGAGAAATAACAGGGCTTAGAGATATAATATCTTAGATCTCTGGGTGACGAGCGCAGTGCAGTGCTAGGTAATGATTCCATGTTCCAATAGCTGCATGTCACTGTGTTGTTATGTGGCTGGCATGTGGCTTACAATCAGGTACGTGTCCAGCTCGTCTCATCACTCTAAATTATATAAAACTCCAACACACTGAAAATGCAGATCACGCTCCTACAGAAACGCGCTACCTCGCGTCGATGCATGCGGGCGAGACTCAAATACATGCCGACGTGCATCCGCAAAACGCAACAACGCGCGTCAGTACGTGAAAAACCAGCACAAAGGTGCAGGTCTGCACTCTCGCCAGTACCCGCCAAAGAGTTTACATATTATTTTTTTTTAACTTTTATTGGTTTACACTTGACCGCCAGCTCACCTCATGTTAAGCGACGACGCGATGGACTACGATGGAACGTGTTTACCTAGAAGAAACCGATTCACTCTCAATTTGAAGACACCAAGACTATATCCATCAGGGAAAACCCACTCAGGCAACTCATTCCACGCCCTAGACGTTATCACAAAAGTAGAGTCAAACCTTTTCGTCCGTGTCTTTGGAATACCAAACATGAAATGGTGCCGCTTCTTCGAGCTACGAGAAGTCCGTCAGAAAATAGGGCAAGGTGATACTAGATCATGTAGATCAGTTGCACACTCTCCAAAGTGTATCCGATAAAAAACCGACATATACTACGTATTATAGAGTTGGCACAAACGCTTTACACCGAAAGCACGGGTAGCGTCTTTCTTGGCTTGTCGCTCTTGTGGAAGTGTCATACGTTTGTCGCGGTCAAAGAAATTGGAAAGTGTCACGTTATTTGGGGTCGTACTCAGAATGCAGAGTGCGCAATAGAAGTATAAAAATAAAAATATTTATTTCTTTAATCACTAAAAGTCTACAATTTCTTTTACGAGTGAAAAATCATGCTAGTTAAAAACGCATTAATAAAATGTTTTACTGAAAACTTTTCAGACAGATCCTTCAACTTTGAAAAGGGTTTTGTTCGTAGTAAAAGTTGCAGTGAAAACAACGGAAACTCTATTCACTCTTCAGTCACCCCAAATCAGTTGCGAAATTAACAATTTTACTGTGTTAGGGCAAAGCTATCGTCATTTAATAATTCCAGAGAAATTACAGGGCAAAGATGTAAATGTATGTTTGTCTTTATTAAAATAGTAAACGAAACAAAAGTATTACATAGTGATAAAGATAAACAAAAACACTAACAGAAATACTAGAATGCAGTTTTTCTTCAACAAACATCAATGTGCGAACATTACCTACTCTGTTCCGATTTGAAGGATCATCTTTAGACTACAGACCCGTGAACAAAATGTATGGGTCAAGTCAAACACCAAGAGACCTATGTAGGATGATAGAAGGGTATAAAGTAATAAGATTCAGCACTATGCCGTCACTTGTAAGCTGTCCAACTAAGTGCTGTTGAAGAGGGGGGGTTCTAAACCTCGATCATTTCTCTTTGACGCGTGATTTTTGTACGGCATTGCGAAATAATGGATTATGTAGAGTCATCCTGCAGATGAATAACATGGCAAACGGAAATGACGACGGGTGGATTAAAGTTGAGACTGAATAGTGGCCTACACAAAAAGTAGTTTTGTAGTGGTAGGACTCTTGGCAGAGTCCGCCTGGGGAAGTACCACACCTTTGCCAGTTATTCTACCGCCAAGCAGTAATGTGCAAACATTAGTGTGTTCCGGTTTGGAGGGCAATGTTTCCAGAGAAATTACAGGGCTTAGAGATATAAGATCTTAGATCTCTGGGTGACGAGCGCAGTGCAGTGCTAGGTAATAATTTGGACTCTTCATGTTCCTATAGCTGCGTGTCACTATGCTGTTATGTGTCAGGCATGTTGCTTACCATCAGGCACATGTCCTGACCGTCTCGTCACTCTTTATTTAAAAAAAATAAAAAGAAAAGAAAGATGTGTAGCCAATATTTGAAAAATAATTACGGATCTAACCTCTCTCCTCTCTCTCTCCCAACTCGATTGGCAGAGGCAGATGGCAAAATAAGAGTGTGGCTTATATCCAGCAGTAGGCCAGAAAAGGCTGTGAATGATGTTGACAATTACATTAGTACCTAATCATATTCCCTTTAGGTCCCTTTAAATGAATAAATAAATATTGGATATGAATAAATAATATGGAATATCTCACACAACACCATCTAGCTGAACTAAGCAAAGCTTGTAGGTACTATGGAAACCAGATAGCTGATACTAATACTTATATACATAATTGTAAAACAAGCTAGTTTTCATCAGATAAATATTTTCACTGGATGGGAATCGAACCCATGGCCCAGAGCTTCGCAGACAGACTTACCTAAAGACTTACTAAATCGGTAAATCATAACGCCAGCCAGAAAGGTGTAACCACCACAGGGTGTAACTGTACGTCTTATTCAAATGTTGGTTGTTTACCTTACTACTCCAAATTTCAAATACATACTTAGAGCCATGGACGTATGAAATAATACGTCCATACTTAGAGCTTGGAGTTTACATAGGAAGTGTATTTTTCTAAAGTTTATGAATAAATAAGTTCTCACTCGCAGCTCGCAGCGAGTCTGGTATCGACCGATTTATATTGGAACCAACAAAAATAGCCGGCGCTTTCACTAAAATCGTTTTGTTTTGTTTTGGTCTACGGTAAATTCCCTTTCTGGTACAGGATTCCTGTCCATGTTATGAACAAAAACAATTCTCTGGCAATGGTTCTGTTTTGAAATATCACTTTACTAACTTATTTTAAAACTTTTTTGTTAAAATAATTCTTACTATTTATTCTATTAGCATTGCTTTTATTGCTAAGAGATGTTTTCAGAATAATATAACTGAGTGTTCAATGACTAAAAAAAATGTCAAACTACGAGTCTATTTGAGAATGTTATAAATAACAATTTATAAATAAATTGTATTTGCAAAAAGATATCTTGCAAAACATTGTTGCGTGGGTTCCGAACTAGGGTACCCTGTATCTCGGACCCGACGTCTTCCAACGGTACACAAACAAAAACCCAAAAGAAATAATATAACAACAATACCCACCACTAACCTAATGCATCACAAAATCATTTCAATAATAGTAACATAATATGTAGGTAGTTATGAATAAACTTCACTGAATATGAAAAATAACAATGGCAGCTCTCAAACTTTCTCAATTTAATCGTCAATATTTTTTTGTTTCAAACTAAAATCGACGAGATAAGTAAGATACGTAACTTGTTATAAGCAACACGCCTGCCCGTTTCTGCTCAATGTCTCACAGTTGTTTGTACATGAATAATCAAAATAACTGCTAAGCACTACACAACGCTCGTCACCCATGATATTTTGTAAATTTTCCGGAAATTTTTTTTAACCCCCGACCAAAACAGAGGTGTTATAAGTTTGACGTCGATGTCTGTCTGTCTGTCTGTCTTGTCTGTCTTGTCTGTCTTGTCTGTCTTGTCTGTCTTGTCTGTCTTGTCTGTCTTGTCTGTCTTGTCTGTCTTGTGTCTTGTCTGTCTGTCTGTCTGTCTTGTCTGTCTTGTCTGTCTTGTCTTGTCTTGTCTGTCTTGTCTGTCTTGTCTTGTCGTGTCTGTCTTGTCTGTCTTGTTGTCTTGTTCGTCTTGTTGTCTTGTCTGTCTTGTCTGTCTTGTCTTGTCTGTCTTGTCTGTCTTGTTGTCTGTCTTGTCTGTCTTGTCTCGTCTTGTCTTGTCTGTCTTGTCTTGTCTGTCTTGTCTGTCTTGTCTGTCTTGTCTGTCTGTCTTGTCTGTCTTGTTGTCTTGTCTTGTCTGTCTTGTCTGTCTTGTCTGTCTTGTCTGTCTTGTCTGTCTTGTCTGTCTTGTCTGTCTTGTCTGTCTTGTCTGTCTTGTCTGTCTTGTCTGTCTTGTCTGTCTTGTCTGTCTTGTCTGTCTTGTCTGTCTTGTGGGTCTTGTCTGTCTTGTCTGTCTTGTCTGTCTTGTCTGTCTTGTCTGTCTTGTCTGTCTTGTCTGTCTTGTCTGTCTTGTCTTGTCTGTCTTGTCTGTCTTGTCTGTCTCTGTCTTGTCTGTCTTGTCTGTCTGTCTGTCTTGTCTGTCTTGTCTGTCTTGTCTGTCTTGTCTGTCTTGTCTTGTCTCTTGTCTGTCTTGTCTGTCTTGTCTGTCTTGTTGTCTTGTCTTGTCTGTCTTGTCTGTCTTGTCTGTCTTGTCTTGTCTGTCTTGTCTGTCTTGTCTGTCTTGTCTGTCTTGTCTGTCTTGTCTCTGTGTCTGTCTTGTCTGTCTTGTCTGTCTTGTCTGTCTTGTCTGTCTTGTCTGTCTTGTCTGTCTTGTCTGTCTTGTCTGTCTTGTCTGTCTTGTCTGTCTTGTCTGTCTTGTCTGTCTTGTCTGTCTTGTCTGTCTTGTCTGTCTTGTCTTGTCTGTCTTGTCTGTCTTGTCTGTCTTGTCTGTCTTGTCTGTCTTGTCTGTCTTGTCTGTCTTGTCTGTCTTGTCTGTCTTGTCTGTCTTGTCTGTCTTGTCTGTCTTGTGTGCCTGTCTGTCTTGTCTGTCTGTCTGTCTGTGTGTGTGAGTGTGTCTGTAGCACCGTAGACCTCAAACGGATGGGCCGATTTTAATGCGGTTTTTTTTATTTGAAGGTTAATATCCGTGCGGATGTTCTTAGCTATGTTTGGTTAATATCGATTCAAGATGGGTGCCTCCACAAAATGGCGATTTATAATTTTTTTTTCACTACTACCTCAATATGGGTATGAAACGAAAGGGCTTGCCTAGTAAAATACTTTGCACTATGACAAATTTCAAATCCAAGATGGCCGCTACCACAAAATGGCGAAATACATTAATTTTTCACAACTCCCTTAATATGGGTATCAAATGAAAAGGGCTTGACTAGTAGAATGTTCTACAGATCCGAGGTAGTCGGGGGTTAATCAAAATTTTTAATTTTGTTCTTGTTTAAAACCGGAACACAGTAAGATTTATGCATTCCTGTTTGTAGTGTGTAAGATTTTTTTAAATCCATTAAACCCAGGGATTGGTTTAAAGGATTTAAAAAAATCTTTTAAAAAAATGTTCAACACCATACCCATTGGGATTCATCTTTTAGCTTCAGTAATGTCTACACTCTCAAAAAACACAACAATCAATAATGTTCGCCCTACTTACTTGTTTTACACATTTTCAGACTAATGAAAATTATTCTACTTTCTCCGACGCCTTTCGTGACCGCACTGTAAAATTCCTACTAAATTATTCAAAATTCCAGAATATTTTTCACATCACATTAGCAATAATTTGTAACACCACCTAGACATTCGGGGAATTTCATTAAATTGCTCCAAAGCGAACAAATTATAACGTTTATATTACCTTGTAAACTTGCAGCTGAACTATAAATCGTCTGAACTAAAACGAACGATGCTTATCGCCGTAGTACAATAAAGCTGACAATTTTGGCTCTTTAAATGCGCTAGGTGCCACATGCGCCAAAAAAATCTGTATCGATTTGACTGAACTCGAAATATTCAAAGATTTGTAGCTAATAGCATATCTTGACCAAAAATTTTAAGATTACAAATTTGGTCAAGACATTGTCGGCGGATAATTTAGGAATTATTCCATATTCTAAATGCAAAAGTAGGTAAGGTTGTCTGCCTATGTATCTGCTACTACGCTAGCTCGTCCGTACTAATATTATAAATGCGTAAGTCTGTCTGTCTGTGTATCTACTACTACGCTTCCACACCCAAACTATGGAACCGATAATTAAATTTGTTGTAGTAATAGTCTGAGGTAGACCGAACCGGAAGACGCATTGTGTGCAGACAAAGGTCGCTGGAAACCGCTGGTTGCAGGTTGCGCAGGATCGTTCGTAATGTGGCAATGACCTATAAATAATTGCTATATAAAAGAACGCAAATAGATGCATAAAATATATGCCTATTTCTTTTGAAAAAAATATGAATACACTTCTTCGTCCTGGAAATATGATTCAAGTTACAATTGCGTCACACATTTTTTATAGTATGATTATGGTGAAGTGACGAGCAGGACAATTACCTGATGGTAAGCGACATGCCTTCCCGTAATAGCCCAGTGACACGGAGGTGTTGGATCATGAATACTCCAAATCATTATCTAGCATGCAACAACAAAAGAAGTTAGATCTAAATGGTGCCAATTTCAATAATCAATCCTTAAATTAAGTAAAACAACTTAAGGTAGCGGTTTGCCCGGAGACCACGACACGAGACCGCGACGCGAGACCGTGACCGGAAACCGCGTCCGGAGACCGCGACAGGCACTTGACACTATGGAATTGTATGGGCGCCACTTCGTGCCGAGACCGCGACAGGAGACCGAGACACGTGTCGCGACAGGAGACAGGAGACATGTGTCGCGGTCTCGGCGCGAACTGGCGCCCATACAATTCTATAGAGTCAAGTGCCTGTCGCGGTCTCCGGTCGCGGTCTGCTGTCGCGGTCTCAGCGCGAACTTGTACCTTTACGAGTAAAATATTTTGTATGAACTTAAAATATGTTTTTATAAAATCTATATTTTAGGATAATATACTGAAAACTAAGGTCTGACTTAGTTAGTTCTCTAGAGCCACTAACTTAAAATGGTGGAAAAATACATCGTGAGGAAACCGATAATATGTTCCTTGAATATTTTGAGGTCATGGTCATCCCGCACTTGACCAGCTTGGTCGATTATTTATCGGCTTGGCTCTCTTCTTGCGAGAGAAGGCCCCGAGTCCCAACAGTGGAATATTTATTGGGCTGCTTATGCTAAGCCCATTACCGCCATCTAGAATGTTTGTGGAAAATCATCGATATAACCAGTGGATGTGCCCTCCCAAAGTTCAGGTGCACGGAATTATGTCATCGTTGGGAAGAGTGAGTTCACTCTTACCGTTCTAGCCGGTCGCAGGAAGCGGTGAACGCTGAACGTTTTTCCCTATCACTATTTGTTGTCAACAACCAAAATAAGTAGAACCACAGCAAACCTCGCCACTAGCGATTCTAGGGGTTAAGCAGATTGGTGGTATGTAAACCACTTACGCTACGCTACACACAAAGACGCAGTTCATTACCAATTTCAAGGTGCTCAGGGTACATCTGACAGTTTATATCGATGTGGAAACTATTTTTTTCCTCACAAAATAGCCCATTACAAGATCCTTTCTCTTTTTTATTTTTCAACATACCTACTCTTATACTCATAAGAGCATGTTGCTCAGTTGTAAGATAAAGTCTGGTGAATGTTTTCATGTGTACAAAGAGTTTCTCTGGAGAAAATATTGAACCCGACCTCTAGATCTTACACCCTTTGAAGGATATTTTTGTTTCGTTTTGTGTAAATAAACTAAAACAGATGCTTTGAAACATTTATCCTTTCGCATTCAATGAGAGAAATCGTCAGTCTTCAATTCTCTTTGACGTAAAACACTAGATGTTTTGGTAACATTTCACATCTTCTTAAAAGTATTTTAAATTTCAATGGTGCACTCTTGATATACATTATTGATAGTTATATATCTCATTGCAAATGTAGTGGTCTAGTACTCAGAATGATCGATATACAGTTATCGTAGGTTCAAATAACATCTGTGTCCTGTAACCTATAAGTATTTTTCTAAATTCAAATGTACCCTTCTCAAATCTCTCATTCCATCCTTCGGTTGCCTAGAAGTGAATGCTTTTAGTGATAAGGTCACCAAATACTACTTTCTTTTGTTTTCAGTAACATTTGTTTATTTTTTAATTAAGACAAAAATAGAAGGACGGTAGGGAGGCCTTTGCTCATTGGGACACAATGGAGGTCTTAATAAATAAATAATAAGATGTACAATTTTGGCATCACAACTGACCAAAGAATTTACCCTATATTTACAATAATCCTGCTTTAACGGTGAAAGAAAAACATCGTGAGGAAACCGTCGTGTCTCAAAATGTCTTTATTTCGACGTGTGTAGACAACACACCATGCCAACATGTGCTTGACCAGTGTGATGGATTACACGAGTAGCTTCGGCTCTCTCCTTGTGAGAGAAGGAAAATATTGCAGCGAGTTTTAAGATCAGGCTATACTAGCAAGCACACGTGTTTTGCTTGGTTATCGTATAGCCCCGCTCAGAAAATGCCACCTCCTTAGTCCTTAGTATTAACGTTATAAATTAGGACGTTAGCTGGTCGGTCCACTTAAATAACTGTAACCCTGCCACGCGGCCTACTATTGTTCTTAGGAGACCACATTTTATTATAAATTTACTACATTTTATTTTACACCAGAAACTTCCCGCAGCCTTACCCATTTAGTTCCAGTTTCCGTTATATTGTCGGGATTAAAAGTAGCACATGTGTCCTCGCAGACTAAAAATCTACTTGTATTCCAAATTTCAGTCCGATACGTTCATACGTTACGACGTGATTGAGCAACAAATACCCAAATATCCATTGATATTATTAATATTATTAGGATTACTGTTGTTCTTATAAGACTTTTATAAATGATCAAGTAGGACTTCCGCTCGTATCATAAACATGTCACTTGTCCACTTACCTACTAAAAAGTGTTATGGCCTTAATTCACCACTATGGCTAAGTGTACATTCGCAGATGACACAATATCCTAGAAATAATTATTACTTGTAACATATCAGTTTCCTCACGATGTTTTCATTCACCGTTCAAGTCAGTGGCAAGGACAAACTTGTTATGCACATGGAAAAATAGTCAGGAAGACGAAGTTTGTTTGATTATGAACCTACGTTCTCGGGCTTGTAAAATCGCCCCCCTACCGCCTAATTAAATCTGCTTTGGCTTTGCTATTGCTGTCTCTATTATTTCAAGCGAAAATAAAAGAGAGAGCAGTATAAAATCTAAGACAGTTTTAGTTTGGCGGTAGACCCTCTGGTATTGTCGCCACTTGCACCTACAGGACCCACGTCCTTTTAATTACAATAAAGAGTGATGGGATGAACAAAGAGATTGCTTGATGCTGAACAAAATGGCTACCCATAATACCACAGTGGGACGCATCAAGCTGAAGTTGCAATGGGCAGGCCACATCGCTCGCAGAACTGACAACCGATGGGGAAGAAAGGTTCTCAAGTGGCGACCACGAACCGGAAGACGCAGTGTTAGACGGCCTCCCACTAGATGGACAGATGACCTCATAAAGGTCGCTGGAAACCGTTGGTTGCAGGTTGCGCAGGACCGTTCGTTGTGGAAGTCTAGGGGGGAGGCCTATGTTCAGCAGTGGACGTCTTGCGGCTGATGATGATGATGAATTATCCTATAGTTTCGCTGGAAACATTACCCTTCAAACCGGAACTGGTATGGCTGGAGGAAAAATAACGGATTGGATCCATTGATATAAATAAGAAAAGTGTTCAATGGTTGAATCTGTTTGATCTGTTGTTGCTGTTGGATCTGTTGGGCAGCCTATCATGTTATGTGTTGTTGGTGGATCAACCCAGAGTGCAGTAGGGCCTATATAATGAATGCTCAAATTATGTTTGGAAACGGTAAAAACAGAAAAATGAACGCTAAATGTATAAAACTTTTTCGAAGGATCAAAAAACGTTAGTTCTTCGGACTTAGCGCTCTACAGACGATGCCCTGAAATCGGAGGAAATGACGTAGATGTAGTGGAGCACTAAAATAGGGTATTCTCTACACACGTACAAATCAGTCAGTACGATACTGGCTGTACAACGGACTGGTCGTCGATCAGAGCAAAGAGTATGTAATTACTACGTAGGAGTCGGCACTCAGTACAAACCAATAACAGCAGTTAACATGTCTGTTCAATACCAACCTAACAAATTATTTAGTTTTCATAATATATGTAATATTAGATTTAAATAAAGTTTCTAGTGGAAATGAAAAACTTTTTGGTAAACTACGTTTTATATTTACAATACAATAGAAAAATAAATTTACAGCTAATAAAGAACAAAAAACGCGGAAATAAATCAAAGAACAATTATGATCAACACGCAAATGCCACAATGACTAAACAATGCCAAATTGACAAATCGCCTAAATTGGTAAAGAGATGCCCGATGATATGATATTATATTATATATCGTAAAATGCCATTGCCTATTATAAAATTTGAAATCGGATCGGTTGAAATTGCGAAAACAGTTGGATTATAGTCTGGAAAACTTAGACTTTATCAGCTGACTATTATTATCATTGTATAAATTCAGACCAGTAAAAACTGTGTTGCCAGACATATTGCATGCTTCTAGAAGAAGAGGCCAGTTTGTACAGGTCAACTTTTAAAATGTTTTGAAAATGTTTTGTATCACCTTATCTTACCTTTTAGTTTAGTTAGTTTATGAATAATATTTCTAGGATTATGATGGGCAACAAATTTGTGTGTTTCTAATGGATAATACTGTTGGGGCTATTAAAATTTATCATTTTTACTATGTACAATGTAAAATGTCATCATCATCAGTCTGTATTCGTCCACTTCTGGACATAGGCGTCTCCCATAATATGCTTCTCAGCCCAATCTTTGGTCTTACGTCTGCTACCGCCATCAATTGACTTTCATGTATCGTCATTCCATCTAGTATCTCGAAATCGTATACTACGTTAATTTTTTACATAAATACACGGGTAACTCACGTTTAATGTAGTCAGTCCAGTCCGACTCAAGTTTCGATCGCGTCCGGCGATCTTTTTCAAGGAGAGTGCGCGCGCGGGTTCGCAGCTCGTTTAGCACGTACTTGTAATTAAACGTGAGTTACCCGTGTATTTATGTAAAATGTGTAATAACCACGTTAGTTTTCATACTACGTTGATTCGCGGTTTAGCCAACAGCTTGACGTCTTGCTTGAAGTCAATCTGACTAAAAATCGACTGTAGGTATATAGGAACAGGAACTGAAACAATTTTAAATTCCAAAAATTTCTTCAAATAGTGAGTCAACATGGATATAAATACTATTTTAAAGAGTAACCTACTTCTTTACACACGTATTTATTCTGTACTAACTAAAATGTAAAAATACTAGTTGTGGAAGTGTCATACTTTTGTCGCGGCACATCCCTATGTTGTCGTAGTTGACATAAACCTTATCCGCTTACGATTGGCACAAAAGAACCGTGCCGAAAACTCCTATCTATTCTATCTATTGACTTACATTTTATCTGGTTTCCGCAAATTTCAAATTTATTATAGACCATCTTTTCGGCGGCATTGTAGTAAAACGTATTCACTGCTTAATGCTAACATAATATTATTATGCAATATCTTCTATTCAACTTCTATTTCTTCTTCTTTTTTCTATTAAGCTCCTCGATTAAAATACACGAAACACAATACAAGCAATGTGACGGACATGACCACAGACTTAAGTAGATACTTTGATATAACAGTGAAAGAAAGAGAAGCTATACATACTGTGCTCTTGACATGGACCGTGTAAATTTCATACATTTATAATTGTTCCAAGTTATGATACACTTACAACTTACAAAACTAGGGCGTGTATTCCGCAATTCCGAAATCTTGGAGATTTTTTTTGATACTTAAATTCCGAAATTGAAACACTTTAATATCGTTACTACAATATCGGTATATTTTACTACCAACTTCTTTTCTAACGATACACACACGCGATAAGTTATTAAAATAAACCTGAGCGGCTCCAAAATTATTGAACTGGATTTGTTTAACCCACTATTCTCCTACTTCAAAGAACTTTTTAAATCTTTACATAATTACCATAAGCTTCCTTTTAGGTCAAAATCAGTCTTTCCTAAAGGCCCCTTCTGCTTTAACTAAAATGTTCGATGGCATATCGTTTACTTGCAGGGCGGGCGACTCAGTTATGGAATAAATTGCCCGTGCACATCAGGCATTCTCCTTCACTGAACAATTTGAAAAATATGTTTAACAATTATATTTGTTAAAATTGTAGACTTGTTGTTGGAAAATTTACTACTTATGCAATTACAGGCGTTTTTATTTATGTTGTAATCGCATTACATTTATTTATAATCGTATTAATTAGTATTGGTATTATACATCAATAATTAAGTACCTACTAGTATTGTTGTATAAGATTAACTAACTACAATATCATTATATTGTGTTTTTATTATTATTGTGTCTTTCATTCCGTTTTTTTTGTTCTTGTTTGCGCACCCATATTCTGACTATTTTACAAATTCTTTTCCGTCCTAAAGTTGGCTGGAATAGATCGCTTTCAGCGGAAAGGCCGCCCACTGTCGCAGTACTTTACAATGTTTTGTTGAATTTTGCTGTGCCTTTTTTTAATGTGTCAATAAAGAGTAAGCATAAATATTAATACATTTTGTAGGTAAAATCCAAATACATTTTCCAGTTTTGAAGCTGTTCCGGAATTCCGATATTTTGTATTTACTATCATGATTCAGTGCAGGAATTGAAAACTTTCCGATATTACATTCCCTACTTAAAACAAAAAACATAGGTGTTGCCATGGCACTTACTACTGAGAAAAGAGAGACTTAGGTTAAAAACTGGTTGTAAAAACATCATGAATTATAGACAAAAACATTAGGGATGTTTTTTGAAAACTTGTTGTAGCGCACACACAGATTTTTCGTGGGCTGTGAATGAAATGAAAGAAATGTTCAGATGAACTCAGTATCGCCCAGAGGAGATGATCGATTATCATTGATGGTGATATCAATTTAATTTTGTAGATAAAAGTGGTACTGCGTAGTGGTACTAGGCGCAATCCGAACGGCTCAAATTCAAAATGACAATCCTTGCTTCTGTAATTCTAAACAGATAAAACAAAGACCGAGATGTGAGATTCCGTGTCGGATCAATCCGACTGGGTTTAGAATTGCTACGCTGGTTTCATATAATTTCTACAATAAAATAGTCGTAACATATATCAACTAAAAATAAAACATACCTACACTTTTTTATAGAAAAGAGTGCTTGTCACTGTTTTCTATATAAAAGAGCAGGACATGTGCTTGATAGTAACCAACATGTCTGCCACATAACATCACATTTTTGGTAGTGGTAGGACTCTTAGCAGAGTTCGGCTGGGGAAGTACCACACCTTTGCCAGTTATTCTACCGCCATGCAGTAATGTGCAGACATATTGAAGGGCAATGTTTCCAGAGAAATTACAGGGCTTAGAGATATAGCATCTCAGATATCTGGGTGACGAGCGCAGTGCAGTGCTAGGTAATGATTTGGACTCTTCATGTTCCAAGAGCTGCGTGTCACTGTGCCGTAATGTGTCAGGTATGTTGCTTACCATCAGGCATATGTCCAGCTCGTCTCGTCACTATTTACAAAAAAAAAAACACAGTGATACGCAGGTATTGGAACATCAAGAGTCTAAATTATTACCTAGCACTGCACTGCACTCGTCACCCAGAGATGTTTTATCTCTATGCCCGGTAATTTCACTGGAAGCATTGCCATTTGAACCGGCACGTAGTAATGTTTCCACATCACTGCTTCGGGGTAGAATAACTGGTTATTTATTTCAAGATAAGTTAAGAAAATATTTTGTGTACGATTTCGATTACTCGATCGTATATCGTACTATAGCCAAAAAGTCGTATAAATACGATTTAAATCGTATGGTTGACAACACTGGCTGAAATCGGACCCGATTTTTTTGATAAGTGATTTATCACGCCCCCCTCCGCCCCTTTTTCGTCATTTCCTCCGATTTCAGGGCATCGTCTGTAGAGCGCTTTAGTAGGAAATTTGCCCTTAAAATACCGGGCACTATATTTTATACTGAGATTTTAATCGAAAGCAGTTGCAATGGTAGGCCCCGGCCCACATTAACCGCACTTGTGATGGGTCCCTCAACTTATGCTCGCCTGGTCTGCACATTGTCTTTCATAAGGTTTTCATAAAGATTGGGATGCTTCGTGTTTATCTTTATTTTCCTAGCGGTTCCACTCATTTAATAATTCTACTATTTAGACACTTTTCTATACTTATACCTTTTATCACTGAATTGTAGCGGTGTATCCCACTATTTCTATTTTGTATTTCTATTGATAGAAATACTGGGCCTGATTAAGACTGATTGTCCCACTATTTCTATTGCTGTCCGCTGCGACAAAAAACACTGCATTAGCTCGTATGACTGCGTGCACTTAGAAACTATTTATTTATTTCCTCTTTAGATAAAACCTCTTGTTGTCTCATAGTTGTAATTAACTGTTATTGATTGATAGACAGCTGTCATAGCTATTATTGCTTTACGGGATAGGCGTTGTTCCATGGAAATAGTGGGATACACTCAATTGTAGTTTTTTAGTCTAGTTGCTCTGGAGTTCTGACGTAACTGCCTGAATATCAATCTTGGACATTCGAGTGTATCCCACTATTTCCATGGAAATACAAAATGGAAATAGTGGGACTAACATTTTATAAAAATTGTATCCCATTATTTCTATTGCGACAAAAAAACGCAGAAGAATTTGTATTATTTGAAAAGTACCACTTTTATCGAATAGATTAAAATTGAAATATGACTTCCCGGTATTAAAAAAAATGAAGAACAATTTACTTAATAATCTGCAGTTTTATTAAATAATTCTCCACCACATTCTCGACAGTATAAATCACACAAAGCCACCTCGTCACTACACAGATGTGTGGATGATTGTTTGTGATTGTATTCCTCACATTTTTCCGTTGGCATTATTTCTTCATCGCTTAACGATATTACTCCGTCTGGTATTACTTTAAAAAATAAATCAACCCATATTGTTGTCGGTAGTTTAAGGTTATAAAACAATAATCGTATTTTAAGTAGCTGTAAACAAGACGATATAATATTAGAAATAGAATAATTTCAACATACTTGAAAAACATGGTCGTATGACTTGTTACATTTTCCAGCACCGAGTTTTCATAACTTTGTAAGTTTCCATCTATTTGTGAATGTAAAATGTTTAACACATTCGATAAAGCTATTTCATAAAGTGTCTTTGGAGTCTTTGTAAAAATTTTTTCACAATTTCATCCATTATACAAAATTGATTTTTATTGTACCTATTGGATTATAGATTTTAAATTTTAACATGTTGTTTTAAATTTTTGAAACAATTGACTGTAACCGATTTTTGTATTCCACCAAGCAGTATCAAAATTTCCAACATGAAGGTTTTATATAAAACATGCTACCAGAATAAAAAGTAGTCTATGTGTTATTCCAGTTTTACACCTATCTCCATTCCAAATTTCAGCTTAGTTTAAATATAAGGACCATCTTTAATAAAATTGTCCAGGTGTTACATCGCCTTGGAGAAATTTCATTTGTTCATCTAATATCATCTCATCTTTTTGCACTTCGGCTATTACTCGTTTTCGGGAATTATTTGATACATAGTATTCGTTTGATTTATCACCATCTCTTAATATATGCAAAAGTTGAACAATATTAACATTTTTGGCACCAGTCTATTTAATTTCCTATTCCAAGATTCCACTGCATTATTAGTGCGGTGACGTTCTCAAACACACACCACACCCTTGAAAAATCATTTTCATCCAGTAGTTCTCTATGTAGTTTTTAAATTTATGTTCGGCTTCACTGTCACCCATCTCTGCTAAGACATAATTCCAACCATCTTGTATTTTATTTTTGGGCAAAAGTGGAAGTCTGAAGGAAAGTTGAATTATCAATTTCATGCGGATGGATTTATTCATGCCAAGAGATTTAGCTTTCTTAGCTAATGATTTCACAAAATGAAAATAGCAGCCCTTTATTTGAACCGTAGGAAAACTTGTTGTTAATGCAGAAATCAAAGCTCTTTCAAAATCAACGGTAAATTTAGCAGGTCTCCATTCAGGTAACCATCTTTTAATAAGATAAAATAAAGTGCAATACGCTTTCCGTGATTTACTCGATAAAAGCGCATAAATCACTGGTACCACTTTGCTTTGATTCAAGTCACTGCCAAAATCAGCGTGGATTGACAATAATTGTGTAAATGGTGCTGGACACGCAAAGAATGTCCCGTCAATGAAATAATTACCGCTTTTTAATTCACATCTAGTTTTTTCACGACAAAATATTATTATTCTTAAATCAGTGTCAAGATAATCAGCAAGAACAAAGTCTTCAAATATTACTGGAATTTGTACTTCTTGAACGGTCTTGCAACACACCTTTTTAATATTTAGTACTTTGTTACGACGTCTGTACATGGAAGACTTTTTAGAGGTGTATTGTGGCAATGGTTTACCAAGTAATGGAATTCCTTTGTCAACTAAAGAATTTATAGCGTTATTGAAAGCTTTAGGTATTGTTATTTTGCCCATTGCAGCTTGATCAAAACTACAACTCATTGCAACTTCGATCGCGGATTGGTTGCTGTCGGAAATACAGTGAGAAGAGTGCTCAATGGTTCTCACTATAGTGTTATCCTATAAAATTTCAAATAAGTATATTAATAAAACATACAGTACCTATACAAAATAAATGGCCAACTTACAGCCTCTGTTATAGTGATAGAAACTTACCGGGGACACTGTCATCGAACCTTTACAATTAGTTTTGTGGCGCTTATTGCATTTCCATAACGTATTGTTATTCTTATAAACTATCTGCCTAGTGTATTCATAACCCTCGTACAACAGTATAACACCCTTCCCCCTTTTTATTAACTCCATTATTTAACAATATTTAAATAATTCAAAACCAACGCCTATCCCGTAAAGCAATAATAGCTATGACAGCTGTCTATCAATCAATAACAGTTAATTACAACTATGAGACAACAAGAGGTTTTATCTAAAGAGGAAATAAATAAATAGTTTCTAAGTGCACGCAGTCATACGAGCTAATGCAGTGTTTTTTGTCGCAGCGGACAGCAATAGAAATAGTGGGACAATCAGTCTTAATCAGGCCCAGTATTTCTATCAATAGAAATACAAAATAGAAATAGTGGGATACACCGGGACATTCTGACTCCTAATGAATGAACCTATTTTGATACCTTGTTTGTTTGTGAACCACGTGACTTGTAGAAATAATACTGCTCTATACTGTTTTAAGATTAACATTCCCAAGTTGTTCCACCATTACTTTAGCGTATATACATCATTCGATCGCTATACATGATAAGAGTTCAAGTTTGGTTCCAAACAATGGATTGAAAACTTGAAAATCATTATATTATGTATTGATGCGTAAGTTTAAATAAAGAAAGATCATCTCCCTTAATTGATAGATTGAAAATATCTGTATTGTTCACATCTCGTATTCTCATCATCTCATCATCATTTTTACAATAAAGGAAGACTATAATACCAATTAAACAACTTGTAGCCTTGTCGCTGGAAGAATAAAACATTTTATTTAATTAAATATATTAATTATTTGCATAATTTACGTGGATTAAAGATAACAAGACTTTTTCAAGACTTCTTGGAAAAACTCATAAACATGTGACAAACTAACTTAAACATTAAATTAAGTAAACCATCTTATATATCTGGGTGACAAACGCAGTACAGCAGGTCTACTACGAAGTCCGATAAACGATATATCGGCCGAAGTTATGGACGTTTTATACCACGAAACACAATCCGTCGGTTGATCTGATCGGGCGTTTCGTTCATCCCGACCGACACTGATTTGACAGTTTTTGTGTCATCAACCGACCGATTGTGTTTCGTGGTATTAGACCGCAGGCCCGTGAACAAAATTTATGGGTCATCTGATACAGCAGGAGACCTATGTAGGATGATAGAAGGGTATAAAGTAATAAGATTGAGCACTATGCCGCCACTTGTAAGCTGTCCAACTAAGTGCTGTTGAAGAGGGGGGGTTCTAAACCTCGATCATTTCTCGTTGTCGCATGATTTTTGTACGGCGTTGCGGAATAATAGATTAGAAGAGGATCTATTAGAATAATAGATTTTATTGAAACTATAAAAATTATAAATTTTAAAATTCTTATTGTTAGTTTGTGAAAAAATTCATGATTTTCCGATGATTTACAGAGTAAGTTTGGTCATTTGATTATGTTCGGCTTTGGTTCCATACAGTTTCAATACCTCTTCTAATACATAATTTCGCAATGCCGTACAAAAATCATGCGACAAGGAGAAATGATCGAGGTTTTGAACTCCCCCTCTTCAACAGCACTCAGTTGGACAGCTTACAAGTGACGGCATAGTGCTCAATCTTATCACTTTATACCCTTCTATCATCCTACATAGGTCTCCTGCTGTATCAGATGACCCATAAATTTTGTTCACGGGCCTGCGGTCTAATACCACGAAACACAATCGAGGTGTAGAACCCTCCCTCTTTAACTGCACTCAGTTGGACAGCTTACAAGTGACGGCATAGTGCTCAATCTTACTACTTTAAACCCTTCTATCATCCTACATAGGTCTCCTGCTGTATCAGATGACTCATAAATTTTGTTCACGGGCCTGAAGTCTATATAAAACGTCCATAACTTCGGCCGATATATCGTTTATCGGAATTCGTAGTAGACCTGCTCAGCGATTGTTTTGAACTGTGACTCTTCCTATGAATATAGACTAAAACTATTAAAGAAGGATTTTCTTTCTTTGGAAATAAAATTTCTCTGTATTTTGAAATTTTATTCCAAATCTGGGCTATCTATAATATAGTTGCATCACTGTCATCTAATAATGCCTTTGGTAATTTAACTACTTAGTTGCGGATTCCCGCCAAAACGACGATGCATAAATGATTAACTGTAGTATGGGTTTTTGGTACGTTCCATAAGTTTTCGTTCCAAGTTTCGTTCTATTTAGGTACTCGGTTTTTAAACTTTAAGGGGCCTACTCCCACAATACATAATATACGTGACTATAATCTAATCTCAATACTAATAAAATGAAAACAAGCTATTCCACGAAATTATTGAAAACGAATTACGTTCGTACACTTCTATACATATAGAAACACCGCTAATGTCGTTGTTCAATTGAAACTTCTCAGCGGAAAATCGGGCAATAAGTATGCATCAGGACTAGGACTGCGGCTGATGCATCCAGAGATGTCTGGCCGAGTGGCAAAGAGCAATATCAAACCGTTGTACAGATATGCTACAATTTTTCAGCTACGTTCAAAAACTAGGGAGCTTATGGATGATGTCTTCCAGCCGATTTCGGCTACAGTGAGTTTACGAGTAGGTATTACCAATGCCTCAACTCATTTAAGAGCTCGAGGATCTTTACATTTGCATCTACCTGTTTTCAGTGTGATTTGCAGATTTATGAGATAACCGTAATACGTATATATATTTGTTCCAAAGTTATTGTCTGTATGTTTGTTTCAAAACAAATGTTACTGTTGTAAAACGAATTAGGTACAAAATGGGGTCACAAAATGGTAAGTTCCGAAAAGTGACAAGTGCCAAGAGAGTTTGTGAACATGCCCATTTATGACAATTGGTATTTTTAACCCCCGACCAAAAAAGGGGTGTTATAAGTTTGACGTCGATGTCTGTCTGTCTGTCTGTCTGTCTGTCTGTCTGTCTGTCTGTCTGTCTGTCTGTCTGTCTGTCTGTCTGTCTGTCTGTCTGTCTGTCTGTCTGTCTGTCTGTCTGTCTGTCTGTCTGTCTGTCTGTCTGTGTGTGTGTGTGTCTGTCTGTGGCACCGTAGAGCTCAAACGGATGGGCCGATTTCAATGCGGTTTTTTTTATTTGAAGGTTGATATCCGTGCGGATGTTCTTAGCTATGTTTGGTTAATATCGATTCAAGATGGCCGCCTCCACAAAATGGCGGACAAAATATTTCTTCACAACCTACCTCAATATGGGTATCAAATGAAAGGGCATGACCAGTAGAATACAATACATACTAACAAATTTCAAATCCAAGATGGCCGCCACCACAAAATGGCGAATTATATTATTTTTTCACTACTACCACAATATGGGTATCAAATGAAAGGGCTTGACTAGTAGAATACTTTGCACTATGACAAATTGCAAATCCAAAACGGCCGCTACCAGAAAATGGCGAAATACATTTTTTTTCACAATTCCTTTAATATGGGTATCAAATGAAAGGGCTTGACTAGTAGAATGTTGTACAGATAACAAATCCGAGGTAGTCGGGGGTTAATCAAAATTTTTAATTTTGTTCTTGTTGTATAATTTGGTCGAGAGATGGCAACTCAGTACAAATACAAAGCCACAATATTTTTATAGCAAATTATTTGTTTTTTACATGACATTACGCGAGCGAATCCGGAATGGGCCGCAAGAAATAAATGAAACATGAATACTGGACTCTTACGTACATTAGGCTATAATCTTGTTATATCAAACGTATGGCTCAAACGTCTCAAGCTCTCCAGTCCCTAGATTCAATACCATTAGTGTGCTGCTTAGGTTCACTTCTACTACTAAAACGAGTTCTCAACGCCAACTGCATACATGTCGGGTGATAGCAATGTAAGTAAATAGATATTGAATGGGTCGGGCATTGGGAGCTTTAGCTATTTGCAGGGCTGAAAGCATTCCTTCTTGTTATGTTTTTGTACTAAAATTACTAAGGGACGGTTTTAAAATTACAAAACAACTAAATTGGAAATTTTACGGGTTCGCTCAGCGATTTTCTCCACAGACACACACCACCACGATGGACCCGGCACCCACACGGTGAATCCATGGAGTGCTAAGAAAATCGTCTCTGCTAACGCCGCTCCAACGACACGTAGTGGCGTAACAGTGAAGCGTTAGGAAGTGAAACTAAAACCCTCTACACACGAGCCCTGAAATCAGAGGAAAATACGTAAAACTAGAGGGGAGGACCCTACATCGCACCATAAATCACTAATCAAATGGTGCGATGTAGGCTCCTCCCCACTACTTTTACGTCATTTCCTCTGTTTTTTTAGGGATCGTGTGTAGTTTAAGAAACTTATTAGACAAGTGAAATTTTGTGATTTGGCGTCATCGATATACGTAATAGTAAAATATCTATATATATGAGGGAGCTTATGGCGATGACATGCCACCTTCAACATCATGCGATGACGCTTGAATAAGTCAGGAGGCCGTGTGGAGCCTACGAGGGAAATCTACTCATACAATGTTTATAATCTTCATGTTATAGTGTCACAATCTCCTTTAGCATTAAGCTTTCATTCAAATCAATTCCTTTAAATATCGAGCATGGCAATGTCAATGTCTGGAGCGTGGTCGTGATGACATCATTATTGATTCGTATTGTGAGTAGAGCACCGATATGATCTATTTTGCAGTAATCTCTGAGAGTACCCGATGTATATGAGAGTTGTGTAGACAAGAGTGTGCTACTATAGTTGATACGATAAAATATGGATAGACCCATCGAATAAGCTGCTCGAACATTTCACTGTTATATTGAATTGTGACAATATAAAATTGTGGAGACTTTAATGATTTTCATTTATGCTAGCACTGACTCATAGACGCCCACGATAAAGATCCTATATGCCATGATAAGGTCCTCCTGATGTCGATGAGAAACTATTAAAAGTAATGTTGTGTCTGTGTTTCTATTTATAATAAGTATGTATTTAAAACTATATATCTACTAGCGGCCCGTTCCGGCTTCGCTCGGATATTGTCATATAATGACAAATAATCGGAATTAAAACTATCCTATCTCTCAAGTTGGATCGAACTGCACATGGTGTGCGAATTTTACTATAATAATATCGGTTAAGTGGTTTAGGAGTCCATTGAGGACAAACATTGTGACACGAGATTTATATATATTAAGATTATATCAGCTATCTGGCCGACATAGTACAAGCTTTGCTTAGTTTGGGGTCAGATGGTGTTGTGTGAATTGTCTACCAATATTTATTTATTTATTACTAATGTTTCCCCGACATTATTATATATAGTACGAGTAGGTTATATATTGTATAATATTAGTGCTGTAATACTAAAATGGTACATACTCGTATTTAGAGGATATATTGTGTCATATGTTAAACCGCACTTGGTGGTTCAAACAAAAAACCTCTTCAGCTTTAAATACGAGTGTATTAGATTAGTACAGGTAACATAGTATTTCTAACCTGATTTTATACTCAAAAGTGGGACTCGAGGTCTTTTTCCACAATGCCATAAGGCACCAAGTGCGGCGCCAATATTTATGCGGGATAATATATCCGCCAGGTTTATATTATCACCGCTGTTTACGCACACAGTAATTAGCTACCTACCTCTGCAATTGACACTAAAGCCGTCTTAATTTATAAAGACAAATAATTCTTAAAGTACACAAAGTGAAGGGTTCTCTTAATTTGGAGACAAGTTTCGCGGAAGAAAATTCTCTGTGCAAATATTTATTTCAATTAAAGACACCCCTTGAGCATGGGATTGACACTAAAGAAACCCGTTGACATCTGAGAAAAAGGGAAAATAAGGTACAAAATGAAGGGTAAGTAGGGAATAAAGGGTTCGCGTCTCAAGTTCTGACGAAGGAAATTTGATTGGGTGGATACTTAAGTCCTACTTAGCCTTTTAAAGCCTCCAATTAACGCGGTAAGAGAAACGCCAATTGAGTATTTATTTACTCAAAATAACGTTATGAAACGTGTTTTACTTGCGTATAACTGTTGGGGTAAGAATATATTTGGATAGAAACCTATTTGAATTTTCGCTAAAGACATAGACCATTTTTAGGGTTCCGTAGCCAAATGGCAAAATATATTATAACAAATAACAATAGTTATTTGTTATACAAGAGTGCAAAGTTGATTTTTAACCGCGTGCTCAATTTTGATGACCGAGCAAGCGAAGGATTCTAAAATTGAATCACGAGCGCAGCGAGTGATTCAAAATTAGAATCCTGAGCGTAGCAAGGGAATCAAAAGAGCACAAGGTGAAAAATCTTTGCACTCGAGTGCAACACGTAACTTTTCATTCCACCTCAGCGAGGAAAGGACTAAATGCAAATTTTTTAATGTTTTCGCGCTAAGCAAATTAAAAAAAGTAAGCTTCCGAGTTTCCGAGTTCCAAGGAGGTTCCGAGTCTGAGTTTTTAACATATAAAAAAAAAAATGATGCATTCGGCACCAAGGAGGTAGAAATAAATAGGTTGAATTATGTTTTGAATTCAAAACCTCAGTACACACGATGTTCTAAATTCAAATTTACTTTAACCTCTAGAGGGTAAAAACGACTTTTGCGCCCTGATATCGAGGAGCAAAAGTACTCTTTCCGAGCTGGTGGGATGAAAAATATATTATAGATTCGTCATGTCTGTCTGTCTGTCCGTCCGTATATCAACCACTTTTCTCCGAAACTATAAGAACTATACTATTGAAACTTGGTAAGTAGATTTATTCTGAATTTACAAATATATACAAGATATGTGAGAAAAACATAAACCTTCTTTCAATCGGGTAAAAAAGGAGTAAAGGTGATTCTTCTTTTTTTCTCTTCATTGATAACTAGTTTTCACTCTCACTTTGTTTTCAACATAAAACAATTCTTAGAAACACTTAAAAGATACCGAATATAATAATTTGAAATTCCACGTACGTACTAAGTCGAAATGTATCAAACCTATATCGTACATCAGAGAATTTTTATTTCGAAATTAAATATTAAAATGCGATATCTACCAACGTGTGATATCATATTTTATTGATAAAAAATGACATAAAATTGCGTTACCTCGCGACCCGACCACTGAAAATTGGGGAGAAAATGCAATAAAAGATCTATAATTCGTTTTCTTTGTAGATTTACGGGAGACCGCACATGGAATATTTAAAAGTGGCTGGCTGGACCTTCGGGATTGAATAGTCATCCATGTGAATACGGTTTTGTATTTGCATATCGTATCTATTTTAGGGTAAAACATATCAATTTCTATCCTACGATGAACGATCTAGATGAAACTTGGTATACTTATAGATCTTTTTTTTAGTTTTTTTAATAAGAAGTGACGAGACGAGCAGGTCTTGTGCCTGATGGTAAGCAACATGCCTGCCATATAGCAGCACAGTGACACGCAGCTATTTGAACATGAAGAGTCCAAATCATTACCTAGCACTGCACTGCGCTCATCACCCAGAGATCTCTAAGCCCTGTAATTTCTCTGGATACATTGCTCTTCAAACCGGAACAGTGATGTTTTCACATTACTGTTTGGCAGTAGAATAACTGGCAAAGGTGTGGTACTTCCCCAGGCGGACTCTGCTAGGAGTCTTACCACTAATATAGATCTGGTTCGTGGATATAGATCATAGATTTAGATATTTTTTTTTGCTTACGTTCGACGTCTTTGATATAGACTAGACTAGACTTAAAAACTTTCAATATTTATAGTATAATTTTATGGACTAGATATTATTAATTTTCATCTTATAATTTCATTTTTTCCAAATTTTATTAATTATAGTTTAGCAATTAAATTCAACCCAATTTATTTTAATTTTATTATTATTGTTTTATTCAATTTAATGTACTATGGATTTTTAATCTGGAATATCATTCATTTCATTTCATAGATAGATAATAATAAGTCAATGGCACAATAATTGTGAATGTCATACATAGGCCATTTTTCCCCGAGATAATAATGGGATCTAATAGTGTTCAAAATTTCATGCTGACCGATTCAGACGTTCCGACGTGATTGAGCAACAAACTTCTTAACTTTCGAATTTATAATACCTAGTAGGATACCTGAATAAGGTATTATTCTGATAGGATAAGTTATACCAATAAATAAGTGTGTAATTCATATCATTACATAATACAAACCAAAGTCACTTCCCGCGTCTACCCGTCCCTATATAGGTATGCTTAGATGCTTAGATCTTTAAAACGACCAAACAGCAGGTCTACTACGAAGTCCGATAAACGATATATCGGCCGAAGTTATGGACGTTTAATACCACGAAACACAATCGGTTGATTGATCTGATCGGGCGTTTCGTTCATCCCGACCGACGCTGATTTGACAGTTTGTGTGTCATTAACCGACCGATTGTGTTACGTGGTATAAAAATTCCACAGCTTCGGCCGATATATCGTTTATCGGACTTCGTAGTAGACCTGCAGAATTTGATGCGGGTCTTTTTAATAGATAGAGTGATTCAAGAGGAAGGCTTATATGTATAATACATACGTGCAAAAAATAGCAGAGAAGCACGGATAATTTTAAAAGTTTCTGATTAAATGTCATAAATAAGCACATGTTTTGTCCTTACACTGCAAAGGCTGGCGGATCCCTATGAGCTAGATCAAAATAATGTAACTACAGGAATATTGTACCCCTTCAAAAGGTTTACACAAAAGTACACAATAACCATTTTTATTAGTACATAATAATTTTGTATCAGCATTGCACCCGTGCGAATCTGGGGCGGGTTGCTAATTTATAGTTTACTAGCTGTACCCTGCCACGCTTCGCTGTGACACATTATGATGCAAAAATTAGATAAAAACAATCCTTGATGCGGATTATATATCATTGTAAAATTTCAGCTCGATCGGTCCAGAACTTTTTGAGTTTTTGAAGCGTACACAAACCAACATAGCATTTTTATATATAGAGATTATATTTTAAACTTCGTTGAGTGTTCTCTACTAAGCTATTAACACATCCCAGACTCTAACGACATATTTTTAAAAGAAGTATTTAACCAGTGTGTCCTATGATGCTGAAACGTGGACACTGACAGTGAAAGCGGCCCGTAAGTTCAAAATCGCTTAGTGAGCTATAGAAAGGTCTTTGCTTGGAGTTTCTCTGAGGAATTGATGAAATCAGTTCAACTAAATCGGCTATGGCTTTGCTATTTATTGCTCATATTGCTGTCTGTATCATTCGAAGCGAAAACAAAAGAGAAAGCAATATAAGGCTAAGACAGCTTTATTTAGGCGGTAGACCCTCAGCATAGAATAGATATTATAGACCCTCAGGACAAATGGCAACTAGGCAACCTCACCCACATCTCGTCCGAAGCACGTCGTATAAACGCCTGCGGTATTTGAGTGAGCAAAACGTATTGAAGCTTTTCACTCACTACAAACAGAAGTAAGTAAGTAGGCAACTCTCCAACCCTCAAATCTTTTCAACGTTTTTCAGGGTACAAATTACTAAATTACCAAGGTCTTTATCTAAGAACTCTGCTGTAACGTGATAGTAATGTGAAATAAATGTAAACATCCCTACTAATTACTCAGAAAGACCGACGCGACGGCGGCTATCTTCTGTCTTCTCTAATAGGTATAAAGGAAATAGGAGGGGTGAAGGACTTAAGTTTATTTGTATCAATTACCGTTTTCAGGGGCTCTTGAGAAAAGTATTTAACATGCCTGTTAAATAAGTATCGTTTGTTAAAAACTATTTTTTTGAATAGAAATACGAACCTATTGAATATACAATCGTCATGAGGACACCGACACGTACCTACCTACTTACCTAGAATCTTTCGAGGTCATGTGTCATCCACCAACCCGCACTGGGCCAGCGTGGTGGATTATGGCCTTGACTCTCTCATGTGAGAGAAGGCCCCAGCTGTGGGAACATTAACTTAGTAAGTTGCTTATGGATGGATGGAAAATAGAATCGTTACACGCCTTTCCTTATTTATAGCAATGGTTACACCAGGTCTTTTTACGATGTACTGATAAGTGTCTCTTGAAGTAACCCTGGATGGGTTACTTCAAGAGACACAATATTTTACCTAATTTTTTTTTTTCGTTAAGGTTGTACTTAAGTGGTGATAAGGTGTTGCAATTAATTTTGGGTGCATTGCCCTAATTAAAAAATGACCGCGGCCGTTACCAAAGTACCTACGATACAATCATACCTATTTGAATATGTTTGATTAGATTATGGGTAATTAATTGTCTTTGGTTTGAAAAATTCTGTAAAAATTCATGACTGAAAAACTTCCCGCCTGAGCCTGAGCTACGAGTATTATTACACTGTCGCCCAAGGGTGCGAAATTTACCGTCGCATTCTAATGTTAATGTACTTAACAGTTATTCATTATCAAAAAAATGTTCTTTTAAAAATGAAACCTAGTTGGATCAATTTATCGTCCCGAAACCCCCTACCTACATACATAATTTCATGAAAATCATTTGTATCCGAGATTCAGATTCCATATATAGGTACATATGTAGTACATGTACAAATACATAGGTACAATACGACCATAAACATTTAGTACCTGGGTGACCGAGCTTTGCTCGGATACTTAGATACATAATGATTTTCTAAAAAAAAAAATGAGCTTGAAAAAAGAACGCGGCCGGTTGGATTCTAACCCAGACCCATCATATTTCAACCACCCATCTTCCCGACTGAGCTAATATACTGTCGCGCGCTGCAGCGAAATTTACCATCGCATTCTAATCTTTATGTAACAGTTTTTTGTTGTCTAAAAACGCGCATAAATCGGCGTTTTTAAAAAATAAAACCTAGCTAGATCGATTTATCGTCCCCGAAACCCCCCTGTATTCATAATTTCATGAAAACTGTTCGAGCCGTTTCCGAGATTCAGATTCTATATACCTATATATACAAGAATTGCTCGTTTAACGCCGGCTCCACACGTTGGCCCCAATATAGGCCCCAACTAGCGGTGGGCGATTATGAATGATCGGCATAATCGACTTATTTTGCATTACTAATCTTGATAATCGATTATGGAATTAGTAACTAATATGTTTTCATAATCGAACGATGTTACTAATTAGTAATTACTAATCTTGTTTTATGAAGTGGAAGACAGTTGTTCCGTGACTTTAGTAGATTACTAGATTAGTAGTATAGACATTGGTTTGGTTTTAGTTTGTTTTGTTTTTATTGCGGGTTTACGGTGGTGTGACGTACGTGTATGTGACGTTTCAACTTTTATAGTGGATTTAATTAACGGTAAGTTCACATACTGATTTTTGATAGATTTTTTAGACATTTAAGTTAAGTTAAGGCAACTACTTGCTCGCTCTCCCGCTTTCATAGCGTATTCAAATAACCTTAAAATAAAGAAATGTTCATTAATTTCATTTGTGTAGTATGAATTAATTTACAATTTTGTGGTTTGTTTATTCTATCACAGATATTCGGGGGATATGCCTTAATTGCGAATTTAGTTCGAAACCTAGTGTCTCCGGTCTTCTCCCACCTAAATAAATACTACATAAACAAAAGTAATAATTACGACACACAACCGCATATTTTACCACGCACACTAAGAATTACGATTGCGCTCTTTATGACAACATACATAAAATGGGCGGGATATTTCCGTATAAACAATACCTCATGTCTATGTAGAAGGAGTCACTCAACGAATAACAATATTGAATATTCATAGTGTTATTTATTGTTATTACAAAAAAGTTAGATAGGTATGAGATACGACATTATACAAGACGCGCTTGCACACGAGCGGCGTGGCGTGGCGAGCGACACCCGTACGAGCGAGAGACCGCATCGTGTTGTCCCCTCCTCGCCCCACGCGGCTGTGCGTGTGCTGTGAGTGTGAATGAATCAAGTCGCGCGCGACTCGCGACTCGCAACCGGGCGTGCATGACTACTTGACTACTAATTAGTAATTACTAACGGTCATAATCGAGATATCTCGAGACATTTTCATAATCGAATGATTTCATTAGTATATCTCATAATCGCCCACCGCTAGCCCCAACGCTAATCGTCCAACGTGTGGATCTAGAAAATGGCATTGGTCCCAACGTTGGGGCGAGCGTTGGTAGTTGGCCGGCTCGTGTCGGTTTCATCAAAGGAATCTGCGCCAACGCTCGCGATCTATCCACACGTTGGCGCTTTGTTCAGTTCTGTTGTTATTAGAATATTTAAAATAGAGTGTATAAGTAACTAGATCTTTACTCCCTGATTCCGTGTTTTATGATGTGTCGTCATCCACCATCTTCTTTGACGAGGCTTTTTCCTTTTTCGCAATAACAAATATAAATGTGCACTCAGTACTATAACCGCGCTAAGAGCAGTTTCGATTTCTGTATCGGACATCTTCACATTGGCCCTGACGGGACACAACTAGTTTATTAGCCAACGTGTGTACGCCTCAGCGAATTTGCAGTCCAACGTTGATACGAGCGTTGGGACCAACGTGTGGAGCCGGCCTAAAGGTATAAGAGGTAAGCAACGAGAGCGACGGACATGACGTCATCGCTCACGCCACTACCTACCTCTATCGACAACGATGTTAAAACAAGAACATATTTAAAAGGAAATTGCCCACGGGCGGGCCCCATTTTTGAGACCGTGTCTTGACTTTATCTATTTATAATGCATATATCTTATTTTTTCATATATGTGTGTAAATTGTTTAGATTTATTTTAACCTAGCATTGAATAATGTAATGAATATTAATCTAACTGAATCCGGTACATCCGCAAACGAAATCTAACTTAAGTGCTGCCAGATGTCAAACAATATTTTGACGAAAATAGTAATCAATTGATTTAATATCGATACGTACTCATCATTTCAAAGTCTAGTTTACATCAAACACTAACTTAACAGTATTTTTGGTTACTTTGTATTATTTCTAGGCCCACTTACACTTCAAACAAAAAATCAAAAGGAATTACAAAAATAACTTCATTCACAAGCTATTTTTTTAAGAAAAATAAATAAATATTGGTGGTAAATTCACACACAACACTAACTGACCCCTGACCCGCAATGCTTGTTTACTATGGCGGGAAGACAGCTGATATAATACTTATTTATAGTTTTAAATACATACTTATTATGCATAGAAACACCCAAAAAGTAACAGGAGTAATCTGTAGGTACATCATTATGCAACTGTCATAATAGACATTAAAGTATAATGGAATGACCCAAATTAAATGTACACATAATATTACAAATGAACAAAACCCAAAAGCTTGAACAGAGAATAATACTATTTTGAAAAAGATGTTCAAAATCGATATAGAATATCGGTTGCAAATTCTTTAGAAAACCTCAATTGCTTATTATTATAACAAGTTGTACTTACGGCGTTGTTTTCAGGCCATGGTTGTATTATTATTTAAGTTGGAACTGTTTTAATGATGTCAGCAAAACACTTATTTTTGCAGCTGAATTTCTGAATAATAATATTTTATGAAAAATAAATATTTTGTTCATTAAATGTTGTTTTGTGTTTTTGAATAAACCTTTCGGCGCTTCTCAGAAATGGCATCACCGGAAAGTGACGAACGCCGATCTTCATTACTCACTAGATGTCAATTAACAGCGATGCGTCGTGTCTATGGCTTTGTGGTTACGAGCGCTAATTTTAAAAAGAACTAAATCGTTGAGAATTTTACGTTATACATTCAATTTCAGTATACTAAAAAAAATATTTCTCTTCAACCAGGGTGAATAAATGGAAATCGTTTGCATAATATGAAAACCTATTTAATTATCTACAAAATGAAATTGAAATCACTGTGACACTGCAATATTTTAAGGGGACCCAAAGCTCCTAAGAAAATGGAGATTCTTTTGATTTACTCCCGACTACCTCGGATTTGTAAGGTGTACAACATTCTACTAGTCAAGACCTTTCATTTGATACCCATATTGAGGGAGTTGTGAAAAAGAAATTTATTTCGCCATTTTGTGGAATCGGCCATCTTGGATTTGAAATTTGTCATAGTAAAATGTGTTCTACTAGTCAAGCCCTTTCGTTTAATATCCGTATTGAGGTAGGTTGTAAAGAAATATTTTGTCCGTCATTTTGTTTAGGCGACCATCTTGAATCGATATTAACCAAATATAGCTAAAAACATCCACACGGATATTAACTTTCAAATTAAAAAACCGCATCGAAATCGACCCATCCGTTTGAGCTCTACAGTGCTATAGACATACACACACATACACAGACAGAGCTACAGACAAACATCGACGTCAAACTTATAACACCCCTTTTTTTGGTAGGGAGTTAAAAACATTATCGATTTATAAAATGTTTACATTATAGTTGATTTCAGAGAAATTGCTAAATATCCTTTGCTACACATATATCATTTAAATATTTTTCATAAAATAGCCTTTTATTTGAAAAAAATATTTTAGATTGATTCAGTTGTCGTTGACGTCAAACTTTTAACACCCCTTTTCGGTCGGAGGTTAAAAAAACAAAATCTTGGATAATTAAAATTCATTTTAATAAATATAGTTTGAACAAGAACAAAATTAAAAATTTTGATTAACCCCCGACTACCTTAGATTTGCTATCTGTAGAACATTCTACTAGTCAAGCCCTTTCATTTGATACCCATATTAAGGGAATTGTGAAAAAGGAAATGTAATTCGCCATTTTGTGATAGCGGCCATCTTGGATTTGAAATTTGTCATAGTGCAAAGTATTCTACTAATCAAGCCCTTTCATTTGATACCCATATTGAGGTAGTAGTGAAAAATATTATATAATTCGCCATTTTGTGGTGGCGGCCATCTTGGATTTGAAATTTGTTATAGCGTTTAGTACTCTACTAGTCAAGCCCTTTCATTTGATACCCATATTGAGGTAGGTTGTAAAGAAATATTTTGTCCGCCATTTTGTGGAGGCGGCCATTTTGAATCGATATTAACCAAACATAGCTAAGAACACCCGCACGGATATTAACTTTCAAATAAAAAAAACCGCATCGAAATCGGCCCATCCGTTTGAGCTCTACGGTGCCACAGACACACACACACACAGACAGACAGACAGACAGACAGACAGACCGACAGACAGACAGACAGACAGACATCGACGTCAAACTTATAACACCCCTTTTTTTGTCGGGGGTTAAAAAGGGATTCAAAGTTGTAGTTTGAAGCATATAGTGTCGTTTTAATAACCGTGTTAGCTCCTGAGCCCACATATATATATTTAGAAATCTATAAAACGCCAAAATGATTTCACGTCTTGACGTAATTAATAATTTTTGTCGTGAAGAGAGCAACATTGGGTGATGTCATAATATATAACGATGAAACGCCGTAGAGTTAGTACGTAGTACACTCAAAGTACGCTAGATGACGCTGCGAAGCCGCGATCAAAGGGAACCCCCACTTGAAGACTAGGGATGTACCAAACTTTAGCATTAAAGTCGGTCTGTTAGCAGCTAATTATAATCATGCTATTTTTCGCTGGTAGTGATAACTTTTTAATACTCGTAGCTATAAATATTGGACATATTTAATGTAATGATTTAAGATATATTTTAGTTAATATTAAGAGTATACATTCAAAACATAAAAATATTCTGTCTCGATCACGAAGTTTGTGTTCGTACTTCTCAAAACGGCTCGATCGATTTGCAGTGCAAGTGCAAATTTATACCGCGTAATTAAAGGTACGAGTTATGTATATCGGTTATTAAATTTAGAAGTAAGTAGGTACTTTGTGTGTAAGAAGACGATCTGATCGTGTATCTGATGGTAAATAACGTGTCCAACTACAAAATGTAGCACGCCATAGTAATATAAACATAAAGAGTCCAAATCACAGCGGTTGTCATCTGTAGATATTAATGGATACAATAAGTCAGTTTTTCATCAAGACTACAGTTCTAGCCCAAGTTAGCTGCATAAGTGATTCGTGCGTGTATGATGTATAACAACTGAATTGCGATTACAAAAGACAAAACCGGAATTGTATGGACTAGTGGCGCCTGTTTTTCGCTGTGACATCGATCGAAACTTTATATTTTCGCCCAAAATGATGGAACCAACACACAATTTATTATGACAACTATACCTGTAAACTCAACCCAAGCGGAGTTATAAGTTTTAATCATATGAATTGAATTCATATTTTTATAGTTATAAGTGTATAACTCCGTTTGGACTGTGACTGACTGAACTGATAAATTGTGTTGGATACATCATTAGGGTCGATGTAACAGCGCAAAAAAAACGGTGCCAAAATCAGGCATTGGCTTTTAACCGTTTGTCTTGGATGGTCCCATCACTAGCTGGCTATTTTTTTGAAACAAGAACCAAGAATTCGGGACATCGGGACTGTACCAGTTCTTTCACATAGGTATTGCGACATTTGCGACCAGAATAGACGTTAAGACTGACCTATGGAACGAAATTTTACATTCCTCTTCCTGTGTTCCTGGATCATGGATCATAATAACAAATAATCAAAGAACTAGCTAACTGTAACATAAAAAGTGTGTTTTTCAACTTTATTGTCATTCAGTGTACTAGTTCAGTGCCTCCTGAGTTTTGCGTCATTTTGGAAATGTCGGTAAGTTTCTGTACCTATGAAATGTTTTTATCGTATAGAGTAAAGACATATCCACGTTTGTAGGATGACGGAAAACTGCTGCTACTATAAGGTATACCTACCTAACATATTGGGGCTCAACATCAAACGACCTCCAGCCTCCAGTGTACCTACACATATGATCTATTCTATGTCAATTTGTCAATGGGTAGGACTTTTGGCAGATTCCGCTTGGGGAAGTACCACACCTTTGCCAGTTATTCTACCGCCAAGCATTAATGTGCAAACATTACTGTGTTCCGGTTTGAAGGGCAATGTTTCCAGATAAATTACAGGGCTTAGAGATAAAATATTACATCTAAGATCTCTGATTATAACAGAGCTGATTATATAAGATTATGACGGCTTGTATTCATGTGGCACGCGGTTTGTATTCATGTGGCCCGCGGCTTGTACACATGTGGCCCGCGGAATGTATTCATGTGGCCGTGTGGCCCGCAGATTGTATTCATGTGGCCCGCGATCCATGTTTCAATCAGGAAATAACGTCTGATAAATCACTTCTACGTGCAATGCGTCTGGTAACCACGAATGTAAAAGTTGATAAATACATATGAAAGAAGAACCAATAAACGTGTAAAGAAATTATAATTACCCTGCATTTTTTGAAAACTGACCGTTGGTTTTTTGCGGCCCTCCAGCTGTTGTAGTAAATTTAATTATACCGCGAAGGTAGGTGTACAGTTTTGGCAGTCCTGCGCTAGGCGGTTAATGCAGAAGGCGGTAATTGTGGACATGTGGACATAGGAGTTTAGTGGTCATCCTCCATAGGTTATTTAAGGCAAGGGTAACTTGATCCTGCTGATGGCGACATTCTATGTGTATAGATTAGATTTGTTCTTAGAAAGAGTTATCGAAAAGTTTATAAGCCTCGAAAAGGCCTCGCCTCAATAGGCTATAAGGATTAACCCGGCCTGCGGTTTCACCTGCGCCGTTTCTGTTATATTCCCTGGATAAAATGTAGCCGTTTTGAATTTGCGCGGCCAGTAATGAAATTTGAATATATCAAAATGGCAGCATAAAGTGAGCAAAAGTTATTATGGACACATTTCTCTAAATTATATCGAAACGAAGATATTTAATTGCTTTGCTTTGCAATTCTCATAGTAAAGATAACTTTGAAAGGCTGTTATAAATATCACTTTGATTTCACTTGGAGCAAATCAGATTGGATAAATAAACTAGTTTATACCCGCGGCTTCGCTCACGTTCATTAAGTTGTTTATTGTAGATTTCTACTTGGATAATAAGATGAGCGTTGAATAAATAATAACTTAAATAATGGTCGTCTATAAAAGCCTAAAAGTCTAAAAAGGGTATGCTTATGCGTTAATATGATGTAACTTTCATTCACTATTTTACCATATCAGGGGTTAAATTTTGCAAAATGTACTTTGTAATACGTCACCCATTATTTTTGCCATAGCCAATTAATTAAATTTTCATGCAAATAGGTGTTTTAACTGTTATAGGTTTACACTTGACCGCAATGTCGCCTGAAGAGATGACGCGGTCTATGGTAGAGCTTCCTATCCTAAAAGAAACGGATTCAGTCTCAATTTGAAGACATCAACATTGTATCTGTCAAAAAAAACAACATTCAGGCAACGCCTTCGACAGCCTAGACGTTCTTATCACAAAATTTAGTCCGTTAAAGGTCTTCGTTATAGTCTTTAAGATATGTCCAAGAAATAAAAAAAATCGTACAAAATTTTATTCACTACTAGCTGAACCCGCTACTTCGTTCGCGTAAGCAGATATTACTGACTTATACATTAATTGGAAGTATCGTACGTCAAATATTTTTGTTTTTCCACACAAAAATTTATTTAATTTTATCATCTTTTTTTTTTTTTTTAACAAAATCAAACATACTTAGTAAGGTTTCGTAGTATCTAACATAGCCGCAAGTGTTAAGTTTGTAGGATTTTTATAGGATAGATTATGAAAAGTCTGAGGCTAATGTGCATGATCTGATACCTACTTACCTATTTCTTTTCATCCGCAAGCTGTTTTCTAGCTGTTACCCGCGACTTCGCCGGCGTAAAACTTTGAACGAAGCCTGTGTGGAATCAAAATAATTAAAATTTTGAGTTTTAATGATATTCAAGCAAGTTGAACCCGTAAATCTAAGCCAAGTCCTAGTGAAATGTTAATGTATGAATTTAATTGTAGGTAACACAGAAAAAAAATCAAGAACGAAAGAATCCAAATTTGGCATCATAATCCTTTTAGCAGCAAAAACTTATTAGTACAATTTAGCATACCAGTAACGCCACCTACTGATGAAAGAAAAAATACATACCACAATAGCAAAACATCGATTTAAATGGCCTTTAATGCTTTTAGATTTAAACTGGCATTAGCGCCGTCTAATGAGAATATTATGTTGCTTGTTATTTTGATTGTGAACGCAAATCACCTATATTATCTACGCCAAATCGGGTGCATATATTTTTCATTTTTGGCTTTTACCTTACCATCACATCAAGTTCCTTACGAAAATATATGCTTATATTAATATGGAGTTAAATGAAAATGTAGACTTATTAGCCCATGTGAAATTTTAGACTCTAAACTATATACTACTATATGTGTTTCGTATGTCAACCCATATCGTTGTGCCATTTTGACGTGATAGTTAATATTTGTTTCCTTAGGGCCCATGCTTCTTTTCAGGTTGATAGGTAATAAATACATACATATGGTATTTCAGACTATGAGTTATCTCTGTTTAAATTTTCTACCAAATTTGCTTAGTCTTTCCTACGTCACAGTAACCTATAAGTAACCGATTTGCTATTTCTGAGTTCAAACTACGTGTGCTTCGAATTCCATCCAAATATGTTCAGCCGTTCCAACGTTGTCCTGTAAATATTATGAATGTCACTGTTTGGATGTTTGTTATGTAATACATAGAGTACTTATACATAGGCAATGTTTAACCTATGTGTTCTTCCAGACTGTAGTCTAATTCTATTTCAAGTTTCAACTATCACCGTTCAAGTTTTAGCTATCACCGTTCTTGAGATACAGCCTGGTGACAGACGGACGGATAGCGAAGTCTCAGTAATAGGGCTCCGTTTTTACCCTTTGTGTACGGAACCCTAACAACGGACTGCTTCGGTCACAGAAGCTTGTTGAACACTACCTTTAAATTTTAAACAGTATTTGGATTGAAATAATACGTTTTCTAATAAGTTACGGCTGGTCTAGTAAGTTACAGCTGACCTAGTCGGGAGGACGGCGACTGTCGATCCGGAGACCCAGGGTTCAAAACCACGCGCACCACTATCTTTTCAGAGTCATGTTCGTAATGCCGGTAATTAAAACGGTGAAGGAAAACACCGTGAAGAAACCGAAATCTACCTATAATCTAAGTTCTAAGTCATATGTCATCCACCAACCGACACTGGGCCAGCGTGGTGGATTATAGCCTTGTCTCTCTCTCCTTGCGAGAGAAGACCCCGACGCCCAGCAGTGGGAACATTTAATGGGTTGTTTATGCTACTACTTATTATGCTGATATGTTTTCTCCAAAATACAAAAATCTTCTTCAATGACAGGTAATTTAATTCTGTCATTCGACTAAATTTTATAAGAAGGTATAACTATGTCGTACATGTTGATATTTGAAAACTACCTCCCTGTTTTCGATATCTAAGATCACCTCTGAAATATTTTCTACCAAACAAAAAAAGAATCATCAAAATCAACTAACAATTAGCGGAGTTATCGCGTAAAATAAAATCAAATAAAAAAACATGCAACCCGATTGAGAACATCCTCCTTGTTTGAAGTCGATTAAAACCGAATGATGTTTGTTTTTCCACACAAAAATATATTTTTGACAATTATTTTGTCATCCAAGACGACGCGACGCGATCACGTGGGCACTTTCTAGAATCTAGAATCTAGATATTCTGTGGATCGTCTGTGATACACAGAATACTTAGAAGTTAGTATGTACCGAATGCGCCGCGCGTGTCGTTATTATTTAATGTTTGTGTAATTTCCGAACCAACAGACCGATACTGTTCAAATTTTGACGGGACGATATAAAATGTGTTCTTTCTAACAAAAAAAGAATTAATGAAATTAAACAACGCAAACATGAGTTACAACCAAATACACATTCTGACTTTCACCCCCTCCCGCAAGAAAACCGATCAAAATTTGGGGATCAAAAGTAGCCTACAGCAATGTCCTTAGTATAAACTAAAATCATGCTCAGTTTCAGCTGAATTGAATCAGTAGTTTCGGCGTGATGCGTGATCCTTATACAGAAAGACAGACAGACATGAAAGAAAAAAAATGCAGTTTCGCCATCAGTATCGACTATGGAGAGCCCCAAAAAAAAATTTTTCAAAATTTCTTCAATGTACAGAATTCGACCCGTTACAGTTTTATTATAAGTATAGATTTCACCCATTGGTTGCCTGCTTCATAAAAGAAACTTATGTGCCAAAGTTTAAGTAGCTGCTAAGGGTTTATCGTTTGCATTAATATATACTTTCATCTCCTATTATACCTTCATAGGGGTTGAATTTTGGAAAACGCCGTATAAAACATCTCATTATTTCTCCCGTAGGTGTTCAAATCCTACAAAGTTTAATGCAAATGTGTCGCAAGAAATAAAAAGAGGTAGCATTTTGAAAAAAAAAACACTGAAATTCAAAAACTCATTATATTAGCCGTACTTATTATATTATACGATATATCATGCAAATATGTCCAAGGAATAAAAAGATTCATACAAACTTTCATCCTCTAGAATATCTCTTGAGGGGTTGAATTTTGAAAAAACCTTCCTTAGTTGCTGCCTACGCTATAAAAATAATGCGTGAAATTTATAGCATCTCCTAAGGATTCGTCCTGTGAGTTAATATAAAACTTTCATCCCATAACTAACACTCTTAGGGGATGAATTTTGAAAATATTTAATTCACCTCTTTCACCTCTTTGAGGATTGAAATTTATTGAACTCTAAAAATACGTACCTCATGCCGAACTCAATTTATACAAAATTTAATGCAAATATGTCCAAGGAATAAAAAGTTCCGTACAATCGTTCGTGTTATTTCATCTCTTTAGGGGTTGAATTTTAAGAAATCTTCCTTTAGTTAACTTTTTATTAGCTGCTGTCTACGCTAGCGAGCGGAAGCAGCAACTAATAAAAAGTTTCATTCAATCGTTTATGTTCGTTATGTCATCTCTTTATAGGTTGAATTTTGAGAAATCTTCCCTTGGTGACTGCCTACGCTATAAAACTAATGTGTGTGAGATTTCAAGTATGTTCTAAAAGTTCGTCTTGTGCGTTAATATAAAACTTTCATCCCTTGCTCACTCTTAGGGGACGAATTTTGAAGAAAAAATGTACTACATAACTCATTATTATACCTACGAAATTTGATGTAAATATGTATAAGGAATAAAAGTTTCTATACAAACTTTCATCCCTTATTTCATCCCTTGGAGGGTCGAATTTTGTCAAACGCTGTAATACGTGTTTCATGATTTTAGCTGAAATCAATTGATATGAAATTTCATGCAAATATGTCCAAGGAATAAAAAGTTTCAAACAATCATTCATCCCCTATTTCACCCCCTTGGGAATAGAATTTACCAAATTCCTTTCTTAGCGGACGTCTACGTCATAACATCTATCTACATACCGAATTTCAGCCCGATCCCTTCAGTGGTTCGGGCTGTGCGTTGATAGTTCACTATGGCAGTCAGTCAGTCAGTCACCTTTGAGTTTTATATAGTTATGCCTTGAAACCTTGAAAATAGTGTTACAGTCAAGTAACAAAACATCTTTGGTAGCTAAAATAAAAAAAGACGCCACTAGTCCATACAAAAGTACCCAAATCTCTTTCATCCCGATTCTTGCGTTTTATGTTACGTGATTGAGCAACAAACATCCAAACATTGACGTTTATATTATTAATAATGTTAAACCCAAACGAAGTTAATAATAAAATTATATGACGTTATAAAAATAATCTAATAATATAATTGTGCGACTAATAAAATGCGCCTACACAATTTAGATTATACTACCATGTCTTAAGTTAGATTGAACTGCATACAGTGTGCAAAATTTGATTAAAATCGGTTCAGTATTTCGGAAGTTATTCGAAGAGAAACAACGTGACACGATATTTACTAGCTGTACCCTGCCACGCTTCGCTGTGGCACATTGTGATGAAATAAAAACAATCCTTGATGCGGATTATATATCATTCTAAAATTTCAGCTCGATCGGTGTAGAACTTTTTGAGTTTTTGAAGCGTACACAAACCAACATAACATTTTTATATATAGAGATGAAGATTAAGTAACATGTTTAAAATATGCTGATTTTTATTTTAGGAAAGAAACGCTGCGGTTGTCAACGAAAAGCCCAAATTGACACCATACCAAGGCAAACGGCAAACATTTGGTATGTTCAAATGTCACGAATGCGATAGAAGTTGGGCAAGTTATTTCTCATGGGCCAACTTTGGACAAAAGTGTCACAAATGTAAAATCATCGTTTACCCATTCCGGCAGGTAATTATTTTCTAACACGACTCCTATAAGTGTGACGTCGATGTCTGTCTGTCTATCCGTCTGTCCGTCCGTCCGTCCGTCCGTCCGTCCGTCCGTCCGTCTGTCTGTGGCACCGTAGAGCTCAAATGGATGGACCGATTTCAATGTGTTTTTTTTTATTTGAATGTTAATCTGTGCGGATATTCTTAGCTATGTTTGGTTAATATTGATTAAAGATATCGCCTCCACAAAATGGCGGACAAAATCTTTCTTCACAACCTACCTCAATATGGGTATCAAATGAAAGGGCTTGACTAGTAGAATACTATGCACTATTACAAATTTCAAATCCAAGATGGCCGCCACCTCAAAATGCCGAATGGTATTATTTTTTCACTACTACCTCAATATGGGTGTCAAATGAAAGGGCTTGACTAGTAGAATATTTGGCACTATGACAAATTTAAATCCAAGATGGCCTAGCGGCCATGTGTGGTATGGTAGCCACAAAATGGCGAAATATATATATTTTTTTCACAACTTCCTTAATATGGGTATCAAATGAAAGGGGTTGACTAGTAGAACGTTGTACAGATAATCCGAGATCCGAGGTCATCATCATCATCAGCTGCAAGACGCCCACTGCTGAACATAGACCACCCCCCTAGATTTCCGAAATCTGAGGTAGTCGGGGGTTAATCAATTTTTTTTTTTTATTATTTTTACTAAATTTATAAATTGGTAAAATATTCAATCATAATAATATGCTTTTTATTCCATAAATTTAGATCAAGTACTGCTTGTTCGAAAATATTAACTAAAAGTAAAAGTCTAGTAGCCCCCCAAGATTTTACCTGCGTAGTTCCCGTTATTTGTAGTTGTTTTCCCGCGTTAAAAAATAGTCGATGTACTATTAGATATTTTTAAATTTCTTAGATTTTTTGTTTAACTAATACGATTTTGGGGGGTCATGTCCCCTGTGACCACCCTCCCCCCCCCCTCGGACCGCGCATGCTGCTGTCTGTGTGTGTGTCTGTCTATGGCACCGAAGAGCTCAAACAAATGGGCCGAATTCGATGCGTTTTTTTAATTTGTAGGTTAACTTCCGTGCGGAATTTTTTCACAACCTACCTCAACATAGGTATCAAATGAAAGGTCTTGACTAGTTAGTAGAATGTTGTACAAATACGAGGTAGTCGGGGGTTAATCAAAAAAATTAATTTTGTTCTTGTTTTGGTTGGGGGTTACATGGACATATATTAAAAAGATAATAATCACGGACACGGAACAGGAATAAATTCCAAACTATAATTTACTGTGTTCCAAATTTCAACCCGATCCGTTCGAAAGGTCCGTACGAAAGTTTACATGTTTGTTTTCATTCACGTAGGAACGACAAAATTGATTGGGATGAAATTTTAAACACAAATTATGGCCTGGAATAACGCATAGGTTATGTTTTTCACCGCGGTTAATTAAGTTACGGGAACGGGATTTACGTGGGAAAACCACAGGGCTCTACTAGTTTTAGTTAAATTACATAGTCCAATATTTTAATGTTATTTCTGCACTGTGGCACCGATTCCGCGGCCGGTGACGGTCGCGAGAACAAGACAGCGTTAAATGCCTAATTTGACAGAACTACCTGGCCTTAATAAAGGAATTTACCCAGAAACTGAGTGGATATTTTTTGAAGTGAAAACTTCTTTTGGCGCCTCACAGACAAATGTTTCGTGGCTTGTGAATTGGAATTCTAGCGTAACGCTCGGGAATGATAAGAAATCTTCGGGTAAACTCGGGACCATGGCCATGCTCACGCCCTCCGGTTTCACCCGCGTAGTTTCCAAAGTAAGCTATCAAATTCTGAGTTTTAAGTTTTCACTTCTGTCGACAGTTTCGACAGTCGACTACCAATTTCTTTTAAAGTAGAGATCAACTCGGACCTTCATCTTTACGTACTTAATTACTAGGTGTTGATTACTACTAAAATGATTACAATATACTCTTACTAAAATTTATTTCAAAAAAACAACTTAAAAGAAAGTTATTTAGGTACCCCCGACTACCTTGGGTTTGTAATCTGGACAATATTCTACTGGTCAAGCCCTTTCATTTGCTAACCATATAGAGGGTGTTGTGGAAAAAGAAATGTTTATCGCCATTTTCTGGCGGAGGCTATCTTAGATTGGAAATTTATAGTGTATTCTACTAGTTAAGCGGTAGTTATAATAGTTATTTCAATGAAGTTTTTTAATTTGAAGGTTAATATCCATGCGGATGTTTTTTAGCTATGTTTGGATAATACCGATTCAAGATGGCCGCGTCCACAAAATGGCGGACAAAATATTTCTTTACAACCTACCTCAATATGGGTATTAAATAAATGGACTTCACTAGTAGAGCACTATACACTACAACAAATTTCAAATCCAAGATGGCCTCCACCACAAAATGGCGAATTACATTATTTTTTTTACTATTACCTCAATATGGGTATCAAACGAAGGGGCTTCATTAGTAGAATACTTTGCACGATGACAAATTTCAAATCCAAGATGGCCGCTACCACAAAATGGCGAAATACATTTCTTTTTTCACAACTCCCTTAATATGGGTATCAAATGAAAGGGATTGACTAGTAGAATACTATACACTATAAAAAAAATCTAATCCAAGATGGCCGCCACCACAAAATGGCGAATTGTATTAGAATTATATTATTTTTTTCACTAGGTACTACCTTAATATGGGTGATCATATTGAGGTAGGTTGTGAAGAAATATTTTGTTCGCCATTTTGTGGCGGCGGCCATCTTGAATCGATATTAACCAAACATAGCTAAGAACATCCGCACGGATAATAACTTTCAAATAAAAAAACAGCATCGAAATCGGCACATCCGTTTGAGCTCTACGGTGCCACAGACAGACACACATACAGACAGACAGACAGGCAGACAGACAGATAGACAGACAGACAGACATCGACGTCAAACTTATAACACCCCTTTTTTTGGTCTGGGGTTAAAAACAATTTTGTAGGTTGGGTTAAAATTGCTCGAAAAACAGATTCAGTTTATCAAAGTTTAATACATTTTCCCCACTACACCGCATCCTTAGCTTGCAAAGTTGCAAAGCTTACGAATAAACCCAACCACGCTGGTCCAGTGCGGGCTAGTCGATGTGTTGATATTTTTGTCAACGGTTCATGTTTGGGTTCTCATATGAAAACCAAGCCAATCCCTTATTTCACTTACAAATTACTGTTCTAGCTTCCATTGGAGAGAAAAAAGCGAAGAAATAAGAAGGAGCCAAACAAACAGCATCCAAGGGAAATGTGTGGGAAATGCCTAGCCCTCGGTCATTTCTGTGGGCAGAAAGGTTAAGAATAAGAAGAGAAATAGATAAATTAAGAATAAGTTCTTAAATATTAATCCTGAAATCATTATTAATCTTCTAAAAATTTGTTCTTATAAAGCTTATCTGTTCACCTGTTTATTTCTTTTACGATTTTGATTAAACACCATCAAACATTCTTGTTGTAAAACATGTATTTTGTATCAATTATACAAATTACGAAATGCTGCAGACGGAGAGTTCGAAAGGAAACTAGAATTTCTTAGAACGAACTTTACTATACTAAAACTCACATTAAAATATATTAATAACTATTTAACCTAGACGCGAATGCATTCAATGTGAGAACGACACTCACATCACAGGATCTTAAGCCTATCTAACTTAGGTGCGAATGCCTTCGACGATCGAACGACACTGATTTCTTTATTGAAATCAGCTTTGATGAGGGTCATCTGGGTCACAATTTAATGAGGTGAGCATCAGCGAATTGTAGTTGGCACGAGGCAGATCATTCCTACTGCCGAGTTCTGTTGAAATTGCTGACTTGAACCTCGTGCTGGAATGCAGCTCACGTTGTGCAGACATGTGTAATGGTGACTGGTACGTAACATACATATAAATAAATTTATTTACACACATCCTACTATCCTAGAAAATAGTAATGTTATAATTGTTTCAGTTTGGATGTTTGTAAGGTCTTCAGAGTCTTCACTCCCCAACGTCTGCCCGGATCGGGATGAAATTTGGAACACAGTTAGATTATAGGCTGGAATGACACATAGGCTATTTATTTATCACGGGATCATGGACGCATAAAAAATTCGGACGTAGTCTCGCTAAAACAAAAACTGTGTCACTAGAGATGGCCACATTTGCACGTGTGCGTTGTCAGGTTGTCACTGATAGGCTGACACACACATATACGCAAGTAGCGCGTGTAATCACCCACTGATGTGTACGTATCAGCCCATATGTGACAGCGCATACGTGCATATTATGTGGCCGACTCGATGGACACAGTTTTTGTTTTGCGAGGCTAAGTCCGACTTTTTTTATACGTCCATGCACGGGATGTAATATGTAATGGGACCGAGAATTGCGTGGGTAAAAGTATTTGTTCCCACGTAAGTACTCGTACCTAAAGCCCGAAATATAGGCATAACAGTCTTTATATGACAATATCCAAGCGAAGCCGGAATGGGCCGCTAGTAAATAGGTATAAATATGAATACATAATAATAAGACCTAGAAGATGATAGATATAAGTATCAGGGTAACTAGATGAGCGATATACCTAGGTAAGTGCACATAACAACTAAGTGCCTTGTAGCTATTTGAAAGTTACATTAATTAAGTACCTACAAGCATAAGACACAAGACACACACAAGCCACAAAACAAATGAGGACTTCCAAGAACAGGTACAAACCAAAACCATCATTCTTGAAGCCATTCTTGGAAGATCTTCGCACCCCTTGACCACTGTTTTAGACAAGGGTTGTTAATTATCTTAAAATCCGGTTTCTATTTGTTGTTGGAAAACAAAATAAGGAAATGTAATTTACAATACATTCACTTATTTCTTCCATTTAGTGCGATGTCACAATACTGAAGTCGCGGGTTCGTATCCCGGCTGGACCACCTGCGCCTTTGAATATGTTTTCAGTGTACCTACACATTTTTTTTATAAGTAGTGACGAGACGAACATGACATGTGCCTGATGGTTAGTAACATGTCAGCCACATAACAGCACAGTGACACGCAGCTATTGGAACATGAAGAGTCCAAATCATTACCTAGCACTGGACTGCGCTCATCACCCAGAGATCTAAGATGTTATATCTCTAAGCCCTGTAATTTTTCTGGAAACATTGCCCTTCAAACCGGAACACTTAATCGCGATCACGCCTAACGTTAAACAAATTGGTACTGTGGTAGTGGTACTTCCCCAGGCGGACTCTGCCAAGAGTCCTACCACTACTAAATAGTCAAGGTCAAAAATGTCACGTATTCTTGACCTTGAACAACTTTTTGATACAGTGATTTTTGCACACAGCTGCTGACGGTAGAATAACTAGCGATATTTTGATATCTATCTTTGCCAGTTATTCTTCCTATTATTCCTTTAAGGAATTTTAACGTTAGGCGTGATCGCGATTAAGTGTTCCGGTTTGAAGGGCAATGTTTCCAGAAAAATTACAGGGCTTAGAGATATAACATCTTAGACTATTTAGTAGTGCCAGTTATTCTTCCTATTATTCCTTAAGGAAATAATAGGAAGAATAACTGGCAAAGATAGATATCAAAATATCGCTAGTTATTCTACCGTCAGCAGCTGTGTGCAAAAATCACTGTATCAAAAAGTTGTTCAAGGTCAAGAATACGTGACATTTTTGACCTTGACTATTTAGTAGTGGTAGGACTCTTGGCAGAGTCCGCCTGGGGAAGTACCACTACCACAGTACCAATTTGTTTAACGTTAGGCGTGATCGCGATTAAGTGTTCCGGTTTGAAGGGCAATGTTTCCAGAAAATTACAGGGCTTAGAGATATAACATCTTAGATCTCTGGGTGATGAGCGCAGTCCAGTGCTAGGTAATGATTTGGACTCTTCATGTTCCAATAGCTGCGTGTCACTGTGCTGTTATGTGGCTGACATGTTACTAACCATCAGGCACATGTCATGTTCGTCTCGTCACTACTTATAAAAAAAATGTGTAGGTACACTGAAAACATATTCAAAGGCGCAGGTGGTCCAGCCGGGATACGAACCCGCGACTTCAGTATTGTGACATCGCACTAAATGGAAGAAATAAGTGAATGTATTGTAAATTACATTTCCTTATTTTGTTTTCCAACAACAAATAGAAACCGGATTTTAAGATAATTAACAACCCTTGTCTAAAACAGTGGTCAAGGGGTGCGAAGATCTTCCAAGAATGGCTTCAAGAATGATGGTTTTGGTTTGTACCTGTTCTTGGAAGTCCTCATTTGTTTTGTGGCTTGTGTGTGTCTTGTGTCTTATGCTTGTAGGTACTTAATTAATGTAACTTTCAAATAGCTACAAGGCACTTAGTTGTTATGTGCACTTACCTAGGTATATCGCTCATCTAGTTACCCTGATACTTATATCTATCATCTTCTAGGTCTTATTATTATGTATTCATATTTATACCTATTTACTAGCGGCCCATTCCGGCTTCGCTTGGATATTGTCATATAAAGACTGTTATGCCTATATTTCGGGCTTTAGGTACGAGTACTTACGTGGGAACAAATACTTTTACCCACGCAATTCTCGGTCCCATTACATATTACATCCCCGTGCATGGACGTATAAAAAAAGTCGGACTTAGCCTCGCAAAACAAAAACTGTGTCCATCGAGTCGGCCACATAATATGCACGTATGCGCTGTCACATATGGGCTGATACGTACACATCAGTGGGTGATTACACGCGCTACTTGCGTATATGTGTGCGTGTCAGCCTATCAGTGACAACCTGACAACGCACACGTGCAAATGTGGCCATCTCTAGTGACACAGTTTTTGTTTTAGCGAGACTACGTCCGAATTTTTTATGCGTCCATGATCCCGTGATAAATAAATAGCCTATGTGTCATTCCAGCCTATAATCTAACTGTGTTCCAAATTTCATCCCGATCCGGGCAGACGTTGGGGAGTGAAGACTCTGAAGACCTTACAAACATCCAAACTGAAACAATTATAACATTACTATTTTCTAGGATAGTAGGATGTGTAAATAAATTTATTTATATGTATGTTACGTACCAGTCACCATTACACATGTCTGCACAACGTGAGCTGCATTCCAGCACGAGGTTCAAGTCAGCAATTTCAACAGAACTCGGCAGTAGGAATGATCTGCCTCGTGCCAACTACAATTCGCTGATGCTCACCTCATTAAATTGTGACCCAGATGACCCTTCATCAAAGCTGATTTCAATAAAGAAATCAGTGTCGTTCGATCGTCGAAGGCATTCGCACCTAAGTTAGATAGGCTTAAGATCCTGTGATGTGAGTGTCGTTCTCACATTGAATGCATTCGCGTCTAGGTTAAATAGTTATTAATATATTTTAATGTGAGTTTTAGTATAGTAAAGTTCGTTCTAAGAAATTCTAGTTTCCTTTCGAACTCTCCGTCTGCAGCATTTCGTAATTTGTATAATTGATACAAAATACATGTTTTACAACAAGAATGTTTGATGGTGTTTAATCAAAATCGTAAAAGAAATAAACAGGTGAACAGATAAGCTTTATAAGAACAAATTTTTAGAAGATTAATAATGATTTCAGGATTAATATTTAAGAACTTATTCTTAATTTATCTATTTCTTCTTATTCTTAACCTTTCTGCCCACAGAAATGACCGAGGGCTAGGCATTTCCCACACATTTCCCTTGGATGCTGTTTGTTTGGCTCCTTCTTATTTCTTCGCTTTTTTCTCTCCAATGGAAGCTAGAACAGTAATTTGTAAGTGAAATAAGGGATTGGCTTGGTTTTCATATGAGAACCCAAACATGAACCGTTGACAAAAATATCAACACATCGACTAGCCCGCACTGGACCAGCGTGGTTGGTTTATTCGTAAGCTTTGCAACTTTGCAAGCTAAGGATGCGGTGTAGTGGGGAAAATGTATTAAACTTTGATAAACTGAATCTGTTTTTCGAGCAATTTTAACCCAACCTACAAAATTGTTTTTAACCCCAGACCAAAAAAAGGGGTGTTATAAGTTTGACGTCGATGTCTGTCTGTCTGTCTATCTGTCTGTCTGCCTGTCTGTCTGTCTGTCTGTATGTGTGTCTGTCTGTGGCACCGTAGAGCTCAAACGGATGTGCCGATTTCGATGCTGTTTTTTTATTTGAAAGTTATTATCCGTGCGGATGTTCTTAGCTATGTTTGGTTAATATCGATTCAAGATGGCCGCCGCCACAAAATGGCGAACAAAATATTTCTTCACAACCTACCTCAATATGATCACCCATATTAAGGTAGTACCTAGTGAAAAAAATAATATAATTCTAATACAATTCGCCATTTTGTGGTGGCGGCCATCTTGGATTAGATTTTTTTATAGTGTATAGTATTCTACTAGTCAATCCCTTTCATTTGATACCCATATTAAGGAGTTGTGAAAAAGAAATGTATTTCGCCATTTTGTGGTAGCGGCCATCTTGGATTTGAAATTTGTCATCGTGCAAAGTATTCTACTAATGAAGCCCCTTCGTTTGATACCCATATTGAGGTAATAGTAAAAAAAATAATGTAATTCGCCATTTTGTGGTGGAGGCCATCTTGGATTTGAAATTTGTTGTAGTGTATAGTGCTCTACTAGTGAAGTCCATTTATTTAATACCCATATTGAGGTAGGTTGTAAAGAAATATTTTGTCCGCCATTTTGTGGACGCGGCCATCTTGAATCGGTATTATCCAAACATAGCTAAAACATCCGCATGGATATTAACCTTCAAATTAAAAACTTCATTGAAATAACTATTATAACTACCGCTTAACTAGTAGAATACACTATAAATTTCCAATCTAAGATAGCCTCCGCCAGAAAATGGCGATAAACATTTCTTTTTCCACAACACCCTCTATATGGTTAGCAAATGAAAGGGCTTGACCAGTAGAATATTGTCCAGATTACAAACCCAAGGTAGTCGGGGGTACCTAAATAACTTTCTTTTAAGTTGTTTTTGAAATAAATTTTAGTAAGAGTATATTGTAATCATTTTAGTAGTAATCAACACCTAGTAATTAAGTACGTAAAGATGAAGGTCCGAGTTGATCTCTACTTTAAAAGAAATTGGTAGTCGACTGTCGAAACTGTCGACAGAAGTGAAAACTTAAAACTCAGAATTTGATACCTTACTTTGGAAACTACGCGGGTGAAACCGGAGGGCGTGAGCATGGCCATGGTCCCGAGTTTACCCGAAGATTTCTTATCATTCCCGAGCGTTACGCTAGAATTCCAATTCACAAGCCACGAAACATTTGTCTGTGAGGCGCCAAAAGAAGTTTTCACTTCAAAAAATATCCACTCAGTTTCTGGGTAAATTCCTTTATTAAGGCCAGGTAGTTCTGTCAAATTAGGCATTTAACGCTGTCTTGTTCTCGCGACCGTCACCGGCCGCGGAATCGGTGCCACAGTGCAGAAATAACATTAAAATATTGGACTATGTAATTTAACTAAAACTAGTAGAGCCCTGTGGTTTTCCCACGTAAATCCCGTTCCCGTAACTTAATTAACCGCGGTGAAAAACATAACCTATGCGCTATTCCAGGCCATAATTTGTGTTTAAAATTTCATCCCAATCAATTTTGTCGTTCCTACGTGAATGAGCAACAAACATGTAAACTTTCGTACGGACCTTTCGAACGGATCGGGTTGAAATTTGGAACACAGTAAATTATAGTTTGGAATTTATTCCTGTTCCGTGTCCGTGATTATTATCTTTTTTAATATATGTCCATGTAACCCCCAACCAAAACAAGAACAAAATTAATTTTTTTGATTAACCCCCGACTACCTCGTATTTGTACAACATTCTACTAACTAGTCAAGACCTTTCATTTGATACCTATGTTGAGGTAGGTTGTGAAAAAATTCCGCACGGAAGTTAACCTACAAATTAAAAAAACGCATCGAATTCGGCCCATTTGTTTGAGCTCTTCGGTGCCATAGACAGACACACACACAGACAGAAATTTAGAACACATGTAGATAATAGTCGTGGCGAGCGCAGTATAATGCAACGTAATGATTAGGATTCTTTATTTTCCAATACCTGCGTGTCACTGCGCTATTATAGGCATGTGACTTACCATCAGGCACATATACTTACTGCTCATCCCGTCACAACAAAAAATACTTTTATCACTTGTTAATAAAAAAAGAATGCCCTAACTAAAATGATATAAAAGTGATTTTGGTTTTGTTTTGTTTGTGGACCTTTCGTTACAAAGCAGCGAAATGGCGTCGCTGTATTATTATTAAAAACTTGTTTTCCGAGTTGTAGTATGCAATAATGGTGGATTATTTACTCGTAGCCTCGTCTAATGATAATGATGATTATATTATGTACTATTAGTATCCAATCCTACTAATATTGTAAATGTCAATGTTTGGATGTTTTTGCTCAGTCACGACAAACATCAAGTCACGTATAAACGGATCGGGCTGATATTTGGAAAACACGTAAGATTATAGTCTGGAATAACACACAGGCTACTTTTATCCTGAAAAATAACGGGAACGGGAACAGTGAAGGTAAACTCGCAGGGTGCTGCTAGTCAGCCCCGGACCTTCAATATTTTTAGGCGGGGCAAAATCTGAAAAATGCCGCCGGGCCGCCACTAATATCTAAATATATTCAGTGTTTAAACCGAGAAAAGCTCGGTCACCCAGGTACTTACACATGTACTTCACTAACAGTGAATGTTTTTCTTCAAAATTCGTACAATAATTTTAAAGAAATGGATTACTTAATATGTAGTGATTCATCTTCCTGGCTTAGCTAATTTATGCAATTTGTTTTTTATTAATATACAAAAGGACTTTACTTAGTCCGTTAGAAAAATAAGAGAATCAGACGAAAAAATTTGTAAACAGCAAAAGACGTGCATTTCTAATTAATAAAATTTTGAAAAGCGCCATCTATGAGCATGAGCATGGAAGCCTTTTGTTTCCATCAATACAAATAATTTTACTGAGTGCACGCAACTTCGTGTGGCGCTGTCTTATCGGAGTTGTAAAGGGGCGGAGCTTAGTTTTGCATTCGTGAATTTCACTCAGGTCTTCCCAGCGCCTTAACATAGGTAATCATAATTAGCCCACTTAATATTCCCACAACTGGGAAGGGTATTCTGTTAGTACGAGATAGTGAAGTCATGATCCTACACGGTGACCAAATATTTCTTGAAATATTATAATCTAGTTGGTCTTTAGAGATGTTATGGATATGGCATTTCGGATGGATATAGGAATAAAATTATATCGGTTTCGGATACGGTTACGGCTGTATAATTATTTCGGATTATCTGTTAGTTTCGGTTACGGATATTAGATTGAGGTGAAATATAAAATCCTTAAAAATGGACCCTCATCCACTTCCCGGCCTCAGATCGCCCGTAAATTATTTTTGCTTTCATCTTTTTCATATTCTGTTCCGCTTACAATTTCAATCTATATATTTTTTCTATTTTTCACTATTTTCAAATTTTTCGGTACTGCTCTTAATATTCACATGGTGAAACAAAAACCTGTCGAAGCATGACGTTTTATTTAAACTCCGCCCTTATACGAATCTATCCGAAATTATACGATATTTTTTAAACGGATGCGGATACGGTTACGGACATATTTTTATTTCGGATATCCAATAGTTTCGGTTACCTACGGTTACGGAGCTCCCTAACATCCCTGGTCTGTACCACTGGCTTTTAACAACGTACGATTCAACTGCTCTTGATAATATACTCGTACTAACTCAGAGCTCAGAGCTGGGCGGCATTCGATCTATGAATGTTAGGTATATGAAATTTCGGACCAGGATACGGGTATGGATATAGGAATAAAAATATAAGTGTTCCAGATGCGGTTACGGATATGTAGTTATTTCGGATTATCTGTTTGTTTCGGTTAAAACACGAGCTAGCGGCAAAACAAAAACCTGTAGAGACATGTCGTTTTATTTCCGATTCACAAGGGTGGAGCCTTATCCGAAACTTGTGAATCGAATACGGTTACTGTTATATTTTTATTTCGCATATCCGTAAGTTTCAATTATTCAGTTACGGATATGGAACTCCATAACATCCCTGATTTGAACCAATAATCTCACGTTCATGAAATAGTGCGGACGGCAACTTAACTAAGCCATCATGGCTAGTATCTAAATAACATAACAAAATATAAAATCTTGTTAAATCACAACTAACATTTAACAGACTTCCAAAAAGCGGTTCTCAATTCGATTGTATGGTTTTTTGTGTGTATGTTATGCGACAGCTCCGCTGATTGTGAAAATTTTGATGGTTCTTTTTTTGTTTGGTAGAAAATACTTCCAAGGTGGCCCTATAGGTATACATTTTTATTCAATTCGGTACTTTGGGAAATATCTACCGAAAACTAAAATTTGCTTTCAAATAGGTATCTAGACGACGCCGACGTAGTCATAGCTTCTTATGAAATTTGGCCGAGGGTCTGCATTTAATTTTAAATTAAAGCTGTTTTTTTTTTCCAGAAAAGTTTCTTTTTCGTTGAATAATTAGCGAAAATCACGTGAACTAGTACAAAACATCGCTCATGTATACATAATGTATTTAAACGGGTCATTTTGGGATTTTTGAAAATAGTTAATGTATTGCATCTGAAGTAGACTGAATTAATGAACTAAAATAGTGATATCGTTCAATATGAAAAGATTTGAATATATCTTTTCATATTAGTGACACATTTGGCACACCACTAGTACGCACACAGCAGGTAATGGCGACGCAATAAGTATTTCCTCTCACACGCTGAAATTATCAAGTTTTGTAGCGGGTCGTGCATTTTTAGAAGGGTTTATCTTACTTAGAAATACTTATTTCTGTTGTTAGACGTCACAATGGCAAAAAATTCTACGAGTGGGTATATTGATTTCATTTTCCTCATTTACAGCTTTCTGCATTCGCTCCATCTCCTTTACAGCGTTAACTTTCGAATTCTTTGACCAAACGTATGTACGTACTATGGCGGTTAGTTATTTATCTTGTTTGTACGGAACTTTAGATGTCTGCTAAACTCTATAAAATACCTATTACATACATTTAACGGAGTAGAAGTTATAGCGACCTCCCGCGTCCCGCGGCAATGCAGTTCGCCAGACACGTAACTCAACGTTAGTTTCTAAAACTTTTCAGTCATAATAAGAGTTATCCGCAACGAGGAAACTTTACTACGTTATGAAACTGGGTAGGTTTTCTTTTCTTCAAATGTTACTTGTGCGAAGTAGACTGTTAACATTTGGGTCTGCCTGAGATCCGCCTATACATATAGCGAATCTTTAAATTATTTCTTATACAGGCCAGGCTTGGCCAGGGTGCATTTTCCTTTACTGGACCATACCTTTACCAACCTATTGACAAAGAGTTGGACATCATAGATACGTCAACATTATGAGTGCAAGAAAAAGGTCTCGGCTTGGCTATCTACTCAGGGCTACTGCTCGCATCTCGAAAAAGCGACATCGTTTCATGGTGGATGTTCCAAAGGCACGAACAAAGAGATTTGACTCTTTTTTTGTTTTTTGTCTACGCTGTGGAATACGTTGCCTGAGTGAGTTTTCCCCGATAATTACAATCTTTGTGTCTTCAAATCCAAAGTGAGTCGGTTTTTTCTAGGTAAACACGCTCCATATCGTAGGCAAACATATTGCATGCCTCTAGAAGAAGAGGCCAGTTTGTATGGGTCAATTATTAAAATGTTTTGTATCACCTTATCTTACCTGCAAACAGCAATAAAATTTTTGTATTTGTACCACATTGTTGTTTAACATCAGGCGAGATGGCGGTCAAGTGTAAACCTTTGAAAGTAAAAAAAATGTCCTGAATTATTTTGGTTATATTTAACACAATGTTGAAATAATCATATACCTAAAATAATCAAGTTGTAGCTAATTAACATACACAGAGAATGATAGAAAACATCAGAAATAGAAAAATAGTTGAAAACAAAGATAAAATGATTTTGAGTTGTGGCTTTTTAGTTTTAAAGCACCGATTTAGGTAATTTTAATTCATCGCTCAATCGAACAAGAACAAAATTTAAAACATTGGTTCGACTACCTCGGATTTGTTTTCTATAAAACATTCTACTGGTCAAGCCCTTTCATTTGAAACCCATATTGAGAGAGTTTCGAAAAAGAAATGTATTTCGATATTTTGCGGTAGCGGCCATCTTGGATTTCAAATTTGTCATATTGCATAGTATTCCACTAGTCAAGCCCTTTCGTTTGATACACATATTGGGGTAGTAGTGAAAAAAAAATTTGATTCGCCATGTTGTGGTGGCGGCCATCTTGGATTTAAAATTTGTTACAACGTATAATAATATTCTACTAGTAAAGCCCTTTCATTTGATACCCATATTGAGGTAGGTTGTGAAGAAATATTTTGTCCACCATTTTGTGGAGGCGGCCATCTTGAGTCGATATTAACCAAACATAGCTAAGATTTTATGCAAGGACTCTTTTGTACACCTACGTCCGAACACCTCGGTGATTCAAAGCTAGTTTGTTTAATTACTGAGCCTTGTAGGTACTAATATTTATTCTGTTACTGAGCATTGTCTTGCAATGTAGGTAGTGTGATGTAGGTAGGCTAGAGATTAATACTATACTTGTGGGTAAACCAATAAATGTCGTTGTGTCACTCGGCTGTTTCAATTACTGCTCCACGTTAAAATATCGTAATATTCAACTATACAATTATTATTTTTAAAATAAAAGTGACGAGACGAACAGGACATGTGCCTGATGGTAAGCAACATGCCTGCCACATAACAGCTCAATGACACACAGCTATTAGAATATTAGAAGTCCAAATCATTACCTAGCACTGCACTGCGCTCGTTACCCAGAGATCTAAGATGTTATATCTCTAAGGGCAGTAATTTATCTGGAAACATTGCCCTTCAAACCGGAACACAATTTCAACTGGTATCTATAACTTCAGTCGGTAACTGAAGTTACCGACCATACCGACCGAAGTTACAAATCTATCTGGGAAGTAGATTATTTGATGATAAGCCTCGGGTTCTATAGGAACTATTTTCTAATCTGTGTCTCGAAAACTAAATACAAGCTTGAAAACAACGGACAAAATATCCAACAACAACGATATCAAAAAACATGCAAAAGATTACACAGTGATGAGCTATGAACTCGAGAACTTGAACGCGGTTGTACCACCGAGCCAAACTGACAAGTTACAGTAGTGTCCAAAATTTCACATCATATGAACTTTATTACCGTTTGTAAAACTTCTATAACTTCAATCAGGAACTGGGAAGTAGATTTAATTTTAAGATTTGATGAAAAGCCTCTGGTTACTTAGGAACTATTTTCTAATCTGTGTCTCAGAACAGACAGAACTAAAGAAATAAAACCTTGAAAACAACGGAGAAAATATCTAACAAAAACAATATCAAAAACACGCAAAAAGATTTCGTAGTGCTGAGATACGAACTCAGGATCGTAAATCGTAACGACTTCATCTGCCGCTTTAAACATTGCGCCAAATCTACAGATGTCTGTAGTGTCGAATTTTCAAACCACATGAACTTTATAGATGTTGCTGCATGAATTTGTGAGAATTGATTATTTTTATTTTTTGAATTGCGAGCGTCGGACGACAAAGCGACACAGGTCCTTTTAGCAAGGCGCATCAGCGCTTTCTGCTGGACTTCATAGTAGTAAGCGAGAAGCAAGACACGGGCCGGCTCGGTCGAGTTAGCTTTTCAAAAGACAATTAATTAATACGAATTAAACTTCATAATCCAAAATACAAAATCTTCCATCCCCCTTAGTAAAAAATGATACGTTTACCTATAAAATTTGAATAATGTATGTTTATTAATGACACAGATATTTACATCTAAAACTTATTTTAGAGGTAAGTTTAGGATTTTTTCTTATCGAGTTTTTTTTTCCAAATCGTGTTTTGATACAATAGGTTACCTAATAAATATGTTCAAGAATAACATATATTTTACTAAAAGCCTCAAACCATATACATGTTGTTAAATGTGTGTTTAAAAAGTGCTAGTTGGCGATATTCAGCGCCTTAATTATACAACGCAAAAAGTAGTAATGATTTTGTCAGTTTATTATTCTTTACATGTAGCCTATTTATTTGTGTTTTCATTCATATTTACTTGGCCAACTTCATACGCATAATTTTGTCTTTATAAAAATGGACTTTTGACCTTATTCTCGGGTTTATAATACCGGCCTGTTATGATAGCATCATGTGGCCTGCTATAGTATTTTTTACTCATAAGTACATATCGGCTTATCGCTATTGACAAAGAGCTCAATTGAAACGTCTCTTATCGTCTCGTCTTTTCGTTTTCTGAAACATTTGCCAAATGTGGTCCGTCTTAATTATAAGATAAAACAATATGGTTTCTTATATTTACCTAGTACTTATCTACTAGCATCGACCCACGTTTTAACCCGCGTAATTCTTGTTTCTGTAATGTTCCCAGTATGAAAAGCAGCACAGCTATTCTAGACTTAAAACTACCTATAACTATAAATTGCGTACAAAAATTCCAAATTTCAACCAGATCCGTTTTGGCTCTACGACTTGATTGTGCAACAAACATCCAATAATTGCGTTTATGTCAGAAAATTCGTTATCTACTTATTTAAAAAAAAAAAAAAAAAAAAAAAAATATTGGTGGACAATTCACACACAACACCATCTGGCCCCAAACTAAGCAAAGCTTGTACTATGGCGGCCAGATAGCTGATATAATACTTATATAGTTATAAATACATACTTATTATACATAGAAATACCCAGACACAGTGCAAACATTTGAATTCATCACACAAATATTTGCACTGGGTGGGAAACGAACCCACGACCCTCGGCGTCGCAGGCAGAGTTACTACCCATTAAGTCACGAGGCCAGTCTCCAGTTATGATTTCCAGGTATAGGTAGAAGTATATAGTGTCTATGTATAAAAGGTAAATATGTATTTACAACAACACATACCTAAGTAGTACATATCAGCTGCCTGACTCCCAAAGTTTTGTTTGGGGTCAAATGGTGTTGTGTGTGAAATGTCCACCAATATTTATTTACTTATTTATTGTTTTTTTTATTAGATACTGAAGTATAATAGCTCAAATAAAATAAAACCAAATCGGATATTCTTAAATTTACTAACGTATAATAAATAAATAATAAATTATGAATTGGTTAATAAGGTAAATAATAGGTTATGAATTGAAATGATAATGATCAAAGAGTTTACAATTTTACATATAGTACATATATATTTGAGTTAGTTTATATTTGAGAGTTTACATGTAGGCCAATCAGTGATTGTAAAGAAAATAAAAAATAACCCCTGATAATGTTAATGTTCTAACATTGACAATATCGCGGACAGGACTTAAAGCGCCCGTAACAATTTTATAAACTGACTTGTATTAAAAATTTAATTAAGACAGTCCAGTAAATTCCATATTTTTTGTGAAATCTACTATAACGTCGTCCATTCAAATGTAAGTAAATTTTAGTTTTTTATATATCAAATTTCTAAAACCACTACACCGATTTCGATAAAATTGATTACCGGTGGCGGCAGGCGCGGTCCCAGCCTCGGGGAGGGGGTCACCAGTACGCAGCCTTAGATTTTGGGGGGGCCACCAGTAGAAATAATACAAATAATACTTTAAAATAAAATAAATACTTTACTAGTAGAGCCCCGCGATATTACCCGCGTAGTTCCCGTTCTAGTTGTTTTCCCGCGTTCGAAAATAGTCTATGTACTATTAGATATTTAGAATTTTCTTTGATTTTTCGTTTAACTTATACGATTTGGGGGGTCATGTCCCCTGTGACCCCCCCCCCCCTTCGGACCGCGCATGGGTGGCGGTGGCTGGAATTGTGAATCGATTTTAATGACGTTTGGTAGATAATAAATACGTCAAAAAGGGTCCCTTTTGACGTATTATCTACCAAACATCATTAAAATCGATTCACAATTCCAGCCACCGCTTAGCAAACATACAAAAATCAAACATAATACCGAATTGAGAACCTTCTCCTTTTTTGAAGTTGGCTAAAAAAATATGGCCAAAATAGTGAGAAAAGTGAAATATTGGATCGCGGTTAAGTTAGACAGGCTGTATGTAAAATTGTATTACTTCCATAAGAAAAAATACTTTGAAAAACAATACACGCCGAAAAACAATACCTAGTGCCGTAATTGGTAACTGTAAAGCGCAGTGATTTCTATAGAAATGAGAAACGCGAGTAAGGCGAAAATTCTAAGTAAAACTTGTGCTTTCAATTTTGGGGAAGGTAGTTGATACTTTATTTTTAAAGCTATCATTTACCTACTTACTAATTTCATACCTACGGAGTTTGTGTTTACAAATTTAATCAGCGCCCTGGTGCTTATGTAAATTTGACGTAATGAGAGGATTTATTCAACCACATTACATGAGGGTTCATGTAAATCAAACTGTTCCTACAGGTGAAAATGTCGTGTTTTTGTTATATTTTCATTGCAACATTGAAATATATTATTGGGCACGATCGACTTATGGTGACAGCTAGGGTCTGCACTTACCGAAATAATAGCTTAGCATGACAACTACACGTGGCACATCGTATTTAGCAATGATGAAGACACTAAAAAAAGTGTCTACAGGTTCTCCAAAGAACTTCATTCCAATAAAACAATCGATTGTTTTGGAAAGAGACCGCTGGTGGAAGGTGGACCTCTGCAAGATTGGTGTGAGATAATTCTACATTGGTAATAAAAAACGATATAAAACAAAAATGATTTTTTTTGGAGAAATGTTAGCTCATTTTTGCTTAAACTTCTTTATTTTTAAATTTTCAGGAAAAAGTAATACAAGCAAACTCGTAGAAAATTTTATCTACAAATTAACTCTTTTTAATTCTTTGGTAGGGTTAGTATAGTTTAGTAGTAAAGATAATATCGAATAAAGCGTTTTCCACGACGGCGGCGGCGGTCGGGGGTCGGGGGACAAGGGCGGCAACCCCACAAACATAGGGTTAAGCTTGTATTGACCCCCCAAACATAGTGGAAAAATAAAATTGCGTCCTCTAAAAAATTCGGCGGTCTAGAGTCCGTCCGCAAAGATTTATCAGAATGCGGTACAAGATAAAGAAGCAACGAACGTAGATTAGCCATTTTAACAGTTTTCTTAGCGAACATTGAATTCTTTGTGTCAACTTTTTTCTGTCGGGAATTAAATTATGAAACATCTTTAGTAGGTACCTAACTAAAAAAAAACATCTCCATCACACACACATTTTTTCAACATCTATTTCTTATTTGCCAATATATCCAATATGTCATTTTTTTATATGATAAACACAAAATCATCATCCTGCCCGTAAAATCACAGTGACACGCAGCTATTGAACCATGAAGAGTCCAAATCATTACCTACCACCGCACTGCGCTAGCCACCTGGAGATATATCGGTGTTTTATCTCTTAGCCCAGCAATTTCTCTAGAAACATTGCCCTTCAAACCGGAACACAGTAATGTTGGCGCACTACTGCTTGGCGGCAGAATAACTGGCTAATAATACTTAACTCAGACGGACTCCACTAAGAATCCTACCACTACTAAAACTACTTATCGTTCAGATACCAATTTTATAGAGTTTTACTGAGAAATACCGCAAGGGCATAATGTATTCATTGACAACTTTTGTAGGTACAACTTAAGAGCTATAAATGTATGTAACGATATCATAGTAATAATGAATTAATCATAAAAAATAATTGTTGTTCTTATTTGGAGTGAGTTTTTGTTGATCATGGTTGCAATCTTGGTGTATTCAAATCGAGAGTGAATCTGTTTCTTGTAGGTAAGCATGCTCCATCGTAGACCTCATTGTAACTTGACCACCTCATCAGGCGAGATGGCAGTCCAGTACAAATCTATAGCAGGTAAAAAAAGGTCAGATTACTAATTGTGTTTTTTGGTATAATTATTTGGCATAAAGTCGTAACGATAATATCCCTGCTGGACATCTATTACGTAGAACAAATGTTATCATAGTTAGATCACGCAGTAGTAAAATGCAAATAAAAGTAGTAAAATACAGGAATTGAAATATCTTTTGTAACTGGTACCGTGGAAATGACTCAAGATTTTAAAATTGATGTGATAATATAGATCGATACGAGCTTTAATCTCCAAGACCAACAATAGGACACGATATAAATTGGGGTGAAAAAAAAACATACAAAAAAGGAAAGCGTAGAAAAGAGATATCGCCAGCACGTTACTGCGTGAAAGTACTTATTTGTATAAACAACCCTACTAATAGTATAAATGTAAATGTTTGTTGCTCAATCACGTCGGAACGGCTGGACAGATCGAGCTAAAATTTGGAATACAGTTAGATTATAGTTTGGAATAGCACATAGGCTATTTTATATTATGGTATAACAACGAAAATGGCAACTATGCGTGTAAAACTGCAAACGCTGCTAGTCCTAGTAATGAAAATTGTAAAATGGAAATTGTTTATTTAATACAATGAATATTAAAAAGTAGAAAATGTAATGTGTTTCACAACATCCATCATCATCATCATAATCAGCCCATTTTCGTCTCTGCATGACATAGGTCTCTCCAATAATAATAACTCATGCACCATTTTATTCAAATGAAACTGGGACTCAGATTAGAAATATTATAGAAACAAAGCAAAAACAAAGATTTTCATTCTAAAACTTCGTAAGATGAAAACTACTGCCATTACTACTATGTTATAAACACGAAAGTATGTAACACAAAATCAACTGAGGAAATTTAGATCAAATTAGGTACACAGATTGATCACCATCAGCCGCAAGACGTCCACTGCTGAATATAGGCCTCCCCCCTAGATTTTCACGACGAAAGGTTTCGCGGAACCAGCGGTTTCCAGCGGCCTTCGTGAGTTCATCTGACCATCTAGTAATCTATAAGTAGTAGGAAGCCGTCCAAAACTGCGTTGTCACATGATGATGCTCTAGAATAACACATAGGTTATTAAAGTGAAAACTTCTTTTGTCGCGCCACAGACAGGTTTTTCGTGGGCTATGAATTGAATTCTAGCGTCACGCTCGTGAATGATAAGTAGGTAATCTTCGGGTAAACTCGGGACCATGGCCACGCCCTCAGGTTCACCCGCGTAAACTACGCGGGTGAGTAAGTAGGCTATCAAATTCTGAGTTTCCACTTCTATCGGCAGTTTCTATGATTGGCATTTTTTTAACCGCGAGTAAAACCGCGGCGAGTTGCTAGCGTGTTAAAATTACAATTTGAATTACTCTAAAATATTAATTCTTCGTGGCATGTGAATGACTTCCGCGCATTTCTTGCCTCGAGCGTATTCCAAATGTAATTACCATAAGTTGGGTGCACACGGGGGTGATTCTGCGAGCGTTGCTACTTCGCCCTGCGGGACCAAACATTTGCCTTCATGAATACCGTAAGTACCGTAGCATAACAGACGTTCTTTGCAACAATGTAAATTTAATCACAATTCTCATTGTAAATATGGCGCGCTCGGCTTTTCTTACTTTATTTTTAGAATATTTGAAAGTATTAGACTGTTATACCTGAAGACTGAAAATTAACATTGGAAGAGTTATCAATGATAAATAATATGAGCATTTCTACACTAGCAGCATCCTGCTGTTTTAACCGCGTAGTTCCCGTTCCCGTTATTTTTCGGAATAAAAATAAGCCTATGTTTTCTTCCAGACTATAATCTAGCTGTATTCAAAATTTTAGCCCGATCCGTTCATATGTTACGACGTGATTGAATAGCAAACATCCAAATATCCCTTGTCATTTATAATATTAGTAGGAAGTAAGACAGTAGGATCCCGCGGTTTCACCCGCATAGTTTCCGATTAATATTATTTTTTCTTGGACATAAATTAACTTAGGTGTCATTCCAGAATATCTATAAACCAAATTTCATCTGGATCCCTTCAGTAGTAACTGCGAGAAAGTTTAACAAACATCAATACATTCTCACAGACTTATAACATTCTCACACTCACACGTTTTTAACATTAATAAAGAACTATTTCTATCAATTAAAAACTCTTTATTGTAGTTTTAATAACAGGTTAAACAAAACATCAAATAATCTGTCGATAACACAGCTGAAGAAAATAAGTCAAATTTACAGTTTGTCATTTTTATAACGTGACGTGCAAGACGACCGCCTGATGGTAGGTAGTCTACCCATAACAGTTCCGCAACACAACTTACCAATAACAGCCCACTACCTAATACTACACTACTCTATCACAATCTTAGAAAGAGAAAAAGTGTATAGATCTGTTTTTTCCGCACGGTTCCTTTGCACCAATCGTAAGCAGATGACGTGTATACTAGCTATGGCAACAAAGTAATGTGCCGCGACAAAAGATGACCAAATGACACTTCTACAAGAGCGATCAGACCGCCGGGTCTATTGTCTATGGTCTATTGGTCTTCTACCGCCTAACTAAATCGGCTTTGGCTTTCCTATTGCCATCTCTATCATTTCGGAAGAAAAGAGAGCGTTTGTTAATAAAGCGTTTGTTCTAACTCTATAGTTAGAACGAACGCTTTACACCGAAAGCACGGTCTACATACTATGCGTATAGACGCGTAGTACATGTAAACTCTTTGATTACACTATACCCGTCCATCCACCGCCTGACTAAATCAGCTTTGGCTTTGCTATTCCTGTCTCTATAATTTCAAGCGAAAACAAAAGAGAGAGAGCTATGTCAAAGCTAAGACAGTTAGACAGTTACCCTTCCGGTGACATAAGATTATTGTATTTTTGTGCCCTATACCTCTCTAGAAATATTTCCTTTCATACCAGAATACAGTAATGTTTGTAAAATACTAATTGGCGATAGAAGTGGCAAAAGCGTGGGTGGTACTTTAAATGCAAACTGCACAGTGCATCATACTACTGTGTATTACACCATACTGCTGTGTATTACTTAGCTATTTATATCATAACATTATATCATACTACTGTGTATTATTTATTCTGAGGAGAAGCTTCAGTTCTTAATTTATATGCAGCTGCGATGATTTGAATGAAAATTGAATAATCTCGTTTCCGATTAAGCCCCATTGTGGGCACAAAAAGTTCATATTGTGTCAATTTAACTTCTAATCACTTTTTAAATACGTTAGCAGCGAGACGCAGCCGATCAACGAATAAATTTAAATGTATTTATCGTATTTGCAATGCAAATCCCAAAACATAGACGGAAAAATCAGATCACCACTCACTGTCGAATATCTGTGAAAAAATCACAAACAGTCTACGTTACGTAGGTACTTATTTGTTTATCCAAAAAACACTAAAGAATCCAATCTTTCGCACTTATAATATTATTATGATGCATTTTATTTATATGCAAACTCTATCATCCTGGACTGTATTTTAAAAAACTAACCAACGCGTTCAGAATTTTTTGTAGTGGTAGGACTCTTGGCAGAGTCCGCCTGGGGAAGTACCACACCTTTGCCAGTTATTCTACCGCCAAGCAGTAATGTGCAAACATTACTGTGTTCCGGTTTGAAGGGCAATGTTTCCAGAGAAATTACAGGGCTTAGAGATATAAGATCTTAGATCTCTGGGTGACGAGCGCAGTGCAGTGCTAGGTAATGATTTGGACTCTTCATGTTCCAATAGCTGCGTGTCACTGTGCTGTTATGTGTCAGGCATGTTGCTTACCATCAGGCACATGTCCTGATCGTCTCGTCACTCTTTATTTAAAAAAAAAAAAAAAAAGAATAGATAACGTTGTGTTTTTTAGTGTGGCCGTTTGTACAGCTTACAAAGAAACCAGCGCTTATTATAAGTAAGGTTTCAAGCTGAAGTTCAAATGAAAATGTAAATACATAAACAAGCATTCTGAGTAAATTTTCTAATGCACCTAGTATGCACCTACTGTGTATTGATTCTAATTTTTTGACGTGACAACGTCTTATAAATTGGTTTGCCGGGTGACACTTCAAGAAACTGCGTTACGCTCCGCTCACGTTATGCGCTCACAACGAGAGCGAGTGAGAGGCACGCGTCCCTTCCACTCGGGCATGGTTAGCCCGCCTAAGAGCGAGAGAGACAGACATAAAAAAGTGAAAGGCACGCGTCCCTTCCGTAAAATTATTTTACCACTCAAAGTCGTTGTCACGTAAAACTTTCGCCCGTATACCGACTGTACAGGCAACCAATTTTTTCACGATATGTTTTATTGGGCTCAGGGGTGCGGGCTACATAATTTTCATACGAGTGACCTTGACTCACCGTTGCTAGACGATTTTCCCGCGCGTCGAGACAACCGGTGGCTATCCTGCTTTAAGAGACTGTCCTCAAGAAAGTTTATATCTACAACAATAGTTCAGCTTAGGTTCGGTATTTTTTTTTTAATTACTGCGGATTGACTTCTAATCGCCTTATATTACTAGTCTACTCGCTTTCTACTCCGTGTTACAAAGTTTCAGATTGCCCGCACCTCACTTGACAATTGAAGGGGAAAGAAATTGATTTTTGTACACACCCACGTCTTAATCACTTCGTAAATTACATTTGCTGATTATTTTGGATATTTTTACAAAATAACTAGCTAGCGGTTCATTTCGGCTTTCCTCGGATATTTTCACATATAGCCATCAATGAGCCTTTAAAATAAATGCATAAATACTATTCTATCCTATCTCTGAAGTTGGACCAAACAACAAGTAATATGACATTTTTTTTAAACTTTTATAGGTTTACACTTGACCGCCATCTCGCCTGATGTTAAATGATGATGCGGTCTACGATGGAGCGTGTTTACCTAGCAGAATCCGATTCACTCTCGATTTGAAGACAAAGATTGTAACTATCGGGAAAAACCCTCTCAGGTAACGTATTCCACAGCCTTGACGTTCTTATCACAAAAGTAGAGTCAAATCTCTTCGTTCGTGTCTTTGGAACATCAACCATGAAACGATGTCGCTTTTTCGAGCTACGAGCATTCCGGTAGAAAAAAGGGCAAGGTTGTGTCGCATACACCTTATTGCTTAGACCTCCTGCTCACAACAGATCCAGACCGTTATTCCGTGGTGGTACCTTCGCCGTTAGGCAGCTCCGACCACTGTCTGGGGAAGTATCACACCTTTGCCAGTTATTCTGCCGCCAAGCAAATATTACTGTATTCCGGTTTTTAAGGGCAATGTTTACAGTGTAATTACAGACCATAGAGGTAAAACACCTCCGGGTGACAAGAATAGTGCAGTGTTAAGTAATGATTTCGACTCTTCATGTTCCAATAGCTGCATGTCGCTGTGCTGTTATGTGGCAGGCATGTTGCGTACCATCAGGCCCATGTCATGCTTGTCTTGTCACACTATAAAGAAAAAATTTTGAACCTCTGATTTCACGATTTTGAATCGCAGGTTTGTCACGCTTCGCGTCGACCAATTTGAATGAGACCATTTCTATCTAAAGTATACCTAATTTACCATACAAAAAAGATAATCAACAAAAGAACTACCATGTCGACCATAGGTAACACATATAAACGGTTGAATTGAGAATAGTTCTCCTTTTTGACGTCGGTTACAAAAAATAACATTTTCTGTCCCCGCCACGCCTTTCATTGCCCCTTCCGCGTCTGTTTTCATTGTTTTGAACACTGTTCCACTCAACAAAGGATGCAGTGAAGCGTCCCTGATATTGTAATCTAATTAATATTGTTTTATTAAGCTGCGTATCTGGAAGGCACAGCTAGAGCCAACAGCAATGCATTGAAACGTACATTAATCTGTAAAATGAATACTAATATTATCAATGTCGAAGTTTGAATGTCTGTTGTTCCATAAATTCAGAATTTCCCTTCAAGCCGGAGCACAGTAATATTTACACCTTTACATTTTAAGTATACTTTGGCGGTAAAATACTTAATTGGCAAAGGTGTGGTAGTTCTTCAGGAGTCTATAAAGTTTTCTACCACTACAAGAATTATTTATTGTGAGCCCTATCTGTCCTAATGTGGAGGAAATGCCTCCCACCCTCTATCCATTTGTGCCTATTGGGAGTAACAATATAGTCCCACTATCGGTTCCTTCGTAGTTTCCGATTTGGATAGTTTTGGTAGAAAACCTAAACAAAATGTGGCAGACACACCAGCCGAATGCTACTTTAAATTTACTTTCATTACTGGTTTCGTGGCTTAGTTGGTAGTAGGTAAGTCTGTCCGCAAAGCCGAAGGTCGTGGTTGCAAATATTTGTGTGACGAATACAAATGTTTTTTTCTGTGTCTGGGTGTTTCTTTGCATACTATGTATTTTTAACTATGTAAGTACGAGTACTATCAGCTATATGGCTAGCATAGAGCAAGCTTTGCTTAGTTTTGGGTCAGATGGTACTATGTGTGAAATGTCCACTAATGTTTATTTTTATTTGCAGTCACCTCTTCATACACTCAACTCAATAAAAAGCTTCACAAATACCAGCACAACGCAAACTTCGTAATGGATGGATGGATGGACGCACTGCATCACGATAATAATTTATTTAAATTTTTATTATTATTTTTTATTTAAAAAAAACAGAGTTCCCAAAAGTGAAGTCACTCTCTCACATGCCCACATGTACACTCATTGCGAACCATTCAATAATTAAGAATTAATTAATAAATGTTTTCAAATGTACAATATAAAATTTCATTTCATTTTATACCTATTTGAGTTACATCGGCTATCTGAGTGTACGTACGTGGTACGTAATATGGTGTTTTTAAACGATCCGTGAGCTTTGTCCTGAGAGTATTGCATTCTATACTGCTACAGAAAACAGAAATATGTAAATTGTTCCAGGAATCTTGGTCCCGTATATGAATTTAAGGCAACATTTAGCGAATATAATAACCGCCGAGTGTGAAGGGGCGTACATTATGGATGAGGGTGCGGGCAGCGGAGCTCGTGGTCGGCTTGATTGATTGCGGCCAGCGCTCGCAATTTGGGATTACAAACTGTTGGTCTGCGATACTTTGCAAAGAGGAACCAGAAATTGCCTGTTTGATCTATAAAACAGCTATAGCATAGTATAAACAGCTTCGAGACCTTCTCTCGCAAGAAGTTGACTCTCTTCTTGCGACAAGCGAATCCATAATCCACTATTTCCTTCATTTGTTTTCCTTCACTGTTTTTATTACGCGGCATTACGCACATGACTTTGAAAAGACAGTGGTGCGCGTAGGATTTGAAGTCAAGGCTCCGGATCCGAAGCCGCTGTTCTGCCGACTACCACCCGTAACTCGTAATAGTCTTCACAAAACCGCTATAAGCCGATCAAAAGTTCTGTAAAGAAGAAATTACAGGGGGAAATATCTTAACTATCCCAAATACTGAACAAATTTAGACAGTGGTTTGAAGTTTATAATATGTCTACAAGCGGCCTCGTTCGTATATCATATAAATTGTTAATCGAAATGAAAACTATCATATTATGTCTCAAATTTACCAAATTGCACAAAATGGCAACCTTCGTGAATGTCGGTTGAGTTGGTGAAGAGTTCACTAGGAACAAACTCCACTGAACTGGATTTTTACATAAAATGATTAGCGCAGCACAGTGGGTGCTGATTCGTAATGCAATCCGAACGATTCGGACATGGAATACAAATTATTGTCTTTGTCATTCTAAACAAATAAGACAAAAACCGAGAGGTTTAACTCCGTGTTCAGATCAATCCGATTGCATTCTGAATCAGAGTACAGATTTTGACAATTGGTTCACTTAATATTTATACCTTCGTGTTCGTCGGTTCACTTATAATAAAAAATGGGACACCAAAGGGAGTGGTACCTACATAGTACAATTTTCTAGGATTGAGCACGCAATATTGATTCATAATGTAAACACAGTACAGGCTTTAACCACAATCCAAACTATTTTGGTATTACCTAGACGCATTCCTAATGAGACGACTCGCAATTTCATCAGTCGTTTCGTGACCACGACGTTTATCCCTTAAAAAACCCTCTAATATTGATTTACGATAATAAAATAAGCCGCAACGGAATAACTTAGGTACACCTATTATAATATGATAATTTTTGTCTAAGATATTATAGTACGTACTAATTTCAGACTTATGCTTTTCATATAAGTAGGTATGTACCTATGTGTTCCGTGATCGATGATCGTAAAATATAAGCTGCCTTATTTCCATGCAAAAGTTATCCAAATTGAGCAGATATGAAGCCGATTCAAAATAGCTTTACTCTACGCATGACTGATGGTGTCGCGACACTAACGACCTAAAAATGGGGTACACATGGCACAACCCTTCAACGTAATTTTTTTTAGGGTGAAGACTCCATTAATCTTGGATATGAAATTTTTCGTTCCCAAATTTAATGGGGAAGAAAAACTGGCTGTGATAAAAGAGTCAATTAGCTGTTGTGAAATATTAGGCGTTGGAAACAGACGTGGTAGTTCGGTGGTGCGATCGTCAGATTTCTACCTCGTGGTCGTGGGTTCCCGCCTTCCCTTTCCTTTCGTGACGGGACGAGCAAACATGTGCCTGATTCCTGAGATGAACAAATGCCCTTCAAACCCGAGCACAGTCACATTTGCATATTACTGCTGAAATAACTGGAAAAGACCTGGTACTTCCCCAGGCAAAAAGTCTTAAACCTACAAACATTGTCTTTTTTTATAATTACATATTTATGAAGATTTCTAGACACACAGTGTGGTCAGCCAAGTTCATTCAAGTAAACTGGCGAGTCGCACCATGTGTAATACACGAACCATTTGGAGCTACTTTTGTCCTTCTTTGTAATTACAGATGAGGAAAATTGTCGTGGATTTTGGTCGAATCAATTACTAAAAGGTCTACAGAGAAACGATATGTCACAACATATAATCTTTCGAAGACATATAAACATCCACCATTCATATAGAGAGAGTTTCTTCACATTTTTGGTTTTTCATTGAAACACAAAAGCTTCCTGTTTATACTTATTCGAAAATGCGATATTTTCCTTATAAACACAGAACAATGTTCGCTAAGCAAGTAAATAACCGAAAACGTAACATGTATGTTTGTGTACACACTACGTAACTGTCTCGGGGGAGTCTGGCAATCACAGCACCTCGCGGCTCGTTCTAAGGCCATTACGGCTAAATGAAGCTTTGGTCGTAGTGCAGGGTGTGTAGTAGAATATCTTGACAGTTTCTTTCTAACCAACTTCAAAAAGAAGGAGGTTCTCCATTCGGTTGTACGTTTCTTTTGTAGATGCGATAGCTCGATTTTGATGATTCTCTTTTTGTTTGGTAGAAAATTATTCAGAAGTGGTTGAATTTTATCGAAATAGTGTGGTGGTTTTTGAAAACAAAACAAAAATGTGCTTACGTTTATCTGGACGCTCTTTATTAAATTTAGTCCTCTTGGATTTAATCTTAAATCAAAATTGGTCTTTGTATTTTCGGAGAAAATGAATTATTGGTTTCAGATACTTTAATAAACAAGTGTTGAGGTAATTTTTATTTCGAATACTCCTAACAACATGAATGAGGTGTCATTCGATTTGGAATGGTATGTATCTACAGATAGCGCGCGACCACACCCCGGACACTCCACTAAAACTCCATACAAGCGCCGCTGTGGAGCTACCTACTCTTCACACAACTACGCAGATGTTGTTCGTACACTCGCGTGAATGTGTGCGTTAGCGCTACTGAATTATTTTATTGAATAGTTGTGCTCCTTGAGTTCACCTGGTGACGTAAAGTAGTTTATAAACTTGCTGTAATGTTGAGTTACATAAATAGAATGGTGCCAAATTATACTATTCTAAATAAAAGTGTGTATGTATTGCCGCGTAAAATCAAACGAAACCGATGATCGATAGGTACTTAAATATCTATTTTTGTTAGTAGGTACACATTCGCATATTATTTTACACTTACCCAAGAATGAAACTTTATTCTGTCACTATAATTATTCCTCCAGGCATCATCAATCCGTGCCCAAAACTGGCTGTGTAAGCTTTGAGAAATTATTAATACGTAAATAATATTATCTCAATGTGTTAAGTTACGAATTTTGAGTTAAACATTACTACGTTATTATGAAGCAACGTTATTTAAAAGTTTCTAATCTTACGTTATTTTATCCTTAGGAAATTAAATAAAGCTTTTATTCTTGTCCCGTTTATTTGACGGACAGTCGTAAACAGTACAGCAACCCACCATGATGATATTTCGTTAGGAATTAGATGTTCGATACCAGCCCTTCGTTGAGTGCTCCTAACGTATCCGAAACGGCCTGAGGGGTGAGGAAGCTTGAAATTGGCGGGGGGTTGGGAGTGTCCGTTCTATCTATATTATCTATTCTATGGCGCGACTTGAATGCAGAGCTCAGGAATGCGATACACATAGCTATGATAGTTGTCAAAGACAGCACACCACTACACTGCAGGCGCGGGAGAGGCGGCGTGCGGGCGGCGGGGGGAGATGCTACCGCTCTTTACCTCAGACCCCGACTGCATTCAACTCGCGCGCTATCTGTAGATTGTTTTTAAGAAAATGCTAAGCCCGCTCGAGAAAAATACAATAGTTACAAACAATTAAGTGGAAATAAAAAAGGGGTTTCGTTATTTGCCAATATGTCACGAACCATTTCAGATAATTTGAATTTGAAAAAAGATTCAAAAAGAGGAGGAAATTTCCTTAATAAAATAAACATGATTTAAAAACTCAGAAACCCCGACTGCATAAAAAGTAAACCAAACTACATATTATAAAACTGAAAAGAATAAAACAAGCACTTAGATTTCTGGTGGTCTAGAATTCTATAATATGTTATTGAATTAATACTATTGCCGAAAATAAAATATATTCTAGTAAAGGAACATAAATAACAACAGTTGGAATCCATTGAACAACTAGATTGGTTGTAGCAGGCGCGGTCCCAGCCTCGAATTTTGGAGGGGGTCACCAGTACGCAGCCTCAGGTTTTGGGGGGGGGGGGGGTCACAAGTAGAAATACAATGAATCGAACAAAAAATACTTTACTAGTAGCCCCCCAAAATTTTACCCGCGTAGTTCCCGTTCTAGTTGTTTTCCCGCGTTAAAAATAGTCTATGTACTATAAGATATTTTTAATTTTCTTAGATTTTTTGTTTAACTTATACGATTTGGGGGGTCATGTCCCCTGTGACCCCCCCCCCCGGACTGCGCATGGGCTGTAGAATAGTAATGGATCCCGACTGTTCAGTTGTTATGTTCCTTTACTAGACTATATTTTATTTTCGGCAATAGTATTAATTTAATACCATATTATAGAATTCTTGACCACCAGAAATCTAAGTGCTTGTTTTATTCTTTTCAGTTATATAATATGTAGTTTGGTTTTATTTTATACTTTTTAGTTATGAACTATGTTAGGACTGTTACTATAATCATCAAAATATGCATCTTTTGGTTTTTGACCAAATGTCTTCGTTTCTACTGATAATATTATATGTAGGTTTTTCTACTGCATGTAATTTTTTATAGTTTTGTGTAAGTACCTATATAATCATAGATTTTCGACCGAAGTTGAGTACTAAATCGTTTGAAACCCCATTTTTAAATAAAGAGTGACGATACAAGCTGGACATGTGCCTGATGGTAAGCATGCCTGCCACATAACACCACAGTGACACGCAGCTATTGGAAAATGAAGAGTCCAAATCATTACCTAGCACTGCACTGCGCTCGTCACCCAGCGACCTAAGATGTTATACCTCTAAGCCCTGTAATTTATCTTGAAACATTGCCCTTCAAACCGGAACTCAGTAATGATGGCAAAGGTGTGGTACTACCCCAGGCGGATTCTGCCAAGAGTCCTACCACTACAATTATACGAAGTTTTCTGCTACCTATAAACCTATGAATGTGAGAATGGTTGTTACGCAACTTTAGATCGATACACATCCTAAACGGTCAGCCAATTCAAAAAACGTTGAAAGAAACCTAAAATTTATTTTTAAATACCTATTCAACGGGAAATTTATATTTTAATACCCTTTTGACATAGTTATTTTGACTTTCGTATTTTTAATTTGGACAATATGGCGTCTAGTAGCCGCCATATTGAAATTACACTAATGTCATGTCTTTAGTGTCACTCGCGAGACTAAGAGGAATCGATTGAGATGTGAATCATAAACATCGGACCAGGCGTTTGGTCTGTGTAAGTGCTTCAAAGAATCCTACATACATACATATATAGACTGATAAACACATTACCACTCCTTTGCGTCGCGCAGTCGGGTAAAAAAGTCCCGATTCCTAGAACTTGTGTAAACTGAACTTGAACGAAATGAAGGTAGGTACATTTTTTTAAAAATCGAGATATCTGATATTCTGATTATTTTTGAACTGTGGTTTGATCGTAAGCTTACATGCAGATCCATACACCTGAGCAACGTCTCAGCTCTTGAGAAAACTTAAATTAAAACCCGAGATGAGCGTTGGGTCTGAGAATTGACGCTTGAAAAGGCTTCAGAACCGAGGGAATAGCACTTCGGGAACGTTGTGTGAAAATTATGATTTAAAACGTTCGAGGATTTTGGAATTTTCTATGTAAATTGTGGGACGGAATAAGTATATGCGTTCCTGGGAGTAAGGGCATTTTCTCACAACGAGAGAAATGTAGTGATATACTAATAAATAAAAGGCTCGTTGTGACATTTGAGAATCACATACTCGCAATATTATTGAACTATATTTTTTTATGTATTTAAAAAATATTTGTTTAATTGTTTGCGGCATGCACATTTTATTTTAATTTAATTTAATCTAAGTATTATTTTTTCACAGGGTATCTTTATTTTTCGCTGCTTAAATTTACGCTAGAAACTTAAATTTTCGCACACGTAGGTATGCCTCTTATGACGTAGCCATCTAACAAGGAAAGATTTTACTCACAAGGAAGTGAAATAGGAAATAAAAGTTTGTATGAAACTTTTTTGCCTTTGGCATAATTTGCAAGCATTTTGGTATGAATTACGTTCAGCAAATATAAAAAATAATGATGTAACTACTTTTTATGTCTTAGGGTTAAAAACTAACTAAGTACTTCGTACACGTACTTTCTTATAACGTAAGGGTTGACCGAAAATAATTAGAAGATGTTAAACACGGATAAAAGTTTGTGTGAAACTTTTTATTCTTCGAACATATTTTGCATAAAATTCCGTATGAATTGTGTACAGTACATAATGAGTTATTTATTTATTCAGTATTAGCCAAAATTTAATAAGTACCTAAGAAAGTAAAATAGTAGTAGTGAATGTTTCATGTAAATATCATTAAGGCTATTCAGGACGAAAGGTATTTAAGTTATTATTAGACGGTCATGCTACTTACCAAAGTACAGAAAGGGAGCGAGGCCGCAGGCAAAAAATAGTGTCACAATAAGAGAACCGAGGCTATAATCCACCGCGAACCCTGATGGCTAAGTGCGGGATAATTAATGATAGGTACGTGTCCCTGGAAAATGTCTTCTCTTCGAACTCCTCGGTTTCCTATTTCTTAGCGATGTTTTCCTTCGTTACTAAAGCAAGCCGTGACAACTACCTCGTAAATATGCACTAGAAAAAAAAAAGTACAGGCGGGGCTCAAACCTACGAACTCGATTCTGAAATCGGATATTTTAGCCACAAGACTGCCACGGTTTTCACACACATAGACATAAATATATCTTATACGGTGGTTAGGTACTAATTAATTTGAGTGCTTATATAGCCGACTCAGTTAATGAACTTGGAAACAGTGGCGTAACTTTAAGATGGCAAAATGCCAGGGGCCCCTGGCTTATGAGCTGCGACCTCTTGTAAGCCCACCATTTAAATAAACATCATCTAGAAATAACATGATTTAGTTTTCTCCGATAAACCAAACAGTGACTTCAATTTAAAATTAAACTCAGGCACTCGAATAAATTTCACAATTTTTGTTGTTTTAATTATAAAGTTTACTTGTAACACTGTTCCAATGCGACAGCGAAGTTTCAGAGTTTTAACGAATGTAATATTAAAATTTTACATTTTTTAATTACATTAAAAAACATACCTACAACCGTATTGAGAAATCGGAATTAAACAAAAACCTTTTTTTTTTAATTAACACTAATTAATTGGACAAAACTAAAGACCTACACATAGGCTACTTTTTATCATGGCAAAATTACGGGAACGGGAACTGCTTGTGTAAAACCGTGTGACGCTACTGGTATGGCTTATGGCTATATGTATTTATAACCAGTACATATGTACATGTGAACATGGTACATTAAACTACTCGAAATTTCAGGGATCATGGCGTCTACTATACGAAAAACGTAATTTCGAAATAAACTCGCGACTTTCCTACTCCGATTCTTCTTCGATCTGTCATTTTGTCCGTTTAAATTTAAATGTTCTAAGCCTTGGATGTTCGGATGTTTGTAGCTCAATCACGCCGGAACACTTGAAAGGGTCGGGTTAAAATGTGGAACACACATAGATCATAGTCTAAGATTATATTTACTCATTTATTCATTTTCCTAGGTTTACATTTTTACAATATTTGTATATAAAAACAACATAAACACATTACAAAAATCTAGATCATATTATTATTGTTCTAATCTAGATAGAAAATAACAGATATGGAAATTTTGCGGGTAAAACCGCGGGCCCCTACTGGTATATACGTTTTCTGTACATCTATATGCATATAAATTTAATTGAAGTGTTTATTTGTAACTCTACATTAATGGCTTTTCAATAAATGCATATGAAAATACGGTATAAACAAAAAAAATCAATCAATTTAAAAAATGTTTGTCTGTTTGTTCCAGCTAATCTCTGAAGCAACTGTGCCGACTTTAACGGGATTTTCACTGGCAAAGAGCTGATATTATAAGTAACTAAGGCTATTTTTTATCTGAAAACAAATTACATTGAGTAGTTTGTTGGGATGGATCGGCTAAGTATCAGCTGGAGGCCCTGGAATCGATCGAGAGACGTGCCAAAAGGCTCATAGGCAATGACTCTCTTCTGCGAAAAAGACTACAAAGTCTTGATCATCGCCGAAAAATTGTCAGCCTATCGGTTTTTATCGGATACACTTTGGAGAGTGTGCGACTGATTTGCATGATCTGATACCACCTTGCCCTTTTTTCTATCGGAATGCTCGTAGCTCGAAAAAGCGACATCGTTTCATGGTTGATGTTCCAAAGACACGAACGAAGAGATTTGACTCAACTTTTGTGATAAGAACGTCTAGGCTGTGGAATACGTTGCCTGAGTGGGTTTTCCCCGATGGTTACAATCTTTGTGTCTTCAAATCGAGAGTGAATCGGTTTCTTCTAGGTAAACACGCTCCATCGTAGACCGCATCGTCGCTTAACATCAGGTGAGATGGCGGTCAAGTGTAAACCTATAAAAGTTAAAAAAAAAAGTTTAAGTCGAGCACGAGTGACACTGCGGGGCATAGGTAGTAAATAATTAAAGTAGTGGAATGTACCAGGGGCCTTAATATTATGCCATTACTAGGAACGGATGCTTACCCGGCATTGCATATCATTTTTCGCCTAATGGGCCATGGTGTTTGTTTTCAAGCTGCCACTACACGAGTTACTATAGGTATTATATTCACCATCGATATAAACCAATGGATGTGCCCTCCCAAATTTCAGACGCACGGAATTATGTCACCGTTGAGAAGAATGAGCTCACTCTTTCCGTTCTAGTCGATTGCAGGAAGCGGTGAACGCCGGACGTTTTTACCGTTCACTATTCGCTATCAACAATCAAATTAAGTAGAATCACAGCATATCGCGCCGCTAGCGATTCTAGGGGTCAAGTAGATTGGTTGTGTACATACCACTTACGATACACCCAGAGATGCAGTTTATTACCAATTTTAAGGTGCTCAGGGCACATCTACTGTTTAGTACGTTGGTTTCTTGGTGACGTGGTATCGTGGTAACCTCTTATAAATCATAAACCAACGAATGTCGCCAGCTACACGTGCACGAACTAGTTTCACATTCCGCCTGAGCCAGACGTCTATAGCTATATCTCTTCCACTCAATCGCCCGATGCGCGTCCGAGTAGAAGAGAGACAGCAGTAGCATTATGCAAAATTATGATTAAGGCGCTGAATATCGCCAACTAGCACTTTTTAAACACACATTTAACAACATGTATATGGTTTGAGGCTTTTAGTAAAATATATGTTATTCTTGAACATATTTATTAGGTAATCTATTGTATCAAAACACGATTTGGAAAAAAAAACTCGATAAGAAAAAATCCTAAACTTACCTCTAAAATAAGTTTTAGATGTAAATATCTGTGTCATTAATAAACATACATTATTCAAATTTTATAGGTAAACGTATCATTTTTTTACTAAGGGGATGGAAGATTTTGTATTTTGGATTATGAAGTTTAATTCGTATTAATTAATTGTCTTTTGAAAAGCTAACTCGACCGAGCCGGCCCGTGTCTTGCTTCTCGCTTACTACTATGAAGTCCAGCAGAAAGCGCTGATGCGCCTTGCTAAAAGGACCTGTGTCGCTTTGTCGTCCGACGCTCGCAATTCAAAAAATAAAATAAACAATTCTCACAAATTCATGCAGCAACATCTATAAAGTTCATGTGGTTTGAAAATTCGACACTACAGACATCTGTAGATTTGGCGCAATGTTTAAAGCGGCAGATGAAGTCGTTACGATTTACGATCCTGAGTTCGTATCTCAGCACTACGAAATCTTTTTGCGTTTTTTTATATTGTTTTTGTTAGATATTTTCTCCGTTGTTTTTCAAGGTTTTATTTCTTTAGTTCTGTCTGTTCTGAGACACAGATTAGAAAATAGTTCCTAAGTAACCAGAGGCTTTTCATCAAATCTTAAAATTAAATCTACTTCCCAGTTCCTGATTGAAGTTATAGAAGTTTTACAAACGGTAATAAAGTTCATATGATGTGAAATTTTGGACCCTACTGTGACTTGTCAGTTTGGCTCGGTGGTACAACCGCGTTCAAGTTCTCGAGTTCATATCTCATCACTGTGTAATCTTTTGCATGTTTTTTGATATCGTTGTTGTTGGATATTTTGTCCGTTGTTTTTCAAGCTTGTATTTAGTTTTCGAGACACAGATTAGAAAATAGTTCCTATAGAACCCGAGGCTTATCATCAAATAATCTACTTCCCAGATAGATTTGTAACTTCGGTCGGTATGGTCGGTAACTTCAGTTACCGACTGAAGTTATAGATACCAGTTGAAATTGTGTTCCGGTTTGAAGGGCAATGTTTCCAGATAAATTACTGCCCTTAGAGATATAACATCTTAGATCTCTGGGTAACGAGCGCAGTGCAGTGCTAGGTAATGATTTGGACTTCTAATATTCTAATAGCTGTGTGTCATTGAGCTGTTATGTGGCAGGCATGTTGCTTACCATCAGGCACATGTCCTGTTCGTCTCGTCACTTTTATTTAAAAAATAATAATTGTATAGTTGAATATTACGATATTTGAACGTGGAGCAGTAATTGAAACAGCCGAGTGACACAACGACATTTATTGGTTTACCCACAAGTATAGTATTAATCTCTAGCCTACCTACATCACACTACCTACATTGCAAGACAATGCTCAGTAACAGAATAAATATTAGTACCTACAAGGCTCAGTAATTAAACAAACTAGCTTTGAATCACCGAGGTGTTCGGACGTAGGTGTACAAAAGAGTCCTTGCATAAAATCTTAGCTATGTTTGGTTAATATCGACTCAAGATGGCCGCCTCCACAAAATGGTGGACAAAATATTTCTTCACAACCTACCTCAATATGGGTATCAAATGAAAGGGCTTTACTAGTAGAATATTATTATACGTTGTAACAAATTTTAAATCCAAGATGGCCGCCACCACAACATGGCGAATCAAATTTTTTTTTTTCACTACTACCCCAATATGTGTATCAAACGAAAGGGCTTGACTAGTGGAATACTATGCAATATGACAAATTTGAAATCCAAGATGGCCGCTACCGCAAAATATCGAAATACATTTCTGTTTTCGAAACTCTCTCAATATGGGTTTCAAATGAAAGGGCTTGACCAGTAGAATGTTTTATAGAAAACAAATCCGAGGTAGTCGAACCAATGTTTTTAATTTTGTTCTTGTTCGATTGAGCGATGAATTAAAATTACCTAAATCGGTGCTTTAAAACTAAAAAGCCACAACTCAAAATCATTTTATCTTTGTTTTCAACTATTTTTTCTATTTCTGATGTTTTCTATCATTCTCTGTGTATGTTAATTAGCTACAACTTGATTATTTTAGGTATATGATTATTTCAACATTGTGTTAAATATAACCAAAATAATTCAGGACATTTTTTTTACTTTCAAAGGTTTACACTTGACCGCCATCTCGCCTGATGTTAAACAACAATGTGGTACAAATACAAAAATCTTTATTGCTGTTTGCAGGTAAGATAAGGTGATACAAAACATTTTAATAATTGACCCATACAAACTGGCCTCTTCTTCTAGAGGCATGCAATATGTTTGCCTACGATATGGAGCGTGTTTACCTAGAAAAAACCGACTCACTTTGGATTTGAAGACACAAAGATTGTAATTATCGGGGAAAACTCACTCAGGCAACGTATTCCACAGCGTAGACAAAACAAAAAAGAGTCAAATCTCTTTGTTCGTGCCTTTGGAACATCCACCATGAAACGATGTCGCTTTTTCGAGATGCGAGCAGTAGCCCTGAGTAGATAGCCAAGCCGAGACCTTTTCTTGCACTCATAATGTTGACGTATCTATGATGTCCAACTCTTTGTCAATAGGTTGGTAAAGGTATGGTCCAGTAAAGGAAAATGCACCCTGGCCAAAACCGGTTCTTGTTTTAGGTATTGCCCAAGTGTTACGTCTCTTTTGACCTTTCCGCCAACACATTTCAAAGTTGTGATGGGAGACTTCAACGCAAAACTGAGCAAACGTAGATGAGTGAGAGTGGGGATTTCGGATATGGGCAGCGGAACCCAAGAGGGCTACGTCTAGCGGATTTCTTGGAAAGGAGAGCATCTTTATGATGAACTTCTTTTTCAAGAAACAACCACAAAGAAATTGAACCTGGATTAGCCCAGACGATTCCACAAAAATGAGATCGACTTCATTATGACGACTAAACGGCAAATATTCAGCGATGTCTCTGTGATCAGCAAGGTTAAGACCGGCAGTGATCACCGTATTGTAAGAGGCACGCTGAATCTAAACATTAAGGTCGAAAGATCACGTCTAATGAAGTCCATGCTCCGACCAAATTATGCTCAGATCGAAGATCACTTCGAATCCTTAGATGAATGCGTAACGGCGGACGAAATAAACGATAGGCTAGTGGAAACTGTTCGCGGTTGGCAGAAAATTTTATAAGAGCCGATGCCAAAACAGAACCGAAAGCTCTCCGATCAAACTCTAGATCTTATGGCGGTCAGACAAGATATGCGACGTATGCTGCTTCAATACTTCGAGTATTGAAGAAGCAATCAAGCAGAACAAAGGCTCGAAAGTGTTCGCAAGAAATCAGTCTCTTGGGCAAACTCAGCTGACCAAACTGAAGACCGATAGTGGTAGCATCGTCTTATCGAAATCCGAGATTTTGGAGGAGATTGAGAGGTTCTATGGACAGTTATACACCTCTACGCAAGCACAACCTGTCGTTAGCATGGCAAAAGACCCCAGAGCCAAGCTGACCTGACACTTTAAGATGTCATATCTCCGAAACTGTTCACTGCCCCGCTGGAAGATGTTTTCAAGCTACTGGACTGGAACGGATATGGCATCAATATCAACGGCGAATGCATCACTCACCTTCGGTTTGCCGACGACATAGTCATTGTGGCGGAGTCGTTGGAGGACCTCCGTGCTATGCTCAGGGACCTCAGTAGAGTATCCCACCAGGTAGGTTTGAGGATGAATATGGACAAGACGAAAGTCATATCAAATGTTCATGTCTCACCTGTACCGGTTATTGTTGGGAATACCACACTCGAAGTTGTTGACGAATTATACGTCTACCTGGGTCAAAAGATCCAATTAGGTAGATCCAACTTCGACAAAGAGGTCCAGCGAAGGATCCAATTCGGATGGGCAGCGTTCGGGAAACTTCGGCACATCTTTGAGTCCAGAATACCCCAATGCCTAAAGGCGAAAGTCTTTAACTAGTGCGTGTTGCCAGTGATGGCTTATGGAACTGAGACGTGGTCCTTAACTGTGGGCCTCATAGCAAAGCTCAAAGTCACAGAGCGAGCTATGGAGAGGGCTATGCTCGTCTCTTTGCGCGACAGAATCCGTAATGAGGATAATCTCAAAAGAACGAAAGTATCCGACATAGCTCAAAGAGTAAGCAAGCTGAAGTGGCAATGGGCAGGCCACATCGCTCACAGAACTGACAACCGATGGGAAAAAGATTCTCGAGTGGCGACCACGAACCGGAAGACGCAGTGTTGGACGGCCTCCCACTAGATGGACAGATGACCTCATAAAGGTCGCTAGAAACCGATGGTTGCAGGTTGCGCAGGACCGTTCGTTGTGGAAATCTAGGGGGAGGCCTATGTTCAGCAGTTGACGTCTTGCGGCTGATGATTGTGATGATGTGACATTGTTTAAAATAATAACTAAAATATTTACAAGTTTAATAACTAAAATATTTACAAGTTACGCTCATTTATACTGCTCTACGGGATTATTTATTTTTATTTATTTAGTATTAGTAGATGAATTTGCTTTTCGTGGAGTTGTGAACGAAAGCAGGTGCGATGAAAACCATAACACAAAAAGTCTATCTCCATTGTTGCTGAAAATATAACTTAAAACCGATATTAGTTGTTTACTTCACGCATAAATGTAAAATGTGACTTTTTGTATCAATTTAAAGCTTAAATTGAAAAAAATCGATATTATTTAAAGGTTATAAACTGGCAATAATATAATTGGTTGAGGGGCGGAAATAATGATTCATCATCATGATCATCTTCCTAAACGAACGAGAAGAAACACAGCGCTGCTCTAGTGTCAAGGAAAAACATAGAAATATATTATTGTATGCTGTAGGTACCCCATATGGAACAGTACTGAAAAAATGAATATCTACAAAATCAATGCATTTCATTTGTTACTAGATGTCCGCCTCGGTTTCGCCCGTGGTATATTAAATAGCATTCATCAGGATCCCGTACATATCCAACGGTGAAAGAAAAACTGAAATCGGTTCAGTCATTCTTGAGAATATCGCTTTCAAATAAAATACCTCTTCAGCTGCCTGTTACGCCACCTGTCGGAAATTGGTCGTACCAACTCGGAGATTAGCAAAGGTTTTATATTCAAGAGGTATATAATCTGTGATATTCAATGACGCAATCTTAGACACATGCTGTCATGTGTCATGTCACAGCACGAAACGTGCGAAAACTCTCAAAAGGAATATTTTTCCTGATTTTGTTACATTCTTGATCAATGCTCCGCTTCTATTAATAGTAGCGTTATGTTTTATGATCTATAGCCTTCCTCGATAAATGGACTACCCAATAGAAAAACAATCTTTCAATTCGGACCAGCACTTCCCGAGATACTAGCGTTCAAACAAACAAACTCTTCAGCTTTGTAATATTAGTATAGATTATTTTCACTTATATCTAGACACTATATAGAACTACATATATATTTTTACTCGATTTAATAAAATCATGTATTGTATTTTAAGACATATTCACTTACGAAATAAAAAAAAGAATTAGGAAAATTTGGTTATCCATATCGAGGTAGAAGTGAAAAAATATAATTCGGGATTTTATGGTGGCACCCATCTTAAATTTTATATTGGTCATAGTGTGTAATGTTTTACTAGTCAAGTTGCCAGCTATTCCACCGCCAAGCAGTAGTGTGACAAGAACAAAATTAAAAATTTTAAGTAACCTCCGACTACCTCGGATTTGCAACATTCTACTAGTCAAGCCCTTTCATTTGAAACCCATATTGAGGGAGTTGCGAAAAAAGCAATGTAAGTCGCCATTTTGCGGTAGCGGCCATCTTGGATTTTAAATTTGTCATATTGCATAGTATTCTACTAGTCAAGCCCTTTCGTTTAATACCCATATTGGGGTAGTAGTGAAAAAAATGTAATTCGCCATTTTGTGGTGGCGGCCATCTTGGATTTGTTATAATGTATAATATTTTACTAGGCAAACCCATATTGTTCTTATTGTTCATTTGATACCCATATTGAGGCAGGTTGTGAACAAATATTTTGTCCGCCAGTTTGTGGAGGCGGCCATCTAGAATCGATATCAACCAACCATAGCTAAGAACAGCACAGATATTTACCTTCAACTAAAAAAACCGCATCGAAATCGGCCCATCCGTTTGAGCTCTCTACCGTGCCACAGATGGACACACACATAGACTGACAGACAGATAGACAGATAGACAGACAGACATCAATGTCAAACTTATAACACCCTTTTTGGTCGGGGTTAAAAACATCACAGTTTTCCGGTTTAAAGGAAAAAAATACAGTATGATTACAGGGCTTTGATATGAAATCCTACTAATATTTTAAATGTTCAATATATGGATAGAAATATATTGAAAAATATGGATGTTTGGATACTTGGATGTTTATTGCTTAATCACGTCGTAACGTTGGGTCGGGTAGAAATTTAGAACACATGTAGATAATAGTCGTGGCGAGCGCAGTATAATGCAACGTAATGATTAGGATTCTTTATTTTCCAATACCTGCGTGTCACTGCGCTATTATAGGCATGTGACTTACCATCAGGCACATATACTTACTGCTCATCCCGTCACAACGAAAAATACTTGTATCACTTGTTAATAAAAAGAATGCCCTAACTAAAATGATATAAAAGTGATTTTGGTTTTGTTTTGTTTGTGGACTTTTCGTTACAAAGCAGCGAAATGGCGTCGCTGTATTATTATTAAAAACTTGTTTTCCGAGTTGTAGTATGCAATAATGGTGGATTATTTACTCGTAGCCTCGTCTAATGATAATGATGATTATATTATGTACTATTAGTATCCAATCCTACTAATATTGTAAATGTCAATGTTTGGATGTTTTTGCTCAGTCACGACAAACATCAAGTCACGTATAAACGGATCGGGCTGATATTTGGAAAACACGTAAGATTATAGTCTGGAATAACACACAGGCTACTTTTATCCTGAAAAATAACGGGAACGGGAACAGTGAAGGTAAACTCGCAGAGTGCTGCTAGTCAGCCCCGGACCTTCAATATTTTTTAGGCGGGGCAAAATCTGAAAAATGCCGCCGGGCCGCCACTAATATCTAAATATATTCAGTGTTTAAACCGAGCAAAGCTCGGTCACCCAGGTACTTACACATGTACTTCACTAACAGTGAATGTTTTTCTTCAAAATTCGTACAATAATTTTAAAGAAATGGATTACTTAATATGTAGTGATTCATCTTCCTGGCTTAGCTAATTTATGCAATTTGTTTTTTATTTAATATACAAAAGGACTTTACTTAGTCCGTTAGAAAAATAAGAGAATCAGACGAAAAAAATTTGTAAACAGCAAAAAGACGTGCATTTCTAATTAATAAAAATTTTGAAAAGCGCCATCTATGAGCATGAGCATGGAAGCCTTTTGTTTCCATTAATGCAAATAATTTTACTGAGTGCACGCAACTTCGTGTGGCGCTGTCTTATCGGAGTTGTAAAGGGGCGGAGCTTAATTTTGCATTCGTGAATTTCACTCAGGTCTTCCCAGCGCCTTAAATGATAAGCATTAAATTCAAATTACGTAGGTAAGTAATTCTCTTCTAAATATGATCTTATGACGTAAATTCATCGTCCATTAATCAACTTTACAGACAACCCTTTTTTATTATATTTATGTTTATTAGAAGACTTTTGTTTGTTAGAAGTGAAGCTATGGTGGCGCAGTGAAGAGAACATCCAGAACATTAAATCCAGAGAAAGTACTGGGCTAAGACGTAAACACCTTATATCTCTGGGTGACGAGCGCAGTGCGGTGTCAGCTGATTTGGACTCTTCATGTTCCAATACCTGCGTGTCACTGTACTGTTATGGCCAGGCATGTTGCTTACCATCAGACACATGTCCTGCTCGTCTTATCACTATACTACAAAAAATCTTTTTCAAGTACAGGTTTACTTAGAAAGTGCAGTTTTATATTGTACTAGCTGTACCCTGCCACGCTTCGCTGTGGCACATTGTGATGCAAAAAATACACAAAAACAATCCTTGATGCGGATTATATATCATTTTAAAATTTCAGCTCGATCGGTGCAGAACTTTTTAAGTTTTTGAAGCGTACACAAACCAACATAACATCTTTATATAAAGAGTTTCTACCTATTTGGACTACAAATTTGTGTCTTTCTATCTATTTCGACTACAAATTGGTGGATCGGCTTTCCCATCTTCTAGGTTCTGTTTTCGAAAAAGTCGTATAGCCCAATAAGTACCGAAATGCATTCGATAAAACCACCAGGGGTCTGCCGAATGAAAACTGTCTTTGCTTTGATGTTTCTCTCTCTTTTCTTTTCGCTTGAAATGATAAAGATAGCAATAGCAATCCTATAGCCGATTTAGCTATAGGCGGTAGAGGGGCGGCTTTTGTTTTTATATGTAGGTAGTTAGCCACTTCATGAACTCCGCAGTGACCTTTGTCATTTTAGTTTTTTTTAAGATGTCTAAACAGAGAAGTAAAGCAAAATAATAGGGAATAGATAACATGTTTAACCGGAGACCGCAACAGGCACTTGACTCTATAGATTTGTATGGGCGCCAGTTCGCGCCGAGACCGCGACAGGAGACCGAGACACGTGTCGCGAGACATGTGTCGCGGTCTCGACGCGAACTGGCGTCCATACAATTCAATAGAGTCAGTGCCTGTCGCGGTCTCCGGTCGCGGTCTCCGGTCGCGGTCTCGCGTCGCGGTCTAAGCGCAAACTTGTACCTTTAGGTACATTAAAATTGAACTGAAGAACCAACCTAGCTAGTACGAGTAATATATACAGAATGAAAGCTCGCTAAGTAGCAGCTAGACAACTAGACTGTATATAAATAAAACATTCGAATCCTTTCAAGAGAGTTTTAGACTGCATTTCTAAAGTTACACTGTAAGGATCGTTTCACAATATTTGCAAATGGAAGGAAAGAGCATCGATGAATATTCATAGCAATTACAGAGATGGTATATAGTGTTACTTTGAAAGCTTGCACTAAGTTGAAAGATAACAGTAACAGCTTGGGTGACTGCAACACTTATGATGGGCTATCGTCGATAACAGAAGCAAAAAATTTGTAATCCTTTAACATTTGGAACTATAGACGACTAGAGAGAGAGACTAAAATAGGCGTGACGACAGGTCCTGCAATTATATTAAATTATTTGCTGTAATGACAGTTTTATCTTGATGTACCTAATAAAATGTGTACCAATTTTAAATTTGATATTCTTTAGTTTAGCTTACTTTATGATTATTCAAAGCTGGATGGACAAGTCCATTTAAAATGTACGAAATTATTAGAAAATTTATTTACCATTGGATAACCCATTCAATTTCAAGTTACCTTTGTTAAGAAACCAGTAGTAGATCTCTGGGTGACGAGCGCAGTGCAGTGCTAGGTAATTATTTGGACTCTTCTTGTTCCAATAGCTGCGTGTCACTGTGCTGTTATGTGGCAGGCGTGTTGCTTACCATCAGGCACATGTCCTGCTCGCCTCGTCACTTTTTATTTTATTTATTTAAAAAAAAAACAGTTTCCTAAACGCAATATTTAATATAGCTACTGTACAAACTTTACGCGCGAAGCATAGATAATACGACAGTGTGACGTCACGTTTCTGTAGTGATTTGTTGATGAAGCGTTTTTGGGAGAGTCCAAAATTGTGATTTTAAAATAGTGATATCACGGGAAGTTTTTAAGATAACAAAGTAATTATTTCACCTATGTTTCAGTTATTGAGTAGCCTTTTGATGGCACATTAAATCAAAAATGAGTTGTCATGCGTATTATGTAGGTACCTACCTATCCTCCATAATCGGCATATAAACCGCTGTACAGGTGACAGACTTTTAGTTTGTTTTTTTATCTTAGTCAACATTATAGTAAAGATTTTTTTAAGTATTATAGGTTCGCACTTGGCCACCATCTCGATGCGGTCTACGATGGAGCGTGCTTACCTAGAAGAAACCGATTCACTCTCGATTTGAAGACACCAAGTAACATGTTTAGTGAAACTGTATGAAAGTATAATTTTCAATTTGATATAAAATCCTGATTTATAGCGGTACAAGACAGCAACCAAACCAGACTTTTTAAAAAGTTCATTACGTTTCAATTTTATTTACATTTTAACATAATTAAATTTATCGAATGTACACACGAGCAGAAATTTGTAATGTAGCATTACCGGAACTCAACTTCAACTCTTGGCTTATGGCTTTTTTGTGGTTTAGCCTTACAATTTCGCCAATGTCAAGTATAAATATAATATATAATCTAAGATTTTTTTAAGAACTCATAATTATATAAATTTATTATTTTGAGTAAATTTGAAATCAAAGTCACCTCGTTGGCTAAATTCGGGTTGGCGGTTGACCTATGTCTTATGTCGAAAAATGTATTTCTTTGTACATGCTGGGTTCCTCACGATGTTTTCCTATTCAATTCAATTCAATTCAATTTATTTCTTCGAACCATTATTTTACAAAGAAAACTTGGTAACGTCAATTACAAAATAATAATAAAACAGTTTAAATACATAAACAAGTGACAATATTTAACAGTAAGCGGCTGTAAAGAGGCCTTGTCCAACGGATTCAGTAAATTAGCTAAATCCTTTGTCAAAAGCTTTGTAAAATAGCAAAAAAAAAAAAAAAATTGTAAACAAAAATTAAAAAATACGATGTTAAAATACTCTTGATAATTTGGTAGTTACATTTGTGACATTTTTTTGCCATACATTTTTGTCCTTAATAAAATCATCAACATTATAATAGGCTTTATCCATTAAATAGGTCTTTACAATATTTTTGAACCTTTTTTCATTGAGACCTGCCAACTGATCTGGTATGACATTATAGAAGCGAACACTGTTTCCTATAAAAGAATTACATGTTTTTGTAGTCTACACTTGGGAATTACCAATTTGTCTTTGTAGTGTGCCTTAGGGTTTTTATCAGACACTTTACCAATGCTTTCCTATTCTTTCTGGCATACATTATGCATTCATAAATATACAGGGCAGGGGCTGTTAAAATATTTATATTTTAAAACCTTTCTCAAAGATTCTCTAGCGGGTAATTTGTACATTGCGCGGATTGCGCGTTTTTGTAATATGAAAACTGAATTTCTGTCCGCTGCCGACCCCATAATAGAATTCCATAGGACATGATGCTATGAAAATACCCATAATAAACTAATCTAGCGGTGGTGACATCTGAGATTTTCCTAATCTGTCGAATGGCATGGGCAGCTGAGCTTAGCTTATTTGCGAGCTGTTCAATATGTGGACTCCATTGGAGTTTCGCATCTATAGTAACACCCAAAAAAACTGTAGACTGCACTGGTTCTATAGTCTTATTAATTAAATTTATATTAAGTTTAGGGCTTGGTACATTAGATAATGTAAATTGGATATATATATACCGTTAAATATATATACCGTTAAAGTAATGGAAGCAATGCTGACGATACATATATTCTTGCAAAAAATACGCAGACTTGCAAACGGGATTCGAACCTATGTACATCTCGCGATTTTACAAACAAAGATTATCGCCAATTTGTACGCAAAAAAACGGTAATCGATAAAATAAATATTATATTATACTCGACATACTCGTATTTCTTCTTGTTATTACTTTCGCACTCAATCCTCAGTCTATCTTAATATATATAAATCTCGTGTCACAATGTTTGTCCTCAATGGACTCCTAAACCACTTATCCGATTTTAATCAAATTTGGACACCGTGTGTAGATGGATCCAACTTAAAAGATAGGATAGTTTCTATTTCGATTGATAGGCTTTATGTGACCATATCCGAGCGAAGCCGGAACGGGCCGCTAGTTCTTTTATAGAAACCTATAACACTTAGTTTTCCTGCTATTCCTGGTAGCTTAGAAGAAATCGCTATTAATAGTATGGGCGTTTTTTATAGCACTAGATTATTAGTACCTAGTCGTTTGTATTGTTTACTTCTTTTTTAACCCCCGACCAAAAAAAGGGGTGTTATAAGTTTGACGTCGATGTCTGTCTGTCTGTCTGTCTGTCTGTCTGTCTGTCTGTCTGTCTGTCTGTCTGTCTGTCTGTGTGTGTGTCTGTCTGTGGCACCGTAGAGCTCAAACGGTTGGGCCGATTTCGATGCGGTTTTTTTTATTTGAAAGTTAATATCCTTGCGGGTGTTCTTAGCTATGTCTGGTTAATATCGTTTCAAAATGGCCGCCTCCACAAAATGGCGGACAAAATATTTCTTCACAACCTACCTCAATATGGGAATCAAATGAAAGGGCTTGACTAGCAGAGTACTATACGCTATAACAAATTTGAAATCCAAGATGGCCGGCACCACAAAATGGCGAATTATATATTTTTTTTCACTACTACCGCAATATGGGTATCAAACGAAACGGCTTGACTAGTAGAATACTTTGCACTATGACAAATTTCAAATTCAAGATGGCCATCTTGCATACCTAATGCTAAGGCTACCACAAAATGGCAAATTACATTTCTTTTTCCACAACTTCCTTAATATGGGTATCAAATGAAAGGGCTTGACTAGTATAATGTTGTACAGATAACAAATCTAAGGTAGTCGGGGGTTAATCAAAATTTTTAATTTTGTTCTTGTTTTTGTGCGTAATAAAGTATTTCTGTTAGACTGCGTCTCCCAGTGATTCTCTACGTCTATTTTCCACGAAATTGGATAATTTTGAAGGCTTTCTACTGGTAAATCAGTAGAAAATCAGCTTAGTACGGCCATAGCTACTCTTAAATTCTGTAGACAGAGCATCGTGATTACAAAGACGCTTTCAAATTAGAGAGAAAAATTGGCATTCATGAATTATGAAAACTGCAATATGATTCCAGACGTCCCTTACTAATTAAAGTGCCTCAATCTTCTTAATGACAATGAAAATATCGTTTTAATTAGAAATTTTCTCAGAACTTCGTAGTTATTATTTTAATTGTTTCGTGATTTTAAAACGATGAATTTTATTTAAGTTGAATTTTTGTGTGACAATGTACCTACTTATAGGAATTGGGAAATCATACTTTTAAACAGAGGTAGTAAGAAGAGAAACCTGAGCACATTGTCCTTTTTTATGTCATAGAGTAAGGCGATAAGCAAGGCTTTCTTGCACCTAGTACGTGGTGTTTTTGACAAGGTGGCTTTGAATAATGTCCTCCTCATCCGATTCTAAATTGTCGTGTCTAAGTATCTTGACCACCACTGAAAACACCACAATGGCAACTTTTCAAAAGCTGAAAGTTATTTAGCAACGACGGATGATACCGACGAACACCGTGAATAGTATTTTATTAACCCCCCGACCAAAAAAAGGGGTGTTAAAAGTTTGACGTCGATGTCTGTCTGTCTGTTTGTCTGTCTGTCTGTCTGTCTGTCTCTCTGTGTGTGTGTCTGTCTGTGGCACCGTAGAGCTCAAACGGATGAGCCGATTTCGATGCGGTTTTTTTTATTTGAAAGTTAATATGCATGCGGATGTTCTTACTTGTAGCTATGTTTGGTTAATATCGATTCAAGATGGCCGCCGCCACAAAATGGCGGACAAAATATTTCTTCACAACCTACCTCAATATGGGTATCAAATGAAAGGGCTTGACTAGTAGAATACTATACACTATAAAATAATTCAAATCCAAGATGGCCGCCACCACAAAATGGCGAATTATATTATTTTTTTCACTACTACCTCAATATGGGTATCAAACGAAAGGGCTTGACTAGTAAAATATATTGCACTATGACAAATTTCAAATCCAAGATGGCCGCTTCCACAAAATGGAGAAATACATGTCTTTTTCACAACTCACTCAATATGGGTATCAAATGAAAGGGCTTGACTAGTAGAATGTTGTACAGATAACAAATCTGAGGTAGTCGGGGGTTAATTAAATTTTTTAATTTTGTTCTTGTAAATAAAACAGCGTGAATTTTTGTTCGTAGCTAGATGATTACCGCCGTGGAATACGTAATACAATTTCACTGAAATCAATTTTGCTTCTTTGAATCATTGACATTTGATTATTCTCAGAAATGTAGACTACAAAAAAAACAGTTGAATTCAGAACTTCCTTGTACGTGAAGTCGGTTAAAATCATACTTTTGTATAAAGAGAACAATGAACCTAATACCTACGAATTTACCAACACTACTGATTGCGTAATTCGCAGTCGATTCGTACAGCATAATTTGAGACATAATAATATAAGTACTTAGTCTTTGGCTAGCATGTCTCTACCTCTATGTCACCTATGCCTTGTGTGAAAGTTTTCATGTCTCCGTAGACCTAAAAACCGACTTCAATTATAAAATTTAAACCCATTTTAATAAGTATATGAAATTCAAAAATAAGGGCAGGCCCAACTAAGCTCACCACTTGAATGAGAGATCGAGCTTACAAAGTAAATAAAAACATTTTCGACGTAAAGAAGTTTCCATTATAGTTGATTTCAGAGAAATTGTTAAATGTCCTTTGCTATAATATATGTTTATTTATTTATTTATTTATGACATAGCTACTTAACATACTCACAGTCAAGCCAATACGTATGTTAAGCCATTAATTTAGCAAAAAAAAAAAGACATAGTTATTAAATTATTACTCAAGATCATTACTAACACTTACAGAATTATGTCAATATGTCATTACAGAAACAAATACATTATATGTCAAAATTCTAACCATTATCATGTCATATTTTTAATCTTAATTTACCTTAGTGTAGTCCTTACCCATTCAAAATAATAATAATACAATACCATCATAATTCGTAACATACTTCAAATAATACTGCCTTTCTAAATTCTGCAATCGAACAAGAGAATAAATCAATTTTATCCGCAACTCGATTTAGCGTCCGTAGCCCCCGCACCAGCGGCGCCCGCTCCAGCACGCAGGTCCGCGCGCGCGGCACCGCGAACAGCCGCGGCCGGCGGCGCCGCGACACATACTCGTCCGGCACGCACAGCTGCATACCTTCTAGTATGTCTGGGTCTGACAAAACCCCCCTAAAAACTCTTAGCATATAGTAAAGGAGAGCCCACTCCCTTCTCACCTCCAATCTATTGTATCCCACCATACCCAAAACGAATAAGGTTGGATACATGAGAGGATAGAAAGGGTAAACGCCGTAAAGCCTCAGGTACAGGAATCTGGTAAACTAATTTTGGATTTTCTCCAACATCTGGATGTACTTAGTTTCATGTCGAGCCCAAACTGCGGAGTTGTACTCGAGCTGGCTTCGGATCAGAGCATCATACAGGGCCGAAATAGCTCGGACGTTCTTAAATCCTGAAGCGTGGCGCATCACAAAACCCAGTCGCCTGTATGCCTTCTTACAAATTTGAACTATATGAGTTCTAAATGTTAGATCGCTGTTAACAGTGACTCCCAGATCTCGGATTTCTTTCACACGCTTCAAGACTTCGCCATCAACTTTGTAATCGAATTTCAACTGATCTCGAACTCTACCCAAGCTGATCACCGAGCACTTTCCAACATTAAACGGCAATTTGTTTTCGGTACTCCATCTCAGTACTCTGTTGATGTCTTCCTGTAATCGCTGGCTGTCACTACTATTCTCCACTGCCAAAAGTATGGCATTATGTTATGTTATGTTATGTATACCTATACATAATTTAAATACTTTACTAAAATAGCCTTCGAATCGAAAAAAATATTTTAGATCGATTCAGTTGTATTCGATTAATCGAGTAAAATGTAGATATTAAAAAAGATTTAATTTTAATAGATAATCTTTAACATTTATACATTTATAAAAAACACGTTTACTTTAAACTAATCCGACAGTTGGTGGCCTTGTCGTTGAAAGCGATATCATCCAAGCAACCTTAGTTTAAAACTAAATGAGATTTTACTTGAAATATGTAATGAAATATAAAATGACTTTTTATATAAAGTCGGTTAAAATTCCTTGGTAAAAGCTGTTCTCCAGTTGTACTGGTAAATTAGATTTGGCACCCACTTGAACCCCGTAAACTATCTGCCAGCATGAATATTCTGAAAATATCGTCTCCGTCTTATTCCATACGAAATTTCATTTTGATGAAAATATAAAGTCAACCCCTTCTTCGCTACAGATGCTTTGCAAAAACACCACGTGTTAGGACTTTGTCGCTAAAAATAATGCACCAAACATGGGTCTCAATACAGGTGGGTCTAAAATCATTTTACTATGAAAAGGTGCCTAAGTTAGTTCACAGCGTGTAAAATTTTCTATCTCCCTGTGTACAGTACCTGTTGATGGTACTTGATTTAAACTTAGATTTACTTGAAGTGTTATGTTATCCGAGATGATTTAAAACGAGAGGCGAAGATCGATTTTGAATTTTATATCATAACTTGTTGGTATCTACAGCATCGGACGGTTACTAGGGATTACAAAAAAGGCTATAATATACGTGCCTCCAGAGTTTTTTTTTTTGAGGCACGTAAAACGCAATGTTATGTGTAAGTACACATTGTGTACCTACTTAGATATGTATGCACATAAAAATTTAATACTTTTATCTTTATTATTCGTGCTAAGAAGTAATAATTCTGTTTGTTTTTATCACAATAAAGAGTTTTCTAAATGTTTGCTTGTTTCTAGGTTTGGTCAAACCTATCGAACTATACATAGGTACGGCTCAGTCAACAAGCTCACCAAATAAGGCCAGTCAAAGTAAAATACCCAGTAATAGTAAAGCACCTATTGTGTCGACGGTCAAATCCTAATTTAATTTCTGGCACGTTTCTATAGCGTACGGTCGATGTAGCACTTCCTAACTTCCTTTAAGTAATTCGGAAAATAAAACGTTAATGCTTTGAGCATTTCTACTCGCTCTAAGCATCGATATAAACCAATAGATGTACCCTAAGCATCTTGAGATTGGTAATAAACTGCGTATCTGTGTGTAGCATAGGTAAGTGGTTTATATACAACCAATCTACTTGAACCCTAAAATAGATAGTGGCGAGATATGCTGTCGTTCTACTTATTTTGGGTGTTGACAACAAATAATGATATGTAAAAACGTCCGGCGTTCACCGCTTCCTGCAACCGACTAGAACGGAAAGAGCGATCTGACTCTTCCCAACGATGACATAATTCCGTACGCCTGAAGTTTGGTAGGGCACATCCAGTGGAGTATATCGATGGCTCCAAGATTTCCTGAAACAGTGATGTGTCTGTTCTACACAAATATATACAAACAAAAAATTATGGACTTTGAAACGAATACCACAAGCGGCGGCTTAATCGCTAAAAAAAAGAAAACAATGATAAACGGGCAGAAATAGCCCATAATAAAATTTAAACAACCATAATAACATTGGTACTTACTTACAGATTGAGTTGTACGAGTATCATATATAAGTATGTATCTTATTTTCACCTATTTTTTTAAAATAAATTTTCTCTTCACTGCTATTTCGTTTGATGTTAAACAAAGGTGTGGTCCACAGTGGAGCGGTTTACTTTTAAGAAGCTGATTCACTTTAGACTTGGTTCCACGAAATCCACTCAAACATGACTTCGGTAAAGTCTAATTCACCAGCTCAAGTACCTACGTTTAAACCAGTTTTCTTTTACTGAAACAAATGGAGTAATTATAACCTCTTGGAGTATAAACCTTTTGCGTTCGAGCACGTCAGACATGATGTTTGGCATGTGTTATCGTAGAGTGTAAGTTGGAGCTCCGTAAAATAAGTACCTATACGCGTCGGTTACTCATAAAACGTTTCGTACATGAAGGCTCGGAAACACCGTCATATTTTATTGCTTTACACATTCTCTGGTTTAATTAGTCTGTCTGTGACAAACTATTAAAACAGTGTCTGTGGGTACTTTAAGTGAGCACAGATATAGTGCCACCACATTATCTGCAGAATGGCCAAAAGCGGAACTGCTGACGCCTACAGAACACAGACGTTGTCTAATTTTGTAATAGGTGCCAACAATTTTTGATAGTAGCGCCATCGCTACATTCTACAGATAATTTCTATACAAGAACAAAATTAAACATTTTGATTAACCCCTGTCTACCTCGTATTTGTAATTTGTACAACATTCTACTAGTCAAGCCCTTTTCATTTGATACCCATATTAAGGGAGTTGTGAATAAAATATTGTAATTTTCTGGTAACGGCCATCTTGGATTTGAAGTTTGTCATAGTGTATATATAGTATTCTACTAGTCAAGCCCTTTTATTTGATATCCATATTAAGTTGGTTGTGAAGAAATATTTTGTCCGCCATTTTGTGAAGGTGGCCATCTTGAATCGATATTTGCCAAATATAGCTCATCCGCACGGAAATTAACCTTCAAATAAAAAACCGCATTGAAATTGGCCCATCCGTTTGTGTTGTACGGTACGGTGCCACAGACAGACACACACATGGACAGACAGACAGACACACAGACAGACAGACATCGACGTCAAACTTAGACCCTATTTTTGGTCGGCGGTTAATAATATTATAATTTCTATGAGATACATATATTTATTCGTATTTTGTACTCAGACCACCATATTTTTTTATTGAGTTCGTTCATAGCTTTATCAAATTGCGTAGCGATGTGTACGAAGGATCTTATTGGAACTTATAATAACAGAATTAAAATGAGTTCTAGGAAAACAATAGTTCCATAAAACTAGGTAGGTACGTAGGCATACCTAATTATGAGCACCAAACCCAAGATTAAATAATGCGTATTTTTTGTACTACTCTGTGTAAAAAGTATCGGGAATATGTCAATAAAAAGACCCGTGTAAAAGAGGTCGTTCTCATTTTTTTACTGCATGTTGGTAGCACTGTAGGTACTGATTTAGCCCGCAAAGTTTGAGCGGGATCTGTCATTTAATTTGTTTTAAACTACACTTTTTGTTGGTCATAGTTTTGAGTTCTCGGCGATTTTTACAATAGAAAATATTGTTGAACAAAGAGTGTGCCTTAAATTTTGTGTTTCGAATGATATTTCATGTGGTAAATCACCAAATATGTTGCGAAATACCTACGGCGAATCGTGTATATCGAAAACAAGGGCATATTAATGGTATGAGGCTTTTAAAGAAGGCCGAGAAGTAGTAGTAGATTTGCCTCGTTCTGGTAGACGTGGACTTCAACCGCTACGACCAAAGGAAACATCGACAGAATCAAGAAGCTAGTGCTCGAAAATCGACGTATGAGTCTGAGAGAGTTGGCTAGTGAGGTGGACCTGGGCCGGGAGGAGGCGGCTTAGGCAAAAGACGATGTCCAGTCGATTACTATCGGAATCCCAACCGGTAGTGATCGGCTCAACAGACGAAATCCGACTGACTAGTACTAGGCTTAGGTTCAGAATGTTCACAGCACCCCCCCCCAGCAAAAAAAATAATATAATTGTAATGACAAAGGTCACGGACCTCGGAGTCTGTGGAGTGAATAAAATTAATTAAAAAAAATTTAGGTTTTGTGCATTTTGTTAACAGACGAATCTATCTATTTGTGGGTTAGGCGATTGTAATTTTAAGAATTTCTATGTAATAACCAAATTCCAACAGACAGCCCTAAAGATCCCTTCCCACCAATGGTTACATTACGTAAAGCATTTTTGGTACGAAATATTATATTTATTTGTTCCAAATCCGTAGATTTCATACGACTATGACGAGAATGTAGGAATGTATAGAATCCGAACCACTCGAAATCTTTTGACGAATAAATGTAAATACTCGACTTTCGTATAACAGTTTTCGAGTACGGGAGAAACAATGGAGAGTGGCGCCAGTCATCACCGGTTGAATATGTTTGTACACAGAGTCCATAGATAGATATTCCGAGGTAGAGGGATGAGATCCGTGAGATTTGCTGAATGCTTCGGGGAAGCGTAGCGAATCCTTCGACGTGCCCAGTGGACGCGGTTATGGCAGGTATTTCTTAAATTTTGTTTTGTTAGGTATTTCCACAGATTACTGAAACAAAATTCAGTAATCTGTGGGTATTTCTTCTTGCCCATAAAGACAACATTAATATGTATAACTTTCTTTAATATCTATGTCAATAAAAATTACTGTGGTTTGGAAAGTTGACTGTGTTTTTCCCATTTACCGAATACTTAACACGATATTCTATAGTTCTATACAGAACATCAACTAGCGGTAAAATATCCATTGTTAGGTAAAAAAAACATTGGTAGAGGGACTGCCGATAGAAGTGGAACCTTATAACTTAAAATAATAGTTATGCTCCTCAATACGTTACCTGTATATATAACTACAGATATGCTGCTATTACCTACGCATATCAATGACTCGAAATCATAAGATTAAAAAATAAATGAAAACTTAAAAAAAAATAGGCGCGCCTCAGACACATTTTCGTGGGCTGTTTTTCTTTTTAATTATTTCTAATTGCTCTTGCTAATTGAATTCTAGCATCACGCTCGGGAATGATAAGAAATCTTTGGATAAACTCGGGACCATGGCTATTGGTCATCTAGAAATATGTCAGGATTTCTAGATGGCCATGCTCATGGCCACGCCCTCCGGTTTCACCCGTGTAATTTCATTATTATGCATAATCGTGAGATTAGATTTCATAACATTTCATTTACGGTACTACTATTTTGTTGTACACAGTTACTACTTCTTCTCCTACTTATTTTTATTAATTGACCTGTAATTTGTATATTTATCTATAAAGAACTTTGACTTTGAATAGCATCTCGCCTAGTAGATCCCATTTCTGTGATTTTTCTTGAGTGAAAAGTAGCTTATGTGCTATTACAGACTATGATCTAATTATGATACAAATATCTATCCGTACGGGCGTTCCAACGTGATTGAGCTACAAATAAATCAAATAGCCTGTCCGCCATCTTGGACGTCCGCCATATTGGGTTTGAGTCACGTGACTATTTTTCTCTATTTCTGACAGCAAACCCTTTCATTTGACACTCATATCATGGGGGATTTCAAACAGCCAGTCCGCCATCTTGGGGAGGCCGCCATGTTGGATTTGTAATGACGTTTCAACTAGTCATGTATTGTCATCAGAACTCAGAGCGTGTGCAAAATTTCATCCTAATCGAAGACCGGGAAGTGGGTCACATTAAGAATCCAAGATTTTCGTACATACACATAGTTAGTTACAAGTGAAGGTAATAAAAGTGTGTTAATAATAAACACACAGAACAAAACCTGTATTCATCACACAAATATCTTCATTGGTTGGGAATCTAACCCACTACGCTCGGCTTCGCAGGCAAGTAATTCCAACTAAGCCACGAGGCTAGTGATAATAAGCCATAACATGCTGAATTCTACCTTAAGTTGTGTAGATAGGTAGATAGATAGACAGAGAGACAGAAACTCTTTATTATGCACACCAGCAAACTACAAACACTTACACAATAACTTAGTAGGTATCTAGTGTCATAAATGGCGGCCTTATCGCTAAAAGCGATCTCTTCCAAGCAACCATTAACAGCAGGATAAACCTGTCAATAAGAATACAGCGAAGTTATAGTTCAAAAGTAAGAACTTGAGAATATTAACAATAATGTGATGGCACGTAATAACATAACAAACTGATAGGTAGTAGTTAAAAAAAAACTTAATAGACTACTTAACAATATTTTACACACATAGTTTAGATATTAAAATAACACATAAGCATTGCCTTTTAGCGTGGTAATACCGCCAGCATGCTGGGACGCTTCAGATTGGTAGTGGGCTTGAACATCTTGATTATCTGTAGACCTACAGTGGTTATGGAAAATTCAGGTGTGCTTAGTGTAAGTAGTTAGGTAGGTTTGTAGTGTAGTGTAGTTCTCATTGTATGTTAGTTTTGTTAATAAAGGCTCTGCCCGATAAAAAAAAATACATAAATATGTATACTTAGTAAATAAATAAAATAAAAATAAACATACGTACATCTAATATATAAGTACATAACACATAACCAATGCTAGTTATAATCCAGGAAACAAATAATAAGTAAGATGAATCAAGAGATGAATTCCTAGATACCTAGGTTGGTAGTAGGTGCTAGAGAACAGATTCGTTCCACCTTATCTCGCCTTGTGTTGTGTAAACTTGGTCGAGACGTTTGCTTGAGCCCGACAAATCCTGATAAATCGAGATGGTATACGTTTACTTTTCTAAATAATAGAATACCGCTGAATCCGTTTTCTGTTCACTGTGAAAACTAACGTGGTTTAAACACATTTAAAATCCTCTACAAAAATTATAAATGTAAGTTTGGATGTTTGTTAATAGACTGCAGGCCCGTGAACAAAAATGATGGGTCATCTGATACAGCAGGAGACCTATGTAGGATGATAGAAGGGTATAAAGTAATAAGATTGAGCACTATTCCGTCACTTGTCAGCTGTCCAACTAAGTGCTGTTGAAGAGGGGGGGTTCTAAACCTCGATCATTTCTCGTTGTCGCATGATTTTTGAACGGCGTTGCGGAATAATAAATTAGAAGAGGTATTGAAACTATAAAAATTATAAATTTTAAAATTCTTCTTGTTAGTTTGTGAAAAAAATTCATGATTTTCCGACGATTTACAGAGTAAGTTTGGTCATTTGATTATGTTCGGCTTTGGTTCCATACAGTTTCAATACCTCTTCTAATACATTATTTCGCAATGCCGTACAAAAATCATGCGACAAGGAGAAATGATCGAGGTTTAGAACCCCCCCTCTTCAACTGCACTCAGTTGGACAGCTTACAAGTGACGGCATAGTGCTCAATCTTATTACTTTATACCCTTCTATCATCCTACATAGGTCTCCTGCTGTATCAGATAATCCATAATTTTTGTTCACGGGCCTGTAGTCTATAAGTAACGGCTGGTCTAGTCGGGAGAACGGCGCCTGCCGATCCGAAACCCCGGGTTCAAACCACACACGCACCGCTTCTTTTCGAAGTCATGTGCGTAATGCCGCTAACTTAAAACGGTAAGGAAAACATCGTGAGGAAACCGACAAGTACCTACAATCTTTCGAAGTCATGTGTCATCCACCGACCCGCACTGGGCCAGCGTGGTGGATTATGGCCTTAACTCTCTCCTTGCGAAAGAAGGCCCGAGTCCCAGCAGTGGGAACATTTAGTGGGCTGTTGATGATTTTGATGATGATGTTTGTTGCTCAATCGTGTAGCAAGATCTGAATGGGTAAGGCGCAAATCTGGACCTCAGATGAGTCCTAAATAGCAACTTAGATAGCTAGTTAATTAGCTGAATAGGTACTTCAACATATAAGGACGCAAAAATGTAATGGCCTGTTTGGACATTTGAGATACTACCTAGAATGTAACTCTAGATGTCTAGATGGTCTAGAACATACCAATACAGAGCGACCAAAATTTGTGATTGTTTGCATTTGTTTTTTTAACCTCCGACCAAAAAAAGGGGTGTTATAAGTTTGACGTCGATGTCTGTCTGTCTGTGTGTGTGTCTGTCTGTGGCACCGTAGAGCTCAAACGGATGGGCCGATTTCGATGCGGTATTTTTTATTTGAAAGTTAATATCCATGCGGATGTTCTTAGCTATGTTTGGTTAATATCGATTCAAGATGGCCGCCTCCACAAAATGGCGGACAAAATATTTCTTCACAACCTACCCCGATATGGGTATCAAATGAAAGGACTTGACTAGTAGAATACTATACACTATAAAAAATTCTAATCCAAGATGGCCGCCACCATAAACGTGCGAATTTTATATTATTTTTTCATTACTACCTCAATATGGATATCAAATGAAAGGGTTTGACTAGTAGAATACATTGCACTAGAACAAATTTCAAATCCAAGATGGCCGCTTCCACAAAATGGCGAAATACATTTCTTTTTTCACAACTCCCTTAATATGGGTATCAAATGAAAGGGCTTGACTAGTAGAATGTTGTACAGATAACAAATTTAAGGTAGTCGGGGGTTCATCAAAATTTTTAATTTTGTTCTTGTTTTCACTTACGTTAATTGTACATCAGTAAAGAAGTCAATGTTCTTAAAACTCGCACAGCATTGGGTAATATTACATTATTTAATTTTCCCTGAAAAAACAAACAACTTCAATTCGACACGATTATATTTCATAATTTTTGTTGAAGCTATGATGTTATCGTGATAAAAGAAAAGTACACAGAACTTAGTTTTATTGTTGGTCAAAAACCGCCACACCGATTTCGATAAATTTTATGTAGTTTACTACTGAGCTATTTTTCCTTTAATTCATTTTTAACCCCCGACCAAAAAAAGGGGTGTTATAAGTTTGACGTCGATGTCTGTCTGTCTGTCTGTGTGTGTCTGTCTGTGGCACCGTAGAGCTCAAACGCATGGGCCGATTTCGATGCGGTTTTTTTTTATTTGAAGGTCAATATCCGTGCGGATGTTCTTAGCTATGTTTAGTTAATATCGATTCAAAATGGCCGCCTGCACAAAATGGCGGACAAAATATTTCTTCACAACATACCTCAATATGGGTATCAATACTACCGCAATATGGGTATCAAACGAAAGGGCTTAACTTGCAGAATACTTTGCACTATGACTAATTTCAAATCTAAGATGGCCGCTACCACAAAATGGCGAAATACATTATTTTTTTCAAAACTTCCTGAATATGGGTATCAAATGAAAGGGCTTGACTAGTAGAATGTTGTACAGATAACAAATCCGAGGTAGTCGGGGGTTAGTCAAAATTTTTAATTTTGTTCTTGTTCATTCATGAATTTTGTTGCTTTACAAAGTTAATTTTTCCTATTAGTTTGTGTTTGTATTTATATTTCTAGTTTGTCTGCTACGGTCTCCCCCAGCAGTAATACTAGTGTTTTGTATAAATCTTACACCGGTCACCACAACACGGGCCACAGTGCCTAGTGTGGGACCAATGGCCAAGACTGGGAGAAACTTTGTAATAAGTATTTTAATGTAATCTCATTTTGTTTCATGTGCTTACATTATGAGTTTCTTGAATATGTATATTAATAAAAAAAATACAAAATTTATGTTTTTCTCTACTCTCACTATAAATCTCTTGTTCCTTACGTTGTTGTCGTGAAAATTAAAGACGTTTTGTTTTATGCATTTTTGCACCGTTTTTCAATATTCCTATAATTACTAAGGAGGTGTCCATAAATCCACAGGTGGGTTCAGGTGGAAAAATAAGTGTCCATGGATCCACCGGTGGATTCAAGAGTATGAAGAGGAAATATAAGTGTCCGTGGATCCACATGTGGAGACTAGCTGTGGATCCAAGTGGAGTGAGCGGAATATTTTATATAGGTAATATGTATCAACGTATAATATCAACACTATAGACATAGATTAAATTCCCTGGGTATTGTCTTTGACTATACGCATGTACTCCGTTCTCCGTTTGTGGGTTATGATGTTTGTGTGTTGTGATGTTTGTGTTATAATCAACTCAACAATGTACCTAATTAACATTACCTCAGATACTGACATTAACATCAGATTGCATGTTTTCAGACACACCACCAACTTCAATAGAAAGCAATCGCTAAATCATAGAGGTAACGAAAGTAAATTTTAGTTGTTTTATGTTCATATTTCCAAAACTGCTACATCGATTTCGATAAATATTACCACATATAAACTATTATATATATACATACCAAACAAAAAAGAACCATCAAAATCAATACACAATTGGCAGCGTTATCAAGTAACAGATTACAGTTTTACCATGATGTAATAAAATTTTCTGTAACATAAATCAGCTTATATTTGATCTGATGAATAAGTTAAGCTTATTAGCTACGTAAAAAGTTTCGTCCTCACAAAAGTTCAAATTTTTAGACAGATAGTTAAAGATAGCCAAGAGTTAAGAGGCAAAAAATAATATATAAATAAAAAAATCATCTTAAATGAAGGTCAGGAACGCCGTGCAGTGCTAGACAGTGATTTGATCTTCATGTCCAAATAGCTGTGTTATCATGACATTTGTGTTGCTTATCAGCAGGTGCATGTCCTTTCTTTTTTGAAGCTATTTGTAAGATTACATTCTAATATTTAACAAAAACATTATGTTAATCACACAAAATATCTTAGAAAATCGTATCTTACTAATTTGTTTTTAAGAAAAGTCTATAACTGACTGGAAATTACGTAAATAGGCCTAGGTACGTGCGTAGGTACATACCTATCAGTTACAAGACATCCCAACACCAGAACCTGAAACTACGATGTCCTTGGTATAGTTGTTAAGTAAAGTTTGTTTACTTTGTGGGAATAAAGGTTTAAATAAATAAATAAAACACATTTTTAATATTCGCAAGACTATTACATTCTAATATTGCCTTTCAGCGAAATCATTAAGTTATTCATAACAATATGTTTGCAATATCTTACTAATTTGCATCCTCGACACGGTTTGAAAGCATACTCGTTTGCATGTATATTCATGTCATCCTAATTTAGTAATTTCAGACTGTACTGTACACAGATTGGAACAATAAATTGCATTGTAGCCGCTATGTGAGAGGCACACCCTAATATCGATGTCACGGATTGTGGAATACTGGAATAGTCAGGATGCTGCTGTAAGAGCGCATGCACAATGCACTCAGTCTTCTATTTTTTCCAAAAATGTTCATCCTAACATCGGGAACATTATTCTTTCAAGCGAAATTAGAAAAAAATCTTTATTATTGCTGTACTTTTTTTTAACTTTAATAGGTTCGCACTTGACCACCATCTCGCCTGATGTTAAGCGATGATGAGATCTATTTTAGCTTACTAAGTTTTTATGTTTTGGGAACAATAGTTTATCCTAACGTGTGAACATAAATTGTTTGTTACATTTTTATATAAATTTTATGGGATCAAAATGAAAATTAATAAAAGTCATCCGTTACAATTAATTAATAGGAAAATGGCTTCCATAAGTTTAGACATAATCATAATCATATATATTTATTCGTAGGAATGACAAAAATGTCGATGATTAAAAGAATTAATCGAGTAACTGTTCCAGTCAAATTAGATAATCCTCGACTGCATCCCCACACATTACTACGAAATTAAGGCAGCTTGCCATGCCAATATGCAAATCCCTGCCTACCCTACCCTTTCACAAAATATCTCTATTAGGTAATGCGAAGGAAGTATAAAACGTTGTTATCGCTTTTACCTTTCCCAACACAAATGTTATCCCTTTGAAATTCTCGAATACGTGAAACAAAAGTGAGTTTACGTTTCCGCTTCGCATTTCTCACAAACGGAGGAATTTCTTTGGATATCACAAGAACTGAGCATTTTTGGGCACTACAGAACAAAATCAGCGGTGCGGAAATCATTGCGTGAAGCGACTTTGTTCTTTCGAAAACTTTGCTTATACGCTTACCGATAACAAGAAATTGCTCGCCCACTTGCATGATCATGTCGCTTATAAAGTTTTAATAAAAACCAGTCTCTAAAGATTTCCCCAGAACCCGAACAATTTTCCGATACAGCCATCAGAGGTTCGAACATAGGAGGTCTTACAAGCTGAATTGATACTTGAGACACGCTATTCTGTTGAAAGCTTTTATATTATATTATATAAGACCTTTCAACACGTGGTGTAACGTCTGTCGTACCGGTTGGATTCTCTTGGGTAAAGAGAAAAGTGCTTTCGCAAAGCAGACGGTGCAAAAAATCTTCGGTAAACTTATAAAGAGGTGATATCGATGCGATACGTGCAAAATGATGGCATGTTTAAGTACAGAGTACAGAGAGCTTTTATTCATTGATGTTGCGAATTTTTTCCACAGAAAATAATAGAATTCTGTACTTTAATCACATAAATTGGATCGTTTTCCAAATATTTACGTTTATTTTAAAAGTAAAATTGACCCTGACTTAACCTTCAAAGATTTTAGATGCCCTGAAAGATGCTTAATTCTTCACTGATTCCTGGAGTCTGCGATCCCAGTTTGTTTTGGTTTGTGTTTTTAACCCCCCGACCTCGATGTCTGTCTATCTGTCTGTCTGTCTGTCTGTCTGTGTGTATGTCTGTCTGTGGCACCGTAGAGCTCAAACGGATAAGTCGATTTCGATGCGGTTTTTTTTATTAGAACGTTAATACCCGTGCGGATGTTCTTAGCTATGTTTGGTTAATATCGATTCAAAATGGCCGCCTCCACAAAATGGCGGACAAAATATTTCTTCACAACGTACCTCAATATGGGTATCAAATGAAAGGGCTTAACTAGTAGAATACTATACACTATAACACATTTCAAATCCAAGATGGCCGCCACCACAAAATGGCGAATTGTATTACTTTTTTTACTACTACCTCAATATGGGTATCAAATGAAAGGGCTTGACTAATAGAACGTTAAACAGATAATCCGAGCTCCGAGGTAGTTAATCAAAATTTTTAATTTTGTTGTTGTTGTAGTGTCTTTTATGGTATAGAGTGACGAGACGAGCAGAACATGTGCCTGATGGTAAGTAACAATGACCTACCCATTACAGCACAGTAATACACAACTATCGGAACACGAAGAGTTCGCATCATTACCTACCTAACACTGCACTGCGCTCGTTACCCAGATGTATTGGATGTGCTATCTCTATGCCCTGTGATTTCACTGGAAAAATTGCCCTTCAAACCGGAACACAGTGATGTTTAAAAAAACAAAATTGGTGTGGTATATTACCATTATACCAATAAATAGGTAAATAAAAAATAACTGTTTTAAAATAAATAAATAAACCTAAGATAGTTAATTGCAACCGCGAAACGGGGAAAAGTTGAACAATGATTTAATGCATACAAAGATGCGTGTTCAACTTAATTTAACTTTAACCACGTTTCAGCATTTTCTCAATACGAGTGCGATCAAACAGAATAAGTAATCTACAACCCGTTAGAATAAATTAAGATGAAGATAACACACCGCACGTAATGTAGCTTTAAGCATCGCTTCTTGCAAATTGCTTAGGGCTTCGTAAGGGCTCAGACGGTGGGCTATAGTGATCTTAGTTGCCAAAGTTGCCATATGTACGGCAAATATTAGTACACGACAGTTTATGAGAATATTTCTACAGTATGCGGTAGTGCTCGCATTACAATGTCAAAACTAACTGTAACTGTTGTATTATGTGTATTCTGGCTGGATATTTTTTGTGAAAGTGATTTCGTGAAAATAGACGGAAATCTACCTTATACGGCGTTATTAATCTATTCCTAATAACTACGCTATTTCATTTTGTAAATATAGATATTACATATCATATTAATATGCGAGTTATACTACAAAGCTCGTTTTATTTTCTTTTAGTTTTTTTAGTTTTTTTTTATATATGAAATTTTATAACAAAAAAACACACATACGATCGAATTGAGAAACCTCCTTTTTTGAAGTAGGTTAAAAAGGTAGATAGATAGATAGATTAACTCTTTATTGCGCTTAATATAAAAACAAACAAAAGTTACTTATAACAAACAAAATAAAGTAGCAATTGGCGACCTCATCCCTAAAAGCGATCTCTTCCAAGCAACCATAGGATGGAAAGAGAGATTTGAGAATAAGGAGGAGGGGAAGTACAAAAAGCAGTGATTAATACTTCTACAATTAAACAATAAAATAGATAGGTATGTAGGTATATTATACTATAATTTCATGTCGCATGTAACCATTTCATCTGTAAATTGTAAGTACCATATACTTACATACCTACCTACCGACAATATGTAAATAAAAGTTAAGAATTGATTGTCAAGAGATTGCCTCAGAGCCCAGAAACCTTAGTCTGGGGTCCAGTGCAAACTAACAAGAAACGTTTACAGTTCTGTAAATTTCATGTCACATGTAGCCATTTCATCTGTAAATTGTATGTACTGCCTACTTGACGAAAATAAGTAAATAAAAGTTAAGTATTTAATGGCAAGAGACTGCGGACGGACGACAACCTCCGTGTACACTGTACAGTCATCTTACGAACCACAAACCTCTGTAAAGATTGATTCCAGCTGAGTAGAAATTTAAAGCAAATGCAGTCAAAGGCCACGATGTACCTAAATACGGTTGTTCCAATTTTTGCAATGGTAACTCTGTCGCTTGGTATAAATCCACATTATGCGAGTAACAACGTTTTGGTTCACTGCCAGCAGACTCGGCGACGGTATAAGCGCGATATAATTATAACAGGGGGATTACTTTAAAATATCTCCCCCTACATTGTGGATACGGGCTAGGCTCTTACCTACAAAGCTAAGGCAAATATTTAAGCTCATTATTTTAAATTTATTAACTTTAGGTATACGTAAAACTACTGTTTATGCTCAAAATACTGCATTATGCTGTAGGTATCTACTATTTGTATGACTATGGGAGGAGGGTCAATTTTTTTTTTAACTTTTATAGGTTTACACTTGACCGCCATCTCGCCTGATGTTAAACGACGATGCGGTCTACGATGGAGCGTGTTTACCTAGAAAAAACCGATTCACTCTCGATTTGAAGACACCAAGATTATAACTATCGGGGAAAACCCACTCAGGCAACTCATTCCACAGCCTAGATGTTCTTATCACAAACGTAGAGTCAAACCTCTTCGTCCGTGTCTTTGGAATATCCACCATGAAACGGTGCCGCTTCTTTGAGTTACGAGAAGTACGATAGAAAAAAGGGCAAGGAGGTATTAGATCAATTGCTTGAGATGAACATTTGAAATTGTCATTTTATCTTCTCACTGCTAGGACTCATGGCTTTCTTTTTCAAGAAGATAGTAAGGACAGTAAGGACACTGGCCAAGTTCAAATTAGCGGAGGCCACATGATTCTTTGTTAGATGACCTGTTTAGAAGCGCTTCACCGTTAAAGTCACTGGTAATCAAAGAGTTTACATATAGGTACTGAGTACATATACCTATTATATGTAAACTCTTTACTGATAATGCCTTGTATAATATCTGTCTCTCTACTTAGCCTGTGAATATCTGCTCTTTGAAAAATTACGTAAGCACACGAACTTCTAACATGCAATCCTACTAATACCTATTATTAACACGAACACTTGTAAGAATGTACGGATGTACCTAACACCTATGTTTGTTACCACGCAAAAATACTAAAGGCATTTGGATGTTTGATACATAGATGATGGTCAAGAACAATAGATGCATAGACTATTTTTATACCGGGAAAATAAAGGGATCGAAAAATATGTGGGCGTAACCGCAGGGCGCTGCTAGTGCAGGTTATCTACGATTTCAAATTGGAAATCTCACGCACGAGTCAGTAATCGCCATCAAGACTAACCATAAGTTGAAGCTGGAAGCTTAGGTTTGTATCGGCACACTGGTACTCTGGGACTTTTTTGTCTATCACAGATCTTCACTTGACCGCCACCTCGCCTGATGAAACGGATTCGCTCTCGGCCTTTATCTATTAGGTACACTGACGGCATCGACTGTTGATACCAGGCCTTTGTAACACCATTATGTACACGGTTTTACGCAATAAAATTTCTTTCTTTCTAATATGATGCGATTCGGAATGACAATTCTGGCCTCTGTCATTCTAAACAGATAAGACAAAGACCTACAGATGCGTGCAGGCTGTGGCCTTATGGAATGCTCTTCCTGCGGCCATTAGACGTGCGCAGGCGTCGCTTCGTTCAGGACTCTGATTCGGCAGTATTTTCTGACAAAAGTTGTTCACTGATTTATGTTTATTTTATATACATATATATATATATATATATATATATATATGTATGTGTATTTATATATTTTAAACTTATTTATTTATTGTACACCTATTATATGTATTTTGTTCTATTATATATAATTTATATATAATTAATACACGTGTTTATTTATATTGTTAGTTGCACCACTGCCCAAAATCTTACAAATCTTGTTTCTTTGTAAATCAAAGGTTATCTGGAAGAGATCGCTTTTAGCGATAAGATCGCCTTTTGTGCCCATTATGTTTTTGTTATTTTTTATGTTACTTATTGTCAACTTTGTTTGTGGTGCCAATAAAGTGTTTTTGTATTGTATTGTATTGTATGATATTCCGTGTCGGATCAATCCGACTGAGTTCAGAATCGCTAGGCTGGGCCGGGAGGAAATCCCTAAAAATGTACTTGACTGAAATGAGAGCCACAGAATTGTCGTTTAGAAATGAAAATTGTGTTAGACAATAACTTAGTTCGTATGTTTTCCGGCATGCCAAATGTTGTAACTTACTTAGTAGGTAAGTATTGTACAAAGTAAGAAACCATAACTTAAACAAGCATCGACCAATCGAAACATCAAGAGCTCGGAATAGACTTTACGACTCATTTTTGATTTAATGCGCCATCAAAAGGCTACTCAATAACTGAAACATAGGTGAAAGAATTACTTTGTTATCTTAAAAACTTCCCGTGATATCACGATCTTAAAATCACAATTTTGGACTGTCCCAAAAATGCTTCATCCAAAAACACCACATAAGCTTTACGTTACTGTGTCCTATTTACTATGCGTCGCGCGTAAAATTTGTATGGTAGCTGAGAAAACTGGTTTCACAACAAGTCACTTGAAATTGAATGGGTTATCCAATGGTAAATACATTTTCTAATAATTTCATACTTTTAAAATGGACCTGCTCATCCAACTTTGAATTATCATAAAGTAAGTTAAACTTAAAAAATAACAAAATTAAAATTGGTACATATTTTAGCCAATCTTAATATTGTCATTAGGTATATCAAATAATTTAACGTAATTGCAGGACCTGTCGTCACGCTTATTGCGACCGTGCGACGTCACAACAAGAACAAAATTAAAAATTTTGACCAACCCCCGACTACCTAAGATTTGTTATCTGTACAATATTCTACTAGTCAAGCCCTTTCATTTGATACCCATATTAAGGGAGTTGTGAAAAAAGAAATGTAATTCGCCATTTTGTGATATCGGCCATCTTGGATTTGTAATTTGTCATAGTGCAAAGTATTCTACTAATCATCAAGCCCTTTCGTTTGATACCAATATTGAGGTAGTGTGAAAAAAAAAAATTCGCCATTTTGTTGTGGCGGCCATCTTGGATTTGAAATTTGTTATAGTGTATAGTACTCTACTAGTTAAGCTCTTTCATTTGATACCCATATTGAGGTAGGTTGTGAAGAAATATTTTATGCGCCATTTTGTGGAGGCGGCCATTTTGAATCGATATTAACCAAACATAGCTAAGAACACCCGCACGGTAATTAACTTTCAAATAAAAAAAACCGCATCGAAATCGGCCCATCCGTTTGAGCTCTACGGTGCCATAGACAGACACACACACAGACAGATAGACAGACAGACAGACAGACAGACAGATAGACAGACAGACAGACAGACAGACATCGACGTCAAACTTATAACACCCCTTTTTTTGGTCGGGGGTTAAAAATACTCAGACAAACAGACCAGCTACGTCATTGCAAATGGATCAGTCTCCAACTAATTAATTAAGACTATCCACTGTCGTTCCACAAAAAAAGCAAGGAAATAACAAGATCACTTTCAGATTTACATTAAAAAGCCCGAAGCGAGTCTAATAAAATTAACAGTCCCTTTCTCTTGCCAGACGCGAGATTGAGACAATTGAAATTCAAATTCAAAGTTTCACCAGAGTTTATTCGATTTTTTATTGAATTACGTAGGTAGGTGGTAGGTATAGGTATCTATTGTAAATATAAGATCGATCAGATTTCACCCTAAAAAAAATTCGTAAAACCGTGCATGTTTTATTTGTATGAATAATCGGAGTAGAGCTTTAGGAACAAAACTAAATTATAATAGGTATTCATAACAGGTATTCATTAACTAAGATTAATGCAAGGTAAGATTTTAAATATACCTAGTACCTATGTAGCCTAAATGTTCAGACCAGGGTATAAGGATGCACAATCTAATAAATAAATCCAAGTATTTTGGTCACGTAGCAAGAGGTCTCAGCCTTTAAGGCCAAATATCCAATTAACTCTATTAAATTATCGCTTCTGAGGTTTGCTATTGTTGCCTTGTGAGACACACAGCAGAATTAGCAGCAGTCCAACATATCTCTAAAAATGTGACAGACGACGAAGATAATAAAAAAATACAAAATATAAACAGACTGCTAAATGTTCCCACAGCTGGGACTCTTTACTCACAAGGAGAGCTAAGACCACAATCCACCACGCTGTCCCAGTACGGATTGACGGATGACGTCACACGTCACCAGGAATCGAAAGATTCTTGGACATTCTTGGAAAGAAACATGCTCACGATGTATTCCTTCACCATTGATGTCAGTGATCACTCATTTGTTTGTACATTTGCACTTGTAAAAATACTTTTGAGGCGACCACAATATTGTGAATCACGGCTTGTATTTTATGTAAGTATGTTTCTGAAAAAGGACGCCAAGGTACAGGGCTAATTTAAAAGAATATTACCTACTAGCATCGCAGTAAGGACTTCAGAACGCCCAGGTATCGACTGAGTCAAACGCATGGTCAAACAAACGCTAAGCAAAGTGTCTGATTGTACTCCTTTGTCTTCTGTACCGTGTGAATGTATGCCTATGGTACTGAACCTACTTCGAAACCGGGCCTGTTCAGGAGGTTGAAACTCGTCGGTCGAATCATCGGGCGAGACAATTCGCGATAACTCTCGAGAACAACTTATAGACATAGTTAGTTCCATAGATTTCGATTTTTTTTTTGCTACCGACGACTTTGGTTAGTTCAGAAGCGATATCGGTCTACGGTCGGTACATATAGAAAAGGACGACTACTCTTCTGTGCCATGCCTGTAGCCTGACAGTTCTTGGAGCTCCACTAGCCTTTAATAGTTCTGTAGTCATCATGTCTTCGTCCGCGGCTTTAGCATTTTTAAGTCGCTTAAGAGCCATGGCGCCGTCACAATTTCCTCCAGACGACACAGTCAATGAAGCACAATCTTTTTGATTAGGTACGGGACCACTTATTATAGGTATTGGTAAAATATTGCACTCTAAATTTGACCCATTTCGTGGTATGCGATACAGCCGAATATTTATATATTTACATGGTATACTTTACATAACTTGAATGGTTAATAGGGACCTGCACCTTTTGGGTAGGTTGTAGATCTCAGGTGGTAGGTAGTCTCTGCAGGTTGTCATCTGTGATCTGCGACCGACTATCATAGGTCCTATAAAAAAACTGTAATATCACATCTCATAAATAATATGCCTTCGGACTAGACTGAAGATGTTTTTAGAAACCAAATAAAACGTTATTAAGTACCTTTCAACGTCATTGCCATTGACGTATTAAAAACGTCGGGCGTAGTCTCGCTAAAACAAAAGCTGTGTCTATAGATAGAATCGGCCAGTGCGCTATCACATACAAGGTCATATAGATAGATATATAGATAGCCTTTATTGACACACCAAAAAAAAACTAAGAATTATCTTTAAATTATTTACTTGAAGTATCAAACATATCAATTTAACTTTAAAATTCAAATCTGTCATTGACAGACTGGCTGGTTCCATTTCTTGACGTAGTAGACGTTCCAAATAGTAGGTAATCAAGAAATCAAACTAAGTAATTGATTAATCGTTTATTAATCGACCAACTACTTCAAAAATATAATTACTTGGGCAAATCCTTAACAATATTACTTTATTAGCAGTTTTACAAGGAGCCGGTTTTATGAAGACAAAAAAATATTCCAAATACTGGTACAAGGTCCATTGTACCACTATTACATTATTTAATTTGTAATAGAAATACAAAAAATTCAAGCGTACATTATATTATTTCACGATTGGCTTGAGTGTATCGAAAAAGTAAAAGGAGGATCAAAGAACATAAGAGCTACACCAAAACAAATTTGTCAGTTTCAGAAAAGTAATTTGTCGAAGTGTACGTACGTCAATACGGCTTATTACGTTTGGCTAAATTTAAGCCGACGGAATTTAGTCGCTACTGATTTCAGTGAAATGGAATAACATTTAGTGAAATAGCATACTAAATTCAGAAGCGAGGATTGTTTACTTATTCCTTGCTTCTGAATTCAGTTGCTAATTTTAGGCAACTGTAATAAGCCTTTTAGCTCAATTGACATTGATGAAACCTTAAATTTGTTCAAATCATTTTAGGCTTATCGTTAATATTATAAATGTATATTTTTTTGTCATCGGAAAACATCCCAAACGATAATCTCTCAATACCTGTTCCAGTAATACTTTCAACTGACTTGTATATAATTCAAAAATAGCTGTCACTTCGGAAGATATTTTTTGTGATTTTTAGAAAAAAAAAAAGAAGTTGCATATATACTACAAGCTTACGTAGAAAGGATATACTTGAGCTGAAAGAGGCTTGTGTCTTCATTAATCATTCTAATGTATAGGGGCCAATTAATAATTAACAAAGTTTTCACTGTCTGTTCTGAAGTTATTGTTTGTGGCTAACAGCTAGTTCGGTAGGCAGAAGAAGCGATCTAAGTTATTTAGAAAAAACTGTTTCGTAAAAATAACTGTTTATTGAACTGTGAAAATGAACTTAACTGTGGACGTTACGTATGAATGGCTTCCCACTTCAGGCCATAGGTTCCTTTGTTTTAAAAAAACGCATAACTAATTTCAGCTTGTCGTATTACGGAGTCGGATGCGCATAGAAAAATTCATTCTAAAGAGACAGTTGTCAGCCAACTTCATCATGCCGATTTTTGGCTGTCGCTGTCCGCATGTGTTAAAGATGCACTAAATCATTTTTTCCTCACGCCAAAAGAAATATAACTTCAAACACAATATCCTTTTTAAGTAGTCGGGTAAATATTACATTGTACACTATGATAAACAAACAAAATTCACAATATACTAATTTGCCCAGTTAATCTGTTACCTTACTAACTAAATCTCTCTCGTAATTTGGTGAAATTATATATATTGAAGTACACTATTTTGTACCTTTTATTACATAAATATCTTCACAGTGTATAGATATTTTTATTTGTACTTCATAAATAAGTTTTGTGAGTATTTATTTTAAGACTATTTTACAATTTCAAAATAACATATAATACATTAAAATATTGAACACGGATAGTTTAGCTCATGATGCGTCTCTCCGTGTCTCTTCCGCCATATTGGATTTAGAATAGCGTCACTTTAGCCTCTATACCGGTGTCATACATATTAAAATTAAACGTAGGTGCAGAATTTCACCGCAATCTCTCGAAGATAACAGTTTTAAGATATGGCCCGATTACATTAGACAACACGCCCGTGAACAAAATGTATGGGTCAAATGAACCACCAGGAGGCCTATGTAGGATGATAGAAAAGGTATAAAGTAATAAGATTCAGCACTATGCCGTCACTAGTAAGCTGTCCAACTGAGTACAATTGAAGAGGGGGGGTTCTAACCCTCGATAATTTCTCCTTGTCGCATGATTTTTGTACGGCGTCGCGGAATAATGGATTAGAAGAGGTATTGAAACTGTATGGAGTCTACATACATTCAACGTTGAAACTGGAATAAGAATTAGAAATATAAATCATCTTTAATTCACTCAAACTTCGAAGAGTGTGAGCTACACAACTATTAGATGAAGTAGATTTAAGAAGAGAGAGATAAAAGACGCGTTTAAAAACCGAACTATCCTATATTTCGTACATTCAGATCAATGTAATAGCTTGCTTTGTTATTCTAATAAATAATGACATTAGAAATAAGTTTAGTTATTATTTGTATGGCACACAATAGAGAAGTACATTCAAATATTTATGTATTAGACAGTGAAAAATATAACTATAAAAAACATTTAACAAAAATAGCTAAGCATAAGTTAGGACCTATTTTGAAGATCATTCTAAAAATAAACTATTGCTGTTCTTTCTTATTACAGCGACAAGGACAGTACAACTGACATAACTTTATTCTTATTATTTTTAGATTATGCCTTCAGAATTGGTCCAATTACAATACTAATAAATTTAGGCCTTAACACATTTTTAGTTTTATTATACACTAAATCGTTTTATTTTAAATGTCAAGATACGTAAATAAATATGGCGGTTATTTATACCAATAACAAACTTCTAGGGATAACATTCAGGTTTATTATTGGTCAGATAACGCAACGTTTGTTTACGTTGTTACGACATCTAATAACTACATACAAATTTACGGTTCTCATGAGATGAGACCTTAGCTCTCGTTTAAAACGAGGACAAAGCTTCGTAACGTACAAATGTGTAACATCGAGTTTTAGAACAGCAAGTCACAATTTAATCAGCTCTTGACACACAGTCTAATCATATTATTTTAGGTTTTAAGACTGAATTACTATACCCATTACATTATAAATTACAGTATTTATTTTCATTTTCTTTCAGGACCTGTGATGTATGGTATCACACAAACTGTACTGAGCCGAATGCCACATACAGTTAAGAGGTAATCCATAATGAAGGACTTCTAGATTTATCACGAGCATTGTATTAGAACATCTTTATGTATTTATCCCACTCGTTATTATGATAAAATTGAAATTTACCACTATTTAAGGACCACCCAAAATACAAAATAGCTTTTGTAAATAGAATATCGTACTGAATACAGAAAAAGGGCAATGAGACTTTTTAAGGCATACAATAAATTTTACTTTTGGTCACAAACTAGGTATCCTCCGGTGAGTTTGGTTTCGATATTGAAATTTACCAAGATCATGGACAAAGTATGGAAACACCAGATCGAGACTGTAGTAAACGTAGTGATTTTAAAAGCACGCTATTCCATCCAGGAGTTTCAGTGTTTTTTTCGCGATATTAAATATTCTCCTGATATTCCACACAAAACCTTTATTCGATTTTTTAATTTCCAACACCATCGAGGAACTAACATCCAAACGTCTAAAGATCTAAACTTTCACATTTATAATATTAGTAGGAAGACTTAAAGATCACCAAGGAACGTTTGGTAAAAAACTGCTTTATCTCTCTTTTTTTTGTGAATCCCTTAGTGTTTAATGTTTAACAGGATTCTGTATTTAGCTTCGGTTTATCTTTTCATAATTAGATGTTTTATTATAACAAACCCTGATTCTAAAGCTCAATTTTGTTTCATTGACGTCACAAATGTAGAATAATTTTGAAACGAATCGACTTAACTAAAAAATTGGATAGGGTTTTGGCTCGCTTTGTCATGGCGAGTCGGCAAAAGGAAAAGCTTTAGTATAATTTACAGAAAAAAAGTTGTGGTGAAGGAGGTATGTAATCAATGTGGTGAAGTATGTATGTCTGTCTCTTTCTCCCAAGCAAGTGATTAATTAGTCGTGTGTCAATACTGCTGTACTCGTCAATATCGATTTAATTCGTTACAATCGATTCGAACAATTAAAACTACAGCTTAGCTTAAAATGTATATTATATACAGTGATAAAGCAATCAAAAGGCACTTCGATTTAATCATCACACGTTACAGCACCATTTCTTTGTGCATAGAACAACCTTCTTTTACCTCACGCCGTCTATTATGCTTATAATTAATTTTAGAACACTTTTTGGAAGGATATCACAAATCGAAAGATCTTTGTGACACAAACAGGAATAAATTCAATTTGGAAAAGCTTCGTTTTTTATTACCTATAAATCAGCTATCTGGCACCCATAACACAAAGTTTAGTTTACTCAGTTCGGGGCTAATTAGTATTGTGTGAAGACTGACCTGGAATTATTATTTATTTATTTTAACTGCTATCCTGTTCTTTTTTATTCATGGTAAATATATTGTTATTTATGGATCAAACACAACTTATATCACTTTTCACAACAATTCCATACTGTAAATATATTTTGAAACAATAAAATATTTTCCAAATCATTTCAGGCATCTTGGAATAATCGGTGAAAATACATTAAAAAAAAAAGATTAAGACAAATTCAGAACCTCCCTCTAGAAAAGGTAAGGTCAGGTGAAATATGAAAGCTTGTGGAGCTAAATATTATATATTTAACAAAACTGCAGCGACCAACGATTGAATACATTAGATTTTATATATTTTCATTGCAATTCAAGTTTTAAGCTTGTATGGAAACCCTGTCTCCTACACTAAAGTTCAGATTTTTTTCGAAGACTTGTCATATCCTTCCAGAATAGTTATTTACAAATTATAATTGAAACAAAAACGGTAGTAGCGATAAATACAAAGCGATTATTTACATATTTCTCTTTATTAATTGGATGATACACTCTAGGCCTCTGTGGTTATGCTGCAATGGTTTTATTATTATGTGAATGGTTACCGGGTCTTGCATATTTCGCTATTACTAAAGTAAAACTATAGAACACCGATATAACTTGATTTGTGGACTGGTTACCATGTTTTGTTAATGTAGAATTGTAGATTAATTTACTTTCAACAGTACAGTTAACTACCATAGCACCTATATTTGTAGAAGTTTCTATAATTGCTAAACTTGCAATTATTATTTTCATATGTTGAATGAATGAAAATTCTTTACTGTTCACACCATTGAAATTATACATACTATATAGCAAAACTGTAAAACCAGTGAAATAACAGACGATTATATCGTTGAAAGCAATTTCTTCTCGGCAGCATTGTGGTGTGTTTGAAAACAATGTTTACACGTTTAATAGCTGCATGCAACTGTGTTTCTAAATGTAATTTGATTGGTTAGTATTTCGTTTGAGTTAATGTTAAGTTTAAGTTTGTTGAGTTACTGTTACTATGTTTGTAAGCATATATTATAGCTTATTATTACATTACTTCTGGGCGGAATAATTACTAAGGCATGATTTAAACGCTAATAGCACACTATTAAGCGACAAATGTAGCACACATTTAAACCCTAAGTGTTTACACTGATGACACCTATAGCAAGCCGAACGGAGTAGTTTTTCAGGGTTAATCCCATAGTAAGTTAATATTCATAATAAGTAAAAAGGCGTCGTCCGGCTTATTGTGTTTTCTGCGTAATCCTGAACATAATTTTCTATTTCATACTAATTCTATAACTTTGCAGGTTCAATAGTTCCTAGTTACTGTTTTATTGTTTTGTCCAATATTTTTATTTTACCATTGAGCGAGAATAAACCACACGAGTTTATTTTCTAATTGTTATAGCATCAAACACCAACACACATAAAATAAGCCTAAAGATGCTCTGTTTCATTCTATCGTAATTTTTATTCCTACGAAATTTTAGTTAGAGCACTTTCCGTCTGTCTATAAGTTGCGATCCTATAAAATATAACTGCTGACCGACACACGATAAAATACCATAAAGAGTTTATAGTTAAGGACGACAATCCTAGTTGCCAGATCAGTTTTTGATTTTAAATTCGTAACTTGTGTTCCTCACGTTTACTGCAAAAGTTTTAACTGCATCCAGCGGTCTTTTATAACGCAGTCGAAACTTCAGTCAAAAAAGTAAACAATATTCCATGTGAGTAACTAACTCATTTACCAGTAGAGTGAAAATGGATTACAGTTGCTTGACAATAAATATATTTGCATAGATTGATGATAACACTGGTCAACAGTGGTTTTAATTCCTTGATATTAGACTGATTTTCAGTTTATGTATGATCACAGTGTATGAAACTGTCAAAAAATAATTGTGAAAGATTCTGAAAAATCGCTATTTATTATTACTTGACACGACTTTTATTTCATAAAAAAAATTATGATCATATTCTTGAACTCTGAGCTTAAACACATAAAAAATCGCAGAGACATTCAAGGAAACAAACAAATACATTGTTTTCTAGAACAATGTAGTATATATTTGTTCTGGTAGACAATACGGATCGCACCTATAGATCAGCTTATTCCCTGGCCCTATTGTAGAGTGCACCATCCACGCAATAGTCAAAGGTCCCCATTATTCCCGTAATAGTCGATCCCGTCGCCGTTCACCTGTTCTCTGATGACGACAGAGGGCGTGTTGGGCGTCGAAGAGTTGTTGGACCGTTTAGACTTGCAGGTGTGGCATTCGACGACGACCATGCTGTTGTCAATGTCGGTTTCGGTACTGCTAGTCCGGCGGAGAGGCGTTCGGAGGCGGTGCTCTTGAATGGAACGCCATAGACGTAGCTCTACGCCTCCTCTGTAAGAATAATTTTAAGATATTAGGTATTTTGGGAAATGTATGATCTCGATGATTCTCGATGACGAAAATTCCCAATTTCACAAGCGTAAGGTAGATTCGAACCCTCCTGCATTTTTACATAAATATGTTTCCAAGTTAAATTATATAAGTAACTAACTGTACCTTGCCACGCTTCGCTGTAGCACATTGTGATGCAAAAATTAGATAAAAACAATCCAAAAACAACTTGACGCGGATTATATATAATTGTAAAATTTCAGCTCGATTGGTGGAGAACTTTTTGAGTTTTTGAAGTGTACACAAACCAACGTAACGTTTTTATATATAGAGATTACCACCGGCTTAATAATTGAAGAAGAACGTTGTGAAGAAACTGACATGTTCCAGGTAAGACAACTTTCGAAGGCGTATACCATACGCCAACCCGCACTTGCGCACTAGGAACATAAAGTGGGGTTTGTGGTTTTGCAGTTGGAATACGTTTATCTCTTCAAAAATGTATGCGAAATAAATGTGTTTGATCCTCGAATAAACTCTCTACGTCTATATATTTTTACTAGATGCCCGCCCCGGCTTGGCCCGTGGTACATATATAGCACTCATCGAGATCCCGTACATATCCAACGGTGAAAGAATTTTTGAAATCGGTTCAGTAATTCCTGAGAATATCGCTTTTAAACAAAAAACCTCTTTAGCTACCTGCTAGCCACCTGTCGGAAATTGGTCGTACCAACTCAGATTTAGAAGCAAATTTGATTAGCAAAGGTTTACATTCAATTACTCAATTATGCTGTGCTTATATTTTATGACATGGGGGGTTGGGGGTTTAGATGATGATTACGTCAGCAATAGTTATTTATTTTTGTATACAGATGGCAACCCACACATTATCTATACTTGAAAACGAAACATATTTTCGTGGGAATAGGTACCAATGTTTACGTGAGCATGGGAGGAAGGAGTATGAGCTTTGCTTACTTTTGATGACAAGGGGCGAAGGGGGGTCAAAAACTGTAATAAATCTGATTACGTATACTTGAACGGCCCCTAAGGACCTATTACTAACTTGAGATTGAGCCTCGCGATGTCTTCCCGTTGTGCGTGCCGGAGCAAGTCGTCCAACGTGTACTGCTCAGCAATGAGGGCGCGAGAGGCCACCGCGGGGACTCCTCGAGACTCAAGCCACTCGCGAATTTTGCCGGCTTCACTGGGATCGGGCGGCTCTTCAGGCTCTGGACTCACGCTTCTAACAGAAATTGGAAAATTGGGATGACTACTGGGTCAAAAATATCGCTCTGTATCAATATTACTACTGACTAGTACAACTAGTAGTACAAATGATACATCTTTGTAACTCTAGTACTACCAGTACTACTACATTCTAATTAGTCCGTCAGGTTGTCAATTATCAAACTATTAAAATCGATAAAGGTATATTTTATGTAGATTATCAAACTTTCGGAGTAGGGCTATGAATTGAATTTTTCGTAAAATTTGTAACATAAAGTAAGATCACTTGAAACGTTCGTTTTCCCAATCTCTAAAACTTACCTCGGTTTTCTTTCGACAAGTTCTCGAATTACTTGTGTCTGTGTCTTTTGTTCTTCTAACATCTGTCTAAGTAGAGCTTGGTACTGCTGATAACTTTCTATCAGCTCTTGGTGGAGTCTAAAAAAAAGGTTTGGAAATTAAATAAGTGTTAAAAGAACGATTCCAATGAATGATTAAAAAAACGATGCTGATGATTCTCAGAAAATAAAAAAGTTAAAATGTACCTATGTATTTTTTTTTTCGATTTAAGCTATTTCAAGCTTTTTATAAACGCTAATAAAATGGCTTTTGACCAACAGCTGCCCCCATCCCATATTGTTATATTGTACGGGGCTTAATCACGATTTAATTATCTGGTCAAATCGCGAAAGTTTAAAAACAATATTAGCCCCATCCCATTCACAAGCCACATCAAGACATTAGATTGTAGTTTTTAGTGACCAATTTAGGTAGATGATTAGTGTGAAAGTTACGCAAATTAAAAAAACTTAATTAATTTAGAACGATAAAAATATGTAACTAAAAAAAATTAGTTCCGAAATGGGACTTGTGACAAAATAAAAATACTGGTTCTAAAACTTTCTTTGAAATTAAGTAAAATTTCAATCGAACGTCTGAGATGTTTGAATTAGCTAATAGGTACTGATACTGTTTCAACAAAAATAACTGGAGCAATCAAAGAATAATAATTTAATAAAAAAATTGAAAAAAGTTGATTCTGTATTTTGTTACTGAGATTTATTTATTTAATTATTCCAGTCACTCAAGAACTTATAGCTAGCGCCAAAACGTTTTAGTAAAATGAAAAAATACAATTTTGTGCCAAATAACGATAAACAAATTACGTCAATTTTATTTAAGTTGGAGCCGAAGAGGTCTTCTATGCCTGGCAGATATAATAATTCTTTATCAGTTAGCAAATCAGGAGTTATAAACATTTTAATAAACTGTGTTGGGTACTTACTTATGATTTTCTTGCCTCAGCTGATGCAAGGGGTGGTCCCTAGTTGAAGTCGCCGTGGACAAGGCTGAGGGGGTGGCGGCTTCGCCACCGCGCGCACACTCGCCCCCACCCCGTCTGGAGTCCTGTCCTGCTAGGTTAGCTCCTAACTCTGTATACAAGAAAAATATGTTTTAGTTCATTCACCAAACTCCACTGGGCTAGTGTGCTGAATTGACTGTCTCCTTATGAAAGAAGTCTTTGAGCCCCAACTATAGGAAAACTTTGTTTGTTTACTTATGCTAAATATTGGTTTCCATCATCAGTTAAATAGGTAAGGTAAAAAAAGTTAAACAAATATAGACTACAATATATTAGAATTTCGGTTTAAAATCAAATGGAAGAGGCGGTTCCACCGGCTAATATAAAACGTACTAACCTGGCGAAAGTACCGTAATAGCAGCCTGCACGGCATTTCTAACTAGATTATCAAGCGCGAACATCCAATGGGGTTTGATACTGTGCATTCTTAAAACCACATTCACGGCCTCTTGGAACATATAAATCGCAGAATGTAGCTCGTTTATGGCGTTTGAGTCGAAGTCCAGCTCCTCTTTGAGGGTAGTCATCGCTTGCTCTATGACGTTTCTGTTCTGATCCATTATGTACTCTTTGAGAGCGCAGCGTAAGGTCTCAAGATGACTCTGGAAATTTATTGAAATTGAGTTAATAAAGCTGGCCTAGTAACTTAGTTGGTAGTTAGCTAGATAGATAAACTTATTTGAATAAACAATATACACTACTACGTGTTGTATCGGGAACATTTTAACAGAATAACCGGGTAACGATACTGTTTTTCTTTTATGAAAAATAAGAAACAAATATAACATTAAAAATATATATGCTGTGATTAAAGTACATATTATGGGACGTGAAGTTTGCGCGTCCTTCGACGTACAAAAAAATGTAACTAATTTTCTATCCAACTGCTCATAATAATTATATCGTGATTTTCGGGGTAAATGCAATCCCATTATAATTTAGTGTTTATGTATTAAGTACTTTTACCGATTTAACTATTAACGCGAAGCAATTAACGGGTAACTAACAAATACTTTACACAAACTCAAGTCGGGCTGAAAGCACCACGGCAAGTGTGACTAACCCGTATTTGAATTATGGCACTAGTGTGTAAAGTCGGCGATTAGCGCTGAGGCGCTATTGAAACCCGAGCCTTGCGAGGGTCTTAAGATACCCGAGGACTGATTCCGGTGAAATTAGAGCCACTTTATGAGCAAGTGTGTTGAAAAAAATATTATCCACAAAAGTCGATTACTTACCATTCTCAGCACAGTATTCCCGAAGTCCTGTTGTACGCTGAGCATCCATTTAGAGCATATTTTCTCGCTGTCCTGCTCTAACACCCGCGAGAGAGTGAGACGGCGCTGCGAGTCTTTCTTTAGTAAGTAGAAACCATCGTGTTCTACGTCTATGGACGAACGAGGTACATTGCCCATGTCCACCTAAAACAAATAATCAGAACTATAGGTACAATTTCAAACTACATCTTTATATTTATAATTCTTCTGTACGTGCATTGACAGTGAACTCCTTCTAAACGGCTGAACCGATTTGAATGAAATTTTTTGTATGCGTTTGGATGGCGCCCTGGGTGGTTTAGATTCACAAACCAGTCCGTTAGATGGCGCTGCAGGCGGTATCTAAGTTATTATCTGAGCGAAGTCGGAACGGGCTATCTATTTGGTAGTTCTTGAACAAACAAACATTCATCCACAAACTTTCGGGTTCATAAGGTATAGACAACCTTAAAATAATGAAGATTTTTGAATTTCTATGTGTGTATTGTCAGACTATTATCTGTCTATGTACTAAATTTCATCCAGTTCGCTTCAGTAGTTTTTGCTTGTAAGAGTAACAAACATCTATAAATACACACAAACTTTCGCATTTATCACATTAGTAGAATTAACGTACCTCGGGTGAGAGCAGACCTCCAGAAGAACTTCTCCTATTAAGTAATGTATCATTGGCATCCATTTCATCCGTCGATGGTGTATTTGGCATAGTACTAAAACATACATACTGATTTATTACCAGCATAACTTTTATATGTGTTAAACAAGCTGTTAATGCTTTGAAATAAGGTAGAAAATAGCTAGTACTAAGCGTTAGTTTTGAGCGTTACACGAAAAGTTACATTTTAATGATTTTGATGATGTCCCTTCACACGAATAGATACGCTATTTTGTACGTAACTGCGTCCAAAATTGCGTGCACGGGTCGTTTTCATGTATCATGTTTGGATGGTGTGAGATGTGGATTCTACAAGCGTGGTGCGGATACGTGAATTTTAAGCGAAAAGTGCTCTGTGATTTCATAGAATGCAATATTTTAATACTTTATCGAAATCCAAACAAAAGGTAAACTTATGATGTTTCGATGAACGAAAATGGATGTTTTGAAAACGTCAACTAATCTCCATTACTTCTATCTAATAAAATGCGATTTCAAGGTAAATATATCAGATATTGTTTATATGATAAAAAAGTGAAGACAATGGAATGCCATCAGCGACATAAAAAGTTTGCTCACATAAAGTAAGCACAGTATTTTAAATTTTTACAATTTAAAATACTACTTTGGCCATTAAAAGATGAGGCAAGTTTTGTTGTCCATAAATATTTTTTTTGGGGCATTTCCTTCTACGCCACACACTCATAAATACCCTAATATATGTTCTCATCGCTGGGAATCAAGAGTATTCATTCTCAAGCCCACTATCAGTGACCAAGAGCAAGGTCTCTTGTGTCGAAAAAAAATCTTTGTTGGAACAAGACGGGTTTCCTTCACCATTAAAGCCAATGGCAATGACAAACTAGTACTCGCACATTAACACTTGTAAAACTTTTGAAAGATTCAGATTGCAGGCGGGATTTGAACCTACCACCTCACGTTTTTAAAACAGGCTTCCGCACCAGTGGGCTACTTAACATTTTAAGCTATCTTTTGCAAACAACAAAGTGTAGTAGCAAATGGTGTATCTATTTCCCTATACGGATCCTATAAAACTATTCAATCATAGCTAATTCCTCAAAACTGAAACCGAGAAGCGAAAAACTGCGATTTTCAAGCAGCTTTGTCTAATATAGTATTCTATGAATTGAAAAAAAAATTGCATACATCATCGTATGTTACCTGCTACTCGAATAGTCCGGTGGGTATATCAGAATCGGCGATAGCATCGACGAAGCGGTCCTAGTGATTGTCGGGTTAGACCGGACCGTTTTCACCCTTGACGAATGAGGAAAATAAACACAGGCTTAGGTGCAAAGCAATCGACATATTGTTATTACAATTTGTGTGTTATGTGTGTTAACATAAGGTCGACTGTCGAGTGAAAGTGCGATTGTAGAGGAATTTAGAGACTGAAGTTTCTTTAAAAGTGATATTTTATTGAAATTTTACATGCGTTAACTGCATTTAAGATTGAGCATGCTCTTGTAACAAATCTAATCTATATTTCAATCTTTTAACAAAATTGCTTGTCTCTTGTATCTATGTATCTTCTATTTTGCTTCAAATTAAAACCAATAACAATTACATAAGTACGCCATTTAGTTAGCCCCACAGATTTACGTCAGCTTCAACTACAAGTAAAACTAGAAAACATCCAATATAAATTGACCTAGCATGTCCCAAGTGTTACAGTAAGTGTTAAGGTTCAACTTATACTGGCAAATCACGCTTTTTGTCATGGGGAGGGGAACACGATATATAGACGTCCTTATTATGCCCTGTACGGACTCCCCTTGAAAGACCGCGAAATACGGTTGAAACTTAAACTAGACTAGATTACAAATATACGCGTACTTATCTTAAGTGAGTAATCCCTTTATTAGTAAAAAATATATATGAGGGGTCAAAATGGAGGAAATTCTGATCTTTGTTTTTTTTTTTAAGTCGAAAATTCTGCCACGCCCTTTGTCGGGGTCTAATTTGCTTGCCGGAATGAATAAAATATAGAAAACTTCAATACAGTCACACTTTCAAACAACCACTTCAAACCTGAATGACTACACTTCAGTTTACAAGTTTTGCGCCTATTTCGGTACGATCCGAATGGTAGAAAGGACAAATGAATATGCCAATCGATTTCATGTAAAACTCAATGGGTAATAACTAAGTTTTTTGTATCGTTACATAATAATTGTTATTTTATAAGCATACAAACATAGCAAGGTTCAATACACAATCACCAACTTAATAATACGTTTTATAGATTAGATATATACAAAATATGGAAACTATGTAATTAACATGTTTAGTTTATACAAGTCAATAGAAGGCTTTAATGTTGTTTTCGAAGCTGAGCTTGATAATTTGTGTAAGCACAATTCGTACCAATGTGACTGGAAATTTACATAAAAAATATATTTCTTATCTCTCAATTGGAAAATTTCTGGCAGATACTTTGAATATTCCAGATTAAATTCTTGTTTTTTTTTTTATATGAAACGATACAAAACAACTTAAGAGTCGGCCATAACCGATGTTAATCGTCATAGCCCAATACACAAGCCCTTTCACCGCATCATGTAATGGCAATGTATGATTGAAAACATCACACAACGCAATAAAAATAAAATTTTATTCACTACCACTTCAAGGGCCATGCAAAACTTTGAAATATTAAATTGTAATTTAATTTTTTGAAGTCCATGCTTTTACTCTACAGCAAATCACTAAAGTGCTTCTAATAGTGTTATATAGTATATAGTAAAACTATTTTGGTTTAGACAATGCCATAGAATATAGAGAAAATATAACTACTTATCTAGAAAACAATACTAAGGATTTAACTACAATTCAAATGTTTTTTTTTAATTACGTCCCGACGTGACCGATATGTTCCATTAGTGTTCTCTTAGTCGGGAGGTAATTAAAATATGTTCGTGATTAAATTCACTATGGGCTGTCTGGAAGAGATCACGCTTAGCGATAAGATAGCCATTTATTTCACTAAAAAGTTTATTTTTATTTATTTATTTTAGCGTAGTGGAGAACAACTACTACACAAGTAGGTATATAAATCTATCTGTTGTCGAAATGAGTTCAAATGTAACCATGTATTTTGTATGTACAGTGTATGTTTACATGTAATTTGTTACTATTATTATAACAGTATTTATATACACCAACAATTACACAAGGAAACGTCACAAAAGTGGATCACGATAACGATGTATTTTGCCCTATCAAAAATAGTTAGTTAAAAAACAAAAAAATATTGTATGATTTTTTTTTTATTTAGTGTCGGGCGAGCATTGTTAATTGAAGTGGTTATATTTTCTTTTTTTAGAGCTGGCTATAGATTATATTTATATTCATATATTCAACATGGCATATGTTATGGGATTTAAAGGGTCTTCTCGTGAAATTATATATCTATCAGTGTAGAAAAAAGATATTGGTTAAAAATTTGGTAAAAATATGGATAAAGAAGTTGCGTTTTTATTTCTTTTTCTATAAGGCATTGTCCAAACCAACGTACCAATGACAGCCAGTTAACTTACTCGATATCCGGCGAACTAGGAACGTTTCCCGCCATGCTCGGCTCCGATATCTTCTTCTGCGATGTGATTGGCCGAGCTTTGTCCGCTGGGACGGATATACTGCGGCTATAATCCATGCTGCTGCCGAGGCGACTTGTTTGCTTCTTTTTCCTGTAATTAAAGAACTTGAAAGTTTTTTTTTGTTTTTCTTCCATTGTGTTGGATTTTTTAAAGTTAAAAGTTCTAGAACCGCTTGGAGCACTCATTGGTACTGGAACATTTTATGGATTCTCGTTAACGACATGCTAAAGTTGCGGCAGCAGAGCGGTTCGAAAGATCCGATGCAACAAATATAAAAACAAAATGAACAATTTTGATTTACCCCCGACCACGTCGGATTTATAATCTGCACAACATTCTACTCAAGCCCTTTCATTTGGCACGCATATTGATAAAGTAGTGAAAAAAAATGTATTTCGCCATTTTGTGGTAGCGGCCATCTTTGATTTGAAATTTGTCATAGTGTTTATAGTAATTATTGTTTTTAAACTTACGCGATTTGAACAGATAATGAGTCTTCTCGTAACCACGGCGGTTGTAACGCTGCCGAAACGTCGAGGTAATTAAATAATGATTTATATCGTGACTAAGCCCTGTACATTACACACATTATGTGTGTAGTATTCTACTAGTCCTTTTCATTTGATACCCATATTGAGGGAGGTTATGAAAAAATATTTTGTACATCATTTTGTGGGGGCCATCTTAAATCGATATTGACCAAACATAGCTAAGAACCACCGCACGGAAATTAACCTTCAAACGAAGAGACACACAGACAGACATCAACGTCAAACTTTTAACACCCCTTTTTGGGTCCGGGGTTAAACGCAAACGAATTGATCACTTCTTCGTATTTTTTAAGTCTGTTAAAAAGAGGATTAAATGGGCTACTTACTCGCATAAAAACGGGTCCTCCAACAACTCCGCTGCGGTGGCTCGTTCCTCAGGCTCCGGTATAAAACAACGGAGGATAAAGTTCTTCGCGCGCTGAGACAGTTCGTTCGGTATTTCGGGGTGTATCTTATAATAACCCACCTAGAATATATCAACGGTTAACGTAGCTATTTAAAAAATGTTCAGATAGTACCTGAAATAAAAAGTGACAATTGGCCGACACTTTTTAACCGACCTCCAAAAAGGAGGAGGTTATTAATTCGACCCCTATGTTTTTTTTATTATGTATGTTACCTGATTTCTCGAGAACCCCCGTACCGTTTTTTTATATGTTCGGATGGGTATGCCTCCCGAATGGTCCCATATAAATCTTATCGAAATCGGTCAAATGGTTTTTGAAATATGAACCAAAAACTAAAATTTGCATACAATTTTCTGGATGACGTAATTGTAGATTTCACAAAAGTTATGAAACTCGAACCTGTCACTACGAAATTGGGTAAATGAGTTAATAAAAACTTGTTCTGCACTAAAAAGGATAAAATAAACTATTTTCGTACAGAAGATTAAACTGACTTCAAACCTCAAATAGTTGAATAGTATGGTTTGAAGTCGGTTTAATTTTTTGTACGAAAATAGTTTATTTTTTCACAGGATATATAACTACCTCCGCAATGAAACAAAAAACCACCAAAAACTGATAGCTTTCGGTAATCTGCGTTAATTTCGGTACTTAATTAGTTTCCCGGTTGAAATTACTGTGCGGAGCGACACATGCCGCGATAAACGCTTTTTGTACGGATGCAATCTCGTGCATTACCTATGCAGATGACTTAGGGCAATATTTGTGTTGTTTTATACAAACATTTTAGACCTTACTTAAAACCGATGACGGAAAACATCGTGAGGAAACCGATATGTTTCTAGAATCTTTTGAGATCATGCGTCATCCACCAAACCGAACTGCGAGACAAGGTCCCGAGTCCCAGCAGTGGGAACAATTAGTGGGTTGCATATGCTTAACAAGTACTTACTTTGAATACGGCGGCCTGAGGCGAGCCCAGCTCTATGAACGGTGGGTTTCCAGTTGCCATTTCAACGACAGTGCAGCCCAGAGACCAGATATCAGCCTGCCAACATAAAAACAAGAAAACAATAAATTCAGTTCATTAAAACTTTAGCTGACAGCTTTACATCACGTCTTTTATATTGTTGTTGAAACGATTTTAGTTTTTGTAATCATTCTCTGAGTAAATTTCACTCAAAATGTTTTTTTTCCCATTTATATAGCATTTGTAAATTGGTCTAAATTGATCACTGAACGAACTTTGGGCCATCGTAGATAGCGCAGCGATCTACTAACTTGACTATTCTACGTATTATATATACCTACGAACTCCTTCGCGGTAAGCACTAAACAAAAATATGGTGGTCGAATTGATACTTTCCCCCGTTTTCTTTAAGGAAGTCGCTTAATAAGCTATTTTGAAAGCGTTCAGGACGCCTCTTACTAAAGATTACAACTTATTTACAATAATTATAATATCTATGTATAATAAGTATGTGTTTAAAACTATATAAGTATTATATCAGCTATCTGCCCGCCGTAGTATAAGCTTTGCTTAGTTTGGGGTCAGATGGTGTTGTGTTTGAATTGCCCACCAATATTTATTTTATTATTATTATCACTTGCAACCAGACCGCAACACAGTTATGCGCAAACATTTCTGTGTTCCGGTTAGCGATAGAATAGCTAGCGGAGGTGTGGTACTTCCCCAGATGGACTCTGCAATGTGTACGTACTACCACCACCACAAAAAAAATCATAACTTGTAAAATAGAAATACAAAATCTGTATTGCGGTTTGTAGGCAAGGTAACATGATACGAAACCTTTTTAAAGTTGACCTATACAAACTGGGCTCTTCGAGAGGCATGCATGGCATTATGTCTGGCAAAACAAATGTTTTATTAAAGGTATTCTAATCTTAAAATTCAATAGTATTAAAGTACTTACAGGAGCACCATATCCTCTCTGCCCTTTGTCTATAACCTCCGGTGCCATATACTGCAAGGTACCGGCAAAAGTTTCAGTCGACGGGCACAAACCGGCCAGACGTTTGGATGTACCGAAATCAGATATCTTAACCACTCCACTGTACGTGTTTACTAGAACGTTGTCGCCTTTTATGTCGCGGTGGACGATTTTCTGGTCGTGGAGGTATTTTAAACCTAAAAAGGGAATAAATTAACATTATTAGTCAAAATCCTTGCAGTGCACTGCGCTCATCACCGAGATATAAGATGATTTATCTTTATACCCTGTAATTTCTTTGGAAACATTGCCCTTCAAACCAGTGAGTAATGTTAGCCCATTACTGCTGGCGGTAGAATAACTGGCGAAACTGTGCTACTTCCCCAGACTCAGCAAAAAGTCCCATCACTTTAAAATTTTGAAAGTAAAACTAACAAAACAGCCACATCACACCTTGACACAGTACAAAAACTACCAGCAGGCCGTCGCCATTAAACTTGCTATAAATACCGACAATGCCGAAAACTGTGCAAATAGAAAATGCTTATTAATAAGTATTTATATAGATATGTATCAGCAAAATTATTGGAAACATTACTTACTATACCAATTCCTAATTAAGAAAACGAATTATGAATAAAATAAAACCAAAACATGCGTCAAACGTCAGCCCCAAATCACGTTCCCAAACTGCTAACATTTTCGTGTTCGCCACTTGGGAGCGCGGGCTCCCCGCGTCTCGCCCCGCACGCCCGCACGATTGCACCATCTAGACGTCTTCGTCGAACGACTGTATAATGATTGTGACCTTGAAACGTACGTATTGTACGTAAAAATTAATCTGATCTAAACATTACCTTCTAATATCTGCTTGGTGTAATAAGCGATGGTGGCTTCGTTTTCCTTGAGAGGCCCCCATTTGGAGCGCAACAGCGCAGATAGAGACCCTCCCGGAACTTGCTCCATAAATATCTTGAAGTAGTTGTCTTCCGATATCGAGCCCAAATACTGGAACAAATATGTTTCGTATTGAAAATTATTTACAACCATAATGACTTGAAGGTAGCTTGAAATAAGATATTTCGCAATGAGCCAAATTAGACTCGATTCAAAATTGAATCGAGCCAAAGCATAATCGAGGGAAATCAAGTAAAATTTTATCAGAGCCAAATTGAAATAGAATCAACTCGAGATTATAAATAATCGAATCCAGTCAAAATTGAGTACACTCCGCGAGGTATAAGCTGAGCTTTGTATTAGTGTGAGTGATCACCAATCAGGCAGGAGCTTGAAATTTTGTCCGCGGGGTATAGGCTGAGCTTTGCATTAGTGTGAGTGATCACCAATCAGGCAGGTTGTCACACCTACACTATCCATGTACACTCACACAAATGCAAAGCTCAGCTTATGCCTCGCGGAGTGTAATTTCATCATTTTCATCATCATCATTCATCATTAGTTGGCTTACACTTGATCGACATCTCACATAATGTAATACGACCATCCACACTTACTGTTTATCTAAAACTAAAATTCACTCAAATCCACTAAGACAAACCATACCATTGTCCATTCGTTCTTATTACGAAAATTCGGACCTTAAAAACGTCGAATATGAAACGGAGTCGTCTTTTTCAAATTCAAGTTTAGTCAAAGTTAAAAATATTAGTTACAAATAGATTACAAAAAATAAAAAAATAAATGTATCCTTACGTACTTTATTTTTTGTTTCACAATCAAAAAATTTCGTACGTGCACGTGATTAGCAGTGTAGGCTGACGTCACTTCTTTGTAAAAATTTTACGAAGACGTGACGTCACAACCCCTCACTCCAGAAGTTTGAATCTTTGTTGTTTTTTTTTTTATAATTTGATAAACAAAAATACGAGCCCATATTGTTCCATAATCTACCTGACGGCCTATTTAGAACGGTATACTTTTTACCTAGTCATCATCCCAATTCAAAGTAGTCTAATTTATCGACTGACCTGCACAATATTCCGGTGTCTCAGTTGTGAGTGCAGCAAGATTTCCTCGTGTAACGGTTGTACATCCCCCAGGTTTCGTTCGGGGATCTCTTTGACGGCGATACGCACTTGCGTGTTGAGATCGCGCGCTGCGTACACTATTCCGTACGTGCCTTTGCCGAGAATCACCCGCTTGTTGAAGTCGTCTAGCTCGTATTCAAACTGGAGGAATCAAATATAAATATCATAGTATTAATGTCAACATCAACAGCCCATTAAATGTTCCTAATGCTGGGACTCGGACCTTCTCTTGCAAGTTGAGAGTTAAGGCCCATAATCCACCACGCTGGCCCAGTGGGGTTGGTGGATGACACATAACTTCGAAAGGTTCTAGGTACATGATGATGATTTCCTAATGATGTTTTCCTTCACCGTTTTAATTAGCGGCATTACGCACATGACTTCGATAAGACAGTGGTGCGTGTGGGGTTTAAACCCGGGGTCTCCGGATCGGCAGGCGCCGTTCTCCGGACTAGACCAGCCGTAACTTAATAGTTAGTATTAATGTTCGTGCAAATGTAATAATTGTTATCATGGCATAACTCTTAATCTAAGGTATAATATAATAGTCATAAAAAAGACAAAATCACTACTTCATTCATAGTTGATATTTAGTTGAACCCCTATAATCATAACCATGGTTCTGACAAATATACCTGAAAAAATCGAATAACTTTAGTAACATTTTTTAAGCCGTATATTTTTTATTGACGATCGGCTGTAATGCGTTTTTGGAGCGATCAACAATGTATCTTCCTCACCAATATTCGAATGATAGAGAGTTTGGATACAGAAAGCCATCGTTCGGATAATTGAGGATTCAGGTACTATTACTTTTGTCTGGTATTTGAATTAACCGAGCAGGCTAAAACATTTAAGGGAAAATGGACGACCTAGGGGTGGGGATTTTGAGGTTTTATTTTCGAAAGACCAGAAATTAGATATACTGTTAGATATACTAAAATAGTAATTGTCTATTTATTTAAAGATAAACCTCACATTTGAAGTTCTGTTAGAAAGTACTCTATCTACCTATCTACATTCTGATCTGTCTAAAAACTAAAAAGTGAGAGATTTTTTTTCCCGAAATATCGTACGAAATCGTAAAAATCGTAAAATCGTGATAATATATAGCACAATAATTGTTATTTTAGGGACTTTTATTGATTACCTTCAATTGATCTTGCATAACGCTTGTGTCCAGGTCTGTGACTTTTTCGTGGTCAGCCGTCAGCTCGCCCAGTAAATCGTGAAGGCGTTGCCGACACGCTTGTGACGGGAGGAAGATTTGGAAGTCATCCGAGTTCTCACTCACATACAGGAACAGGCAGCGCTCATCGCGTTTGTATAAGCTAGAAATTAATCATATATTCGTTTAAAGCATTAGCAGCCCATTTCATATTCCCAAGGGATTTCATATCACAGGGAGAGAGGAATGCCCAAATACACAAGTAACCTGCTTTCGATTCTGGAACATACATTTTTGCACAGAAACTACCCTCAGTTTTTCTTTAAACGCTCCTGTATAACTTTAAGTAATTACGTAGGTTTCCTTATATGAATCGATTTGGTATTCTAACTTACTAACAAACAAATTAAATTTTAATTTTAAAAATCCCACCAATTTGTGCGGCCATCTTGAGTTTGTAATTTTTATAGAGTATTTTCTTTGATATTTGTATTGTCACAGAGAGAGAGAGAGTGAGAGAGATATATTAAACTTATAACAACCTGTAGTTTTTGCGTCGGAGGTTAAAAATATACAAAGACTGTAATAATTACCTGTAACTTCTAATCATATCCGAGGTAAACAGCCACCGATGCACCTGCCTGCATTTCTCCCTCATCGCCTCTAAACAAAGGTTGAGGATTTCCACAGACTTCTCTTCCGCTCCCATGTTCACATTCACGTACGAAGGCATGTACACTTTTGTAGTTTCTAAAATTAATACCTAAAACATATAATATAGATGATATATTTTTTTTTAATGCTGCTTGTCACAGAATATATTTAAGAACTGTCGCGATCATGTAAACTTTCGGACTAGCAATTATGCGCTTTGTTTTTCGTTTCGTTTTGTATAGTGATATACATTGAAGAAAAAACGTAACTATTTTTTTCGCAGTTAGACCTGCTTAATACTACCATCTTGTTTTGTATCTAGCGATAATGCTCGGAAAGTGAAGTATTCATACTACCGAATACGTGAAAATACGGTTCCCTTTATGTCCACTAGCAGCACTGTTCTAATTTCTCACACATTCATACATTTCACTTCAATAAATAGTTCATACTCACAGGAAACCTGATAATATTATCACAGCTGCTTTTAGTTGCTTCGACAAAGTACTCCATCCAGAATGAGAAAACTTGCTGCTCTGGTGAAGAATCTTCGCTTTTTCTAAGTCTGAAAACCGGAAGGAAAATTTCACTATAAGTACTTACTTTAAATTTCATTAGAAAATTCTGGAGTACATAGATAAACTTATATCGCCTAACAAAACTTTAAAAAAATCTTATAAATATAGGTGCAAAAATGTGACCTTAGTTAGCGCTATCGGTGTAGCGGTCTCTTCAGTCAAACGTGGAATTGAAAAGGAGTGGTAGCTACTGAGAGACATTGTGGACAAACACATCCAATGGAATAATAAATCAGTCTGGAATGGCCAATAGGCTGTTTTTTATCCCGCGAAAAACGCGGGACACTTCTAGTAAAAATAAAATAGATATAATAAAATTACCTATCAATTAGCTCAATATTTCCGATGGTGGACTTCAGGTACCAGTTAGGCGGCTTCAGTTTGAACATGCACTCGGCTGCTTGGATTGCTTTCACATAGTCCTGTGCGAGTACGGAGATCTCGAAGAATGTCGCCACGTCCCAGTAGTCTTTGAGAGACGATAGGCTGCCTTTTTTGCCTATTAAATGATTTAGAACCATACCTGGAAGCACAATCACAATACATAAATTTAACAAACTAGCAGACAAGAAATTGACAATCTAAAACATTCAAAACCTACTTTGAACATACACAAAAAATTTCATCAAAATCGGCCCAGCCGTTTAAGGGGAATTTGCCATAGCCTTGCCTTCATATTCGGGTATAAACTATCAAACTAATTAACAATTACCTTTGTCAGTCAGAAAAAAACAATAACAGGTAATGCTTTTTCTCCAACCCCGATTCCTAACAAAAACTTAGTGACGCAATGAGGTCAAGCAAGATTATATAAAACTAGAAAAAAGAGGGTATAACAAAACATAATATAACACACAAGTGTGTGGTGATTGTTAGACCTAAGCCAAATTACATTGTACTTACTGACGCAATGACGTCAAGCAGGATTATACTATAGAAAAAAGAGGGTATAACAAAACATAATACAACATACAAGTGTGTGATGATTGTCAGACCTAAGCCAAAATACAATGCACTAATAATTGTGAACAATTCTCACTATGGGAGCGCAGCAAAATGGGTGTTCCATGTGTCTTATTGGATGCTGGGGCCACACTAACAGGAAATGCCATTAATTATCGTGTTAACGGGCGTTAACCGTAGGTGTAGAATACACCTTCGGTAAACGGCCATTAGGTGTTTTTTCACTTAAGGTTAACGTCCGTTAACGCGATAATTAATGGCATTTCCCGTTAGTGTGGCACCAGCATGAGTGGAAAAGTCAAATTTCGTAATATTTTAGAAGCATATTGAAGTTATACTCTTTTGGCGCGTTAAGCAAAAATAATGAAAGTATATTTTTAGGATGCGCCCACGCACCGTCACAAAAAACCGACACTCTGAAGTTAGCTAGTCAACAATTTAGTAAACATTGTAACTAATTTAAGTTCAATACAGACATCTTGTGTTGAAGATATTATCCATTCTATGGTTGAAGTCAGACTTCTTAATAACGAAAAGCACGAGGAATAATGAGAAAAATTTAAAATAAATAAATTTATTGCGTGCGTGCGTACACACACATACTTTTTAATTATATCAGGTAATGTTTAGTTATGATTGTATTGTCGTGTTGTGAACCATAGGAGTGTTTATCTTTCTACATACCAATGTGTTGCAATTCTTGTGAGTTTTTGAAATCGTTTCCAGCTATGACTAGAAGTGTAGCGAGATTTATACCCGCGTATTCGTTTGGCTGCACTTCGAAACCTTGTCTGTACCTAAAAAAAAAACAAGGGTATTTTAATTGTAGGCATCTTGCCACGATTTATATATAATAGCAACGCACCACGGCTTTACCTGAATATTTCTGTTCTCGTAATTTTTCTGCGATGAGAAGTAGCCTATGTGATATTCCAGACTATAAACTATCTATGTTCCAAATTCGAACTAGATCCGTTGAGCCGTTGCGGCGTCATTGAGCATAAAGCATCAAAATATTCTGTATAATATTAGTAGGACAATAAAGAGAATTATAGAGTGACAGCACGACCAAGTCGTGCGCCTGATGGTAACAGTATGTCTACCCAATAATAGCATAGTGACATGAAGAGTTCAAATCACTGCATTTACACTAGGCTTGTATGCTCATCGCCGGGAGATTCAAATGATTTATCTCTGTTCCATGTAATTTCTCTGGAAACACTGGCTCTCAAACTGGAACATCTACATTAGTATCTAATATTTGCACATAACTCCTTTACGGTAGAATAATTAGCAAACGTGTGGTACTTCCCCCAGTCTACCACAACGAAGAAAATAAACCGTTAGCGGGAGTATAACGGAATAAGCTAAATATTTAATACAATTCAGAATAACTAGTAACATCCCGCGGTTTCATTCGCTTTGTTCCCCATCCCGTTATTTTCACAGGATAAAAGTTAGCCTGTGTTATTACAGACATTTATCTACTCGTATCTACCAAATTTCATCCAGATCCCAGTAGCTTTTGCGTGCACAGTAACAAACATCCATTCTTCCTCACAAACTCTTCTCTAACTCACACTTTTTTTATTACTTTTTAGTTATAGTTTTACTAGCGGCCCGTTTCAGCTTCGCTCGAATATTGTCATATAAAGACTATTAATGGAAATAAAAATTATCCTATCTTTTATGTTGAATCAAACTGCACACGGTGTTTAGATTTGATTACAAGAACAAAATTAAAAATTTTGATTAACCCCTGACTACCTCAGATTTGTTATCTGTACAACATTCTACTAGTCAAGCACTTTCATTTGATACCCATATTAAGGGAGTTGTGAAAAAAGAAATGTATTTCACCATTTTATGGAAGCGGCCATCTTGGATTTGAAATTTGTCATAGTGCGATGTATTCTACTAGTCAAGCTCTTTCGTTTGATACCCATATTGAGGTAGTAGTGAAAAAAATAATATAATTCACCATTTTGTGGTTGCGGTCATCTTGGATTTGATTTTTTTATAGTGTATATAGTATTCTACTAGTTGAGCCCTTTCATTTGATACCCATATTGAGGTAGGTTGTGAAGAAATATTTTGTCCGCCATTTTGTGGGGGCGGCCATATTGAATCGATATTAACCAAACATAGCTAAAACATCCGCACGGATATTAATTTTCAAATTTAAAAAAAACCGCATCTAAATCGGCCCATCCGTTTGAACTCTACGGTGCCACAGGCATACACACACAGACAGACAGACATCGACGTTAAACTTATAATACCCCTTTTTTTTGGTTGGGGGTGTTAAAAATCAGATAATTCGTTTAGGAGTCCAAGGCGGACATACAACGTGACTAGTAAATTATGTATTAAGAAGATACTAGCTAGATATCAGTTAGGATGGTCATATCAATACTCACCAATGTATAGCATTAGTTAAACTCTCCTTATCCGTATGTTGAGATTCGACGAACTTATCCTTGTAAATGCGTCCGCACAGGCACAGCATGTCTGGGAATCGGTTCTCTTTCTTTTCCAAAGCATTTACGCACACTTTTAAAGCGTTCTCTCTGTCGCCTTCTTTGTTACGCCTGTAATAAACAATACCATTTTAAACATTTAACGTTAGATGTATGCAGTCTAATTTAAATTACATTTTAAAATTTTTATTGTATTCAATTAAGTATCTTATTAATACGCTTGTAAAAGTTTTAAATACGAATGTACGATGCTGTAGTAAAGGTCGACCAAAAATAGTGTGGATGGATTATGTGGAAGAAAAGTAATCTCAGATTGGACGAATGGAGAAAACTGACATGTTGTACCTACCTACCCTACATAAAGTGGGATAAGATGCATGATGAGTTAAGACGCATGATGATTAATATGCATGTTATACCAATGTCCATCAATTATTATAAAATCATATTTCGATCAATAGCCGCTTCATACACCGCCCGCTGTTCGCGTTTACAAATTTGGCGGAAAACGGGTGTCAGGTTACATAAGTGCGGTGTTTATGCTTCGGCATATGAAGTGCCGCCTTACTTGTACCCGTTTGAGCCATTTACTCTCAAGAGCGTTTCAAGACGCTTCTAGCGGTATCGTTTATTTATAATTAATGTACTTAAAATGTAAATTGACATTTTGTGACACTTCAGTAAAAATTCTCGCAATTTCTCAAGTAGTCTAACAACTATTACATTAATAATTTATAAAGGAAACATTGGTTTTATGGGTTAAATGTGTTGTATACGAAATAACAAACTCGTAACTTTAAGTTTGTTTGTTGTCGTCATCAACCAAGTTTTTTGGGTACTATATTATACACCGGTGTATCAAGCGGATAGGTACCTCGGTATGTCATTACACAAGGAAATCTAGTTTCTTTATTATATTATAATATTTTTTTATAATTCCAGCAGTTTACTATAGTAAAACTGACGAAAACATAAGCCTATGATAGGTTAGGTTAATTCATAATAAACTACGTCGTCAGAATATAAGCTGATAGTAGATATTCACTTTTTTTTTAAAGTGCATTGTAAGTTAGTTTTATCAAACGATAGAACTAACCTGTTCATAGCGAACGCATACATAAACCTTACGATCGACATGTTCACATAATTCATAATTCTTCCTACTCATAATATTATTCAAATCGTGGACGACATGTACTATAGCGTCGTAGTCTTGTATATCCCTGTACGATATCAGTAAGTTCAGTGTGTGTCGCTGGACAGAATGGCCGAGTCGTAGCATGTGTGAAGTTTAATGTATATCTTTTTTGTGGTAAAACTCACCTGTTCATAGCGAACGCATACATAAACCTAATGATCGGCATGTTCACATAATTCTTCCTGTTCATAATATTATTCAAATCGTCGACGACATGCACTATGGCGTCGTAGTCTTGTATCTCCCTGTACGATATGAGCATGTTCAGTATGGTGTCGCCGGACAGGACGGCCGGGTCGTCGAGGCGGCGTCGCATTGCGTGCAAAACGTTGGCCAGCTCTTGACCGCTGTACATTTCTCTCGCTTTACGTAAGTCGGAGAGGAATTTTTCTTGCAGATGCGCTCTGAAAACAGTAAATCGTTACATTAGTGTCAAAAAAAAGCATTCATAAGGATTGCCGATAGCAGTAAAAGTGAACTCAGAATTTTAGTATTAAACAGTATTGATCTTTCACAATAATTAACGCGCGAACACGATATTCTCAGGAATTACTGAACCGATTTCAAAAATTCTTTCACCGTTGGACATGTACGGGATCCTTGAGTACTATACAACTATAGGCTATATTTGTACCTCGGGCGAAGCCGGGGCGGACATCTAGTATATTATATTAATTGATATACCTCATCACCTATTAAATGGTAGACCTTATCATGTAGAAATTTCTATATATCATAAGAATTTCCTAAAAAAGTGCTGAACAGGCTATTTGCAGGTATTCGCTTGGAAAAAATCCTTGTTACTTACTTCGTCTGAACTTCGACATCTTGCAGTATATTCTTGAGCCTCAGAGTGAGATGCTGTTTAGGGTCCGCCGAGTCCTCTCCTTTGAACTTGGTGGCAGCCGGGTTCGTGGTCACACACGTCCCAGCGTCCGTGAGCTTGTACGAGACGAACAGGAAGTTCGGGAGAGATATCTATGGATGGAGAATAAGGATAATATTAAATCATTTTAATCATTGAAATCATACGTGAAGCCATGAGCCTTTCGGTAGCTAGAGCCCAAAAGGGATTGACGACAAACAACAGACAAATTAACTTTGTAAAAGAAGGCTCAACTTCAAACTCCAGGAACAAGCCTTACTCAATCCTGGGTACAGCACCTGATTGGACTATTTTAATGGACACGTATGAAAAGCACTACAAAATCCCAGAGGATGTGGGTGTTTCGTCATCCAGACCGGACATTTTCCTTTTTTCTAGAGCTACGAAACGCATAGTCCTTGTAGAACTTACCGTACCGTGGGAAACTAATATACCTAAAGACCACGCGATGAAACAAAATAAGTATTACGACCTCCTAAACGAATTAACAAAAAACGGCTATGTAGTTAGTTTATACGCTGTAGAAGTGGGAGCGAGAGGTATACCAGCAAAATCTCTCTATAACCTACTGAAAGACCTTGGCTTATCCAGAAGTGCTGTAAGTTCTATACTAGAACGTGTATCTAAAGCTGCACTAGTAGGCTCATATCAGATTTGGCTGGGCAGGGAGAGAAAAACGAGTGGTGAAGGTGAGTGTTGATGTACGTCAGAAAGGGCCCTTAAACCTACGCCCGAGTCACAAGTCTCGGGAACTACTCGAGTTTTTCTCTCTCTGCCACACGATGGACCCGGCACCCGCACGGTGAATCCATGGAATGCTAAGAAGATCGTCTCACATATATTTATTTGCTTAAAAACAGTTCATACACATGTAATTTGTACTATGAGTTCATTCATGTAGTAGGACATTGGTACCCAAACTAGGAAAACCTGTGAGATGGAGCACCAATACCCTTACGCCGAAAACTGAATGGTTAATTTGCAATGATTATCAACTTATGATACTTAATAATAAACAGAAGATCGTATTAACTGTAGAAATATAATAAAAGAAACTCTATGTGTGTTAATTAAAAATTACCTCGACTTAACCTTAGGTATTGTTTGTTTAAATATCCAGAATGATATGCCCTTAAATGGATGCAGGCGGATTACAATTAACCCTGTAGATTGTCTACAAAGTCACAGTAGTCACAAAGTCTCAGTGAACCATGTAGACTCTACATGGTTCACTGAGATAGCCTAAGGATAGATTTGAAGACTTCACCTGACATCAACATATTTAAATCATAATTTACAGTTGAAATTCAACAATAACCTACAACATTTTAATCTGTAAACAATGTTGACTTTTAGGTATTGGTGTCAATTGTGAATGGTCCTATTCATCTGTTGTTATAGGTTCTTTAATAAATACATGAATGACCAGGAAAACATAAAAACAGAGATATTTTAGGTATAATAATTCAATTACTCTTCGCGCTACTCAACCTGTCGTGGCGTGAATAAGCATAGGTCAGGCAATTTGACAAATTGAGAGTAATAGCTATTGAGGTACCCTCAGGATATGGCTAGTGATTAGGATGCATTGTATTCCCAAACGTAATAGATTTGTCTATCATCTAGGTATGAATAGGTATACAAGTAGTTTTCGCCGTTATTATAGAAAGAACTGAAGTTTTCCTCATACCATAAGCGTTGAAAATCTCAACAAAAACTCAAATTCTTAGAGGTCTCTGCCGTAGACACCGCGTAGGGACCTACTCAAATCTGCTGCTAAGCGCGCAGTTCTATGTACCTATACTAATTTTATTAAGCTAAAGAGGTTTTTTATTATTATTATTAAAAATAATTCTTGAAAGAGTGACAAGGGTCTTAGACGAAAACCAACCAATCGAGCAGGCAGGGTTTAGAAAGAACTTCAGTACTTTAGATCATATCCATACAATCAAACAAATCTTGGAAAAATACAAGGAATACCAGAAGACTCTGTATATCTGCTTTATAGATTACTCCAAAGCATTTGACAGTCTAGAACACGACTCTATCTGGCAAAGTCTAAAAGAACAAGGAGTGAACGAAATCTATATAGAACTAATCAAGTCCATCTACAATAAAAGCAAAGCCAGTATCAAATTAGAATCAAAAGGAGATCCCTTTCCAATAAATAGAGGGGTGAGACAAGGGGACCCATTATCTCCTAAGCTGTTTAATGCTGTGCTGGAACACACATTTAGACAATTGGACTGGGAGAATTACGGTATTTCAATAAATGGAAGCCGCCTCAACCACTTGAGATTTGCGGATGATATTGTCCTAGTAGAAGAAGACCCCAAGAAACTAGAACGCATGATAAAAGATTTAACGGAGAAAAGTCATAAAACAAAACTTATGACCAACTCAACAGAAACTAGCATAAAGGTCGACGGAACCAAGTTCGAATATGTGAAAGAATATGTTTACCTAGGACAAATTATATCTCCCGAAGACTCCATGTCTAAGGAAATTAATAAAAGAATAGCCTGTGGCTGGAAGAAATACTGGGCTTTGAAAGAAATAACTAAGAACAAGGGTCTAAGCATGCATATCAAGAGGAAGACCTTCAACACTTGTACTCTCCCCTGCATGACATACGGCTGCGAGACATGGACATTGACGGACAAACAAAGAGAACAACTTGCTAAAACGGAAAGAGCAATGGAAAGGAGCATGTTGGGAATCAGGCTTAGTGACAGAATCCAAAATTTGGAAATAAGAAGGAAGACAAAAGTCATGGATATAATAACTCGTATAGACCACCTAAAATGGAGCTGGACAGGTCATATGCTACGCTGCAAAATCAACAAATGGAGCAAACAGGTAACCTTATGGTATCCAAGAGGAGACATAAGAAGACAGGGGCGCCAGAAAACAAGATGGAGTGACGATATCCGCCTTACTCTAGGACCATGCTGGACCAGAGTTGCGGAGGACAGAGCCCAATGGAGAGAGCTGGAGGAGGCCTATGCCATGAGGCACGTCGAATTACGAGATATAATATAAGGAACAAAAGATAATCAAAAATGTTAAATTGTACGTAGTTCGGAATAAAAAGGCTTTATTATTATTATTAAAGAGGTTTTTTATTTAAATGCAATCTCAGGAACTATTTAATCGATTTGAAATATTCTTTTTTTTTTAAGAAAAGTGACGAGACGAGCAGGACATGTGCCTGATGGTAAGCAACATGCCTGCCACATAACAGCACAGTGACATGCTGCTATTGGAAAATGAAGAGTCCAAATCATTACCTCGCACTACACTGCGCTCGTCACCCAGATATCTACGATGCTATATCTCTAAGCCCTGTAATTTCTCTGGAAACATTGCCCTTCAAACCGAAACACAGTAACGTTTGCACATTTATTTATTTATTTCTCAACTACTGCATTACTGCTTGGCGGTAGTAGAATAACTGGCAAAGGTGTGGTTTTCCCCAGGCAGACTCTGGCAAGATTCCTACCACTACTTTCACCATTGGAAATCTGATCCTTGAGTGATGTAGCTATACTATACGAGTATGTTTATATTATGTACCACAGGTGAAGATAGTCGGATATTATGCAAAATCATTTTTTGTCTCGTATTAATTACTAGCTGTACTCGGTGGTTTTACCCACACAGTTGCCGTTTCCGTTATTTTCCCGGGATAAAAAGTAGCTAGTGTTTGTTGTTGGTGTTATTCCAGGTTTCAATTATATTTTTAATTATCAAACCGAGCCGTTCAGAAGTTTCGATGTGATTGTATTACAGATAGACAAACTATTAAATAATTGCCCGTGTTACTACTGGTAGTAACACGGGCAATACTACTGGTAGTAACACGGGCAATACTACTGGTAGTAACACGGGCAATAAACGAGGAGAATAACATTATAGTAGTTCTCCTTTTGACCATTCTACAGATAAGTTGGTGGCAGTGTACCTTTAGTCTCAGGGTAGAATCTGGGTCAACGTCATTATAAAGCAGCACATTCTCCTTCATGTCGAAGCTCTCTCGTACGCCGAGGTGATACAGCAGAGAACTCTGCTGCACCACACAGGTGAGGTCCACCAGTGCCACATCCGCATTGTAGAATGTATCCAACACATTTGTCTCACCGAAGTCTAGTTTTTCAAACTAAAACACATACAATAATTTCTTTTACTACTTATACTTATGTTCAGGCTATAAATGGCAAATTATTGTTACTAGTTTAATATTATAAATGTGATTTATTTTAAAAATATAATTATAAATATAAAATAATAATCATAAATTATTGATTTATGATAAGGAAGTTACAGCTGGTGTAGTCGGGAGAATTCGAATTCAGATAGAACCCCTGGGTCGAATGGCATGTCCCCTGGGACACGCGTGGGTTGGGTCTGTGTTTTCAAAGTCATGAGCATAATGCCACTAACTTAAAAACAGTGAAGGAAAACATTGAGAAAAAACCTACATGTACCTAGTATCTTTCGAGGTCATCTACCAACCCACACTGTACCAGCATGGTGATTATGGCTTGACTTCCAAATGAAAAAAGACTGAGTCCCAGCAGTGGAGCATTTAGTGGGCTGATTATTATTAAGCAACATAAGCTGAGAAACCTATAGGTACTATGCTACATCCAAAAAAAATTTTTTTTTTTTATGAATTTACTAATATTTATTACTAAAACTGCTTATACGGATTAAATGTATTTCAGTTCGGAATAGCACATATAGGCTTATTTTTTATGCCATAATATTCAACAATATGTACCTATATTAAGTAACTTAACTTATTGTTTCAATTAACTTAAAAATCTATGGAGACAAAGTAACAGATGTCAATGATTTATAAACATACTTCAAATGGGTCAGGACTTTCTCAATTTAAATGCATTTATGTAAATTTTGATCAACATTTCCTGTGAATATGGATATAATCATGAATATAAACATCATTCAAATTTAGTTTTCATTTCACACAAACAGGAGACTACTGGAAATGTGAATAAATGAAACCAGACTGCTTCATAAATTTAAAGTGTGCACTCTGCCTAATAAATAGCAGACATAAATCTTATTGACTTTGCAATATCACCAAGGTCATAGAAATTATCTCAGTTTGAGAATGAATTCGGACGGACACCTACAATTTATCAATTATTCATTAGTCACAACTTTTTTTGTTTATATTTAGATTAACTTTGACCTTTTTCCTAGATAATAGTCACTATCATAAGTTATTGCTTTTGCAGATTCCCAACATTTTTGATTCTATGGAATCTGATAAAATCTTTCATTGAGAATAAAAACTTTTTTCAAGTTTACAGTAAACATCCTGCACAGTCATACAGAGATATGGGTCATTATAAGTTAAGAGGTACTTTCCATGGCCAGGACGAAAACATACTTTTTTTTTATACTAACTTCCTAATCAACCTATTTATTACTTAAAACTAAATGTCTTCTTCATGCTCACTTAAATTTATTACAGAAATGTACGTAGTTTAGTTACAATAAGCTCGAATATAAGAAAAAAAGTATCTACCCTGGTCTGTCCCCAACCCGACTTTATATGTAAACCAGTTATTATGAAAGTATTAAAATTCAATAATTACTTTATCATCGTTAATTTTATATAGAACAATAACTTAGTCACAGGGTCTGATATGTAAAATTACTTATATTTCAATTTTTCATAAATAATATCAACGCCGAAATTTGTCCCTCGTATTTCGTGTCTCGTACCCTGGCTCTTTGTTTTCGTTTAAAAATCAGTTTTGTATTGCAAGTTTGTGAAAGTTGTGACCTTGAGTGCATAGGATGTAACGTGAACGTAGCAGCAAGTGGCGCGTAAGCCGACTGCGCAGTCATTTTAACGGCCATTTCAGTCACGCCGCTCGCTTAGTGTAGAAGTGTTGAGTGAATGCGGTCTTTCCTCTGGTAAGTTTTATTTAACAATTATTTGTTCAAATACTAATATAGACTTAAGTATTTGCTATGAATAGTGCATACATTGTTACGTTTGATTGTGAATTGCGTACGAGAAACACTTTTACGGCTATTTTAGATTTCAATCGAAAATGTACCTTGCCTGGCGTATTTCCCCTGGCTTTTTTGTTGATAAGGGGGATACTTAATGTCCAGGGGAGATATATTTGTATGCATTTTCATGAATACTTCTACATTTTTCTCTGAACCTTTACTTGGCATTATATATATATCACTTTACAATTTAATGCGATTTTTTTACAGAAAAAATGGTACCTAGAAAACGGAACTAGAAATACAATCTTTTCATTTTGGAGGATCAAGACAGCAAAAAACTATGCATACTGTTGTAGTCTATACCAAAGATGTCGATCAAGAGCTAAGAAGCCAATGTTACTGCACATTGTCACAAAATTTATTGCACATACCTGCAATTTGGGCACATTTACAGCCCATACTTGACTGTCTGCCGGCTACTGTTACGACTTTACATTTCTTGAGCGATGGGCCAGTCACCCAATATCGTAACAAAATGACATTTAAAGTTTTGGCAACAATGCTAGAAGATAACCATATGATACTATACATAAAGATATCTTCAAAAGTAAGAACCTTTTTTTATGTTTTGTACCTAGCGCTAAAAACATTAATTTTATAAGCAAAGTCTGCTAAGAAATGACAAGTGTGAATTATTAATAATTCATAATTAAAATATAATCAATAAATAAAGTTGATTGTTAAAATAATCCTGTTTTTAATATGTCTATCTCTTTCCCTATCCATAAAGTATCCTCCCCTGGGCATTTTGTCTCTACCCTGTACTGAGTATTTACCCTGGTCACTTATAAAACGAGATAAAACCAACAAATTGACTGGCCACTTTGTAAATGTTTTCAACTTAAAAGTTTCCATAAAAAAAATGTATACTTGAGTAAAAATATTTAAAAAAATGCCATGCCGTCACTTCATACAACATTTTACCTCTTAACTTGTAATGACCCATATACAAAGCCAGTGAGACAATTGAGATGACAAACAAAAAATAGCTTTTCCAACTAACAACGGAAACATCCCAATAATCTACGAAATAGCTAAACTTTGAGGGTCGTTTAACCAATATAATTTACTTATAATTTTTGATTATGTAAGATAAACACATCAGCATATACAGCTCAAGCATAAGCGACCCATTTTATTTTCACACTACTAGGATTCCCGAAGAGTCTACCGCCTGACTAAAACTGTCTTAGCTATGATATTGCTGTCTCTTTTCTTTACCCTTCAAATAATAGAGACTGATGAATGATTTGCCTAAGTTACAACCCACCAACAGGTTGGGGATGATGTCCTCTAAAGATGTATTTGTTGGATTATGCTGGATTTGCAATGTTTTCCTTAAAAGTTAAATCCAGTAAAATTTGTAAAATTGAATGTTGTGGCTAGGCTTAGGTCACCATAACTTTTTTAATACAGCTTGCCTGTCACAAATTAAATAGTTTATACTCAATTTTCTGTTTGCAAATAATATTAAGTGCATGATAATAAGCCATGCTCATAGTTAGATATTTAGGTTTTTCATATCTCACTTAACGGTGGAATGGGATAAATGTTAGATACAGGAAGCGATAGCAGATATTGGGATTTATGATGTAGGTACAGCCACAGTTGTCTGTCTCATAACTAATGGTTAGCTGGCTCTTTCCCAATTAGACTTGTATCTTCCTATCAGAATCTATTTAAGATAAAACAACGGTCACCATTTTTATAGATGCAATATTTGTACACTTAGTACTAAGTGATTATTCGTATACTGTACTTACATGTATGTGATGTAAATTAGCATTTACAAGTTCAGAAGCTAAACGAACTTCTTCTAAAGCTCTCTTTCTGTGTGCAAGGTTTGATGTTTGTGTGATATCTAAAACACAAGCAATGTCCATCCTTGGGCGCTGGTTTGGCCCACCAGGCTGAACCGTAGCATTGGAACCATCACTGCAAACACTTTCGCAAATGCTTCTCACTTCTCCAGCTGCAATAAACCACAAGATTATTCGAATTCAAAAATCTCAGCGCGAAAACAAAGTTCACTTGCAGCCACCTGTGTCCTCCAACGCCGTAGAAGTGTTAGCACCGCCGAATGTTATCATTTTCTCACGTGTTTGTCACCATTTGGACGCTTTAAACACACATTTCACTTTTCATTTGCGCAGCTTGTGATACAAATTCGTAAATTCCACAACAAGTAGCGCGAGTTTGTGTTATTTAATAATAGTGATGGGCTTGCAACAGTTTCCAATTGATTTTTTTTTGTGGAACAAATCGATTAACAATAAATAATACAAGAACAAAATAAAAAAATCGACTAAGTCGGGAGCGACTTACCCGACTACCTACCGATTTGTTATCTGTTGTTATTTGTTGTTAGTTACTTCTACTAGTTAAGCCCCTTCGTTTGATACCCATATTGAGGCAGTAGTGAAAAAATATTGTAATTCGCCATATTTTTGTGGAGGCTGCCATCTTGGATGTGATTTTTTTATAGTGTATAGTATTAATAGTCAAGCCCTTTCATTTGATACCCATATAATTAAAAAGTACCTGGTTGACCGAGCTTTGCTCGGTTTAAATGCCTTTATTTTATTTTATAAAGGGCTCTAAGTAAAAGATTTTCTCAGAAAAAAAAGAACAAAAAGAAAAGACCCGAGTGTAACCATCAGGATTCAAACCGGGGCCTGTTGACTCCGAGGGTGAGCATATTCCGACTGAGCCATTTAGACTTAAAGAACAGTGGCGAAATAAGTTATCGTATTCTAATGACATTATAGGAGTTTTTCATTGTCTAAAAACGCACATACAAGAACAAAATTAAAAATTTTGACTAACCCCCGACTACCTCAGATTTGTTATCCGTACAACATTCTACTAGTCAAGCCCTTTCATTTGATATCCATATTAAGGGAGTTGTGAAAAAAGAAATGTATTTCGCCATTTTGTGGAAGCGGCCATCTTGGATTTGAAATTTGTCATAGTGCAATGTATTCTACTAGTCAAGCCCTTTTGTTTGATATCCGTATTGCGGTAGTAGTGAAAAAAATAATATAATTCGCCATTTTGTGGTGGTGGCCATCTTGGATTTGATTTTTTTATAGTGTATAGTATTTTACTAGTCAAGCCCTTTCATTTGATACCCATATTGAGGTAGATTGTGAAGAAATATTTTGTCCGCCATTTTGTGGCGGCGACCATCTTGAATCTATATTAACCAAACATAGCTAAGAACATCCGCACAAATATTAACTTTCAAATAAAAAAAACTGCATCGAAATCGGCACATCTGTTTGAGCTCTACGGTGCCACAGACAGACACACACACAGACAGATAGACAGACAGACAGATAGACAGACAGATAGACAGACAGACAGACATGACGTCAAACTTATAACATCCCTTTTTTTGGTCGGGGGTTAAAAATGATGTTTTTAAAAAATAAAACCTAGCTACTAGATCCATTTATCGTCCCCAAAACCTCCTGTATATATAGTCAGCTGTGCTGTATCTGTCAGTCAAGCAGTCAGACACACTCGGTGGTTTCGAGTTCACCCGAACGAATCTTTCACTAATTTCACTTACGAACGTGACTATGCCTTCATTCACAGCCTACAAAACATCTATGTGTGGTGCGTCAAAACAAGTTTTCACTTCAAAAGTTTCATTTTCAGAACTTCTGTTCCGACTTGTGACATTCATACCTTGTATAGAGGTACATTTTGTCCTATACATTCGAATATTTTTCAAGTTTCTCGTCTTTTTGCGAACTTGTTTTGTTGTTGTTGAAGATGTACATCACTAGTAGTTCATGTCCTTGATCTTTGATGGTAGTTTGCAGCGACCTCTATCATAAAGTATTTAAACTAGCACGCATTTTCCAAAGTAAACAACGCAATTAGTTCTTCACTTTGTGCCTAGATGGCAATAACATCAATGTTTGCGGTTGAAAATATAACATTCAAAATCTTTGAGAAATGTTGTCATTTCTCGAAGTTCAAAATACTACGTCGATATTTTGCTAGATGGCTCTAAATGAAACCCTACACTTTTATGGGATACGGTTCCATTATGGAAACTCTTTGTACATAACATAACGTGTAATCTTATCGTAATCGTATCCTTTTAGACTCGGTAATTTCTGAAATAAAAAAAATAGTCGGATGAAACCCATTGTATGTAATATCTCTTCTAATCCATTATTCCGCAATTCCGTACAAAAATCAATAAAAAAGGAGAAATGATCGAGTGTTGTGTTAGCAACCCCGTTTAAAAGCAAGAAAAAGGTGCATAGCGTGGCAACATCGGGCGACGAAAACTGGCTTTAAGTAGTGGGTCGAGAAAGAAGGGAGGCACTTTTGCTCCAGACGCCGGCCACGCCGGACATACTGTGTTTTGCCTTCGTGTCTTTGTTTGACCAATTGATGATTTTGTCATTAAGGTTATAGTAAATGTTTTAACGTTCCTTTAAATATTGTTTGCTTCACTCTCCCAATCTTCTGATGTAGATTTCTGACATCAGAAGTGGGATACCACGAGGCCTAGCTCGCCATCTAATCTGGAGTTTTATGGTCATTAGAGTTCTTTGAAGTTAAAACCTGTCTATCATTTGCATTGTAATGGGTTCAAAACGAAGACGCAATGGTAAACGCAAGCATGTAAAAAGGCGTGGTCGTTCATCATCAAGTAGCAGCTCAAAGGCAGTGACAGTAGCTGGTCTGGGATTTCACCATAAGCGCGCTACCCAGAAACTGACGAAGGTATCTTTATCAAACGATGCCACAACTGTGAGTACAAGTGCCAATAGTCCTACCCTCTATAAAAATTGATACCTGATTTTGATCCATTAGGTACGTATGACTACTTACATGTTTTTGTTATTTGTTATGTAATTGATCAAAATTTAGACGTCATTATTTTTGTCTATAACCTGACACTTTAGTACTATTACATTTGCTTAATGTATACACCGTTCATTAAAATGGTCTAATGTAATCTCTGTAAACATCATGCACAATGTAGTGTCCGATATCTATAACTACAACATGATCCCGAAATGAACGCTGTTGCAATGAATGAGTGACTGTACACGACTTGGTGATTCGGTGTGAACACCAGGTTTACTATTTGATCTGCAACAGGAATCTAGTATGAACGCTGTTGCAGTGAAAGAGTGGCAATACACAACTTGGTGATTCGGTGTGAACACCAGGTTTAAGCTACTATTTGATCTACAACAGGAATCTGACATGAACGCTGTTGCAGTGAAAGAGTGGCAATACACAACTTGGTGATTCGGTGTGAACACCAGGTTTAAGCTACTATTTGATCTACAACAGGAATCTGACATGAACGCTGTTGCAGTGAAAGAGTGGCAATACACAACTTGGTGATTCGGTGTGAACACCAGGTTTAAGTTACTATTTGATCTACAACAGGAATCTGGTATGAACGCTGTTGCAGGGAAAGAGTGGCAATACACAACTTGGTGATTCGGTGTGAACACCAGGTTTACTATTTGATCTGCAACAGGAATCTGGTATGAACGCTGTTGCAGGAAAGATTGGCAATACACAACTTGGTGATTCGGTGTGAACACCAGGTTTAAGCTACTATTTGGTTTAACACAGAAATTTCCTAAGCCTAAAGGAAAAATGAGCTGTACTAGGCACTGGTTGGTTGGTAATGACTGAGTAATCGTAGGGGTAAAGGCAACAACCCTCGCTCTGGCTGTTCAACTTAAATACGACAGAAGTTTCAAGAATGCCTAAGAATAAAGGTATCTTTGAATTGACGTCATGTTATCGTTCTCGTATGAACTGAATATGTCATGATAGGCCGAGCTTTGTTATTATTTAATAGATTGTAATGTTAAGTGTTTGTACATTACAGCTTTATCGTGCCTGGGGCAGGCACGGTGCAGGAGGGCCGTGTTAGCAACCCCGTTTAAAAGCAAGAAAAAGGTGCATAGCGTGGCAACATCGGGCGACGAAAACTGGCTTTAAGTAGTGGGTCGAGAAAGAAGGGAGGCACTTTTGCTCCAGACGCCGGCCACGCCGGACATACTGTGTTTTGCCTTCGTGTCTTTGTTTGACCAATTGATGATTTTGTCATTAAGGTTATAGTAAATGTTTTAACGTTCCTTTAAATATTGTTTGCTTCACTCTCCCAATCTTCTGATGTAGATTTCTGACAGTTGCATGTTCACCTGCACTCAGTTGGACAGCTTTCAAGTGACAGCATAGTGTTCAATCTTATTATTTTATACCCTTTTATCATCCTACCAGCGACTGATTAACAGTTCTGACCACCCTAGGCTAATAATTAGAAGGTGGCGCCCGTTAGATGTGTTACGGTCAGCCTAAAAGTATTCAGTACTAAAAGGACCGAGAAATGGAAGCCAACGAAAAATTAAAAACTTAATTGTTAATGTTACACGTAGTAATACATTGTGCCAATAACTTATTTATTCATTATATTGTTTGACTTGGCTGGGTATCCCATCGTTGCAATGACACCATTTTAAATAGTGCAAATACACAATTTTCGCGCGCCCCTCGCGATCGTCGCGCCCTAGGCTGCAGCCTAATTAGCCTAAGGGTTCATCAGGCCCTGCAGCCCACATAGGTCTCCTCGTGTATCATATGACCCATAAATTTTGTTCACGGGACTTTAGTATACAATTAGTATTAGTATAGTAGTAGTAGGTAGGTTATACAATCTGTATAACCTACCCATAAAATCGATCGAACAGTTTTGGAATACTTTTTGTGGAGATTTTTATATATTCGATTTTCAGAGCAAGGGGTTCAAGGGTTCATCATAGTGTATCTCTCTACTTAGTCTGTGTTCATCATTTGCGAGTCATTTTCCTCTCCTCATTTGCGATTTGCGATTTTTGCCCTTGTGATCTAAAGACCCTTGCACTTTTGAGGTGCGCTAGTCGCCGTAGGAGATGATCTCGTAAGTGAGTAGGTATATGAAATGCTTTTGAATGTATGCTTTCAAGTATAATCAATCCCACCAAAACATTCTGTAAAAAACTAGCCAAGTCTCGATGAAGCTGTATATTTATCTCTAAAAAGTAATGAAATCTAGACAAAGCCGTGCCAAGTCTAAGGTTCCTTACTGCGATTTCTTGATTATTATAGTTAATGTTGTGTGACTTGGCCGTTGAAGAGTACACAAGGGTATAAAACCAGGTGCTCCATGACACCATTGCACTAATCTGTCGCCAGAACCGCTACATTGACGATGGAAAATGGCCACTTGGAAAATGTTGATTCAATAACCAGTCAATTGTTTTTGTCTTACTATTTTCCCTAAATTGTATGTATCCTATATGGTGTGAACAATAAAAAAAATCAATAATACTTATGTATGTGTAGGCGAGCCGCTGATACCTTTCGACGGCCAAGTCACACAACATTAACTATAATAATAAAGAAATCGCAGTAAGGAACCTTAGACTTGGCACGGCTTTGTCTAGATTTCATTACTTTTTAGAGATAAATATACAGAGCTCCATTGAGACTTGGCTAGTTTTTTACAGAATGTTTTGGTGGGATTTCACTTTTTTTTGTAGAAACGTGGACTTATTGATTTATTATATCAGTTGTATTATTTGACACATTTTTTTTTCTCTTTAGGAGTACTTTTTTATTATTACAAATCTTTCTTTTCTTTTTTTCCGGTTCTAATTCTTGTACAGTAGCAACAGTTTTTCGTATTGCCCATTCATGTTCATTATTTAAGTGGACTCTCTATAACAGGCAAAGAGCTTTAGAATATTGGAAGAAGACTGCAGTCTTCTTCCAATATTCCAATATTATAAATAAAAGCCAGTCTAGCCTTATCCAGAGTTTTCCTTTAATTTTATTTACACACATATATATGGGTATTAACATTTTGACTCTGACCATATATTGTTATCCTAACTAAACACTTCGTAGTTTTTTATGTATCAATAGTAGAATGGGGCATTACTATATCTCTAATACAGCTGAAACAAGCTGAGGGTTTTTCATCAGATACTTCAGACTTTCAATTTTTGACATCAAATGAAGAGGCAAACAATGTTGAATATTTTTTGTAAAGGCGGTATGTCGATCTTTAATAGTTTGGTTAGGCTCTTGTGTTTTCAAATGATGGGCACCAGGTACTCCAGATTTTCGATATTCCTAGTTTTTATAGTTTTCTCTTTATGTGGCCATTAAACCCTAAGTCTGTACCAAATTTCAGCTCTCTGAGTTTATGGGAAGTACTAGTTCTATTTTGATGATCATGAGTGAGTGTCGTAAATGCGAAACTTTGCGCGACGTACAGACTTCAAATTTTGGATTTTAAGTAAGTGATTATAGCTTACTAGATGACGAAAATTTCAGCGTTCTGGTCTTATCCAGAGGGTCTCAAATAGGGGCCTGAAAACGCAGCGAAATGGTTCCAGTACAAGAATGGTACGGCAGTGTTTACTTCGCGCTCGACTTGGCGGGGGCCCTGCCGTGCCCCCAGATGTATGTGCGTGAATATAATAAGTAGGCGTTAATATAATAGTGCGTTAGTAAATGTAATAGTAGAATATGATGCGGTTTGGGTTAGAGTGGGGCTCTGCGCCTTCTGTAGGTAGGCAGAGATTTAAAAGGACAACTGCATTACTCATTATAGAAGTAGCTACCTACCCTTTAAGAAAATGCATTTTTTTGATCCGGCGCTGCACCGGCGTTCCACCGCTAAGTAGATTACTTTTGACATATCTAGCTAGGGTTACCATTTCTAAGGATTTGTCCTGAGATTTCAGGATTTTTGGACTCTTCTCAGGATTGCGGCCTGATTTGGAAAATCTCATGAAATCGCAGGATTTTTATAATTTTCAACAAAATACAGCTTACATTTTAAAGGTCTTCTTAATAAAAAGTTAACAAAAATAAAAATAATCTTCTGTTCATAATATTTGCACAATTAAAACCAATACGGAAGGGAGTGGCCGCTGCCACATGCGTATAGTGCGATGTGCAACGCGTGAGCGTGTATAAAAACGACAATATTACGACTGTTTTAAATTGTTAAGTAGGTATGTTGGAAAGAAAATGTGCTAATTGTAAAGATCGCAGGATTTTTCTGTGGAAATTAGGGCTTTTCTCCGGACTTTTGATTTTTAGGGTTCCGTAGCCAAATGGTAAATACGGGACCCTTATAGATTCGTCATGTCTGTCTGTCTGTCCGTATGTCACAGCCACTTTTCTCCGAAACTATAAGAGCTATATTATTGAAACTAGGTAAGTAGGTGTATTCTGTGAACCTCAATAAGATTTTCATACAAAAAATAGAAAAAAATGGGTGTGTCCCAACCTTAGGAATGAAACAAAAAAAAACCATTAAAACCATACGTGTGGGTTATCTATGGATAGGTCTTCAAAAATTATATTGAGGTTTCTAACATATTTTTTTTCTAAACTGAATAGTTTACGCGAGATATTCTTCCAAAATTGTAAAATGTGTCGCCCCTATAACTTCTAAAAGAAGAGAATGACAAAAATACATAAAAGTGTATGATGTAGGTACATTACCATGTAAATTGTCAACGAAAATTGGTTTGAATGAGATCTAGTAATAAAAGTAGTTTTATTTTAATACGTCATAAATTAAAGTAACAACGAACTACAAGAACTTTTATATTATGTTAATTGCTGCTACGGAAGCCTTCATGGGCGAGTCCGACTCGCACTTGACCACTTTTATTTCATCTGGTAACCCTAGACATACCAGGGGCGGATTTGGAATATTTGGATTTTGCCTTTGCATATTGGGGAAGGTTAAAAAAACACACAAGAAAATTTTTATGTACGAAGTTTATTTCAGTTCTTAGCGTCTATAGGGTACTTAAAAACATCTATTTCACCAAATTACTTAGAAGATAATATATATTTCGTGGATTTTAAAATTAAACATAGTAGTAATACAGTAGTAGCATAAATAAAATTAAAAATACTGAATACGCAAAGTCTTACAACTAAGCTCAAGTGACTAAGCAAGGAAACATATACATAACCTAGTTTATACAGGCTGTAAGATGTAGGTACCTAGTTACTTAGCTAATTTGAAAAAAACATTAATAAAATTTAATTTAACATAGAATACGGCGCGCCATATTCTGAAACGTTCCAAACGTTTCTATGCTCATAAGACTTGATTAAAAATTTGACAGCTGTTTGGAACACGTTGGCAAGCAAGAAAAAATTTCAGCATATTATAATAGGTGATTAGTATATTACCTCTACAACAATTACGTTAGAAAATTTTAACTACAGTGTATCATTAAATCTATAAAGTTACAGTTTTCTAACATTTTGGATAGGATTATTTATATTATAAATTACTTATTAGAAAGAACCTTAATTAGTCAATAGGTGCAGAAAACATCACTTGATAAACACGGTTTTAATGACATTGATTGATTAAATCTTGGATAAATAACAATAAACAAATTTGTATATTAATTTTATTTCTTTGGTTATTCAATTAGTGAAAAAACTAACAACGCAATGTTTTTATTTTGAGAGACATTTGTGAATAACTCACCAATAACTTTTTTACAAGACCTTAGTAAAAGTAGTTAAACTCTCTTGGTCTCTTTGGACATAAATATAAAAGACACAATATTAACCCATAGCACATGTTTATCCTGCGAGTAGTAATGTGAATAATTAAACATATAGTAAGCTTTAATTGGACACATAGAGAATAAGCAAATTAATAAGTAGGTACGTACACATAATACAATTTAGGTATTACAACGCAATGCAGCTAGTAATTACTAGCTGTAGCTGTAAATACTAGCTAGTCAGTTAGCGGGTTTTGTACCGGGTGCTGTTCGGGGTGGGTTAATAGATTTACTTTTCTGTTCACCTGAATATAAAAATACCTAATTATGTTAATGATTTATTTTTTAAGGTTGACTTTATTACTATAATAGTTTTGACTTTTTATGTGGATTAATTACATAACATTATTTATGTTAAATTAGTATTTTGAATAACAAACAGCCTGTATAAGCTATGCGGCTTATTATATCTTTGGTTTCTGAAAACTTCGGGTTTACTTTCCAAGGATGATTTTACGAGACGCGCCGAAGCTCTGGCCAGATTGGGAGGCGAGCTTGTTTGTGCCAGCCTGGAGGCCAATGACGGCATTGCCCGCTCTAAGTACGTCCTCGCTGAACTCCCGGCGAT